>CM041553.1:1217500-2417500 GCA_023238725.1 Scortum barcoo
TTTTTTCCTAAACAATTGTATCTCACTATCACATTCCATCTAGCAATTTTTTTTTCTGTTTTACAGATTTCATGTGCTACTAATTTAACGCACATGCACAAATCAATATTTTTAGATTTGTGAGAGTAGATCAAATGACATAAATGAGGGTTTGCTTGTGTTTTTGAGCCCACAGATCCCCACACACGTCCTCTCAGTTCAATGGATTGTTTAAAGTGTCTTTCAGCTCATTGTTTTTGTTTATGGCCAGCAACTTCACAGTTTTGTATCAGTCTCACTGCTCCCATCAGATCATTTCCAGCAGAGGAAGGCAACCCCTTCCAGCGAAAAAGCTCTAAAAACCATTTGTATACCACCTGTTCGGCACCAAATGGCAGACAAACAAAGTTAGAGACAAGCTGGCGAACATAGTGGAACATTTAGTCATTTAAGAGTCAGATATTTCCATCAGCATTAAGCAGAGACCACATTAGCACTGACTAGAGAGAATACTGGATTACCAAGGTTTAGGTGCACATAAAGAGGACTCCATATACTAATGGTGCTCTGTGTCTGCGTAAAAAGACAACTACTGGTTAACATATGGGCCATAGCAAGTTTTAAAGGCATGTTCTATCTTTGTTTGCTGTATTCTGGATAGTCAGTGTTGTTGCACTGAAAACACAATTATTCCAAAATAGACAAAAAAAGACATTAAAAAAATACAAAAAAATATATTAAAAGCTCTTGTAAATGAGTCAAATTTCAGAGGCTAAACATGCTGGAATTTAAACATAAAGACACCCTACACATTTACTGATTAATTAATTAATTGATTATCAGAGATATATTCAATCACATTCATTTTCACGTCTGCTGAGAAGGTATAAAATGATCTTTCTGCATCACCCAGGTCTTAAATTCACAACCTTTGCCACCAATGGCAAGACTTTGTCAACCACCAGGGTTGTGATAACAACTGTTTGTGCACATAAAGACAGATAGAACTAGTGCCAAGCATTAAGTTATACAGACCGATGTTTTGTTTTTTTTTTTACATCGGGATGGACTTGATCATTCCTGCCAGCTTGAAGTACCTGAACATTTCTGTTGGACCTACATTTTGCTGAAATTTACAAAGTAGTGGTATGTCCATCTGATTTGTTATAAACTGAGTTTGACTAAAGCATCCGTTGTGATGACTCTCTGCTAACTGCATGTGGAGAGCTTCATCCTGCCTATATGCAGGGAAACAGCTCTGGAGGACTGCATGTACACACACAGACTGTGTGTGTGTACATGCAGTCATCGCTCAGTGCAGCTGTTTAAGTATGTACACATGCATGACTGATGCACCTATATGCATGACTGATGCACCTATATGCATAATTGTTTTAGTTATTGTAACCTATCTCTGTGAAGAACAAATGAATATAAATCAGTGGAAAACCCTTAAAATCTCATCATAAAAACGTATGTAAGTGAGAGAAAGAGTGATTTTGTTGAGGCCTATCACCACCTTGCCTGTCTTGTTAGTAAAACAGATTGGTGGCAGTGATTTAAAGTGAAGCAGCCCTTAATGCTCCTGTTAGAGTTTTTCTTTTCTTTTGTCTTCTCCCGTTTGCATTATTTATGATTTCTTTTTTTCCCCCTTTCTCACACCTGTTAGTACACACAAACCCACAGATTTAATAAGACCTTGTCTCTTGCACTAAAACTGTGATAAAACATTCAAATTGTGTAGCGCCCACTCGATGCTGCCAGCAATTACCAATTCATAACTCCCTTACCACAGTGTTGAAACTGAAAACACACACACGCGCACACTCACACACACTCACACACATTTGTGATTTGTGATGCCAAGGTAAGGTAGGTATGGCCCAAGATTACCTTGATGGGGAAAACACTGACAGGATTGCAGAACTTGTTAATAAAAGTGGAGATGCAGAATGCCATAGAATTTTCCAAAATGCAGGTGTGATTTGAAAAAAATCAAGGTTTTCCCACCATTATGAGCATTATTCACATCACCTAAGCTGAATGAACAGGAAAAACTATGTTGTGGTGTTTTGGTGTCACTTACAGACACACTGCTTCTGTCCTCTCCTCTGTGTTCTGTGATGCTGGAAATATATTTACAGATTTAAACTTCCCAGATCAATAATTCACAAGCAAAACAAACACTTTCTTTCCAACCAAAGTAAAGTCAACAATGAGTTACAACATAATTTTCTTCAAAACAAGCCATCCTCCAAGCCAGACAAATAACACTGAGGTCTATGCACTTCCAGCTGTGAGAAGAGTGTGTGTGGACTAAAATGTGCAACACCAAATAGAGATACTCCAAAAATATTTTATTTAGTTTCTTTTCTTTGTCTCATAGTCTTTGGATTGCTATTTGCAAACATGTTTAATAAGGGGACATTTTTCACATGGAGATACACAGAAACTAGAGACATAATCCAGATCCTCTTTTCAGGTTCTAGCTCCCCATCTCTCTATGCTGTGATGGTCTGAGAGGAGCCTCGCTGCTCTCTCTGCTCTCTGAGGAGAGGGGGGGCCAGCTCCATGTACCACTCTCTGGGAAAAACCTCCACAGAGGACATATTCACACGCTCACCGCTGTGCCAGCCACAGGGTGTTGTGTAACACACAGCAGGTTCATGGTCCAGTGCGTCCTCCATCTAACTATCTTTGTAGAAGTTTTTAACTACTAATTTACTCATTTACTTACTATGGGCTGCAGTATCTGGACCAGATGCCGATATTACATCGGTACAAATAGGTTATTTTACAGTGCTGTATCTGATAAGGCACTCGTTCTGGTGACAAAATGTGCTTAGCCCTTTAAAAAAAATTAAACACATAACACAGACTCTGGAAACAATTAAAACGGATTTCATACCAAGGTGGTCTGAGGTTATGCGCTCAGATGGACAGACAACTACACAGACCTGACCAGCTGATATTCTAGTGACAGTAAAATCAGCTGCACTCATACACTGACATGATACAAACTGATTTTTCTTTAAAAATGTACAGTCAGTTGGCTCTCACGATGATACAAATCATATGCATATATAAATATACACATACTGCATCCTGTGATTACAAAGCCAAGGTCAGAAACTAAACTAGGACACACAACAATCTGAACAGCAAGTGTGGCGGCAGCAGCACAACCTCCCAAACGCCTTGGACAAAAGGATGAAAGCTGTATGATGGACGTTTTCCACACGTTTTTAGAGGCTACATGTGAACAGACAAGAGACAACATAGGCCTGTATCTTTGGGGTGAACATTGGCAGCATCCAGCCAGCAGTCATCGACTTTAAATGAGAAGCGACAGAGAGCACAGCAGGGTCGACTTAATGCAAATTAAAGCGATGCAGTGTAGTGACAACGTGTTGGTGGGCAGGTGTGTTTATCTTTTGTTCTTCTGATCTTCAGATAAAAGATAAAAATGCTGACCAGCCATTAGATTTTAAAACACTTTAAAGAATAAAGATGTGATTATGATGGCACTACAGAGGACCAAATATAACAGAAATCTGGTCAGTAGCTGCTTCAGTAAGTAGAGTTGTGGGTCAAATTAAAGGTGTCTCCACCATGAGACAGAATGATACAATAGAAAGCTGTATCCATCCAGTGATGTCTGCGACTGTCTCTGATGCTGAATGTCCTTCTGTGCTGTCTGGCTTTGTTTGCTTTCCTTTCTATCTGCTGCACTCAGGTCTCTCTTAAAAAAAGTGATCTTGATCTCAATGATATTACCGATAAAATAAAGACACTAACCCTTTCATTTGTCACCCATCTGAATGTGGAAAACTGTGTAGGTTCTGTAAACCTACAGGGACAGCATTTTATGATTTGGGCATCTCAGTTTCACCTAACACTGGAGAAAACAACAGTTTTTTTTTACCTTTTTGTATGGTCACACGGGGATGTAACAACCTGAGAGCTCCCACATGACACAATCCACTACAGGTCCATCCAGAACACGTGCAGAGGCTCCACACACAGGAACAGGACATGAGAACAGCACTTCACCACAACAGGGAGAGGCACTGCAGACCCACTGGATGATAAGTTCATAAGGAGAAGGACACTGTTTCCCCAGCAACGCTGTCCATCACATCATCAGAGTCCACATCCACCAGCCTGAGGAGCTGCTGTCACATTCCTGAGGCCCTGAGGCCCTTGGGTGTCTTCAGAAGTAACACTCTGACCTCCTGCTGCCCAACTCCTGCTTCTATTGCCTAAAGCTCCCACAGTTAGTTTCTTCCTCAAGTCCAGCGTCCAAACCTTGGTGTCTTCCTCTTGTCGGTCTCTGTACTGTCCCTGTCGTCGCCCACTAGCTGTTAGCCAAAGCAGCACTGTCCCTAATTAGCTCCACCTGCGGCCTCTTGTGACATGTTTGAAGAAAAAAAAAATTTGCACAATGTCATCCGCAGCAAAGACAGCGGTCCTTGTTCTCTTTTCTCTGACTGAAATGTGTCGCGGTTTATTTTCTTTTTTGTTTTTTGTTTTTTTTTTGGTGTGGCGATGATACCTTTCACGCCGCTCAATTTCCGGTTTCCGCCCTAACTTTACCTTTCCGCTCGCGACGTTATTTGGCACCTGAGGCGCGTGCAGCCTCGCTCGTTAACTTCATCAAACGGTGGAGAGTTCAGTGATGTCATAGCTCAGTGATGTCAGGAGAGCAGAAGAGCAGCCTCGTCGATTGAAGGAAACGTGTCCGACCGATGCAGCCTGTTGTCACACTCAACATGCCCCTGATGGCTTTTGGCACAATGCCAGCTGACTCTGAGTTTTTAATGTGCATTTTAACTGAGGAATTGGTTTGCAAATGAATAGTATAAATTATTTATCAATACATGTTTATCAAATTATTATAATAATTTTTTGGGGTTTTCTTTTTTTTTGGGGGGGGGGTGCATTACAGAAGCTCTTTTGGACAGATATTGCCTCACAGTGACTGTTGAAAATATTTTTTAAGAAATGCAAATATTTCTGTAGAAATAGCAAAAACAACCATTCAACATAATAACCACTGAAAAACATTTGGGGGCTGACCATGGTGCTGCCAGTGTGAGTGCACGCTTACCACTACTGCTTCCCCATGTTTATCCCATAAATCCCATTACTTCCTGTTAGCACAACAGTCATTCTGTTAATAACTTACAGTATTCATTAACATAATAAAGAAAACTTGAAATCATGGTTTGCTGCACAACTGTGAAGGGAGAGCTAATGTCGAAGTGTGATAGGCGAGAACCGTGTGAGTGTGGGCAAGACTTGTGTGTTATGCATAATACATCAGGCATCTGTTTTATTAAACATCGTGATATGTTTCTTGTTTTTAATATGTTGTTCTCAAGACTTATTCATGCTATTACTTAGTGGCAGCATTGTGCTTAATGCTATTACTTTAAGTACCATTGCATGGGACAAACACACAGATATGTTGTGTGCTTGCACGTCTATACTTCATGTTTGCCTGTACATGTATGAGTGTGGGCACACATACAAGCGTACACGCATTGACTAATATGTACACACAATGGACCCAACATGCAGCTCTAGTACTCACACACATTCATTCACACATTCATAGACACACATGAAAGAAACACATTTGCGCTTTTTGTACACACACACACACACACACAATATTATAGGCGACACTAATGATATAGAGAAGTATTTCTCAGACATGCAATATGCATGCCTGGAGAGCAGTATCACTAAAGAAAACTGCTTAACAACAGGAGGGAGGTACTGTCTCCATGCTGCAGCTGAGAAATATCCAGATTAAAACAATGAGGGAGAGAGACAGAAAATGTAAGACAACAAGAAATAATTGAGAACACGTTAGTGACAGAAGTAAAGAATATTGCCGTAGATTAATTATGAAGTTACCTAACATTAACTCTCTGTTCAGCATGACAATGTGGCAAAAGAGTACAAAAAAGTAAAGAATACTTTACACTGGTTAACTGCATTAACAGTTATTTTGCTGTGAAATAAATATCAGTAAAAGAAAACAAGACTGTCTTCTCCCCCAGGGCACCTTGGAAAATTTGTGCGCCCAAGTTAAGAGTGTGACAGACGTGTCAGTTTGCTGGGTCATGAAAATGGTCACAATAAAGAAGACATAGAATATCAGCACACAACACAGATTATCTTCAAATGGGCAGTTCACCCGCCATCATTCATATCAGGTTTTGCAAAGTAGTGCAGCAGAGGAGACTAGGACTTACGAGGAATGTGAACTTGTTGCCTTGAATCTTAAACGTAAATGTTCAACTTAAAATACAGGACATTTTGCATTGATTTGTAGTGATCTACATATATATATATATACATATATATATATATATATATATATATATATATATATATATATATATATATATATATATATATATATATATTTCATTGTATTAGTATGTAATCATATTTTCACTATTACAATGTATTCCACATGGGGCACCTGTCCATAAAGTATGAATAATTTAACACTTGTAATTCAACTTTCAAAAGCCATTTTGATGTTTAAATTAAGTTTGTAGGACAAACACAACAGAAGTAGATAGATGCCCAAAAATGGCAAATGTTAAAGGACAATGACTGACGAGAGCAGTGTGAGATAATTACCAATAATAGCTTATTTTTCTCTGGAATATAACTGAATAACATATGGTGCTAATACACAATATTAGCATAACTGGCATGTCCTTCTTCTTCACTGTACATACTTTAAAAAAATTCCAGAAAAACAGAAATTCTCACAAATTGACTGTCTATCATTTTTTTCTTTATTTTTCTGAAATAAACTTGTAAATTAGGTGCCTTGTTTGAAAATAATGTAAGCTTAAAGAATATATGCTAAGGTTACTCCTTAAAAAAAAGAAATACAAATCAAATGTGAAATTGCATTCAGCAACAACTTTGTACACACATAAATAGCTCTCATAGGGCAGAAGCTTCTGTTGTATTTGAACTCGCACAACATGCACACCACTGAAGACGACTAGTCAAGGAAACAAGTACTGTCCAATCACAGCACAGCAGGGCGGGACATGGCGAAGAGCCAGTGGGGGAAAAATAATGCACTGTGAAGCTCTGCTCCTCTCTCACCATGACAGTAACAATTTAAAAAGAACAACTGGCCCATGGACGCAGCAGCCCACTGAGCCAGTCCAGCCTGATGGATTGTACTTTGAAACAGTCAGTACAATTCAGTAAATCACGATTTACGTTATATTCATGTAATAGATATACAAATGGTAATTAGATGGTAATCTGCATGAGAAATAAGAAAAAAAAGAAAAAGACATGGTTATAATGATCATCTGCTTATGGTGATCAGTTTGATCCAGACAAACATGATCACTCTAAGAGGTTTCCACTGTACTATGTTGTTATGCATAGTTGGTTACTCAGATGAAGTTGAGATCATTTAAATAAGGATAAAAAGACCTGCAAACCGATTTTTTGCCACTAAATGTTGTCGTTTTAGCTGCCACCCTAATTAGTAAGGTGAATACTTACAGTAATCAAAGATAATTAACTAATCTTCATGTCACCTCCCATCTCTGTCATCTACACTTTTTTTTTTCATTTCTTATTCTATAGTTTAGCCTATCACTCAGAGGATAATTACATTTTAAAACAGCAATCTATGGTATTAAAAATGAATGTAGGTTAATTTACCTCAGATGACTGTGAAGAGAAGTGACTCACAGTGACAGAACACGAGAGAATACACCAACATTGACCTGAGATGCCACCGTCTTTGTCATTCTTGCAAAAAAAAAAAAAAAAAAAATCTGCTTATGAAAAAAACATGAATAAAAATCAAATAAAAATAAATACCTAGGGGCTGCAGTAAAGCAGACACCTTGGACCTTATCATGAAAAGATGAATACACACTAATATTTCTATTATAAAGACATTTAAGCCTGATTGACTGTTATTTATTCAACAATTAAAAGAATAACTTTGTTATCAGTGTTTGTGATGCTATCAGAACATGAGTATTGACATTAAACATGAGAGAAAGTAGGCTAATAGGTGCAAACATTTTTTCTACCAAACTCCTAATTCCATGGAACTCTTTGATAAAATATATTTATTTAGAGTATCCTTATAATTATGTAGTTCAATCAGTAGTTATGGTTAGGTTACAGTTCTAGTCATGCTATTGCTTACTGATTTGCCTCTACACAGACCAGATGAAAAACATGAAAGTAATTACTTTGAAATAGTGATTTTCCATATGAGATCAATGAGAAAATCCAGACCAGTCACTGGGTTTTATAACCTTCATCTAGCTTTCATGAACTCATATAATGTATTCCAATTGTGTGCTAAATGTTTAAAACAACTAAACTGAATGTATCAACGAGCAATGACTATGCACAGTTTGTGGATAAATACATGTAGAGGACTTGAAAGGGCCTTGCATCTGAAAACTTCAGTCTAAAGTTTAGTGCTTTGCCAAAGTGCCTCATAATGCTATAATTAATCCTATATTTTTGAACATTTTTCTTTTTCCCCTATCACTCACTCACTCACTCACTCACTCAAGCACTCAGCAGCCATATTTTTCAGCAGCTCCAGTCTTTCATCTGACTCTCAGATCAATAGGCCACACTGGGGACAGCACTGGAGGAGAAAATCGAGTGTTCGTCCAGGTTCTCATTTCCTCAAGCTCTGCTCTTTCTTGTGCTCATATTAGCTTTCTATTAGTGTCTCTACCATGTTGTTGCTGTGTGTGTGTGTGTGTGTGTGTGAGAGAGAGAGAGAGAGAGATGCTGTTGATCAATGCATTGAAAGTAAAGCCCATGTTAAAAAGACATGCTACATTAAGTTTTTCAAACCTCTTCAGTATTTCACCATTCCTCCTTCTCTCTGAAGCTCCATTCTCCATACTTACTCTTTTTTCCATGCCTGCCTTTCCTGGTTGTCTATCTCTGTCTCTTTCTTTATACTTTCTTTAGATCATCCTCGCCCCCCTCCTGGTAACCACAACACAACAAATCCATTAGCCCTTCAGTGAGGTGTCTTCATTAGAGGAAATACTGATTGGCAGCCATACTCCACTTTGTGTAAGTGTTTGTGTTGGTTTGGATGGATTACACTATTCTCATTGTTATTCATTAAAATGACAGTTGGAGACACAACTGGCATTGGTCTTTAGCAATTATTTGGGCCCCTTTAATATCTATATTTTTACTGTGACAACTTTGTGCAGTGGAAGTCTACGTTTTTTGGCTTGCAGTCTTAGAGGCCTGGAAAAAAAGCCACAGGAAGAAGATGCACCTTGTCCAATTCAGGTATGCCAGTCACTGAACACATGTATGGCCAGCCTGTCAGTCATGGCTCTGCTGTGCCTCTCATTGATGTTCTTGTTGTATCTCATTGTATTTTGAACCAGTGTTATTATTTGTAGTTTTTTGCTATTCTTAATCATTTATTCACTATCTGGGTACTGAGCCTAGTATTGTTTTATTTTCTAACTGATAGCAGTCACTCCGTGTTCCTTTGTTAGATACACTGGGAGCAGGTGTGCTGTTTGGACTGTTTCAGGTTTTGTCATGAGGTAAGGTCAGTTGGTTTGGTTTTGTTTAAATTTTTGTGTTGTTAAGGTAAAGTTAGTTTTAGCTCTTGTGTGGTTTTTGGAGTGAGAGACATGGATCAGTATATATTGTGCAATGTGTGGCATTGTGGCCTTTACCTGTCCCTGTGGTCAGACAGAAGAACGTACAAACATACATTTATACAAACCTGATCTTATGCTTACTGAACAAGTAAGACATGTCTGTGAAGTTGTTACATGGTCAGCTGCTTGTCAGTGCATAGTTCAGTTGAAGCTGTCATATACCCAGAGGAAACAAAAAAAGCCTTGTTTGGGCAAGCACACAGACACTTTTTTTTTGTGTACAATATATCTTTCACATAATGTAAAGACCATTCACTGTGTATGTGTGTGTGTGTGTGTGTGTGTGTGTAGAGGTGGCATCTCTATGACAGTCATAAAACAAAGACAGCAGCCATTGCCCCAGGAGAGGTCATTTGGCTGGACATGGCCACGAGTCACACACATTTACACACTCACAAGCACACACAGCAGGTGTGAACCTTAGTGGTGGCCCTTAGATAAAAAAAAAAGGGGCAGAAGACACAGGGAGAAAGAAGAACAAGACAAAGAGAGAGGAAATATTAAGTGCCAAGAGAGGATAGAAACAAAAATTTCTTTTTTTAGGGAATTTTAAGTTTTCTTTTTTTACTCTCTGCGAAAAATCAGTTAAGAAATAATGTAGAATGAAATAATCTATTCAAAACCAAGGAATTATGTCTTCCTTACAGACTGAAGGAAAAACATATTAAGCTGTGTCTAAAGATTCAAAATTCGAGAATTTATAGGCATGTGCACAACAAATTACATTAAGCACTCGCAATGAAATTCTTAAATCTCAGGCTTCCTAAAAACAATGCTCAAAAATATTTCCAGGAAAATCCACTCAAGCAAAAAAAAAGTTCTATAGTAATAGAATAAAATATAGACCAAATATATAAATTACACAACTGAAATATAAATTATACAGCTAAAATAAAATATATAACTAAACAGAGATATACAATAGAATGTAGGTAATATTGTTGATGGTGGATGGCAAATATTACTGCCATCCATGCGGTACCGTCAGCCAGAGGGAAACAGTCACAACAGTCTGTGGCTGTGATAATTATCTTGTTGGCCTTCTTTATACACTGCTCGATGTAGAGGTCCTGATGGCAGTTGGCAGTGGTGATCAGGGAGCAGCTTTCACCACCTCCTGTAGAGCCTTACGGTTGAGGGCGGTGCAGCTGCCAAACCAGGTGGTGTTGCAGCCAGTCAGGATCCTCTCTGTGGGTCACCTGTAGAAGCTGCAGAGTATATCCTTGAGTCCATGTTGATCCTCTGCAGCCTGTGGAAGAAGAGCAGCTGCCTGGATAACGGCCGATAATGCTTGTGTCGTCAGCAAATTTGATGATGGTGTTGGAGCTGTGTGTGGCCACGCAGTCATTCATGAACAGGTAGTACAGGATAGGGCTGAGCACACAGCCCTGGGGGGCGCTGGTGTTGAGAGTCAAGTTACTGAACTGTAGTCAATGAAAGGTATTCTCACATATGTGTCCCTCTGATTAAAGTGGGAGAGGTAAATATGGAGGGTTAGAGTGATGCCATCTTCAGTTGACCTATTGGGTTTCTTAGCAAACTGAAGTGGCTCCAGTGAGTCCAGGAGTGAGGAAGTGACGAAGGATTTGACTAACCGCTCAAAGCACTTCATGATGGTGGAGGGTGCCTGGGCGGTAGTCATTCAGACAAAGGATTTTGGGTTTCTTGGGGACAGGGATAATGATGGTCTCTACTTGAAGCATGTGGGGACAACAGACTGGAGCAGTGACATGTTGAAAATGCCTGCAAAGACGTATGCCAGCTGATCTCGGGGATACAATCAGGTCCAGGAGCCTTACATGTGTTAATCCAGGGTAGATGTGTGATCTACACACATCTGCCCTGGATATCACAGGTGGACAGTGGTCCTCAGCTGGAGAAGTTGTTCTCAAAGCGTGCATAAAAAGCACTCAGTTTGTCAGGGAAGATGCAGACATTACCTCAGCACTGCTGATCTTCCTTTTGTAGTCCGGTTTTAAGGATGGTTTTAAGTCCAGCCCACATTCTCCTGGTGTTGGAGTGCTGGTAGTAAGACTCCATTTTGTCCCTGTATTGTCTCTTTGGCTGCTAATAGAAGCCTCTCGGATGAGAGGTGAAACATATCTTCAAGGAACCTCAAGCAAGCAAGTCCAGTTGACTTTCTTCTAACTCTTTGAAGGTATTAAACTTGTTTCTTAATGGAACATTTAATGACCAAAAGATACACAGACCGGGTAGGTTACAGAACCTAACTGTCCTGGTACTGATGCTTTTTTGTGTTTTTAAAGAAAGGAAGTTAAAAAGATGATTAGCGGGGTGAAAAGAGAATATTGTTGTGTCCCTTTTTCCATAGCCTTTTTCAGGCATCATAAAAATAAATTCTTTTCTGGGCTACGAGGGATAAAACCTAGTTTATCTTAGCTGTTTCGTTGTTGTTAAAAAATGTTGTACAAGTGCAGTATCATCAGCAAACTGAAACAACAGACTGACAGCAGGAAGTCAAGTGCAGTTAAATCAAGTCAATTTGATTTATATTGCCGAATATCACAAAACGCAATTTGCCTCTTGGCATATATCATTTGTGTAAAGTGAGTATAACATTGGAAACAAAACATATCCCTATGGAGCACTAGTGTGAAACATTTCTCAAACCAGCAAACCAGACCCTCAGTGACTTGTTTGGTTGACTAAAAAAACAGCAAGAGTGCTGTTTGGAAATACTCTGAGGCAAATGGGTACAGAAAGGCGAAGGATACAAGCAAACCCATAAGAAACTAATGCTACAGAGCATTGCTAACGAAAGGTGCTAACACAACAAATTTAGCAAAGCACCTGAAAAGAAATTCGAGAGGTTGGTGACAGCTCCTGTTTCAGCAGCACTGAAGCAGTTAAAAAGATGTCTCACTAACTGTTAGGGAGGGAGAATCATTAAGGATCACAACCACCCAGACAACAGCTTTTTCTCCCTGCTGCGGCAAAGAAGAAGGTACCAATAAACCATGCCACCACTGAAAGGCCCAGGAAAGCCACTAGGATCTTCTTCATATTTCTCTTTTTAATACACAAATTGAAAGAACTGGCAGGACAACATTTTGCTACCTTATATGATTACGTGTAATCTAAAATAAGCTGAAATAAGCTTGCTTGATAGATAGATTGATTGATTCACTGATCCAGAAGTTAAAGAAGAAGTAGGTACCTTATTTAAAAATAACTTTTTGCCATCTTCACTAAAACTGTGATTATGTCCTGACAATAGTACATGAAACAGATCATCTGCAATAAAAAACAGAGTCTTCTGGCTCTGTCTGCTGCCTCTAATGTCATTTGACAAGAATCCATTGTGCCAAAAGCAACCAGTCAGAACACAGTCTCCAATGAAATGTCAGTCACTGCTCCTGCACAGGCTTAAATTACTGCCTATGCAGTAACTCGGAGGGATATAACGGTACATAAACAACAACTGAACAACCAAGTAAGTAGAGAAACAACAGTTTACATCAAACATAAGTAAACAGAAGAAGAGCAATGAAGAAAAGTGAGTTTAAATGAGAGAAAAGGTAGAATTTCTCATTCACTCAGGTAGATCTTAGGTATCAGGTCATTATAAAAGTTATTTTTTTTTTTATAATTCATGAAAAAACACATGCCTGAGAAAACAGAGAGAAGAGACAAACGCAGTGAGCAACACCATGTCACCATTAGATGGCGCCATCTTGACAACAAAAACATCAAGAGAAATAATTAAGAAAAATGACAGAAAAATGTTAGAGAACATGATAAAAAAGAGAGAGCGAGCAAGAGACAGAGACAGAGACACACACACACACACATACACACACACAGTGTCCTTAATGACCACTTCAGTGGGTTGGAGGCAGTAATTAGGTTAGCCTCTGGGCTGCAGGTCATGTAACACTATCCTCGCCAAAGCAGATGACTCTGGGTTTATGTGTTTAATGCGTGCATATTTGCATGCATGGTGTATGTGTGTGTGTAAAAGTGTGTGTAATTGTGTGTGTGTTTATAAGCCAAACGTGATGTAGCCTGATTGACTTCTCTGTAGGAGTCTTGTGGAAATTGCTGCCTAAATTAAATTATGTTGTAATTTAAAAACAATTTATCAAAGACAGTTTGGTGTCACTCCCATTGGAGCAATTAGGCCTTCTCAAACTCCCAGAAGCCAAGAAGACTTCCAGAGTGAACAACAGCAACTACAGTGAGGAGAGGTGAAACAGGAAAATCAGAAATAAAATAATTTATATCACTAGAAAGCTTTAGAAATTGTTGTTATCTATATACAGTATTGACTACTGTAGAAGGAAAATCTTTGAATTATTGACTACATTAAAACAGGACATTAAGTACTAACAATGGACAAACTATTTCCAAATTCACAACATCTGAGGAAAATACAAATAAAATATTGCCATTTGCACAACAATTTACATCAAGCAATCATTGGTTAATGAAATTCTTAAATCTCAGGCTCCCTAAATAATGCTCTAAAAAATATTAACAAGAACAGAAACACTTAAACAAAAAGAAGAAATAAAAATATAAAAAACATAATAGCTAAAGTAATAAAATAAAGATAGACCTAAAATATAAATTTTACAATTAAAATATACATTTTACAACTAAGTAAGTATACAATTAAACAGAGATATACTATAAAATTTAGAATAAAAAGTGATGGTATTATTACAAAGTGATGGTGCTGTGAACAGAGTCTTATGGCCTGCAGGATGAAGCTTCCCCCAGCCTGATGGTTTGGGCTCGGATGCTGTGGAACCGTTGGCCAGACGGTGACTGGGGTCTTTTAATGATCCCGTTGGCCTTCTTCCTACATCGCTGGGTGTAGAGGTCCTCCATGGATGGCAGCTCCAGGCGGTGCTACAGCCAGTCAGGATCCTCTTTATGGTCATGTGTGAACAGGGAGTACAGGAGAGGACTGACCACACAGCCTTGGGGGGCACCGGTGTTCAGAGTCAGGGTGGAGGATGTGGTGCTGCCTAGCCGCACAGCCTGGGGTCTGCGAGGAAGATCAGGATCCAATCCCAGAAGGCGGTGTTGAGCCTAAGATCTCTGAGCTTGGTGACCTACTTGGAGGGCACGATGGTGTTGAATGCTGAACTGTAGTTAATCAACAGCATTCTCACATGTGTGTGAATGATTTGACTAACCGCTCACTTCATGATGGTGGAGGTGAGTGCTACTGGGCGGTCGTCAGTCATTCAGGGAGAGGATTTTGGTTTTCTTGGGGACAGGGACAATGATGGTCTCCTTGAAGCATGTGGGGACTACAGACTGGAGCAGTGACATGTTGAAAATGTCTGCAAAAGACGTCTGCCAGCTGGTCTGCACACACCTTGAGAGTTCAGCCGGGGATGCCGTCAGGTCCAGGAGCCTTACGTGTGTTAATCTGTTTAAATGATCTACACACGTCTGGATCTCACAGGTGGGCAGTGGTCCTCCTGAGCCTTTTGCACCTCCACACATGATCGAGTGTGTTCTCGCTCACCACGTGCAGGACAGCTGATGTGTTGGTGGCGGTATCTCGGCAGGACTTTCCTCAGGTTGGCGTTGTTAAAGTCCCTGGCTACAATAAATGCAGCCTCTGGCCGTGAGGTCTCTGTCCTGTCGATAACTCCAAACAGCTCGTCCATGGCCTTGTTGGTGTCGGCGTGTGGCGGAACATACACTGCTGTCATGACAACCAATGTAAAAGATAATAAAGCCGGCATCTGATCTGCTCCAGGTCTGGAGAACAGCCTGCAGAAATAATTTCCACATCTGAGTACCACTTGTTGTTCACCATGGAGCAGACGCCTCCTCCATTGCTCTTCCCTGAATGTATAGTCAGGTCCTGGTGGTGGATGGAGAGCCCCTCGGGAACAATGGTGGAGTCCGGGATCAAGCCAAGTTTGCGTGAATGGTGAATGGTTCTTAATGTCCTGTTGAAAAGCCATCCTGCTCCGGAGTTCATCCAGCTTGTTATCCAGGGACTGAACAATAAATATACTAAAAGAGACACAACAGACCAACTAAACTATATTTTTTCAAGCCATGGTCAAAATCTAAACAAAGGGAAAGCATGAAACAGAATATGGAAATACAGGGTAAAATGAGTATATATGAATTTTGTTTAAAAACACTTGCATTGTAAATTTTTCTTTAAATGTGAGAGTGTGCTAAATGAGCTTAATGACCTAAAGTGTCTGAAATTAGGTCAAGTGAAGGTGATGCTAACTCTAAACTTTATGTTATGTTATACTACATGTCTTCAGTGTCCTTCCTGTCTATTTTCCTTCAATTTGTCATCCATCTATATACAAAAGTGAATTTGAGGCAACATCTGTTTCAGCAATAAAAAGCTCTTTGTCAATGAATGTCAGCAAAAAGACTTTGGAGTGCAGGTGCTTTTGATACAGTTGACTTGGTATTAAAAGACGTTTATTGAATTGATGAGAAGGGGTCCTAATTAAACAAAAGGAAATTTCCTTGAAAACACAGGTCAGTTCTACATCAATGGTCCTATTCCAGAAAGCAGGTTTAGTCCTCTTCTGGTTTTACCCAATCAATGCAGATTTTGAGACCATGATTATATATTCTACCATTCCATGGTGACTATCTAGTTGAACGTAAACACTTTTCATCACTCTCTATAAATTATTTTCACAACATTCTCCAGCCACACATCTCTGATATATTACACACTAGAGACTTTCAGCTCACAGAATTTTTTTTTTTTTTTGTAGAAGTAGAAAATAAAATTCCCATCTGTTGTAGGAAATTTCCAGACACATGATGGAGTCCACTTGTAAGTGAAAGATCAATTTATATGAAGCCCAACTGTTCACAACATAAAAGTCCCTCCCCTGCAGTTCACTGATCAGTCAAGGGACTGATGACCTCATCTCAACAAGTCCTGGCATTGCTGAATTCATCACAAACTCACAACTAACATGAAACAGTTAATCTTCTTGGCACTGAGCTGGTTCTTCCTCCAATAAGCAGTCCCTCATATGCTGTCCATCTGTGGACTGTTCTGGTTTTAAGGGTATGATGACCAGCAGCTGGCCTATGGCCTCCTCTACTCCCCTTTCAATATGTCATCTGTCTGTCTGTCTGTCTGTCCTGATGCACCCAGAGATGTCTAAACTCTAATTTAACTTCACACAATCACTGCAGCATCTTAAGTATTTAAATGTGGAGCTGCTTGCTCGTATTCTTGCACAGAGTCGGATACATCATGTATATAACTGGTGGTGTTCTGGCCTCACGGTATCTGCTGCTTACTGTCCTGGCTGACCTCTGCATTGCACTTACTCTCCATTTTGTTTCTGGGAATGACCACATTTCCACAGCTCCTGCTTATTGAGATATAATATACATGCATCATGACAGTTGCTAAATAGATTACATTCTGCTCATTACTTCTCATTCTGCTAGTTTCTACATTTCCATTTGCATTCTGCCACTTGCTCAACATTCTGGTAATGGCTACATATATTTCCCTCTCCTGAGTAAGTTCATCATCTTCATGGCTTAGTGAGTGCTGTCACATTCAGTACTCTTCAAGTATTCATTAATTCTGCTAATTGCTACTTTTTTATTGCATCTTTCTAATTGCCATCATAGTAAAACAGTTCCTGGTCGTTACTGGCCTTAGTCACTCTGCCCCTGGTCATTGCTTGCACCTCCAGTTCCTGGTCATTCCTGGCTTCTTTACTACCCGAGCATTAATTTATGTTGTAATAATTGTCCCATATCTCATCATGTCCAGAGCCCAAGGGTCCTATCACTGAACACATCAGAAGTCCTGCTCCACATCTCATTCATCCAGATTGCGAGTATTGCTTTTCATGTCATCAGCATGAATGTCAAGATCCCATAGGGGGGATATTTAGGTATTTCTAGACAGCTGATGGCATTATTACCCCCTTAAAATAAAGATGTCATGATGGGGTCTAATCCCTAAATTATAATATTTCTTCAAACTTTCTATTATGCACTAAATATTAAATAATAATAATAAATTATTGTACATACTCTTTAAGTTTCTTCTTCATGAAGTCTCTGCTGATTGAAGTAGTATATATTTATAAACACAGGTACAGAGAAATACAAAGTGTATTGATGTAGTTATAGAAGTAGATACAGCAGGAAAAAAAGACATTCTGTACATGAAATATTCACAAGCAGCCATGGATTAACCATCTATCACAGAGAGCAACCAGACTTTCCAATAACCCTAACCCTGTAGAGAGAGAGAGAGAGAGAGAGAGAGAGATTAAAACAACCAGGAAAAAACTAAAGAGAAAAAGCAAGAGACCCCAAGACAGAGAATTGAAACTGAGCTGTGCTATGAGCTAGTGTGTGCTGGGTGTGGCAGCCAGGTTGCAGACAAAAATAAATTATTGATCAAGAATTTGAACTTCCTGTGTACTGGTTCCTGCTAAAAGTATCAGTAGGTGAGTGTGTGGACTGTTTGTTCAGGTATAAGGCAGAACAAGCAGAATCTGTGTCATCAGAACAGGCAGAGACAAAGGAACTACAAAAAAAAAAACTCTCCATATCTCCCATAATCTGATTGAATGGGGATTCCATTAGAGCTGCAGTGCTGTAACAGTGAATATTTCCAGTCTGTGTAGTAAGTGTTTTTTTTTCAGTTTTTTTTTCTCAGCTCTGACCTGTGTGTGTGTGTGTGTGTGAGAAAGAGAGACAGAGACAGAGACAAAGAGAGAGAGAGACAGAGAGACAAAGAGAGAGAGAGAGAGAGACAGAGACAAAGAGAGAGAGAGACAGAGACAAGAGACAAGAGAGAGAGACAAAGAGAGAGAGAGATCGGTAGATCTGGAGATGATGTCCAGAATAATAAAAGGCAGCTTAGAGCTTTCTCATCAGTGTCATCATCTTAAGCAAAGGAGTGTTCCTGGAGTGGAGTGTTTCCTTGTATTCATTTACCAGTTCTGGTATGACAGCCATAAAAGTTACTACAGTATCTGGCTGTTTGGTTTGACAGCACTAAACTGGCACAGTCAATTAATAACCACCCAACATGATGGTAAGGGCAGCAGAAGAAGGGGGTCCAAGGGGTCGTTGGCCCACCCACTTTGTGCCCTGTCACTCATTATTTTGAAGTAATGCAATTCTTGTGTTAAAAAGACATTCTACTCATTCCTGTCCACTCAAAGCCATTAGGTAAAATAAAGCATATCTGCTTACAGGAATACAATGGGGATATTTTCCAAAGCCTTCAATTAAAATAAAACCAAGTGAAGTTAGAGCTTTAAACTGAACCAGCTGGCTGTAAAATGAAACTGTGGAACCTGTTTATTTTATTGTGTCAAAAGGTTGTTGATCTCCCAGCAGGATAATGCAACCCAAATATAATAAAATCCATAAAAGCCACACAGCCCACAACAGTCAATGTAGTGCTGCTCAGCCCAGTATCCCCAGGAATTATGTTTATATTGAATCATTCTGCACCTCACGTACCAATGCAGGAAGAAGTCTTTCCTTAGAAGCAGAAAATATGGGTGTGGAGGTCGGTGTGGTAGGTAGGTGTGTAGAGTATCTGATTTTAATGTGGAAAACTATATTTAGACAAGACATGTGAAAAATGTTCCCGAATTTCAGAGCCCCCGAGTAGATCCTACATTCATCTCTTCTCATTCATCTACAGCATAGAAACAACATTTTAAAATGTTTGATGGGATGTTACAGCACTTTTTCTACCTTTTTTCTTTTTTCCCTTTTCAGGGATGCAAACAACAAGAATAATGATAAAGTTGATTTTATTTGCAATCAATTTCCATGCATCTTCATTGTTTGCACTAGTCAATGTGGCACTAAATTCCTCTTACTGAGTGTATCTACCTGCAGCAGAATATCTTTCCTGCTCTGGTTCTGTTTTCTGTGTCTCAGTTTCAGTGAATTTGTTTAGTTCCTATCTATTCAGTCCTGTCTCCAAGAAATAAAGTCTGTACCACTAATTTGTCTTCCAAATTATATTATGATGGGAGATATAATTATTGCCTCGGTTGCGCTGACAGAATTGTTTCTTGCGAATGAAGCATTTTTGTACTGCAAAGAAGTCGTGGGAAGGTGGTTGAGGTTGAATGCAGAAATATGAAACGCAGCACTTTGCTACCAATGATTTGGGTTCAATTAGGCAGTACAAGCACTCTGGTTAAGGACAGGGAAAGATTATCCTTTCAGTTAAATGTTCATAGACTAGAGGTGTCCCCAACTGAGAATTTATAAAAATTAAGAATAGTTAAATAAAGAATTTATTTATTGGTTTGTCAAGTCTTGCCTGTCATCGACTGATTGTGGATTTTTTTTTCCTATAACAAACAAAAGAATTGAACCAAAACACAATTTGTTTTTTGATTTAAGAATTTATTTTCAATAGCATGTATTCCACCCATTCTTCTCTCTCATTATTTGAAAAGTCTGCCAACATTTTTGGGGCTTTGAAGCCTCAGTGAGAATTACCCAGGGGGCCATGGCTGTTGCTCTTATCAAAGGTTACAACAACTGTTGCTGCCAAGTGTACAATACTGAACTAGTGGCTTTAGCCTGATTCTTCAGTTAGCGGGCAACTAGCCTCTGCAGTCTAAGCAAAGTGTGCTTTGAGGAATGGTCGGGAGCAGCATGGTAATGTTGCATAAAACAGGAGTTTTGTTGAACTCTGTCCCTCTCTTTACTTCATCCAGAGCTTATCTGGACACTTTCTGCTGACTACTGTAACTTCACAATGCATGGAGGCATGCGCTTCGTGGTGTCTAGTGAACATACAGGTACTTTTTCTCAACACAGGAAACCTAAACATAAAGAATAGATCACCCGCCTTCATTAAAGGGAAAGGCTTACCTAGTTACACGTTACTCAAAGCATGAGTTGACGTCATGAATAAATCAGTACACCTTAAAAAAAAAGTATTTGAATCCCAAAACTGAAAATCAAATACTGGTTAGTTTCCCAGCAGGGAAAGCAAGGTCTATTTAAACAGTGCAAATCAGACTAATGAATGATATGATTAAATAATGGTACTTAGTGTTTGTCTGTATTGATAGAGATGCATTAGTAATATAATCCAAATTAATATAATAATAGCATATAACATGAACAGTACGTTCTGAGCATAAATGTGATTGTCATTTTGATGTTCCAATTGGAGGTAAGAATATACATCACAGTACATGATGATGAGCACTATGTAACCCTGCAGTTTAAACCTCTAATTGTTGCCTTGAAAAACGCCAGTGAAATATAATGATCATAATTGGTTTAGAAGTGTCTTCACAGATACTTACTCCATCTGCTTTTACCATAACTAATGCAAAGACAACTGAGATCTGAGAATATGAATGTGAGTTATAAGTGTCTTTTTCCACAGTGAGGTGTAGTTTCTTGTATACTGTTGAAAAGAGTTTGCCTTTGTTTGACAAGACTGCATTTCACTCTGCATGTTACCGCTCTTCTCCGTAACACAGAGACTGATAATATGTGGATTTTACTTTGAAAATAAAACTGAACAGACAAATTGAGTGGACCTGTTGAGATGTTTACTCAAGGAATGTTCCCTCCAAAGACTTGCATCCTTTACCCCTGACATTAATCAAACAAATCATTTTGACTTGCTTATTTATGAGAAAATACTCAAAGCAGCTTGGGTATGGTTTGCTTATTGGACTGAGATTTGAGAACCTCTGGTGGCTGAAGCACTTTTCATCTGTTTTGCAGTCTCCAGTGGGAGATAATCAAAACTTCACACTGTGTTCTTTGTTTTATGATTCATGTTTTATTCAGAAAATGATTAAAACAATAGACATTCAAGTTGAGCAAGAAATGACATATGGAACTAAATATAAATGTATAGCCATGTAAAATCTAGTAAATAGCTATATATGTAAGATAAATATATGTAAGGCTGTGTAAGAACAGAACTGAAAATATAGAAATACTCTTGCAAATATAAAATAAAATAAAAAATAGATTGTTACAAACAAAACTAAACAGAAAAATGC
Source organism: Scortum barcoo (assembly GCA_023238725.1). Classification (NCBI taxonomy): domain Eukaryota; kingdom Metazoa; phylum Chordata; class Actinopteri; order Centrarchiformes; family Terapontidae; genus Scortum; species Scortum barcoo. The sequence continues at coordinate 1,239,234 of CM041553.1, forward strand.
AGTAAAAAAAACATATACTGGCACATATAGGGAAAACACATAGTCAGCCACATTACACACATTATGTAATAGATAATATTTCACAGAGTCACTTCCATTGAGTGGTACTGTTGCTATGTCAGTCCAACCCTATTAACCCCTTTCCATATAAGCAAGATATTACTGCCATTTCTGGAGAAAGTTTATGTAAATTTCACCTTATTGAGTAATCTGAATGATTTTCTAGTTTAGTTTTTACCCAGCTGGATGTATCCATGAAGGCAAATAGTTAGATTAGATTAGATTAGATTTTTTTTCACTGTATGACAGTTTGAAGTATTGCTGTCCACCCATTAAATAATGCCTACATCAAGAGAGAATTAGCTGGCCAAAACCTAAAGACGCCTACCTGCCACATGCAGAATGCTTGAAACTGAATCGGCAGAGTACCAAATAATGGACTAGAGGTACTTCAGATTTAGTGTTGGACACAGAAAAGAATGTCCTGTTGATGGGGCAGAGGCTAAGATACCCTATCTTTAATATTTTTTTAGTATGGATCAAAGCCAAAACTGAGGTTATACATCACTTATTTACTTAACGTGTTATTTTCCAGCACTTCACAAAGCTCTTCCAGAGCCACTAAAGACACACAGCTTCTTCCAGGTTGAGTAGTATCTCTATGACTAGTGAAATTATTTTTATGTGTACAACTGTCAGCCCTCTAAGTCTACAGCTTGACCGATACTGCCACTGTGTGTCAACAGGTGTTTTTGCAGCTGATAACAACAGTTAAATTCTGTGTCCATAGCTGTAGTTTATATTGCTTTTATCAGCAACTCATCATACATCCCTGCCTAATAATAAGTTTGGTGAACAAAATGGCATCAACTGTGACATCATTTGAACAGCACGGAAACTAGTCTTCTATTGCAGTACACATAAGCATATTGTTAGAGTGTAAAACAGCAAAGAGCTCTAAACACACACACATGCACACACACAGCCAGTCAGTCTAATGTGTGTGACCTATGGTGCTAGCTTACGGCACTGGGAACATTAGTGGTTCAGATTGAAACAAATGAAGACAGCTCTTCACTTAGTCACAGTCAGATGGAGCCAGGCAATAATAACACAGAGAGGGAGTGTGTGTGTGTGTGTGTCTTGGCGATGCATTGCTGTGTGTTTGCAGGTATAAGCATTTGCACATGCACACAATTCTTGCTTAATACCTGCATTTGAGTTTGTCTTTTATATGTGTGTGTGCATTATAACCTAATTTAATGGTTAGTGTGATTTTGGTCTGTGCTTGCAAATGAGTATACTTCTGTGTGAGTGCAAGCGTTGGTATGTGGTGCATGATTGTCTAATGTATTAGTGCTGTGTGCATACAAAACTGAATGTTTATGCATTTATGGTGTGTGTGTGTGTGTGTGTGTGTGTTTTGAGTTAGTGAATAATATATTTGGGTGGAGATGATGATGAAAACCTTCAGGGCTTCTCTGAGCCATGTGAATTAAAAACTGACAATACAAGTCTTACTTAAGACAAATGCCTTCTCCACAACACTCATTACTATGTGGATTGCTGGTACACACACAGTTGTGTGTGTGTGTGTGTGTGAGCGTGTGTGTGCACAGATGCATGCTGCTAAGTGCTTTGCTGTTATTAAAATAACATTATTAGTAGTGATCTATGATGTATTAATGACTAGGTTTTACAGTGCCTTTCTAAACCGTTTTTCTGGCCATCACAGATCTGCAGGCGTCACATAAAGTCTCAGATGACTTAGTGGGATCACATAAAGATAGAATACATACTGTAGAGGAAGAAACCCTGCTGGCGAATCACAATAATACTGTGGCTGTCCTCCATTTATACATCTACTGCGCAATTCAGTACCTTTCAGACATGCTCTTCATTAGGTATGTACAGTCTCATGTTTGATGAAGCCCTCAGTTAACTTCTCTGTAAAAGTCACAAAGACTAGTCCATGTCAGACCTGGTAACAACTGAATGTTGCATAAACATAAAAGAGGCATTAAGTGTGATCTGTTAAGCACTTCTTCAGAGAACTGTAATTACTGTGTTATTTTATTAAAATTCCATGCACACAAAGAAAATGAAGTGAATGACATGACCAGATGTATGATGCTATAAATGGAGAAGCCCTTGGAGAAGCCCTTTGTGATCTTCACTGAATGAAAGCTGCATCATGAGGGGCAAAATAAGAGCAGCAAGAGCAAGGGAACTTCAGATGTGAAAACTGAAATGACAAATACCACTATTGCTTTAAATAACAAACTTTAGAAACAAGAAGGACGGGGTATTAGATTAGATAAACCATTTATAATCTTTTTGAGTACACTAAACACAAGTAGAGAAATATTAGACAAATGCATTGACAATTGATTTATATCAGACACAATAGCAATAAAACAAACATTTATCACTTGTTTGATATGTGTTAAAAAAAAGCCAATTTTATATTTAGATTCAGTATCATTAAATTCAGAAAACTAGCAAACTAGCAAACTATTTTGACTTTTGACAGGTTTGGCAAGTCTCATTTGTTCAGTTTACATGTGGTAAGACAAAGGACACTGCCTTACTGTTTAGTATCATTAATTTACTACCACTACTACTACTACTGTGTAGTCTTCCTCTTTACTACTGAAGCCCTTCAAATTAACCATAATGTGTATAGCTTTATTAGTGTATAGTTGTTGTTGTTGCATAGGACTTTTATGGCAGTATTGTGCCATAGCCAGCTACGGTCATGTTCATCGATTTGTTCCAGTTTCTGCACTCGCCCCGAGTGAATCTGGCCAGAAAACACATTGATAATCTATAAAGAACGATATAAATGCTAAACAAAGAAAAAGAACCAAGAAATGTTATTATGGTTGTAATATGTCAGCTGCATGGAGAAATGTGCCTCTGGTGTGGCTGATGGGCTGCTGCTCATCTGAGAATTGTCATATGGTGAAGCTTCATCTCCTGTGTGTTTCAGGAGTAATCTGCTGAGGTTACTGTAGGCTTGTGCTTAATGAATTTGAGATTTCTCCTCCATCATGATGATGAGCAAGGCTGTTCATGTATTATGTTATTCACATATGATGCACAGAAATCAACTTGTTTTAATTCATCCTTCCGTATTTCGTGATTTCAGACTGCCAAATGCCAGAAAACCCTGAAACCTGGATCTGATAGGACACTGGCTGAATGGCAGACAGAGAATAATTTGGCGCATCCCTTCAACGTTGTGGCCGTCTAACACTCCATAATGCTACTCATTACACCTGATGTACCAATGGTTTGGTAAGCACCAACTCCTAAGAAAGATTTTCGTTTTTATTTATTTTTTATTTATTTTTATCGTTTTTATTATTTATCCTTTTTATTTATTTACTTTGGCTTTCTGTGTTTATGGGTGGTAAGAGCCATGGGATTGACCATACAACCTACAGGCAGGAAAACCAAAACAATGAGCTAAAAGTCACAAATGTCTGTGTTTTTCTGTTTTTAGGTACTTCAGGTAACTCTTTAACCTTTGCATTTCATTCAGTGTTAGCATAAACATCCAATGGTGAAACTTTTAGCATTGATGAGTCTAAAAATCCACACACATCTGTCCTGAAAAAAAATTGTACACTTGTAGGTCACAAGAAAATTCTAGTATTCTAGTTTTCATTTGATGTATTCAAAAACCATTTACAATGAAAAAATCTTATCATAAAGCAGTTCTGATCAGCCCCATTTTTCCTCATTTGAAATAGAGCATTTGGTCTGGCAGTCTGTGACTTTGTTGGACCACTGCCAATTTGAGGTGACAACCCATCTAATCACTTTATTCTATCAGTGCTTTGTCTAAAACAGTACAAGAGTTTCATACCTCTTGTGCTTGTGTGTGTAGAGTTATATATATATATCAGTGTGTCAGTGTTATAGTTGTTTTAGTTTGCATTTCAGTACTCCTGTCAGAGTCTGAACAGTAACTCTTCCATCATGGTGATGCCTACTAATACCAAAGTTTTGGTCTTCTTCCTGCAGAAGGCTTTCTCCTGTGTCCTTGAGTGCATACACAGACAAATGAAACGCTTCTGTCAAACTCTACACTCCAGCTTATTATATTTGTAGGGATGGAAGACATTTCGACTACACAATAAGTTTCTGTAGACCACATTGGCTACATATTTGCGTATATCAGTAACATGATATCCTCTAATGGGATCAAACTGTCGTCATCCCTGCAGAATTCCCCTGTTACACAACATTACTCCTGCCTCCACTTGCAGCAATAGTTCCATCTACTTAAGAAGCTCCTTATCTCCTAAGCTCTTGTAAAGAATGAGATCATAATACTTACTGCTATACTTACTAAATCTTTACTAGAATTTAATCTTACATTTTAAAGGGACATTAAGAAATATAAAACACAGACGGGCGGGCGGGTGTATGGACAGAGAGATATTATTTTATTATGGTCCAACAAGCACAAACATCTGACACACTGCTCATGTGTCTTTGCACTAATTATGCAATTATAGTTACAAAAGAAACTATACATAGACTCATATGTATGAAATAGAGGTCATAACTAGGGCAACAACACAAACCCTGCATGATTATGTGTAACAAATAAAGCTTAAACCTGAACTCCACAATCAGCTTTTGCAAGACTGAGCTTCTATGAAGACACCACCATTACTTTACTGCAATAAATATAGTATGCTCTCTAAAACATACAATAACATATGTTCATATATAAAATATGTTCATTCTCCTGATCAGTACTACGCACATTGTTCCTCTAACCTTTGACATATAAACCTATAATTCCACTAATATTCAATATAGTGCATATAGTGTTCCCTTAAGCCTCACGTGGAAAATATGCCATGAGCAAATACGCTGAGGGTCACAGGATGCCATTAGTTATCATCTCCTGTGGCCTACAATGGGAGGCTAGCCAATGTAACAAGGGACAAGTTCCACAGTACTTGTTCTGTACAAAAATGCATTTAACCAAAGGTAACACGAGGCTTCAGCAGTCAAGTCAGTGTCTTTCTCCTGATATTTGTGTATAGGGAAAGTTATTGAATGCATTAAGTTAGTCACCATGCAGTGATGATTAACTGACTGAAATGCATTTATTTTCCTCAATCAATTTGTTCACCATTTATCTGAAGGCTAAATACGAAGTACATTCTAAATAGTAAAGATTATATTTTGATCTTGGAAGGCTGTTGAGCATGTTCCTGAACAAGGTTATGGTCATCCATTTTAAGTATTTCATATTCAGTGGTGTAGTATATAAATTAAAACCTGTTGCACTTAATGAATTAGAATAAAGCTGTATTTTCATCAAGTGAAGTGAATCTGTGGCTACCCTGGCCTTCTCACCTCACCAAATTACATTTAGTCAAGACTCAAGATGTACATAATCTTAAATATTTAGAATGTACATCATGTGTGATGTACTGTATTATCATGGCTATATTTCTGTAGAAATTATACAATCTATCTGTCACTTTGTATACCTTTATACAAAGGTATACAAAGTGACAAAATAAGATGTTGTATTACCATTATTCAAAAATACTAATAATTTCCAATGCATACACCTAAACATTCACATGCTGCCCATCATTCAGATAACCAAAAACAAATATACACAAACACACTTATTCTTCTTCCTTGAAATAATTTGTATTTAGTCCTTCATATAGGATGCACATAGGATTGTGTATGGGATGTATAGGCTAAACCTTAACTAGCAGGTGAACTGGTCTCACCGGGCTGCTCTCTCTGCTACCAGTACCTTCAGGCTCACCTGACTCATAACAAAGCCAAATGAATAATTTATTATTTTAATCCTAAGGAGTCTTCGGCTATTAAGACTATTTGTATATATTTTTGATTTTGCTTTAAAAAAATTTACCATGCCAGTGTTTGGTAACATAACCCATATGACCCTATATGACACAGACACAGGCTTAGGGGCAGATGGGTTTATCATAGTGGGGAAAAATTCTCATTTGGTTAGTTTTAAAATTTTAATTAAAGTGAACAATACATACATACATAGCTACAACATCCGTAACAATAACTATAAATAATTAAAATGTAAGTTTAAATTTTTACAAAAGAAGATTTTATGTTATTTCTTGAAAAATCCTGCTTGAAAAAAATAATTTCATTGCCATTACACCCTTCCTCTCCCCTTAAGGCAGCTTGTGCATCCCAAGGGGTGTGTGTACCACATTTTGGAAAACCTTCCTCTAGAGGAAAAAACTTCTAACCATTAACTAAAATAAATCTTTAACTAAAACCAACAGCAGGAAATAAGGTAAAAGTGTGTGAGCACCCTGTAACCTTTGGAGATCTTCAGAAACAAATGAGTGTCAGACACATTGTTATCACCTCCCTTTATGGCATCACACAGAGGACAGCAGCTGCTTGTCTGTGTGCGTATGTGTGTTGTAGTGAGTGTATGTACTTAAAGCCACCCTCTATAAATCAATGTCAAATCACGATGAGAGCTATATATGACTCTGAGGCAATTATCACACAGGACAGACACCTATGCAGTCATACAGAGTGACTGGGAGTCAATTATCACTGTGTGACTGCTTAATTTTCACTTTTGGTCTGACCTATACCTGACATTTCACAGAGTGGGAAGAAGGTAGAGATGAAGGAAGAGATGAAGCATTGAGGAAAGTTCTTTTATTTGCAGTGAGTAAGTAGTTTTATTTAATATTGATTGGATTGTCTCCAAATCCTCTTTTGCTTTTTAAATGTTGAATTAATCGTTTACCCAATTTTGCGTCCCTGTCAGGGTGGAAACTATTCATAACCAGAATGACCATTAAAACCAAGAAAAATGAATAATACTTTCACTGTGGCATCATGATGATGAAAATGCTGCTGTACAGTCATGAGGACTGGAGTGTGAACTCTTCTGACATCAATGTAAAATATATATATAGAATTTGTATTTAATATTAAATAACATACATACATGAAAAAGTTAATTACATGGTTGTAAACCTTTACTTCTGTTCCAGAAATGAAAGGATGTTTTTCTGACTTTTCATCTTTACTAGTTAACGTTAGCTAGTTAGTTTCATTCACGCAGAGGATTTTTTTACTATGATGTTAGTGTATTTCAGAAGCTCCTTCACAATACTGTGAAGTCCAGATATATTTATGTCAGGCTACATACAGCATCAACCAACATGACTGGAAGTGAAAAACATATCTGTTCACAATGTAGTTCTGAAAAGGAAAGTGACTTTGTTAGCTTGGAAGTGGTGTGATGATGACATCCACATTCAGGAGACCTACATTTGTTCAGTTCTGTGTGAGAAAGTATAGTGAATAGCTCCATCAGTCATAGTGAGGTGTGAGTAAAGCAGAAGAACACGAGCAGCCCTTCTTGTCAAACACCAGCCTGAAGTGTTAATCACCAGCTAGACACATTTCAGCCCACCCAGTCTGTCTCAAGTTGAAGTGAATTTAAACATTAATATTGATCATCTGGACTTTAACTTTACAGTTTTTTTCATCTGTAACATGCATTTCTTCTTCTTTCTTTCTGAGTTCACTTGTTCAAAACTGTTAGTTCATGCAACTTGGCACAACAGTTAAGTCTTACATCCGAACATGCACATAACAGTGAGAGACTCACTCACCACACAGCAACCTAAAAAAACAACAGGTGCAAAATGCTGCAATAGGCTTTTTATAGAGGAAAATGCACAGAAAAAAAGATACAAAACTGTACGTAGTTCATGATGCTAGTCAACCATGTCACAACTTCTATCTCTCTTTTGCAACCCAAGAATCTTTTTGCATGTCTGATCCACCTCTGGCGATCTTCTGAGGATATGGTTACAAATGTATAACCTCCATGAGGAAATGAATCCCTCTGTGAGTTTTGAGGATTGGAGAATAAGGGGGAAGGAAATGTGAAATCATGCTGGGATGGGCTGCAAACTACTCCATGTATGTTTGAAACTGAACAAACAGTTTTTACGTACTACGTTAAGATGTCCAAAATGGACTTTAAATACACAGAGTTTTAGTGGTGGTTGAGCTTGAGTAAGAAAACACTTGAACAGTGAATTTTGAAAGATGTGGTCATTGAATTTTGTCATTTTGTGTAAAAGCAATGAAAAGTGAGCCACAATTTAGTTCACTATGACTTCTGGTGTGATGACTGTACAGAGAGGTTTGAAAAAGAGAACGCCTGAACAATGCAGTGACCAACTGTAACAAAAACATAATGTTAGCATGTTCATGATGATTACATCATCATTCTTTTTATTATGTGTCAGAGCAGAAAGTGCAGCAATTTTCACAAACACCTTTCCATGAGTCTCTGTTCTCACTGTGTCAGCTTTGCTTCACAGACTGTACAGTAGTCTACACTGAATGCCCTGCTGACTGACGGTATAGAAGGTAGATGCTGGCATCGGATAGCAATTTATTTTTCACAATGTACACGCAGACACACACACACACACATATTGGTGTAAATAGCAAAGACAACAACTGCTGTTCCTCTCTGTTCATCCTCACAAATGAACAGAGAAATGAATTCTTGTAGGTGTTTAACCCCTAAACCAAGAGGCTTCTTCAGTTCTAAATGACTGGAGACACTCATTTACATCATGACTATGTGTGTGTGTGTGTTTGTGCGAAAGAGACAGTGATTTAAGGTTACTGTCCGTGTTGAATTTTATACTTATCTTGTGCATGAACAGTATAACACCATATGGCACCAAGATTATGGCTAAATCTGTCAAGTTCACACATCGATGCATGTACTAAAACATTCTGTCACCTTTGAAATATAAACAGATATATGAATGAGTGAAATATATACATCTGTCGTTTCAAATCTTGAGATAACAAGTTCAATGAAAAGTGTTCAATACAACTGCAAATAAGCTTCTCAGTTGACTGTATTTTATTTGTGACTATTGCTTCACCATGCTGTGTTTAAGATCGGCAAATGCCTGTGAAAGATCTGCAGATGTGTTTTTGATTTCATATCCTCAAATGAGACGGCCAGGGAAACACTTCCTCCGTGGCTGCACATGGTCCCCCGAGCTCTGCTAATCAAATTGTTTCCAGGTTTAGAAAGATACCAGAATATTCTACTCCAGCAAAAGCACTGCTTATAAGATTTTTTTATTCAAGTGTATTTATGTTCAAACCAAAGATATATTCCTTTTGTATAGACATAACTAGCCTGTGCATACAACTTATCAGTTATAAATAAAGAACCACCTATACTATCAATTATTAAAATTGATGAAAGAAAAGAGAACAAAATTCAGTCAATTAAACAAAAAAGACAATAAATAAATAAATACTTTATAGGCACAAGCAACAAGCATTATTAAATAACATTAATTAAATAACTTGACACTTCTTATGGAGTTCAGAGCAGACTAAAACATAACCAAGGCAGACCACACAGAGATAAGAACGGCATAAACTCTGTGTAGTGCATACATTCACACAATGCTATGTTGCCTGGCAACACTGATGTTCTCTAGGGTATGTTTCATCCCTCAATGACTTCTTTGTTGTATTCACCTGTCAGAACATTGCTCTGAGCCTTGAGCATGGCAAAGTCCTTCTCAGTCTGCTTTAGGTTCAACTTCTCTCCTTGTTCATTCTGAACTTCTGTTGCCATGGCAGTGCGTAAACACGCAGCGGCTTGTTTCTTTTTATGTATGTTTTTAGTTATCTTTTTTTGCAGTCTCCTGCAGCAGCAGCTGAGTACAGTAGGGCCAAGCTGTTGGAGAATGGGGAGAGTGCGCACCTGTGGGCGTTTCCAAGGCTGGATCTTATACCACCAGAGATTCAGCGAAACCGGGGAAGGCTTTCACGATCCCTCTGTTGCCAAGGAGACGGAGGAGGCATCGTAAACAAAAGCAGAGCAAGAGGGGTGGCCTGCGTGCGTAGGCTACAAGGCTACAAGCTAACCCATACAGACCGGCTCTTCCCAGTCTCTTCCTCACAAACGCCAGGTCACTCGTCAACAAAATGGACGAGATGAAGTTGAGGATCATCTCTGCAAAGATCGACAGCTGTGTGGCGATCGTTACCGAGACCTGGCTGGATAACAACATCCCAGACGAGGCAGTGGAGCTAGCGGGGCGCTCTCTTCTCCGGGCGGACAGGACTGCAGCCTCAGAGAAACACAGAGGTGGAGGTTTGGCTCTGTACATTCATAACGCCTGGTGTACAGCCACGAACATCATCAGAACATACTGTTCTGCTGATCTGGAATATCTGGCAGTGAAATGCAGACCATTTAAGACGGCTAGAGAGCTCTGTTCTATCCTGATTGTAGCCATCTACATACCACCACGAGCTAATGCTAAATTAGCACTGGAGGAGCTGTACTGCATGATTAGTCTGCAGATGAACAACAATCCAGAGGTGGCTGTGATTCGTGGCCGGAGACTTTAACCACGTTCGAGTTAAAGGCAGTTTTCCCCAAATTCCATCGTTACATAAACTTTCCAACGAGAGACAATAATACCTTGGATTAGGTTTATTGTAACATCCTTGGAGCAAACAAGGCTGTTGCAGCTCCACACCTGGACATGTCGGACCACATCTCTGTGAATCTGATCCCTGCCTATAAACCTCTGATCTGCAGGTACAAGACCAACCACCAGAACTGTACAGGTTTGGACTGAGGAGGCGTCTTCAGCATTACAGGACTGCTTTGAGTGCACTGACTGGGAAGTGTTCAAAGAGGGCACAGATCTGGAATGGATACACGTCATCGGTTCTGTCCCTACCTAAAATTCTGTACTGATGCTGTTACTGATGATGCTACCCACAAAGACCATCAAGATTTTCACAAATCAAAAACCATTGCTGGACAGCACAGTGAAGCCCCTACTCAAAGCCTGTGATGCTGCCTACAGGTCAGGTGACAAGCTGGCCTATAGCATTGCCCGAAAAGAAACTGAAAAAAGGCATTAAGCTAGCAAAAAGCAGGTATAAACATGGCGCATTGAGGAGCATTTTGAAAACAACAACCCACATAGTATGTGGAGAGGCATCAAGACAATAATGGACTATAAGCACAGTGATCAGCTGGTTAGCCACGATTCCACTCTCCCCGACACCCTGAACACATTCTATGCACGTTTTGACACACCTGGCAGCAGAGAGAGTGGAAGAACAGTATCAGCCTCTAGTCCTGCAGCTGCACCAAGTGAGCTCTTCCTATGAAAAGAATCAACATCAGGAAAACTGAAGGACCAGATAAGGTGTCTGGTCGCACTCTGAAATTGTGTGCAGACCAACTGGCAGGATTTTTTCTGGACATTTTCAACCTGTCCCTGCAGCTTGCTACAGTTCCTGTCAGCCTTCAAAACCTCCATCATTGTGCCTGTGCCTAAAAAATCTGCTGTTCACCTGCCTAAATGGCTACCACCCCTGTCGCTCTGACTCCGGTCACCATGAAGTGCTTTGAGAGGATCGTCCTAAAGCACATCAAAGACATCATCCCTGCTGGTCTGGATCAATATCAGTTTGCATACAGGGAGAAGCAGATCGACAGAGGATGCAGTCTCCATTGCACTTCACACAGCCCTGACCCATCTGCAGCTTCCTAACACCTACGTGAGGATGCTATTTGTGGACTTCAGTTCAGCCTTCAACACAGTGATCCCGGACAAGCTGATACTGAAGCTCCACAACCTGGGACTGCCCTCATCGCTGTGCCATTGGATCAGGGACTTCCTCACCAACAGGCCTCAGGTGGTGAGAATCGGGGACAACACATCCTCTACACTGGTCCTGAGCACAGGCACACCACAGGGGCTGCGTGCTCAGCCCAGCCCTCTTCACTCTCTTCACCAGTGACTGTTCTGCCATCCACTCCACAAACACCATCGTAAAGTTTGCAGACGACACCACCATAGTGGGCCTCATATCGGACAATGATGAGACCCACTACAGAGAGGAGATCCAGCACCTTACTCAGTGGTGCTCAAACAACAACCTTGTTCTGAACACCAGCAAGACCAAGGAGGTCAGGACACGCTCCTCTCCTCAGGGGAAACAGTGTGTCAACAATATCAAGTTTCTGGGCATCCACATCACATCTGACCTGACCTGGTCCATGAACACAGCTCACCTGGTAAAGAAGGCTCAACAAAGACTCTTCTTCCTCAGGAAGCTGAAACGTGCTGGACTCTCCCCTCAGCTCCTGACAAACTTCTACAGGGCCACAATAGAGAGCATCCTCTGCCTCAGTGCAGCAGTGTGGTATGGCAGCTGCACTGCACAAGACCGAAAAGGACTTAGCCCGGGTGGATGAAAACAGCACAGGGGATTGTGGGAAGTCCTCTTCCAGACCTGGACTCAATATACGCTGGCCAGATCCAGAATAAGGCCCGACACATTGCCGCCGACCCTACCCACCCGGGAAATGGACTGTTTGACGATACAGAAACATAAAGACCAAAACTACCAGACTGAAAAACAGCTTCTTCCCCAGAGCTGTTGAGTCCATTTCCCCCTATTGAGAACTTGAGCCAACTTGACTTAAACAACTGACCCACCCCCCTACTGTACATTGCTGCTACAACTTTAAATCTCTAGATAGTTATGTACATATTACATATTTTTACATATACAGTGGTGTGAAAAAGTGTTTGCCCCCGTCCTGATTTCGTATTTTTTTGCATGTTTAAGGGAGAAAAACATACAACAACAACAAAAACATAGAAGTCAGCTATTAACTAAGCAACAACCAACACAAACTTATGGAGCATTCATGTAGTATCCTCACTCAAGTGTGGACAAACTTGAAGAGCCCGCTTCAGAACTCTACCACTGTTCAAATAAGGAGGATTACCATGCATAACCTTCACACCTATCCCTCTTGCCTGCCTTTGCTATCTTGTAACATAAAACATCACACACCAGCTGGGACTGCATACTTACAGCACCACTGCCAGCTTCAGCTGCTTGGAGCAACCAACATGAGAAGTTGCCCAGTGGCATTTTTGTGAAATGAATGAACAAAGAATTTACAAATCCCAAGTCTGTGGCACCTCTGTGAATCCTAGAATCCTATAGTAGGCTTTTCATAATTCTACTGAGACCTAGAAGAGAAAGAAACACTGGTGAAGAAGCAACACAATGAAGCCTGTCTACTCAAAGACAGTTTGTTTTTAGATATGCTGGGCACACACACACACACACACAGTTAGTTGGTCAGCAGTGGGATGAGCAGGGCATTGAGGTTATTGATTTCTGCTTCTTGTTGTTTGGAAGGCTAGCTTGTCATAGCCACTCTCCAGATGATGTCCAGATATTCTGCAAACAGTAACAACAAAAGTCATTCGATCTGGAGGGGATGAGGAGCAGATTTAAAGACAAAGCAACACTTTGAAAGGTTAAACCCACAGCTGCTGCCAGTCTAATCAAGGTGACAGCATTGCTTGTTGTTGAGACAGAAAAAAGGCATTTTAGCAAAGCGACACCATCAGTGCAGTTATGCACACACTGGAAAAAGTATATTTGAGTAATTGTGGAATTAACTTACTTACTACTGCCTATTTTTGTAGATTCCATTAACTTAAAATCACATGCCTGTTTTTCTATTTTCTATTGCAGCTCAGCGCCGCTGTGTTCTTCATGGGTTTGGACATTTTGTGTGAGTTAGAAAAAAATGGAACTGACTGCTTCTAAGCAGCTATGGTTGATGAGCTGACATTAGTGAACAGTAGCCATTTTAACATGGTTATTGGGCTATTTCAACCACCACAATCATTTTGTGACAAAATGTTTTGACTGATGTTCAAGTCACTGATAATTAAAGCTGTTAATAATTGCCTTGTGACATTTTTTGGGCAGGTCAGCCAGTCTGTAGTTTGCCTGTGAGCAAGTGAATTTTCAGGGCTGATTTGCAGGCTGTACTCAACAAGTGGTTATTGAGTAGCTGCTTCTATCAAACACATTACAGAAAAGACACATAATATCCCCTAGCTGCTTCTCCAACAGTCAGGAAGTATAAATCGTTTTTCAGTGCTTAGTGTACCATCAAACAACAGATAACCGGCATGCCTGCATGAGATAGTGGTCTCTGCTAATTTAGGTTTCATACTTTGTGTAGGGTTGGAGTTAGACTTCCACGGTTGCCCAGAATTGCAGACTGCTTAATCCTATGTTGAACAAGCAGCAACATTGATACAACATTAATAATCTTAATCGCATAGCACCTACGCTTGTTTTTCCTGAAGGTAAATGTAAATGGTTTGCAAGTATATTCATTTGTCCTGACGTTAGTGAATGTCCTCTGTGCTTCAGACGAGGTGTTCCAGTTGAACTACTGTTGAATTAACTAGTAATATCTGTGTGTCTTGGGCTATGGTTTTGATCGTGATCAAAGCCTAAAGCAAGGACAAGTGAATGATGTTCAAAAACACTGCAAATGTCAATAAATTGTTTACAATTCAATTCATTTCAATAAATCATTTCAATTCAATCAATACTACTGCAGCAAACAACCAGTTTCAAAATGTCTGATTGGTGAATTGTGATTTATTGGGTGGGCTAAACGTGGATCATTGAGTCAGTGGTCAGAGAAGGACAGGATAGAGGAAGAAGGCAAAGAAAGAAAGGAAATGCTGAAATGAATGAGGGAGAAACTGAAGCGCTGGAAAAGTGAAGAAACAAAGCCAGGGCCATTAAACTAACTGTGTGTTGTTCACTGTTCTCAGACCTGGTGTGCAGTGAAACATCTGACTGATTTTAAAACAAACTTAATTTTAATAGCTTTTAATGTGTTCCAGAAAGCTAAAATAGCACACAGTGTAGAGTAAAATCTGTGTTAGGGGTCCTGAAACTCACAGTAATAACTCATCATGGTGTTAATAGGGAGTGTTAATTAAAATATTCTTCAGGATTTTAAGAATTTATCAGGCTCTGCTGATGGTGCAAGATAATAGAGTAATTTCTGTGACATCAATCATCCATCAACCCAACCCTGATATGCAGTTTTCATACCGGCTTAAAAGCACTTTGTTGATAATAAGACTGTTGTGTATATTATGCATTTCTGTCTGTAAAAGATTGTGGATAACTTGTGTGACATTCACTTTTAGCTATCCATAGTGTGCGTTATCGTAAGTTAAATTGAAGGGCCATACTGATACTACTCACTGTAAAACTGGGCTCCACAACTGCTAATTTTTTTGTGTCTTCTGATAGCATTGTTTAGTGTTCAGTAAAGATAGATCTGTATGCTTTCAATTTAGATGTAAGTATTAGTATTACATAAAAAAATAAACATTTCATGGATGCCAGCCCATTGGCTAATGAAGTTTTAAATAACAGCTCAGTGCTCAGTGTCACACATTGTTCAATGCAGCAGGCACGAATGTTAGTTTGGGTTTTGGTGGACGCAGATATCCTAAACAGCAGCACTGGGCATTCATTGCCCACTAGCTGTGACCCTTACTATGCATTCTTGGCTTATGAGTGGCAATATTATAGGATTGCAATAATAACACATCTCTGCTGTCCAGTGTTATTTAGCTATTACAGGGTCTATGGAAATTAGTTGTTGCTAAATAAATCTGTATGGAAGTTGTCTTTTGTGTTATTAAAGAAGCCAACAATACTAGATAAGTAATAATTTCCATGTTTGCAGACAGCTGCAGACATGGGATGTTCATGTTGACATTCAATTAGGGTCTGCATCATTCGTGACATACTAATCATAAGTGTACAATCGCTAACCACACTTAAAACAACAGACTGCAGCTATGGCTGGCACCTTGCTAAGTAGTGGCTCATAGCTTGTATTGACTGAGGCCCTTCATCTTGTATTCTTTCAAGACACAATATATAAACTAGTGCAATTCCTGTTGAAAACGTGCCCATTGAGAACAGGCAGACTGCTTGTCCTTTGGTATTGTTGTTTGCAGCTTTCTGGAGAACCACTCATCCAAACAACTTCATACACCACACTGCACTTCCTTAGGTCTTCAATGATACACCTGACAAGTGTAAGGCCAGTCAGATGATTGGTTGTTAAGATCATTGAAGGACAGACAGAGATGCCTGGTTAAACTTTATTCTCTGGGGAGAAATTTATATAAAGAAATGTATACTTAATAGTTATGTGGCTAATGCACAGTCATTGCTAAACAGAGAGTCCCTTGTGAGCAGTCACATGTTGACATGAAAGGATGTCGACAATTTACATCATGGGGACCTTTTGTGGGCCCTGGTGGAAAGGGTAAGTATGAATCGGCCTGTAGAATGGAAAAAGTGGGCTAATGTTGTTTCCAGCCACACTGAGAAGACTGCTTGTGTATATGAACGTTCTTGTTTAATTTCCCTAATGAGTGTAAGCACTGGCCAAAATGCCATTAATCAGCCTGATTTATCAGTCGACCACTATACGTTTTGAGTATGGTATGTAGAGTGCTTTCAAACTTCTTGTGTGATTTATTCCCAGTATTTAGATTATGTTTTGTGAAGCAAAGAAATGTAGATTGAGGGCAGTAGTGCAAACAACATCTAGCATCATCTAAATATATATATACTGTATATTTATGAAATGTGAAAGAATAATGAGTGAGAGGAAGACAGAGCAGGAAGAAAACAACAAAGGGACAAGGGAGAAAAAGTGAGCCACACAGCACAGACTACCTTCTGTCTAACTTCTGCCCACTGTGTGTGAGTGGAATAACGATGGACATGTTCTGTCTCGTAACTCCTTAAATTATTCTAGATTTTGAAGAAAGGGAAATGAAGTAAACTGGTACAGCTAAAAACACTAACATACTCTCATAGTAATCTGCAGCAAGACTAAACCTAAAACGTTATCTTTGAATGCTGTAGATATGAGCTGAATGACAATTTGTTATTTGTGTATTTGTCAAGTACTATACAAAATACATCCATTGTACCAGATATAACTAAATGTTTATTTTCTTCTGCTGTCCATGGGTAGAAGCTAGTAATGATGTGCAGGTTAAGATGTAAATTCAATTCCAGTAATTTTAAACATTACACCTTGAAACAAACACAGTAAGTCATTACTGTCAAAATACGAACAACACTAGAAAACTAGTTCATACCATACCACTGGCAATAAAATACTAATCCTAAAAAGTCAGATCACATCATATCAATGTGCTCTCTTGTACTGGAAAGTATATGTTAGCAAAGGCAAAGGGAGTATTCTTCACATGCACTGCATGTCTTGAGAAAAATGTGGACCCGTGATAGTCCATCCACAAATTTTGTCCAACATGCTCGTTTGTCTTTTGGCTCTACAAACAGCCAAAAAAACAATCAGTCCTGTCAAAGGATTTTGATGCTTTTAGTTTTGTGTATTTTATTTATTTTGTGTATTATTTAAAAAAATAATTCAGGTTATAGCTAATAACAATTTTATGGTTGTGATTATTATATTGCAATTTTTTCCCATCAATTACTTTAATATTTCAAGCTTCCAGTGCTCCTTGGGGCACACCTTGAGCAACAACAAGAATTAATCAAATGAATTAAAATGCGAGAGGCGTTGATTGCAGCGATTAAAGAATTGTTTCCTAACTCTGCAATTCCCCTCAGCTCTATGGGATGTTTAGCGTCATTCACGTCCATGTTTTGGAAATTGTTTTTGAAACTGCTTTCATAGGCTCTGTTTCCTTCTGCATTAGTGCTACATTTAGTAAAAGCTCTCAGAAACACATTGTAAGATGCCTGTATCGCATCAAAGTGAATTTATGGAGCTTAAGAGAGGACTAAAATTAGCTATGGACAGAACTCTAAATGAATGAGATTCATCAAATCTCTCCATGATTTAGCAAAGATAACTTGTTCTACCCAAAAGCTTTTATTCTATTATAATACATAGTCTTCGGAAGTTCTAATGAGACAAAGTCTGACTGAAGATAGAAAACGCTTTTCAGTCATCACACTGCCACTGTCACACATACACACACACACACACACACACAGTTAAAGTCTCACTAAAAGCCCTGATCCTAAAGTTTATTTCATGTAAACATCAAGAACAGTTTAGTACTTCACATCTCCACACAGAGCTGTGCAGTGTATGCGTATATGTCATTTCCATGCCATGATCTCTTTGTGCCCTCACAGACTATCAAAAAATACGTTTGGTTCTCAAATTGACTCATCAGGTTAAACAAAGGTTACATGAAAAAAAAGAGACTATTTCTATGTAAATACAATCCTCCCGCACTTCTCTGGAAAATAATTTAGGTTTCTGAATGTTTACACATATTTGCATAAAGATTTGTCAGTGTCTGTGCACTGTAGTGTCCTCATTGAGGTAAATATCAGAGCTGTATCTAATCTAACCCTGTGTTTAGACTGCAAGTGTCAGCATCGCACTCGCGTGAAGACAGTTTTCAGTCTTCTCAGTACATTTCAAAGCAGTAGCCAGATGATGATCTCACACTGAACAATATTTGGGCTATAAGGTTTGAGAAGGGAAAGAGAAAACAAGGGGAATAATAAGGAATCAAGAGAATTGACAAATAGGCTCCTGTCTACAATCAAAATATGATGAGGGTCTATGTTTGGCTATAATCAAACAGGCCAATGGATGCTGAGAGTCTGTGGGATTACAAGGGAAGCAGAGTGTGCTGCTCTCTGGCTCTGTCCTGAAAAGAGTAAAGGCATGCACCGCTCTCTGCAAACCCTACCCGAACAGAGCAGTCAGGCTCTGAACCAAACTTGTTGGGTCCTGTCTGATTCAGGCCAATGTCAGGCTATAGTGTCTGCAGGATTAGTAGATTGTTCTGAAGGTGACACTTAATCAATAAATAAAGAACTGTAAGTGAGAAAACGTGACTTCCAAAAGAATGAAATCAAAAAACAAGGTCAGATAATAACAAGAAAATACATAATATGATAAAAGTTGAATAATTAAAAAGATTTAGTAAACTGTAGTAAACCTACCTAGTACCTAGTAAACATTTGAAATAACGAATAGCCAAGGTTATATTCAACAAGTAGATGAATATAGTCATTCAGTGGACAATGGACATCAACCTCGCACACTGTTGAAAAATAGACTTGAAGTCTAAATATACACTTAGGTGTGAGACAGAGCCAGGACGAGATGCATGGGGCCACTGCACGTCCAGCTGCAGAGATCACAATGAGAGCGATCTGTTGTGTGAGACGTGCAAGTGAAAAACATCTCTGATAGGCTTGTGGTCTAGACATGGGTTAGAGTGAAAAGAATAAAACACTCCAGACACACACTGACAAGTGAGAGTCAGATTTCAGAGGGCCAATGGGCAAAAAAAAAAAAGTAATCAGTTATTGGCCATGAAGAAAGGTTTCAGACAGGGTGTATTCACTCTAGCACCTTTGTGGGCCCTCATCATTAGAGTCCTGTATACTCCTTAGTCCTACACCCCTGGTTTTGGAATGTGACTAATCAAACATTTGTCATTTCCCAATTGGATAACAGTCAGCTTTTTTAATTAGCTAAGTAGAAGAAGTAAAAATCACCAATGGCATCAATCATTGGAAAATATTACAGAACCACAGACTGCTCCTTTCAACAACAAAAGCTGCAGAGTTATTTCAGCAGCCTGCCAGTTGACTGTTAATTGTTAGTCATTAGTGACTATAATTGAATAAAAATCTGTTTTTTGGCAAATCCTATAACACAAGATGCAAACAACATCTTTTTATTTGTCATCTATTTATATGTAAGCATGGCCAAGATAAAATGAGAGCACTTAAAACTCTCAAAGTCACCAATGATGGACATATACATGTCTTTTCTTGAAATTACATGGACATTACATGAACAATCTTGTGTTCTAACTGTGGAAGACACACTCCCACACAACAACACACTACAAAAGATTACATTCTTAAACTCTAATGCAAGCAGAATGATTCTTTCAGTGGGGTGACATAATTTCTTCTATTTCCAAACAACTTTAAGTGTTTTTACTCCCTGGCTGGTTCAGTATAGTATAGTAGTATATACTACTATACTATAGTATAGTAAAATTTGTGGAATCACACTTTTGGCTTACACTTTTTCTCTGGCTTATATTCACTTTTGATGTTTTTACAGTGTGTCCATTGAAACAGTCGGATACTGATTTAAATCACTTTGTTACCAGCTGTGCAGTGCTTTAGTGGGCGCTCAATCTGATAACAGCACTGTTAAAAAAACGCAGAGGGCTGTGTTGGTGGGGAGTGTTGCTTCAGTTACTGCTAAGATGTTAAAATACAGTCCAGAGAGGCCAGTTTGAGTACCCGATCCATGAGCTGGAGGAATTGTCAGACACCAGCACTACTCAGCCATGTCCGCTTGAACACAACTGAAGATGATGCTACTGACAGAAAGTATACTCTATATAATGACGGTAATGTAAGAGCTACGTCACACGCTTGGTTTTTGCATTAATTGAAAATTCTATAATCAGTTGAGTCGCATGACACAATGTTACTGTAGACACATTTTAGAATATTAACGGAATAACTAAAGGAAAAATAAATAAAGAATAATAAATAATTAAAGAAAAACTGAACACCACATTTTGTCTGAAAATTATGAGATAAGGGAGAAAAAGGTTCATGTCATCATCAGGTTCTCATAGTTTATAAAAATTTATAAAAATGCAGTACAATTAGAATATAGTTACTCCAACACATTTAAATATGATAACATCATGAACTTCATGAAATATCCTGAAAAAACTGCATGACAGCAGTATTTACCTGCATTCTGTCATCAGCTTTTGGCTGGTAGGATGAAACCATGTGCAAAAATTTTCTGAGTACAGTACAAACCGTCAAATCAAAATAAATATTCAAACTAGAAACGGCTATTTTCTAATCATTCCTTGTAGTAGCAGGTGCTGCATCGATCCTCCTTCGCAGCAATCATTAGAAGCAGTACAATTACTCCACGAAAATGTGTGTTATCAGGTGATGTTGCATTAGATCAAAAGTTGAGTGGTTCAACTTTTTTGTTGCACTACCCTGTGTTTGTGTGGTGGAGGCCACTGTGTCAGGCTGTATTTTTTCAGCCTGAGCTCATGTCAATCTGAATGCGTCCTTATGCTACATCATTTATGATGCTGAGCTGCAGTAACAACAGAGTGAATCAGTCGGGCTGAGCTGTATTAACCCTGCCCTTGAACAAGTTTGGCTGACAGTTGCAGTCACTGTGGTAACAAAATGTACATCCATCCAGGCTGTCATATCACTTACTAAATCATTTTCTTTCACTGCTAGAGCTCATCTCCTTAACAAGCCACCATCACTCTGCACTCGAGAGAGGATGCTCGAGTTTACAACATTCACTCTATTTGTTCACCTGTTGTTTTTATCAGTGTAGGATGATTGTTCAAAGAAAACACACACAAATACACTTCCACATGGCAGCTGTGCCTATCGCTGTCTCTCTCTGAATAAACAGCAGCAAATTATCAGCAGGTCTAAAGCCCATGAACCTCTCAGCTAAATACACTTAACACCATCACAACTTCCTCTGTCTGTCTAACAATCCTCAGATCATCAGACACTGATACACATTAAGATGTGTATCAGAAGATCCCAGAATGTACCAAAGCTGGAGACTGGACCAGGAAGTTCAGTTAAACAGTTCAGGAAAGAGACACTTACAGTCACTATAAGGCACTTATAGGAGGAATAATACCAAAAAAGAGTCAGCAAAGAGTAGACAAATTGTTCCTGACAATTAAATGAAAACTAAAACAAAAAGGTAAAGCAGCTTACACAGTCACACCAGTATCACCTCTTTTCACCTGTTCTTATTTTCAGGTCATTTCTTGCAAATCTGTTGATGTACGTACGGTATGTAAAAAAGTATTTCTATTTTTGTCATTTTCTATTTCCCCACACTACAGTCTCAAAAATGAACTGAACTCATTTTCATATTTATATGATTATTCATTTCATGGTGTAGTTTTCTGTTTAGATTGAACATATTTGAACATACATAGTGAATAATAATAAAGTAATCCACTCTTTGGTGAGTCTTGAGTGACTTTATCAAAAGTATATAAGGACGTTCTGTGTATGGAGATAATTCCACTTGTCCCCACTTGTATCAAATGTCAGAGTCGTGTAAAAGTAACCCACTCAATTGGTAGAAAGACTTAAACTGGGGGCTGTGCACACATGACCTTTCTGAGAGTTTATATGTCACACAATTTAAAGGGGGGAGATGTTTTATTTTCTGGTAACAGCTCACTGTCAGCTCAACAACAAGAAGTACAACTGCATTCTGTTTTAGCTGAAACAATGTTACTCCCACTGGGGGCTCACTAACAAACAGTAATTTCTGTCTAAATCCTGGTTCAGGTTACTTGGTATGATGGATAATTTTTGCAGTGTTGTGTGTGTGTGTGTGTGTGTGTGTCCATCATGTCCTGTTCCATTGCTGTGTTCTTCATAATTTAGCAGTGTGGGTCACCATGCCAGTGACCTGACAATGAATAAGACATGGCTGCCAAGACCCTTCTCTCCTTCGTTCACCCACCCTGTCTGTCTCTCTCTGAATAGATTTTCTCAGTATACACTGGCATGTCTTAGTTTTCTTGTCTTTACTGTAGGGTCTCAGATTTTTCATTTATGTGTCTTCTGTCCCTGCCAAAACTATTAATTAACTATTTTAACTCTTAATTATTTTTTTATATAACTCTTCTAGAATTTTCCTCAGTCAGTATTTTTTCTTGTAAAATTCTCTCCAAGTGTCTCCAAAATCATCCATCATAACGTCCATCATAAGTAAAACATTTTACATCACTGTAAAAATTGTGTAAAAAAAGAGCTACAAATCCTCTGCACAACAGCAGAGTAAAAATAAATACAGAGACAGTACATCAGTTTCTTTTGTTTGTTTGTTCTGAATAATGAATGACAGCTATGTATAATGTGAAATGGGTCACTTATTGTGACAAAGACACAGATTATTAGCACTATTTGCTCAAAAGTTCCCAACACTTCTACAGAGAATTTGAGCATCTTTCAACTCATTGCTTTAGTTTCATGGCCTACGGCTTTACTGTTTCAAGTGAGTCTCAACACTTTCATCAGCTTTGTTTCCATCCTGCTGCAGATAGCTGCTTTCAGTGAAGACATTCTCATAAACTCACGGTACACCAAAGCACCAACAGCAGACACAAAAAGTTAGGTGCCAGCTGCCGAACAGGGTGCAGCATTCAGCAGCTGCAGTCAGATATTTTCCTCACGGGCCTGAAGCAGAGATAAAAGAGAGTGAATATTGGACCTATGTTCAAAATATCAATTTAAAAGGTGTTTACCTCAATAAGTTTTTATAACCAATCGCAATAAAACAAGTCTCCACTTTTAATATTTCTTACTTATTATTATTTTTTTCTTTTCACTTATACTTTCAGAAATATTTAAAATGAATAAAAAAAATGCTAACCATCTCTTTTTACGGCAAACACATTTTACATTAAGAACCGTTTTTAAGAAATAGCTCACTTGGAATAAGCTTCAGATGTTTGTTACACACTGTATAGCTTTTTTCTTCCAGAGAAGATGCTCATCTGGCCTCATCTGTTTGTCCTGGACACCACTGTTGCCACCGAACATCGAGGTTGTTTGTGGCTCCAAGTAGCAGAATCATCCAGTTATGATGGCTGTGGAAGAACAGCTGCCTCCCTGCTTTATGACTGGCAACAGGGAGACTCACGTTCAGGATATCAACTGTTTACTGAAGCAGATTAATGTGAAGAGGACCATACCAGTGTATGACCAATAGCCAAAGAGCACCTTACTGATGGATTTCCTTCTTTATCATCATGCCATGGTGTGCAGAACCACTAAAGACTTCCAATACATTACATTTCCAGCTTTGATTCTTGGCCAGTATTTAGATGCTTGCTTGCATGCTTTTTTCCTCCCCTCCCTCTCTGCACTCCCTATGTATCCATATATCCATGTATCCATAGTATTTCTATAGGATTTTGTAATAATACTATGAAACAGAGAACAGTTGAATCCAGGCGCTCACAATCATTATTAGGATTAGGCTTACTAATTCATACCACAGTTTGTTTTTATTTGTTTATTTTCATTTTATTTGTTTAGTGAAGGCAGTGAGAAAGTTAAATATTTTCAGTCTTTGCTTTTTTGCACTATAAAGGGAATGATTCTCAAACTTTTTGACTTGTGACCCTTAAACACCAAGCAATGTTTAGTCCCAGCTCCTCAGTAGAAGGTGACACACGAGTGGATTTTCACCTCTGTCCCATCCCGATCCCACAAAATACTGCTGTCCAAATACTCCTGTTTCTGTGTCCACACATGTCATGCTCCGGTCATGTGACTGCAACCAACCAGCCACAAGAGTAGACAGGGGAGAATAAAAAAATAATTAAAAAAGACAACAGACCGACTATCATTAAGTTAAAAATAAAAAAGGGTTTATTCATATTAAAATAAAATAAAAATGGATCTACTGTTATTATGATTCCAGTACTGCAGTACTGCCGCTTCCATTTTTCCTGTCCCAATAGTCAAAATTACTGGTGTGCTGGTGGCTCACCACGCGCCAAATGTATGTGGGTGCAGTCCTCACTGCAGCGGCCCCGGTTTCAATTCCGACCTGAGGGCCCTTTGCTGCATGTCATTCCCATTCTCTCCCATTCTCCCACATTTCCTGTCTCTCTCTCCAACTGTCCTATCAAATAAAAGCTAAAAAGCCCAAAAAAATCATTTAAAAAAAGAAAAGTGAAATTTACTTCCACCCTACAGAAATCCCATGAACACAGGATTCCTGAAAAGATGTCGGCTTCTAATGCGTATTTCTATGAAAAATCTTAAAATAAGTGGGTAAATACAATGTAAGCACTAGACCCGCTGAATTCTATTGACTTTTTTTGTCACTTTGATGTGTTCTGCATAGTGATTCACACCGTAAATGCTGCAACACCAACCTAAGGTTGACATCCTGGAGCCTGAGGAGTCTGGTCCGGGGCCCATAATACTGATGTGTGTCACAGTGGCACATTTATTTTAAACGAAGCACAAATATTCTGCTAGAAATAATGTTTTTGAGGAGTAGTGACATCCATAAAGCCTGTTGCACAGTTTGAACCAGTTTTGTTTTTTTCGTTCTGTAAATTTTGTTGGCTGGCCACACAACACAATGAAATTTTTGTGCCATACACAGAGCTTTACACAGACAGCTGTCTCTCTTTGGCTGTCTGCTGTTCTCCTCTCTATCTGTCTTTCTGTCTGCCTCCTCTGTGGTGTCAGAGCCTTATGACTTCAGGGTTCACAGCCTGAATCCCTTCTACAACAGGAAATGAATAGGATATCGCTCCTGCATTTATATTAATAACTTTATCATTATTCACAAATCACAGCAGCCATCTCTCTTTCATTTAAAAATGTATCATTTGCATCAACGATGTGTGCTGAATGCCAACATGATGCTCTCTAAGCAAAAGAATATTTCTCAGCATTTTCATTGATTCAGTTACATTTTTATTTTAATTTTGTTTATTTGTTTATTATTATTTTTGGGCAGTAATTATTATTATTATTACAAATTAAGTAGAACAGCCCACAAATATTTTTTTTTTATATTTAAACATTTTTACACACACAATTAAAGTATTTACTAAGCACATTTTGGGACGGGATCAGTAGAAATACAAAAAAACCCCAAAACAAACAACAATAAAATGCTTCAGAAATCTGTTTTAGTTTTGTTGGTTTCTTGTGAGACTTCATCAACACGAGAGATGAAATGGTCATACTGAATATGAAATATAAAATGAATAATACCGTTTGTCCAACCAACCGTCTAAAACCCAAATAAATTACAATGCTATAAATCAGTGAAAAGTCTCACATTTTATGGTGCAAAATAACAGAAAAAGAGGAGACATTTAAGCTGTATGCAAAATGCTCTTTCTATAGTGTCAACCTTTTGTAGGAGTTTGAAAGTAAAATTGGACCACTGTTGTTGAAGTCAAGTGGCCATGCGTTCATTCACCAACCGGTCCTATTCTACTGCACTAAAAGAAATATCATTATATCATAGTAATGTGTTAAATGTGTTAAGACTGCATTGCACTGTACACAGTGGCATAATTATCTCAAGCACATTTCAAGCCTTGTTAAATACAATATACAATGAATGGCTGCCTGGAAATTAAGGAGTGCTGATGGTGCTGCAGCCCCCGCTGCTGGCCAGAGTGAAACACATTGGGAATAACAGCTTTAAATAATTTCAACAGTTCATTTGAAAGTGTCTGTCAGTTTGACAGTGTGATTCTACATTTCATAGAGACACATGGTCACCTGTGATACTGGACACCTGCACGTACACTGTTGCAGGAGTGCACATATATATGGTGTGTATTTTCTTTTTCTTTTATTGGAAATGAGCTAAAACAGAAAAACACTAGCAAGATAATTTAAATCCAATTAGTGCAGTTTTATATTTACAGTTATGGTTACATGTTTATGCAACTTCTAAATTAAAAAATCATAAAATTCACAATATAAACTTTTTGCTGGAATAAAACATGACGAGTTGACAGTTAAATTTAATGACAGGGGAAATCTTAAATGCATGAATGTAAAAATGTTCACACCATTTTGCTGTATGACCACCTTTAGGAGATTGTTTAGCATCTTTATTGAGATAATCCAAAGCGGATCCCAGAGAAACTAATAAACCATACACACACTAATTATTAATTCCAGTATTTCTTCATGTGGGCTGTAACAACTCTGTGAACTGATTCTGCTTGATCTGGCTGTCAGGGTTGTTGCAGTCTGGAATTGCCTGTATAATCCTTCTCAAGGCCAAAATCTAAATTAATCAGGACTCATATCAGGCTATTTGAATTGATTGCTGTTCATAGTATTCATTTACAGCTGCATCTTCTGACATTTCCAAACGGTCAGTCTGATAGCTGATGGCGTCCTGCTTCTCTTTTCCAGAGCTGCTGTGCTGTGCTTTGGTCATTCTAGGGTCAAAAGAAAGTTTGGTCTATGTTGCCACGACCACTGACTTGTGATCTACTGATTTACTGCTCTAAATGTCTGCAATCTAGGACCTGACGCATATTCGCCTGAAGTCACTCAAGAGAAATATTTCATTCACATAACCGAAACACACAAAAATGTGTGTTTGTTTGTTGACAAGTTAATATTGATAATTTATTAATCTCATTTCATAACTTTAAACTGCCATTAATCTTAAGATAGCATTATACAATTACTCCTTGAACTTCATTTGTGATTATAATTATTAGCTGTAACTCAGTTAGATGGCAGGACTGATTGATCACAGGTTATGAAATATTTGATGTAATTGTAATAATAACACATCAGCGTTAAGCTAATATTTAGCACACTTCAATTCATTTCAAAACAGCATCATGTTTTGTGAGGAGTAATATATTCTGTATTCTGTTTTACTTTTTGTAAGCCACACTAAATTAATTTCCAGCCATTTAAAATCTACAATTTTGTTTTCAGCCCGAGCAGCACCATACTTGTGAAGTAGCAATCTTAAAATGCAAAGGTTGAACCCAGAGACGCAATGTAGAAGTATGACTTCCAAAATCCATCTACCGCATATCCCCAAAAATCAATCCTACCAACAGACTGGCATTCTTTTATAATCTTTCTCCTTATCATACTATACACAGTATGAAGTTGCCCCATAAACATTGATTCGTAGAAGCGTGGTGAACCCTCTGTTACAGACATAATCATCCTGCACTTAGAATTTAGAAGCACATAAACATCTCAATTGAGCTCAGCAAGAAAGATGATTGCTGGCTAGCTTGATAAGAGCACAGCCTTGGATTCAATTTTGGGATGTTAGTTCATAGTACACATGATAATGAGGAGCATCAGACTGATCAGACTGAAAAAGATCAGGGGAACAATAAAAAAACTAATACGCCTAGGAATGTAAATATAAAAATGACCCGATGATAAAAAAAAATGTTATAAAAATTAATTCACTTTTGTTTCCTGGATTCATTGATTGAATGGGTGGCTGAATGTACTACTGTAAAGTTAGGTTGAATATCAGTATTTTATATCTAGATCCACTCATACAGATTCCATTCAACATACAACTGCAGAATATGGTTAAGTGTAAAATGGTAAAATCTAAAACTATGTACAGCAGCCTCTTAGCTGCCTCAGAACAAACTTTATCTTTTGAAAAATATTCACCAAAATTCAGCAATATCCAACATCAGACTTGTAACTGCACATTCATTCAAATCCCACTATAAAGTCATCACCTCTTTACAACTGCTCAACATTCATCAACACATTTTAAAATCCCTTAAACAGTCTACCTGCCTCATTCATGCTGTCGTCGGCAACCATCCACCCTGCCAACGTGTTCTTAAGCTACAAACTGAACCCTGAAAACTAAGGTGCAATTTCAGGAGAAGTATCAACAAATTCAATAAATGGGAAAATGAATTAATATTAAAATTCAAGACTTCCATAGAAGCTCGACTCCATTAAACCTGCCATAACGAAAAGCAGTCATCTGCCACAGTGCCCTTAGGCAACACGTATGTCCTCCAAGCAGAATACATTTTCATTTCTAGTGACTTTCTAGTGATAATTCTACAAGAAAGAAGTAAAAGTGCACTAAATCCGCAGCGTCCTGGTGGCCTAGAGTCTGACCATGTAACTGCAGAAACCCTGGTTCAGTCCAGTCAGACCCCTTTGTTGTTATCCTCTCTTCCCCCTGATTTCCTGTCAGCTCTCTACTGTTACAGTGTAATAAGTGTAATTTCCCACTCCCTAAAAACAATTGTTTATTTTACAAAGTATCAAAAGTGCCTGACATTTGACACCCATCATTACCTAATCATATCAGTCACCTGTTGCGAGTGATTTTATTTGCAGGTTAGCAGTGAGAGAAGTGAGACAAGAGGTGCCAAAACTTGGCTAAAGTCCTTGTGGATCAACTTGCTCTGGCTTCATGCGTTTTTGAAAACACACAGGCTAATGAACCAAAGTCGGATTCAGAAGTGAAAATGGAGTTGATCGCTGAGGGGTCGGCCTGTAACCGACACGTTAGCCAGTACACATGGTTAACAACACAAGGAAAAAGTGTCAGCAGTATAAAATGTCAAACAGGATGATAACAGGATGATAAGAGTATTTATCAAAGTAACAATTTAATGACTAATAAAAAAATGCAGGCACACTTTTACCACTTTAATTAAAAATGAATCATTTCAGATCTATATTCATCAGTTACACCTCTCCCTTCATTTAGACAGCTCACTGATAACGGCTGAAGATTTGTTACCAGTAAGTTCACCACCTTCTTTGGCAATCTGCAACTTTGAGCTTTCCAGCTCCACATCAGCTGTCTGACCCTGCAGCAACCTCTGACCTGGTGGACAGCCTGAGGTGCAGTCTGGACTTCTCCAACTAACAACAGCCAGGAGAACTGAACATCCACAGTCACTCATTCAGGGTTCATGCTTCCACGTCCAGACTCAGTGGACAACTTCTCACACACGCATGCGCGCACTCACACACAACATCTTGTCCACGCGCCCTGAGAGCCTCCAGCTGAGGTCTCTGGTCTCCATAAACCCCCCTTACCTTGAGCAGAGAGCGCCAGGTGCTCCTGCCCGCCGCTTCTCCGCTTCAGGAGACCAGATGCTCTGTGCGATCCGCCGCGCTCTGCTCCTCTTCGTCTCCGCCGGCGTGTGTGTGTGTGAGAGAGAGAGTGTGAGACAAGAGAGAGGGAATGGCACGGGGTGCGCGTGTATTACGGGGGGGAGCGCGAGCCTGTCGGTATCTGGATGTAGTGTAGAGGATAATGGAGAGGGAGGGTTGTGTCGTTAGGACGGCTGCTCTCTCTCTCTCTTTAACCCTTGTTGAACCAAAGATGAGACACAACTGACCAGAACACACTCTGAGTGTGTGTGAGGAGAGCTCTGTCAGTCCTCCTGTAGTTCACCATGCAGTGCACTGTTGGGATATTTAGACTGGACTGTGATTTATATAAAGGACACTGTAAAATGGATTTATCCATCAGTTGGACAGCCCTTACCATAAAACTGTCTGAATTCATGTAATAATTCAAAATAATTCAATAATTCAAAAGCAGACGCTGGTCTCTTTCTTTCTTTTCTTTTTTCCTCCAACACTCATTCTGTGTGGTCTTTTGTCCTTTACTCGCTTTTCCTTTCATCTGTTCATTCCATAATGACCTCAACCATTTTAAACTGCTCTTACACAATTTAAACCAAATTACACTCTGTGTTTACATGAGACTTTCTGTAATAACAACAATATCTTCTGAACATCTCTGCACAAACTGTATAGTTCTCTCATACAACATTTTTTTATGTTTCTTGGCTGTGGCAGTGCTTGCTTTTTGCTTGCTTTCTATTATTCTCCTCCTCTATTTACACCAAAATACCAACACAAATTACACTCTTATGTGTATATCTACCTGGCAATACACTTGATTCTGATTCTGTTAAGTTGACACGAAACATATCTGTACAACAAAATAATTCAGCTTCAAGAAGATTTCAAGGTAACCACTGGTGTGCGAGAGGAGGTGCAGGAGGAAAATAATTTGTGTGCCAGACGAAAGAAATCTGTATCAAACTGATGTAAATATGCATTTAAATATTTACATTGCTTAATGATGTTTTTTGTATTATGGTCCTGAATATAATAATGTGGGACACAACACAACACAAGAGAAACTAAAGATGGAGGAGCCAGTTAACAGTGAAAAGCACATAAGAAGGATAACAAGCTAGAGGAAACAGTTTAATTGAGTTTATAAAGTTTATGTTCTAATGACACTTGGTTTGACTGAGCATACAGAAGAGGCTATATCCATCACCAAAAAAATACTTTTTTTATATACTTGGTATTTGAGCATTTTTATCCCATAATGAACATAATTTAAGAGTCAAACAAATAAAATAGCCATTTAAATGTTCTGAGAATTCCAGCATCATTTATCAGTTTCATTCTGTAGACTTTTTAATGTTCTTCAGTCTCTGCAAAAACATTTGAACATTAGAGGAATTAATATAAGAATTATATTAATAAAATGTCATGCACAATTACATTCTAATCTGTGGGATTATTGATTGACTGTTATACGCTCAAAGAATTTACATAATAGTTATTAACCCAATGGCCACAAAATGCTCATTTTTGAACACAACTGAATTCAATCTGTGGAAAATCAGTAACGGCACTTCGAGTTGAGCTGTGCTGCTCTACAATCTCACCTCCACCTGCATCCCTCAATGACACGTTTCCTTTATGGTGTATTAAACAGTAAAACATACAAATACAAGTAAAAAAGTAAAATCTTGATATTCATGGTAAATGCAAGAAAGCATATTAACAGTGATTTGCAAAGGAATAAAAGAGAAAAAAAGGTTGAATGTTGAATTAAAGCAATTAAAGGAAATAAAAATAGGAAAAAGGAAATTTAAAATACACACACCACAGGCTGCTCACTGTCATCCTGCAACCTCACCATCTCCACATGTATTTGATGACTTGCAGAGATTTTATTTTTTATTTTTATTGTGATGCTGATTAGGAATGAGACAAAGGCAACTAATGTGAGTGTTTTCCACTGAGTGACACAGTTGAAATCACCTGCACCTCTAAACGTAAAAGAAACTTGTATCAAACCAGTCACGGAGCTGAGCGGTCTAAAAGACATTAACAAGCTTTCATACAGAAAAACAAAGGTCTCCATTAGTATTTTAATTTGATTACGGATTAATAAACAAGGCAAGTGAAAGCAAGACAAATTAAGGGAAGGCAGCTTTTAATTATATACCACATTTCAAACACAAGGCAATTCAAAGAGCTCTACAAAGGCAGAGAAAGGCGATGCAAACAATGAGCAATAAAAAAATAATAAAATCTATTAAGAAAAAATAACATTTCATTTTAAAAGTTAGATATAATACATACAATTAGTATATAGTTAAAGTGCAGTAATATATTATAATGTTATGGAATAATATAATATATGTTAATGTAAGGAAATAAAGTACAGTATAGACAACAATCAAGTTGTTTTTTTAACTGAAATACTAACTAAATAAGGAAGTTTATTCTAAATAAGGATGTTTATTCTATTTGTTAACAGACTCGAGTTTCTACCACTTGATTGCTTTCTAGGGATCCAATGGCCCTCCAAGTCTTATATTATTTAAGGAGATCAGAAATCATTTTGGCCCTAGATGATTGAGTCATTTATAAACTAGCAGCAGCACCTTAACATTTGTTCTCTAAGTAAGTCAAATCTGATTTGAAATAAGGATTAATGTGCTCATTTCTCTTGGATCTCAGTCACATCGCACAGCATTCTGAATGACCTGAAGTTGTCTGATGGTCTCTTTGGGAACACCAGAAAAGTGACCATTACAGCAGCCCACCCTGCAAAATAAAGAGACACTCTCAATTTAAAGTGTAAAGTGTCAGAACATGAGAGCTCTAATTCTTGCTATTTGTTTGAGATGATACAATTCTGATTTAGTTATGGCCCTGTTGTGACTCTTGAAGCTCAGATCTGAGTCAATAGAAACTTTTCTGACTCGAGTTTCCATCTTCATAGCAAGCTGAGCAATAACTTGACTCTTTCCTCCTTGTTGCTCTATACAAAGATTTCTGACTTGAAATGTAACTCTTCTATTTACTTGTTCTAAGCATCGATAGAGTGAGTGTAATGGACCACAGTTACTTGTTGAGAGTGTCGTCTGCGTAGCGACATTATTGTCATGTATGATTTAACATAGAGGGTGCATGTACATGTTAAGTATGTGTAAGTGTTTAGACTGACAAGAAGTATTTTATGGTCCACTGTATCAAAGGACAAAAACTGTTGTTTTTCTTTAATCAGTATTTAGAATATCCTTTTTTATCTTTGTCCAAAAGTCTATTTGCAAAACTTATTGAAAAAAATAAAAGCAAAAGTTATTGACTTGACTTGACTTCAAAGCAGCTTTCTTGATAATTTCTTGAATGAATGAAGGAAGGCCAGAGGCCAGGTTTTAAATTATGCAGTGTTGGATCCAAGTAGCCTTTCCTTAGAAGGAACATAACAACTGCACGTTTCAGTGTAAAATACCTGGTAGGAGTGACCCCCCGGCATTTCACTGCATAATCATGTTGCAATATTAGTACGCTTGTCAACTGTAGTGAACAAAGTTCGAGAAAGAACGATATTCATGTGGACCTCTCTTTAAAGATCTTGCAGTTAATCCTAAAATGACTTTTTCTTTTTGCAGCTCAGCTTTCCTGTGTCCTGTTTTCTGACTTGTGATAACTGGGGTGTTTCTAGTAGGTGCTATCTGCTTTACAGAGGTGTTTTTGTTGGGATTATCAGTATGAATGTTAAAATCACCAGTTTAGATAATCTGTCAAAATCTGTTGCAGTGAAGTAATTTAGTGAAGTTGTCACAGTCACAATTTGTAGAGGATTTTGGAGGTCTGTAAATTGTTATCAGCATCATCATTGACACAGTGCAAATATGTTCATAGGAGGAAATCACCATGACAACTGCTTGCATAGAAATATAATAGCAACACTGCCACCTTTCCTGACAAGTTCATAAAGATAAAGTTTCTATAATAATAGTAGTTATAGTTATCTAGCCAAGTTTTAGTTAAAAGCATGGAATCAAGATTATTAGGGCTTGACATTGAAAAATAGAGGAGATGTTGCAGTGTGCCAAATGAAGAGAACTTTTTTTCTTAGGTTTTCATGGAGCTTTGCTCTCGGCTTCAGCTCAGGACCTTTCTTTTAGTAACAAGTGATTAGTGATTAGTGATTTCACACCAACAGGTCTAACACTTGTCAAGGCTCCTCTCAGATATACATTCTTAATGCATTAAAGTCTGTAAAGTGAGAATTATCTTGTGGGATTCTTTATATCTTACCTTTGAATGTATCTCTCATCTGCAGTAGAGGATGGATTGCCGTGAAGCTCCCTGATGATTCTGTGTGACTTCAGACTGAACTCATTGTACGGTAAATTGATTTTATT
Source organism: Scortum barcoo (assembly GCA_023238725.1). Classification (NCBI taxonomy): domain Eukaryota; kingdom Metazoa; phylum Chordata; class Actinopteri; order Centrarchiformes; family Terapontidae; genus Scortum; species Scortum barcoo. Next base: position 1,273,343 of record CM041553.1, read on the forward strand.
GTTTTGTATTCAAAGTGTGAAAGGGTGAGAGATGAACTCATGTTAGAAACGTGTGGTCAACATTGTAAATATTTTAATTACAAAACAACAAAAGTGTTAAAAGAAGAAGTCACATTGAAAAGGGAAAAACACGCTTTGAGAGCAAGAAAGAAAAAAAAATACTGAAAACACTGAAAATACATATTTTATCTTTAATATTTTCTAGATAACATCAGTCTTTTTTTACACAACTTTCTAATTCATCCGCTGACAAGACCAGGAAAAAAAATCTATATATAATCTTACAAGTGGGATGGCTGTCTAGAATACAAAAAAGTATTGTGCTGTGATGCATTTTGATTTCTTACACTAAAAGATGTTATAGTATAGTATAAAAAGTTAGAATTTTGAAAAAACATATCACTTATCACGATGGTGTAAATTAAATCAAGGAATCAGTGGACTGATAAAACATGGAGCCTAAAATTGATCATTTGTTATTTCTTTGACTATTGTAAATTCTGGGATGGAAAGGACGATGCATGTATACAGTGTACATACACTGTATGAAAATGTAGTGTTAAAACCGATCTATGTATTGACATGACAATTAACTGTATGATATATTAAATTGTGTTTGTTCTTTTATCTTTATATCGACACTGTTTACTGTATAAATGTAAGAATCGTGATTCAGAATATGTATAAATTATATTTAGGTATATATTTATAATTGTGTGATACAATTAGACAGTATATTGTGTAGTATTGCTATTAATGAATACAAATCAAGTTAGAATTTAATAGTTTTTACAGATGTTGGTGATTTAGAGTCTTTATTGCTGTGTTCACTGTATGTTTTCACAGACAATGATTTCAACATTTAATTTTATATAAAAAATTTGGCAGGTAAAACAAATATGAAGTTTTAATAATTTACACTTATACATTCATTTTAAATAGATGAGTGTAAATTGATCTAATAAAAGTAAAAGTATAGTATTAGTATAGTAGATACATAGGACATTTGAGCTCATATGATTTTGTCATGGCCCTTTTTAAATTAAAAATATTTTTTTTCATTAAAAAGAAAATATCATTCTCATGATACATTTTTAAATACACTGCTTTATTTCTTTTGGCTTCCCCTGCCTCTCCTTTCCACCTTAGTATCCATGTGCAGGATACTTTTAAATGAACAATATACTGTATACATCCTATAATGACCTTCCTAGTAACATTGGGATAATTTACATGAGTATTTTTCTTAAATGATAATAATATTTATAACCTAAAATATGTGGCTTGATTTTTATAGTTTTAACAGAATGCAGGAAAGGTGCAATAGGCACACAGACCCATCTATGAACACGAATGAACAATTTATATAAATATTTAGACAACACACCGAATGCTTGTAATCTATAATGTACACCACTTTAGCTTTATACCATAAATGAATAGACTGACTAGAAACATCTCCTTTAACCTACATAGAGCTTACTATGCAGTATACAATGTATATTGTTCTTTTCTTTAGTACAGCTGCTTTTTAAATAAATAATATCACAACTAATTACATTTTCGCATTTTTTTACTTTATGAATGTAGTCATGACTTAGTAATTGGAATCCATGTAATATGAAATTATGGAGATTTAATGTAACTTGATTAAGAACGAAAACTCTTATTGATCATTGGAAAGAAACAACAACTCTCCTTTATGTCTCCCTGGTTCATCTTCATAATCTGCTCTGCTGTAATAGAATAGATGTAAAAAGACACTCCCAACTTCAATGCTTTGATCATATTTTACACCTGAGATTTCACCTGATATTGCTTGGCAGACATAAAGACGTCACGCAGACAGGAAAAGACATGTTTTGAGATGGGCGAGCTGGCGAGCCTTGCCGGTGTGCTGGGAGTAAGGGAGATTTTTAATATTGTGTGGGTAGCACTGGGAGACTGAATGGGTGCTGAGGAGGAGAAATTGCCAAGACGGGGTTTCATTTAGTCAACAGAGAGTGAAAGTAATGGGATTCACACACATACACATCTTACTGCATGCACAACTTTGAAGTTTTGGATGAGAACGTGTCTGTATATACTCATGCAGACACACACATTGTGTTCTAATGAAAAACTGTAACTCATAAATAGACACACAAGCACAGACACACAGTTTTCCTGCAGAAAAAGGTTGTTGGTGCATACACACACACACACACACACACACACTGTAGGCGTGCACACAAAGGCAGAGTCTATATGCAAAGCAAGTGCTGCGTTTCTGTAATCAGCAGTAAGTGTACCATGGTGAGTCATTGACAATCTCTCCATCCATTTACCTATGAGCCTCAGCAGACTATAGCTGCCTGCTGTGTTTATTAAAAATATAACAGCCCTATTATACTCATTAGGTTATTTCTCGCACTGACACAGATAGCAAGACACACACACACACGCAAATACACAGACACACACACAGCTGGAGTGGACAAAAATAAAGCAGTACATTATCATCTGACCTAAAAAATCACCTCAGGGCGGTGTGGGACAATTTAATTCAACAGTCTGTAAAACCTGCCACGGCATGACAGAGTCTGGTTTCAGTGGCCAGACTTTGTGTCCCATGATGGTGTAAATCAGGGCTTACACTTCACGTGACTGTCCAGATCTCTCAGACTCCAAAGGCATCACTCACATTGGCCATCCAAATTCACCAACAATGTTGTTCATGCACCTCTAAATGATGTGAGTGATGTTTGTAACATAGGTTGGTTCCTGTTGAACAATTGTTCTTTAACTTTCAAGTGTCATTGAGTATTGTATGGTGTCACACCAAACTGAGAAAAGTAGCTCTTTAGGTTGTGCCCTCTGGAATTAATTAATTAATTACTTAATTAGGAGTACTCTTTGGGTGTGTCACTTCTTTTTAGTGTAGTGAACAGTGATTATTTAGCTTAATGATATATATTATCACATTTTGGAAGTTAACTATAAGACCCTCACATGGCTCTGACTCTGTGCCAAGAGGTTTTCACAGTTCAGGCCACTTATTATATTCAGACAGTCTCTTTTTTAGCCTATGGGCAAGTTTTTAAGTTCTAAACTTCTGATAACTAAAACTAAAAAGTTTTAGCTATCAGAAAAAAGTCTTATCTGCATCAATCCCATATGTGTTATATTTTGTTTTCTTAAGCTTAAATGAAAATTGTAGCTGAAGCAAAAATGAAAGGTGGTGAAAAAGATAGAATCCTTGAAAAAAGGCTAAGGCTGAATATATATTTTACATCTGTCTCTGACAGCCTTAATTAACCAGTTTTTTCCCCTTCATATTCATGACTCATTAATGACTGTGGCTGGAATCGATTATCGATCAGTTAGGGATCAATGAGGTGTGTTATCTGGGTTCACTGCCTCAAAGAAACCAAATCTAAATACTTCTATGAAATATTAATTAACATTACCAATAATATCTAACCACTATATATTATTATGATCACAGAGACACAGTTATTCTCTCTTTCTCTCTCTCTCTCTCTCATACACACACACACACACACTCGCATGTACATTCACACACGTGTCTGCCTGCTGTGCTTATTAAATAGTTGGGTTTGCTAAGTAGTGCGGGACCCAGTGGCCTATCTGCTGATAAAAAGAAAACAGCAGCCACACACACGTATGCACACACACACACACACACACAAGACACACACAACACACACACACGCTGGCTCACACACACACGCACGTACACAGACTGGCTTGCACACACACACACACACACACACACACTGTCTAAGTTGCTGTCTATGCTAAGTATTGAGGGACTGAGGAAGGCTCTCAGCTCATAAAGTGAAAATGTAACAAGGCAGACAACATTCCACGTAATAACTCTGACGATCACCCTGGCTTGCAGAACTGCACACGAGAGGGTTTGTGTGTGTGCGTGTGTGCTGGCGTGTGTATGGGTTGATTGGCTGAGCGGGCTGGAAAGTGGTGGCAAGGGGGAAAAGCAGTCGTCTCACCTCAAACAGTGAAAATAAAGTAGGTTTTATGATTATTATTGGAATTCCCCATCTCTGCTGTTGCTACTAAGGCTAAATGAGGGTGGCATACAGCACACACACCCACACACACACACACACACACACACACACACACACACACACACACACACACTATTGTTTTGAGTAAAAATGTGAGTTTTTGACATACACACTCCATCACTTTCACAAACTCTCTCTCTCTCTCTTACACACACAAACAGACACACACACACCATGTGGATGTGAGAGTAAATGAGCATATCTATTGACACACACATTGTGTCTTTTACTCTTACTCACCCTCTCTCTCTCGCATAAACACAGACCAATATCTTTAGCGTAAATGAGCGTTGCGGATGACATACACACTCCCTTACTGTCACGCACCCTCACACACACACACGGTAAGGAGATGTGAAAGTAAATGAGCATAGCTTATGACACACACATTGTGTCTTTCACTCTAACTCACCCTTTCTCTCTCACACACACACACACACACAGACCAATATTTTGAGTGTAAATGAGCGTAGCTTATGACAAGCTAGAGACATTCACTGGAGACAATTACCATTCCTTAGTGTCTAACGGACGGCACACACAGTCAGACAAAAACAAATGCACACACATATATGCATGCACACACACATACACACACACACACACACACACACATACACACACCCACCCACACATACACACACACACACACACACACACACACACCCACCCACACACATAGCACACACACACACACACACACCACAGTATCGCTGTGCTGACAGGACCGTCCGTAGTGGGCCTTTGTTAGTTCTGGTTGGGCACCCTTATTTATTGTGTGTGTGTGTGCACATACAGTATGTGTGTGTTATTTATATACCAACAACCTTTGTGAATCTTGACAGTGACTTCCGCAGCCTAGAAGCTTGTTGTATTTCCACTGTTGCTAATTTATATTATTATATTTTACCCTCACATTTTACAGCATGCTAATCCACTTTTAATAGTAATTTAAGAACATGTTTGTCATTTTGAATTGGGTTTATATCTCATAAAATCAAAATCTTCCTCCTGTATTTTTCATGTGTCATATTGCTCTTTCTCTTTTTAACCAGCATTACAATCTTCAGAAACCAACATTAAATTCAAATATAATTTTAATAAAGCCAAAGCCCAGAGATCAATGATAAAAATCACCCATCTTTAATGCTTTCATTAATGATGCAATAATGTATTCATTAATTCTTGATACATTTACAAATATAATACATTTTACATACATATATATATAAAAAAGTCAATATGTTAGATATTAAGAGAATGATACACACTTATTTTTCCACAATAAAAGGATAGTATGTTGTATTGAATAGTAATTGTAAGAAATATTATATACAGTAATAAACAAAAGAACAAAGTTTTGAATTTTAATTTAATTATATTAATTGAAATAATTACAATTGTGAATTTATGTATCTGTCAGTGAAAGATTTGAAATTTGTTTTCTTAGTATAAACTTAAAAAACACCTAAAATATGTGTTCTATGTATCTGTATTTATTAATTTATTTTATTTAAAAAAAAGAAAAGTTTTAGATGTGCTGCAAACTGTTATGTGAATGTGCCAAAAATAGGAATTTATTTTTACTCCACACACCAAATCACCATTTTTTTCAAACCACTTTAAAACAACTATAAAATAATAATAATAAAACAAATGTACTATATATGTATATTTGTTGTTTTCCTGACGTCCGTTCCTGTTCTATCACCTAGATCTCATTACACCACACAGGAGCCTGTGCAGTTTACTGATAATTGATTTAAATAATGACTTCTGCTTTTACCCACAGACATTTAGAAAATAAGAAAAACATCTGTGAATCTGACAAAGGTTCCTGATTTCTTTCTATGCAAAAATGAACATAAAATCTGTCCTGTGTGTTCCCAGTTCTCGGACACATCCTATTTATTCACAGTCCTGCAACAAATGAAATTGAAGTACCGTGTCAGGAGAATGTAAATGAAAATGTATTCTGTTAGACTTAAATTAAGGGTGCATACACTGTTGTTTGTGCAGCAGTGTGTTTGTATTCTTTCATCTCCAAGTCTTAGTATATGTAAATTACAGAGTAGAAGTAATAAGTCTGCAACTGGTAAGTAAGTGGGCAAATCTGAACATAAGACCGTTTTTGTTTTTGTTTTGTTCTGAAATCACAATGCCTCTGGGGCCATCTTTTAGATTAGATTAAATTAGACATTTCCATGTTTACCACAGCAGACGCTCTGTATGAGTGAACTAGATGCCAGCTCATGTCTTACATGGTGACTTTGTTAGTTTAAGATACTGATATTTTATGGGTTGTTTGTGCCTATAACAATGATCTGTATACACTTTGTTAGCTACAGTAAGTCAGGCCTGGTAAATTAGTCTAATTTGTTTGACTGTTGTGATGGATCATGTTAGGTAAATCATATCTGTAAGTTTTAACCATTTTAATAAGACTCGGACAGAACCACAGCCCTGTGGCTACAAAATATGGTGAAGCAAAATGTCATGACAGACGACTATAAACCCACTAAATTCTGAAGAAATTATTTCTCCAAATCACCTCTGGGAGTTTGACAGGACAGTGTGTGAGAATGTGACTGGAAAAAACAGAACAGACTGTTTTCAGACTAGTTTTTCAGGGAAAACTCTGCTGTTAGATGCTGATTCTCTTTGAGATACCAGCAATGACCAATAATCCAAACTACACATTTAGTTTTTATTTTCTTCTATCAGTTTTGTTTAGAAATGCATCTTAGTGCTACAAGATGTTGCTGATTTTAAGCAAAAAATAAAGGAGATGCCAACCCTGCCTTGATTAAACAGATCAGGTTTGTGACTGGTCCACATTAAATATTGTCTCTTAAGTCATTATAAAACAGTAACAACACAACTTCATAAATCCTTTGTAATGAATATCTTGCACACAAATATAAAATAATGAGTTTAAAGAGAAATAAAGAGTTCGAGGCAATGTTGATAACAGGAGATGATGATACAGTGTGACTTAATGTTTTCACAGTCACCTTACTGACTTGAGGTCTGACTTTTGTGGGTGTTACTAATATGCAGTCCTTTTGCACATTTTTCTGAGGCATGATGCAGCTTTTTTGTCATTCTTCATCAGCCTTTTGCACTCATTTCTAAATCACAATCTTTTGTTCTACACTGGAAAACTCTCTTTATTATTATCATTATTATTATAATGAAGAGAGTTTATTTTAAAGCACCAGAAATTAGGACATTAACATAAAATGTGTATTTACTGTATGTATATACATGTATATACTGTATGTGTATACATCCCTGTGTGTGTGTGTGTGTGTGTGTGTGTGTGTGTGTGTGTGTGTGTGTGTGTGTGTGTGCGTGTGCAAAAGCATCTGACAGACACGCATATACAGTATGGTGCGTATATGTTACACTTTATGCACACATACAAACACACAGAATATATCACCTAATTACACAGAGGACAAGGTGTCAGGAGATGATACATGGTTTACCAAACATTTGAATTGTCGCTGTGTTTCCCAAAGACACACACACACACACACACACACACACACACACACACACTCACACTGTTTTTAAAGCTGACATCACCTCTCATACCTAATTGTGCCTGGAACACCATGTCAGGAAATGATAGCTGATTTAACAAACATTTACATTATTCCCCTCGGCTCTCTCTCTCTCTCTCTACACACACACACACATACACACACACACACACCCACTCACCATCCCACACACACACACACAAAACACTTTTGGCCAACAAAACACTGACTTTCAGCCAAGCTCAGAACTGTGAATAAATCCATAGCAATGAGACACTTAGTCAAATTAATGTGTTGACTATTATTGCAACAGATTGTGTGGATGACAGAACAGCAGCAGCTCAAATATTCTAGAATAACTGTGGAAGTCTATATACAGTCAAATTTTAAATGGTATTTGGTGAAAAAAACAAGGTTAATTCGATTCTTTCTTCTTTTTTTTATGAAAGATTTCCCTTGGCTCTCCTTGAATGTATTATTCACACCAGCTGCAGTTTTTGGAACTAATGTGGGCTTGAGCTGATATTAGGAGCTTAGTTAAACAGCGATTATAATGAGTAATGATAGTGATATTTTATATGAAATTATATCATTAATTTTCTACCCATACAAAAAAATCCACATTTGGAAAATGTTAGCATTTACATGTGGATGTTTTCTTCTTCATATCGCAGGCTTGAAATATTAACATTTTTGCTTTGAAATAACAGTTTTAACAGTATACAGGGTGTTTTTCTACTCCCACATGTTCACAGATGGTGCCACTCAGGAGAATCACATGTGTCTTGTGTATCATCAGTGATGTCATCCATCAGAAATGATGAGGGGATCACAAAGACAATAAAATCATTCCCCAACCAGAAATCATGGATGAATGGAGAGGAAGCAAACATCATTGCCAGGGCAAGACTGAAGGCTGGCATCAAGGAGTCAAAGTGAAGACATCAGAAGAGACAGGAGAGAGAACCCAACACCAACAACACCAAAGACATGTGGCAGATAATCTGGAACATCACAGGCTACAAACGCAGCAGTATTCCTGTCATGTGTGAGGCTAGATGAGCTCGACACCCCTTTTTTTACTTGTTTTGTCCTCCTCAACACAGCGTCAGCCACTGTCAGTATCCACAGTGGATATGAGAACAACCCTACTGAGAGTACATATGAGCAAAGCTGCTGGGCCTGATAACATCCCTGGCTGTGTACTAAGAACATCTGACTGAGACCACCATTATTGGCTGGATTACAAACAACAATGAAAATTTATATCCTGAGGAAATCAACAATTTAGCAGAGGGGAGCACAGAGAACAGCCTACTGTTCAGAGAAGATTGTTGACTTTAAAAAAAGAAGATGAAGCCATGCACCGCTTCAATTAGCAACTGAAGCAACTCAAATTCAGCAAGCGCAAACCCCAGTACTGCCTAGTCTGATTTCCCAGAAAATTTGACCATGTGGCAGGATTTAAGAAGAACTTTTAGAAACTATTAGAAATAGCCGTCGTCCCACTGGTGGTTTTGTTTGCTTACATAAGTGATATAGAGGCATCAGTATTAAATTGAGACTGTTTCATAACCAGTTAAATACTCCATAGAGTGGTTTTAAGAAGGTAAAATTCCCATGCAAGTTCTTGTTAAGTTTTACAGAGGAGCAATAGAAAGCATCCTGACAGGAAACATTACAAAAAGTCATGGGATGTGCACAAACAGGAAGGCACTGCAGCAGGTAATTAAATCCACCAACAAAAAAAACATCATAGGTATTTCTCTACTAAGCATCAGTGTTATTACTTGAGGTGAGGTGCTTGTGCAGAGCCCACTAAAAGACAATACCTAGTCCAGCCTGCTGCCATGTGGAAGGTAACAGAAGTACCTGCTGCTGTACCACCAGGCTATAGCAGGAGCTTCTCTCCTCAGGCTGGGAGACTTCTCACTTCATCCTTTGAATAAAAGGATTGTTGTATTGTTTATAGTGTTTAGTATGAAGGGACTACAGTTTGCATTTCCTTATAGAACCCTGTGTTGTAAAATAATAAATAATGAACCACTGACATCTTGAACTAGACCCAAGAGGGTGTAGTGTCAACCACACTGTAACAAAGTGTATCCTTGAAAAATGAAGAGAATTTCCCACCTGCCCTAAAAACTCAGAAGAAGTAATACAAGTAAATATTTTGACATCTCAGCTTCACATAAAAAACACACACTTAATTAGTCTGAATATAAATATAATTATAAGATTTCAGAGTTTTCAGGCAATCTGTACTTCTTTTTCTCAAAACGTACAAGTCAAGGCTGTCACTTCTCCCCATATTTCTTTGTTAAGCTTTGCAAAATATTTAATTGGTAGTTTCTCTTACTACTACTACTATGTCATGTTTAACTGTGCAGAAATTATAATTATATTCTAACACTAACAATATTTTCTACTACTATCGATTATTGTTTTTTTTTCTTTTAGCTCATGCGTTGAATATTTTCTATACATTTTCAACACCTCCGTGTTGAGCATTTGAGCAACTGATGTGTGTTTAAAACCTGCAAAAACTCAAGTTATACAGTTTGTGTTTATTCTACAGACAACCACTGTGTATGCATGCCAGATGTACTGTGTGTTTGTCTGTTTGTGAGTGTGTGTGGGTTGCTGTGTGGTGAGGAGAGCTTGTTATATTCTGACAGGGCGAGACCATTGGAGTGAAATGCATGATGGGATTCTGTGATGAGCTGGAAGAGTTTGAATAAACATGGTTGATTTCAACTCACCCTGCTGTGTGTGCATATGTGTGTGTGTGACCATTAGGCCTGTGTGTTTGTGTTGTGTTCACTGAAGCTTTTTATTGAAGCCCTCATGAATCTTTTTCTTTCTCAAATATTCAGTCCTTCCCTCGCTCTAGGCCCCCTCCTCCCCTCCCTGGCTCTTCAGCTTCATCTTTTACTTGCTTGCTGATGCCCTCTTCAGACTTTATCACTTACTCGTCTCATTTCCAACTCCTTCTTTCTCAACCACTTTCTCCATCCTTCTCTCAGTTGTTTTTGTATCTTTGTCATCCTTTCTTTGTTTTTGTGTTAGGGGAGCATCATTTCTGCTTAATTTGGGGGAAGTAGAGAGATGGCTTACTTGAATCTCTTCCTACCTTCTTATCTCCTCCCACTTACAAAAGACAGCGATACTGCCAATGCCACTTTAACTAGTTTAACACATTCTGTATTGCTATTGGCAATTCCAGTTCTGTAGTTTGTAGTTTGTAACCTGACGTGTGTGTTTTGAACTTCCTTCAAGAGAAGTGTGCAGCTCCACCATTAGGAGTTTTTTTTTTTTTTTTTTTACCTGGAGTCACAGTGTACTTTTCGGCCACAGTGTATTGTTTTGCAAAAGCGATCATTATAGATTTTTTTGTGGTGTAAAAATCTTCTCAGAATCTTGAGTTATAATAGTCTTGTTTAAATATATATTCTCATTTGGACCTTTAAACTTTTGTGTGCAGAGCCGAGTCCAAAACAAACAAGCAGGAAAAACAGGTTAGATTGTTATGTTATCATGCTGTAGGTCTATAAATACAGTTTTTTTCTAAATTGCTCACACCCAGTGGATAGTATCTAGAGCCATATGACATGCCCCTTACAGATACAGAAGAGTGCAGGGAAATGACCTGTGAACTTTTATTAAGATTTCAGCCCTCAAATTTTCACTGAGCATTTAAATGGTTGTTTTGGTTTAATTTTAATGTAAAAATCATCATCAAAATAAAACAGCCAAAGTCATGAACTGAAGTGCCAGTAATAATGTCTGCGCACAGTACACACACACTCATCAGCACCTCTTCCTGATTCCTCTTCCATCTAGTTTAAAGAGTAACATGCAGTGTTCACATCCCAGCACTATAAAGTTAGCTAATTGCAGGAGAAGATTGGAACTTTTCAAATATGTATGTGGATGTACCAAATTAAAACGGCAAAAAGAAAAACAAAATATCAACAGACCTATTTAATATGTTCCAGACTAGAGAGCACTCACATAGTGCATGCTGTCAAGTTTATTTGTCACATATAAATCATAAAAGCTATGTACAAGCACACATTCACTTTAACCAGTCTAAAAGATGACTCCATTTTGCACTACTACCATATTTATTTGCACTGTCTGTGATTTTGCTGTCTTGTTTATTTTTAGTTTGGTTGTATTGGTTTTCCTTATTTTGTTGTGTTTTGCTATTTTGTTGTATTTTGCTTAGGGTTTGAGAGAAATATAATTTCAGACCTCTGTATGTCCTGTAAATGCTGCAGAATTGACAATAAAGAAGACTGTGACCTTTGACCTACAGTAGTAGTGAAATCATTGTTTTCTCTTTTAAATGTGCAATGAAAATAAGTGTAAAAAAGAATAAAGCATAGAAAGTAAGTTAATAATAATATTAACTACAGTAAATAACTTTGAATAACAAAATAATATTAAAATTAAATTAAATAAAAATCAATTTTCATACTTCATGGCCCAATTGTTTACAAGATTTTAACAAAATCTCTTACAGGTTTTTAAGATATCTCAGAAGCAAACAAACCTGAGTATGTAACCTCTCTGGTTAGGTCAGGTCAGAAAAAAACACATCCTTAACTTATCTATGAAGACATCACTCACTGAAAAAATAAATATAAAAAATAATAAAAATATATGACAACACATATATTAATTATTAAATATATACATTTACATATATATGACTATAAGACTTGTGGTACTTGCTTTCACCCCTCCTTTAATTGTCTTTTGTTTTGTTTTTTTTAACGTAAATATGTTCCAGAGACACAATACCACAGTTTTGATTATGTGTTTAATAGGCTTCTTTTATCAGTATATCAGTGAAACCTAATGTAATAGAAAACAAAGGACCAAAGTCCTTTCATTCACAACAATACCAATCAAGCCGGAGCAGTGCTGTTTACCTTTTCACTCAATATGCAGGAACGGTCTCAGCATCATCACAAAAATTAGAGGAGATTGTTGACTCTGAAGTGTCGTTCATTCAAATGGAAGTGTGAGTTTTTTGAATAATTTTTTAGAATAATGAAGAATTATTTTACACCACCCCTACCTGTTAGTCCAGACTTCATTCTCTGATTAGATCAGGGTTGATAGACTTCCTTTGAGCCCTGGTAAGGAGTTGAACAGTAGCTGGTTTCCCTCTTGTCATCCCCACTGAGCCGAGGACAGCAGTCTGATTGTCCTCGTATGATCCCCGTTGTGACTTGAACTTGGCTCGATTCCTCTGGAAATGAGTCCTGCTGGGCTTGTTTGCTTGGGCAAATAAATGTCAGACATAGTTGAGTTTATTTCTGACAGAGGTGAAATACAAACTGAGGATAAGATGTATTTTTTATTTCCTTTTATTTGGAGGTTTTACCATGTTTTAGTTTAGTGTTTCAGATTTCTCAGTCAAAATGAAGTAGTACCCTCAAACTTTTCATTTAAATGGAGAGAATTGATGGACTGTTTAAGTCCAAATCTCTGGATCATATTTCGGCTGCTATTGGCTGTGGTTTGTTTCTAAAGTATATTTAAAACCTAATTTCAATAACAGAAGAACAACAAGAGGAAGAGTACAACAGTAATGTGTGTGTATATACATTCACATATATTATATGTATTTTTAATCTAAATCTAATGCAAAACACACAGTCCTGCAATAATGACCTACATTAATGATAATTTTGTTATTGTTGAAACAGTTTTAGGCTGTAGGATCACTTTGGAGGATGTAGATTGTGGTGCTGTTGAACTGCAATGCATTACACTGATAGGTGTTTCTGCTATTTCATCCACTCATTTATCTCATTATGTCTCTCTATTTATCTCATTTGTACCAATTTGTATGTTTGCAACGCAATTAATCCCCAGCACGCTAATTACTGTTACATAATGTAATACCTTTTAAAAGCATTATTGCCATAACTGTATGGGTGATCAGTGTCACATTGTAGCAAGGCCAACCCACATACATAGCTCTTATTACTACCAATTCATTGGGCATACATTAATATTCTGCATGACTGCATGATCTGAGTAGCATATTAGAAACACTTTCATTGTTTATTTTGTGTTCATCAGTCACAGTTTAATGCAGTGAGACATGAAAAAACTGTTTACAACTGATTCACATATTGGGTTGAAATTTTTATTGAAAAGAAGCTTATCTGCATTTTCTGGAATTTCAAAACAACTGGAAAATATTACCAAGACACGGGACGATACTGTGACACTGCTTAGTGTGACTATGATAATAAATATTTTACAGTATTTGTAAAAGATCTCAAGTGATTTAATGTTCACACTGTATTAGAAGAAAGAAAATGACTGTATTATTTTCTATAAAACAGTATATATATTTTCATCAGCCAATATCAGCCTGTTAAGTTAAAGAGAAGAACAGAACATATATTTTATACACATTTAGTACATATATATATTTGTGACTGTGGAAATCAGTGGTATTTTTAATAAAATAAGAATAAGAATAATATTTTAATAAAAGTATTTCCTCACAGTTGTGTGGGTGTGATATATTAAAGCTGAAGATAAACCAGTCAAAGGTTATTGCCCTGCGATGACACTCCTGTCACTGTCATTAATTCAGGGTGGTTAAATTTCCTGTAACTAAAAAGACATTATAATAACTGTGCCTGTGTGAGGGGAGGTAGTATTATTCTTTCAGTACCCAACATGTCAGTGAAGGAATATCAAGGTATTTTTAAAGCTATTTCTTCACAATTCATAGGAACCGTGGAAAACATTCACCTTTCACCCGGTTGATAATCTCAATCTCGTAAAATCTGAATAGTACTCCTCTGAACTGAAGCTGCTTTAGTTATGTTAATATACATTTAATTGGTTTTTAGATTAATGTGTGACAAAGTTCAGTGAATAACATGTATAGGGTTACTACTGATACTTTAAATGAACTTATTACAGCACAAAAAATGTCTTACAATGTTTGTGAGTGTATTACCTACTGTAGCTGGCGGTCAATGTGCTTGGCACAACATTTTCTGTATTCCTACGGAAAAGGTTCTACTTCATCCACTATTCCCCACAGGCATTTCATTATTCATTTCATTAATCCTGTTTCAAGTGTTTCAGTTGCATTAGTGCTCTGGTAGTTTTGGATGTGAGATTAACTATTGTGCTGAGCTGTATGTCTGTAGAGAGGACTGTCTGAAGACTCTCTATATCTCTATATTGAAAACTCAGTTGAAGTTTGTCTCATTCTTAGAAAATTCTCTAACCTCCAGCTATCTCTTCATAGCTCTCATCTCATTTCAATGTAGCCATTTCCTTTTGTTTCTTTGCCTTATCATTTTGTAAGTTGCATAATTATTTTGCAAGACATTTTTCATTTTGGATCTTGCTGGATTTTTGAAGCTTCTAAACCACTTAAGTTTAATCATATTCTACTCTGTTCAAGACTGTGAGGACTTTGATGTATGTTGGTGGAAACACTCCTGTCTGTGTGGTCTGTGGGGCTGCAGAGTAATTTTATCCAAATGGAATTCAGCCATCATTCATGTCTTCATGCAAAGATAGTATATATATTCATTGTACATACACACATTAACAAGTTGTTCTATTTTGTGTGCAAAGAATTCAATTTAACAAATGATTTATTGATATTATATTTTGGGCAAAATATATTGCAATACAGCAAATACCAGAATAATGAAATATTTTTTTGTTATATAGAATTATAAAGATACAAAAACAGTGCCAAACATACATTAAATGGATTGCACAATTTAGGATGAACTGTAATAAGAGCTGCATAGTAAGATTCTTTATTACCAAAATTTGGTAATCTGTCAAAGTTGATAACATTTACTCAAGAAAACTTGGCCAGTGTCGTGGTTGGCAAAACTGAAAGGATAAGATGGCAAGGTAGGAAACAAAACAAATAATTGGCAAAAAAAAACCCAAAAAACAAAAACTCTGTTGTGAGGAGCTGTGAGAGGTAATTAAAAAGAAAAGAAGAAGGAGAGATAGCGAGACAGAGAGTGAGTGATGAAGGATAAGGTTGATGGGCTCAACGCTGGTTGTAAATATGGTTTGATTTGGTGATTTATTCATGGTGGTGATTTATTCAGCTGTGGTGCAAAACATCGCCCTCCGACTGCTTTTCTATCAATAATACAATGCTTCTGGAGACAAGCAAGTGTGTGTGTGTGTGTGTGTGTGTGAAAAATCATGCACACACTAGTAAGAAGAGACCAGCTATCCTGAAATCACCCAGAGCTAACAACTGAGCTTTTCTCTGTTTCTTTCTGTTTCAGCTTTAACTTCTGACAAATAAAGTTTTTTAACACAAGCAACTGCATAAATTTATGACTGAAATGAGTCTGTCATCGTTCCCTGTAATAAGAGGATTGCTGAAGCTCTCACACTCAGAAACCTCTTAGTAATGACATGTGACATCAAATTTCTTCCTGTAAAATTTCAAAGTTGTGGGGGGTTTAACTGGAAGTTTAAAACTTAAATGTTTAGTTTTACGATAGTGTGTCTTAATTCTGTGTCTTAATATTAAATAATAATTATAATTAATATAGAAGTTATCTAGCATTAATCAACCCTGAATCATTTCCACAACCAGTCTTTCTCTCAGTATCTTCCTGCACTCTGATGAACATCAGGCTTTTTGTATGTCCATTTACTTTTCTTAGCACATGATCAAAAGTGATCGACCTCATCCTGTGAGGATGGCCGTGGGCCGCCAGGTTTGAATTAACTGTGCTGTGCATAAAGACCTACGGTATATCATGATAAACACTGACTTGACAGATGTCCTTGCTTCTGCTAGAAGCCATTTAAGATTATACTGACTGTAAGTTGTTTCACATTCTGCCCCAGATCATCACTCCAGACAGACAACAGACCATAATATTTTTTGCAGAGTGTTTCTCTATTTAGAAATGAGTCTGTTGTGAGTCTTTTGTCTTATTTTGGCAGAAGTTCACTGTGATGAGAATGCTTTGTTTGAGATGTCTTTCACCATAAATAATTCAATTTGAGTGCACACTAGGCTGGAGGGGGGGTGCACCATACCTGCTCTTGCGGTGAGCTTGTATTCCCTCAGATGGGACAGAACCAGGCCCCCATTTATTTTGACAGTATGCCTCCTCACCAAGAGTGACTGAGCACCTCAGCCGGGAGGACCCTACTGCTCCATCTCAAGCTAACAAAATCATCTTTTTGTTCACATCTTACAAATTACACTTACTTTCTGCTTCTAAATCTTTACCTAAGCACTTGTTCTGAAATGTACTATATTAATACAATTCTTATTCTTATTCAAATTATTTTTATTTTTATTTTGGGTTAGGGTTAGGGTTAGGGACATTTGGCTGGCAGGCCTACTGCTGATACAAATAATTAGAGCCTATGAATGTATGTCCAATAGATATATTACTAGATTGCATTGCATACAGTAATATAACTTTTTCCACCACTGCCACACACCTGGATGGCGGTGCATTTTCATGTACAAGGACTAGACTGGTCTGTGACTCGTCTGTGGCAGCCCAGTCCACAGAATCTGGTTCTATCATAATGAAGTTGTACAGAGACAGAAGATACAGAAGATGTACAAACACAGCGTGCAGAGCTGTGGGATGACTTTATGTGAGATGTGATGGTACATGGTAAATTCTAATTAGTTAACTTTACTTAAAAAAAGCATGCAAACAGATTACCTTAAATGAAGTAAAAGCTGGAATAGCTATTGTATGATGAACTAACATGCTTATTTAGTGTAGTGACTAAAAAGAACCTGTATATAGTACTTAATGATTTACTTTAGATGTGCTCTTGATTCAGTATAGACAACTCAGAATTTCTATTTCAAACTAAATTATTTCAATTCAAATATACTTTATGTGAACTCCAAATAACATATTTGTTTAAGTTGGGCTATCAAATGTAATATTTCCTGTAACTTAGAATTATTCTTTTGTATTCACTTGAACAACAATCTGATTTGCTTCCTAAAACCATGCAAACAGATTGCCTTGAGAAAACCAAGTAAGTGCTACTCTTATAACTCAAGTGCGTCAAACATCCAATATACATTAGTGTGAAACAGCTTCCATTCTCCTAAAATAATCCCATTTACAGTTACATATAATAACACAAGTTCAAAGTTTAATTATACCTGATGTTGCTTCCTTGAAATTATGATTCACGCCAACAAAAGTTTTAATTACAGAGTTAGAACAGAGCAAAACTGGCCAAGCATTGTTCTCTGAATAAAGCTGAGGAAGTGCTTTTCCTGGCTTTAAGGTCAGAGTCAGAGTGTGCTTGAGGTTCAGGAGATTACATCCATTACAATACCTCCCTCAACAATGCTGATTATTAAACAGCTTATAGAAAGACTTCATGTGCAGAAATGACAGTATCAGCAGGCGATCAAGTGCTATCCTAAAATGGCTGAGTAATAAAAGTGGATATTTTATTTGGACGGATGGAAAGTTTGTCTCTGAACTTCCACAAGGGTAGAATTAAGAGCCACAAAAGCCTTTTCATTCTGAAGTAAAAACTAGATTCACATATGCCTGTACACAAGTAGTAAATATTAGGAAGATATTCACAAATGCTTTTCAGTCTTTTGTAAATTAATTTAATGTATTTGCAGATATTTGTTTTTTTATGTGCAGATGTGATTTTAAGAATATTTTTGTGAGTTTTATATATTACACATTTACACACACAGTTAATCTGTTAAAACAAAATAATAATGAGACAAATCAATCTCCTGAACCATCCTGCAGGCAGTCCCAAAGCTCTTTTTTCTGCTCTAAGGAGCGAGCAGGGACCTCTGTTGATCTATGAGCAAGGATATACTAGAGCAGCTGTCACTGAAGTCTTTGTCTGTCCGACATTCCCCCTTATTGGATATCAGTTATTGATCAGACGCTGCAGCTGATCAGACTGATTTGATACATCACAACATCACTGCAGTTTCTTACTGAAGTGTAAAGTCAAGTGTACTATATTCATTTTCCAGTAAAAACTCTGCACAACAAAAGGACCACAAACAACTATCTTCATTTATTGGGAAGATTGTTCTTTTCTTTCTTTCATGATCTGTTATTTCCTCCAATAATTATTATTATTACAGGTATAATTAAAGCCAGAGAGAGCTGGAGAGTCTGTCTTTATATTATTTATCCACATTTCCATTCAGTCACATGTGAGGCGGATCATTCCTGAGTGTCAGGTTTGATGAGTTACATCATTTCAATTTTACCTCAAACATTTAGCCTCATAAATTATTTCCAATGTTCAATAGACGCCATAATTGTGTTCTGGTTTACTTTCATTTTGTTGCTTTTCATGGTACCTATGACAATAAGTAATCATTTCAGGTGTGTTTTGGACCTCAATTCCCAAGTTCTATCATCTGTAGTCATCAATCATTACTCACAACTCTGAAAAAAACACTGCTTCACACAGAGGTGAGATGAGGGCAAGTCTTTTGTGTTAAAAGCTTTGTTAAAAGCCTAACTGTGCAGCATTTATGATTTTTCTGGGAAATTGCCAACAACACCTGGATCATAATACTACAAATGCTTCAGGCTTTCTTCAGTGAGCCATAGGCTCAATCACCACTGTTAACTCACATCTGCTAACTCTACGACAGATAGTCACATAATAGACATTTATTTTCATGAAAATCGGCAAGATGATGTCTTTATATTCACAATATGAATATCACTAAATACAGACTGAAATACTGAAATAAGTAATATAAATACATTCCTTTTATCAGAAAGTTCTGTTGCTCTCAACAGGACACAGTCCACCGTATAAATACAGAATGCAGGTTCTTCTTCATGTGCAGGTTTGTTAAACAGGTAACATGCTACAGAGAGAACTGTATTAAAGGTGTACCTTTATTAGTTTCAGTACTGTGCACGCATGTGCAGACACAAACCCCATCAAAAGTCTGTACAGCTGTTAAAGTCAAGTGACAGCTGATCCAGCTGTGATAAGCTGCTGCCGTCATCAGAAACTCTCTTCATTTGACACTTCAGACAAAAGCATGTCTCATTTCTCTGAAAACATTGTCTGTATGCATCTATGTGGGAGAACTTAGACGCGAGAAAAAGATGCAAATGAGCAAAACATGGATGCAATTTAAGAGACTAGCAATGTACCTTATTTGTGTGTTTGTGGTGTGTAAGAGAGGGACAGTAGTCTTCAATTTATGATGATCTCAGGATTTTTATCTTATTTTCCATATATGTTATCACAAATATTAATATCATTATTAATGTTAATCAGTACATTCTTTAGTTAAACATTTCTATTCTTAGTAAAATATAAAACAAACTTTATTTTCATAAAATGATCTTTTAGAAGCATCACTCTAAAGACATCAGTGTGGTTATCACCTTCAAAGAACTTCATGCAGTCAAATTCCACTCATGTCATCATGTTTCTGGGTGTGTGTGTTCATGTATGTGTATGAGAGAAAGAGAGTGATGGGATTACTCTTGTTATGTGGGATCAGATGTGCTCTGTTTGTCTGCTTTGTGTCAGTGGGAGAGGATGGTCCAGTCAGTCAAAGTGTAGGATCAGTGTCAGGATCAGTCAGAATCTCTAGCAGCTATGACACACTCAGTACTTGGGTATCGGACATGGTCAGCTTACCGTAGAATTATTTCTGTGTGGCTCTGTGAGTTGATGTTTGCACTGGTGGATAGTATTTGTTTGTCTACTAGTCTCTGTAAACTTCTCCCTCAGCAACTATTTGTCACAGTGTGTGTGTGTGTGTGTGTGTGTGTACACTGGATATCTCCTCTGTGTTGCTGTGTACAGACAAAGACAGAGGACCTTGACTCGACACTACCCAGGAGAAACAGTCATTCTTTAAGTGGTAAAATATTACACCTGCCTTAGATCTCAAAAACCTTTAAAGTTTTGACAAACTCTGATGTAAATTTAGTGGGTCAAAAAACAAGGGGTTGGTTTGACATTTGGATTTTTCTAACTATACTTTAGTCATTGAGGACACATTTGAGGGATTACTTGACCTTGGCAGAGATATACAGTTCTCTCAGTGCTTTGCAGTTGAAGTGTTCAGCTGGTCTTTTAGCACAGAACGTCTGTGTGTGTTGTAATTGCTACCTTGAGAGATCTGAGTGGTCTTCTTTGACTTTGCCTTTGATTAACAAGATAGAAAGCGGTTGATATGGAAAACTTTAACCTTTACGTTGGTGTGAGCTTCTTCAGTGAATGTTACTGTTGGTAGTTTCAATAGCAAAAGTGACTTGGACACTGTGTTATGATGTGCACTTTTGAACTCTGATTGTCTTGAATAGCATTCAACAAATTTTAGAGGTGATTATTTATTAATAGGAAGAATTAGGAAGAAAAGTCTTTGATTTTTTTGTCTCTTCCCTCTGCTATCACTGCCTCCATCTGAATTCAATGCCTTCCCTCTTCTGACTTTTCAACACAATTGCAGATGATGCTATTTCAAAACAAGTGCAATGTCTTTACCTTTTTCACTTCTCTCCTCTATCTCCTTCTCACTCAATTGTCAACCTCTCTATTGGTGTTTAAGTGGCCTCTTTTGTCTTTCTCTTTTTCATCTCTCTTTTGCTTCCTCCCTGTCTCTTGCCTGTGGTTGTCTGTTCTCCTAGAGTCTTGCTGGCACCAGATAAGTGCTTTTCACGGCGCAAATGACAAGCACACAGGAGGGGGTTCATTCCATTCAAAAACAATGATCTGTAAAAGCACACTGGATGAGATGTAAAACAAGCACTCTACAAGGACCACCTGGGCCGACCTGGAATAGACAATTCAACGCACCACTTACTGACACATTCAGCCAATTTGTACTTAGAGGTAACATGCACAAGGTGGAGGGACTATCAACATAAAATGTTCCATATAGCATAAGGAAATTGTTTCTTAGGCTTTTATTAACTTGAATCATGAAAACGAGGGGTGTGAGCCCTATAGAAACTAGGAAGTTCAAAGGTCAGTGGCAAAAAGGCCCCAACAAGTGACGAGAGACCACCTTATGCCATCATTTACATACGATACAAATGTTATGTAACTGTAAAATCACTTTTCAGCTTTGCAAGTGTGTAAATGAATGTATGTGCAGTGATTTCAGTGATCAGGCTCTCTCCATCAATTTGAGTGTCTCATTGGGGCTCCACTATAGTAGTCACAGATGCTCAAACAGATGGCTCCATCCTAAGCAAGTATTAAATAGGAATACGCTGGGAGAGGTGGTCATCCACTGATCACAGGGATGGCAGTTCAGTCCTCCTATCCTGTTGTTGATGTGTCCTTGGACAAGAGAATTCACCTGACATGTGTTGACGACAATGGCTGAAGTGCAACAAAACCTCTACTGCTCAATAACAGGGCCTAATAACAGGATCTAATGGTTGGATTTAATGGGGTTGAATTTCTTGAAGAAAACTCCAAATGGTAGCGTACCAATAAAACTATTGAGCAAGTCTCTCTAGTGCCTTACATGACCACATATTCAGCAGCTACATTCTTGACATACACGTAGCTTACCTTCAGACTTTGGATAGCCCATGGTGTAGGATTGTGATAGGTTGGCATAACTTGTCTTAGTGCAAAAGTGCAGTGCTCAGCCAGTGGATGACAGCAGAAGTAAAATGAGAGGCCTGAAACCCTATGGATTTTTTTACCTTCAGATAGGAAACGTTGTGTGTGTTGTTAGCGCGTTTTTTTTTTAACTTATTTACAGTGTGGTGTGACATCTCGATGTATCATCCTAACTGATGTTTCTGTGTCCATGGAACCTGTTCCCACATAAACACATATACTCACAGGGGTATATGTAAATAGCTTGGATTGGTATGCACTGGAAAGTGAAAAGAGTGTGAAGATCAGAGATTTCCTTACAAGATTGTAGTGCAAAGAAATGAAGTGCATTTTGCCTCCAAATAAGACCTGTATATGTTTGTGTGTGAGAGAGTGTGTATGTGTGTGTGTGGTCTTCAGTGTATCCTTGCCTCCTTAGAAATAAAGTCTGTTCATTAGTGAGACAGCATTACAGAGGTACGAAGCGCCAACTCTTTCCATTCTGAAGTTTCCGCCTGTCTACCTCCTGAATATTGTTCTGCTTTCTCTTTGTCTCATCCTCCCTCATCCCTCTCTCAGTTTTCTTTCACTTACACCCTCTTCTCTATTTTGTTGAACTGATCCTTGTTTTTTTTCTTTCTTCCTCATTTCTTTACCCTTTATTTTTCTCAGCATTATATCTGTCTTTGCATCCCCCTATTTACCACAGCTTTCTCTCTTTTTCCTCTTTCCCACCCTGTCCTTTATCTGTCTGTCTTTTCCTTCATCGCTCTGTCCTTCACTTTCCCTCCTCGACACAATAACGCACAGGTTGGATGTGTTAATGATGTGCTTGTGCTTGGATCTGCCCGAACTGCATATTCACTGCAATATTTACCATATTATTATTTATTTACTGGGATGTTTTACATATCTCAGAATCTCCAACTCATCTCCTGTATTTGCATTTTCATTTTTTCCTCTTTTCTTTGGCAGCTGTACCCCGCTCATAGAAAGGAAATGTTCTGACTTGTTCTACTGCTAAACTTACAGCCAATAGCCTGGGTTAGAGCGTCAGTTAAATGACTAGATTGTAAACAGTTAAGGTGAAAACCCTTCTAAAATGTTTTCATTATGATAGGGGAAACTTTTGACATACTGGTAACGCAGAATTCTTGACTTATAACTGTGCTGCTCATGCTAGTTTGTAGGGAGATTGGAGTTTGTAAGCATTCATATAAATGCATGTTTGTTTTAGAAAGTGTTTGTTTGCATTCCAATGTGTGTATTTTTGTGTAATGTAAGCAAATGAATGGATGACCTTGGTGATATAAAACAATGAAAAATTAGTATTTATTGTTTTTGTTCTTCACACTAATTTGTATGAAAACCAATTTACCATAATTCATGGTAGGATTGTCCATTATGTTTTTCCAAAACCAAAAACAAGACATAGTTATTACACAGAGCATCTTCAGATTCATCAAACTTTCATCACCTGTTATTTTGTTATACACAGTGTTGTTGTGTAGTACATAGTGCTCCACAAGAGTGGTCCACAAAACACAACACACGCAGGACTCCTGGACCTGATGATATCTCCGGCTGAGCTCTCAAAGTGTGTGCAGACCAGCTGGCAGTCGTCTTTCACAGACATTTTCAACATGTCACTGCTCCAGTCTGTAGTCCCCACATGCTTCAAGGAGACCATCATTGTCCCTGTCCCCAAGAAAACCAAAATCCTCTCTCTTGAATGACTACTGCCCAGTAGCACTCACCTCCACCATCATGAAGTGCTTTGAGCGGTTAGTCAAATCATTCATCACCTCCTCCCTCCTGGACTCACTGGACCCACTTCAGTTTGCCCTCAGGCCCAATAGGTCTGTTCATTGACTACAGTTTGGCATTCAACACCATTGTGCCCAAGCTCAGAGACCTCGGGCTCAACAGTGCAGATGGGCATGGTTCCCGATTGCCATTTACTAGTGTCTGGACAGGATCCATCTAAAGGATATGGACTGTCCCCATAACTCTATGACCACAGGATGGATAGATGGATGGATGGATTATTAAAAATAATAACTCCAACCGCTGGTCAAACACTGTTATGATGAATGAATTAAGATCCATGGTGAATCAAAGACATTGTAACATTGAGTCTTATTTTAACCAGATCTGGTTAGAATGCTCCTTTTCGTCTTTTTAACCTTAAATGACTTGATGGGTGATTTTTCTCAGTGACATATGAGGTAAATAGAACACTTGCCTAGTTACCACATGCAGTTTTTTTTGTTTGTCACACTAAATGATCAGTTCTTTGCTGCTAAGTTGGTGTGGGGTGGGTCTATAGAGTTTCACTGTTCTCAGCTGATTTTTGATAAAGTTGTTGTTGTTGGATGGAAATCCAGCATTGTTAAGATTTGTTTATTGTTAAGATTATGTTTGATTTGTTTACGAGAGATGAAATCAAATTGATGTATGGTCAACATATTTATCTCCATACACTTCTTCTTCTTGTTTTTACATCTGGTGTACAAAAGCACTGTCAAACTACAATTTTTCTTGTGTTTAGTTATACCACATGGCTTGCTAAAGATAACAACATGAAACACATTGAGAGAAAGAGAAGAACTAAACGTGGCAAAAGTCCCTTTGTGTGTTATCAAGATGCATTCTTTCCTTTTGTGTGGCATTTCATGAAATGGTCTCTACTGAGTTGTGCTCTATGGGTGTATCATTTCATACCCAAGCGTTACAGAGAGGAAAAAGTATGCAGGTGATGCACTTTAAAGAGCGACCAAGCAGCAGTGGAGAAGGTTGGTGTAGATGGATAGGTCAAACAAACACAGAATTTTGGATTGTTGTAATTGTCCCAGGCAAAACCAAATGTCAACAATGACTTTAAGTTATGTAAGTAAGTTAGCTTACATTAGACATTTAACATACGTCAGACACGTAACGTAATTTAACTTGACTAAATGGACCTTAACTGTGGTAACTACTGCACCATTTTAAACTCAAACTATAATGTTTTACCTAACCAAGCTGGCGGTCACCTGACTATTGCTACCATGACAACTTGGTCCTTATTTGCACGTCCAGAACTCCTAAAACAATGCCATTAAATGACAGGTGAAAAACTTGAAATACATAGACATGACACGTGAAATGCCATGAAAAGTTGTGTGCTATTTATATTCCACCCCATGAGACTTCCAGACCACTGGTCCACTGAACACCCTCATTATCAGAGTGGAACTGAAGCTGCATGTTGTTAAGGCCACCACTGACCATCATGCGTTAAAACAGCTGCCCCCATTACATTCTATCTAGGATCCCACACCAGCAGAGGCTATGTATATGCTGGCCCCCTGCAACACTTCACCCCACTATCCCCTTCCAGCCTCACCCACCCTGACAAAAAGAGAAAAAGCTGTTTTGTGCATAAATATAATGTTGGCTTGATGAATTTGTTACTTTTTTCATGATAGTTGTGGAAAAACTCTCGCATGCCTGTACCTACGGGGCAAATATAAATAAATGAATAAATAGACTCCACTGGTTCCCTGC
This sequence comes from Scortum barcoo, assembly GCA_023238725.1. NCBI lineage: Eukaryota > Metazoa > Chordata > Actinopteri > Centrarchiformes > Terapontidae > Scortum > Scortum barcoo. Next base: position 1,299,147 of record CM041553.1, read on the forward strand.
TTCTCCATCCTGGAATGTGTAGCAGTTCTTCTACTCAGCCCCTCTGGCAGTCCAACTTTCCCTCCTCACTTCTGGCTGTCTCCGTCTCTCGTGTGTTCAGCAATGGATGTGTATGGTCGACACACCACAGCGCGGTGCTTTCTGTGGGTGTTAGGGGTGGCACTTGACCCATGGTGGTATGTATGCACCCAAAGCTCAGACAGTTTGGTGTTTTCTTCTAGCTGCAGCAATAATGAGATCTGGGATCAGGTCTATTGTACATAAGCCCTTTTTTTATTTCCCTGTCTCACTTCTTTTCTTGAAATCTATTCGACTGATTATCAGATGTATGAAGGAATGCTGGCACATCCAAAGGATCAGATGTATTAATCTTTGTTTTGTTTTGAACATACCTATATCGTTGTATCTCTGTCTTCAACAAAACAAAAGATGTTTACATAGATTTAACATTTTACAGATGTTTAAACCACAGAGGAGGACGTAAACAAAGATAAATAAAATAAAATGATCATTTGTCATAAAAAGATCACAGACATAGGGAGGACTGTAATACACAAATATTTAATCACTTTAACTGCGACCTATTTTACAGTTTAGATATATTTAACTAGAGGGGTCAGAGCCTTTGCAGGGCTGTGGAATGACCTACCTAATGAAAAACTGGTGACTGAGCCTATGCTTTACTTTTCCTTGATCTTTTCTTTTTTATTTTGTTTTCTTTTATTTAGTTGTTTTAGTTGTTTGTGTTTGCTTCTATACAAAGCACTTCACTTTATTAGCAAACATGTAAGTGACATGGTAAACTTCAGCATTAGTAAATAGGAAACAGCACAAACAATGCAGCAGGAAAACCTGAGGATCACCCTGGAGCAGGCTACACTGCTGTTTACTGAACATCAATTACAATATGTATGACACAAATAATTTACACATTATTGCTTTTTGAGGCAGTAATACACATGCCTGACAATGACACACGCAATAACAGTGATGGAGAAATAAACTGTTTAGGAAAAGCAGCAGTGGCAGACATCCCCAAGAAGTTAAATTAAGAATTTTCATTTGCTTCAGGCCAAAATACATTTACATAAAATACACTGAGGTGTAGGTAAAACTACGGCCAGTGGAAAGAAACATTGTTTTGCCTCATCAAACAACGAGTCTCCACTCACAGCTTCCAGTGATAAGTTGTAATGTGCATGATTTACCATGTATTTTGCTTGGACTTTGTGATGAAACCTGTTCAGTTGTAGACTCAAAGAGGTAATGATGCAGAGTAACTCCTCTGGCACTGTTGGAGAACGATGGCTGACTTCACAAAGAATTCTTATTAAAGGTGTTTCCCCAGTTATGTGATATTTTTTAGGTGGAAAAAATGGTGGTGCAACAACTTGGACAGATGCAAGGCCAGAAAATGACCCAATTAATTTGACATAATGTTGTTTACTGTGATTACACGACTCTGCAGCACCAGGTGAAATGAGGCGATGTGACAGTCATACAAGCAATGCTTGCATTCTGAAGGATAGTGAGAGGAGCAGATGAGGAATGGAAAAAGCCATACAGCACCCTCACGAACAAAGCAAATACATGACAGCATTAAAGAGTTCAGCAGCAGGAAGTTTTACACCAAGCCTTCACCATAACATCCTGCCATGGCCATTAGAATAGAGTTCAAATGAAATCTGATTAAAAATATGTACCATGCTCTAATGACAAGGAACTCACCCAAACAAAAAAAGCTCACCTGCGGGAAAAGGGGGCTCGTTGGTATTTTCTTTGGGCAAACTTTTTAGTGACTGGTGTTAAATTCCTCCAGCTGCCCAAGCATGGTCAGCACGTTGAGTTGTTGCTGTTCCTTAATGTTGTGAGTGAAAGTTTGTATTCTCAATTTTAATCTATGGGGGTTCTAGCAATGTGCAGTTTAAAGGCCTTCTTTAGTACCCAATTGAGGAAAGAAAGAACACAGCAGCTTGCATTAAGTTTACTGGCCAGCTTGCAACATAAATAAACGAGAAAAAGTGACAATAAAAATATGAAAAAATATTGCAATTTAAAATATGCACAATATATCTGTTTTTAAAAATGAAGGAGCTGCACACCTTTTGTCTGATTGAGCAAGATATTGACCAGGGAACCTGAAAAAGTTCAAAGCATGACATTTAGAAAATATGTGCAATGTACGGAGATGATAATGCAGAAGATGTGTGCATATTGTGTGGTGTCTGTAACATTAGCTGACATGTCACATCACAAGGAAAAGTTACAAAAGAACATTCTACATTGCCAACTGGTTAAACAGCTGTTTCATACCTCTTATTAGTTCTTATTTGCTGATATGTCTTTACAACAAAAGTCCTGTTTCTGTACATGAACTCTTCCCTGTCCTGGTGGTTTGGACAAATGTCTGCGACTGACTGGGGGGCAGATCAATTAATCTAACTTGACCACCAAGGTTTTCATGTCATTCTCAAAGTCCTGTTTTTACAGATTTCAGTTTTATTTCTTCAGTGACTATCACAGGATGGACTGGTAGTGGTGGGCACATGCAGTAACACACAAGACAAAGCCCCTTTCTGACTCTGAGTGGTTATGATGACTTTCAACAGACTCAGTAAAAGCTTTGTTTAAGTTGTTTTAGTGGAGAGAAAGGGCCTTCTTAGCATTATGAAGCCCTGACTAGTGATACAGCATGGTCAACTCAACTTGTGCTTGTTTCCCAGGGGCCCAGGTTTCACTGCAAGTTCTGGACTAGCAAAGGATTTCACAAACTGATTAGCAGTTAGTGGGTTACTGGGTTAGCATGCCTCATCCTAATGGTGACTGCTCTACCCAATTCATGTACTCCACCATGGAGTACGTGGTACATGTGAGTACATGTGAATTTCTCTTGGAATTTTCACATCAGCCCCTACACCCTCTCCCTACCCACTTCCACTCTGTTTCCGGTTCACAGAAAGCCTGCCACATTAAGTGCCATCTCATTCAATTAGCTAGGAGTGGAAGTGGGTAATAAAACTCTCCAACAGGAAGTCGACATCAACGCTGACTTACTATGTGCAATGTCCTGTTGTGTTCATCATAGATGAAGCCGTACAAATAGTACAAAAAGTTCCATGCAACTACCTGTACAATGGACAAGATTAAAAACTGTTACATTGTATGTAGGGGTTGAAAAGGATGGTTGCTTATAAATGTCAGAGTGAAAAATGAAGAGGTTTACCAAAAAATAACTGATTAAAGTCTACCACTCTGTGTGCATTGTCCGCATTTAGGCCCAATCCTGCTTTTCCTGAGAAATGTCAGTTGCTGTCACACTTTATAACTGCTTCTTTCTCTGCTGCTGTCAGTTGTCATTTCAGTGTCAGATCAATGCAATCCTCTCATTCTCATCACATTCAGCCCCCAGGGTCCTAGAAGTGAGATCATTAGAAGTCCTGCACCACATCACATCCATCCAGATCTTCAGCCACTGCTCTTCACCCGTCAACACCAATGTCATCAATCTGTCTTAAAATAATGACATCCCAATCGGGTTTAATCGCCAAAGACTCCTTATATTGTGTAAACATTATTATTGTGCACAATGCCAAATAAATGAATTGAATTGACTCACATGACTGATATGTTGGAGGGGTTACAGCGAGGTGTGGAACTTTACACACATGTTCGGGGACTGCCTACATTATTGGTAAAACTGTTTGAAAAGAGCTGAAGCTGATTTGGGGTATTAATTTGACTGGGAACCTTGTACTTATCTTGGTATGCTAAACACACAAACAAACACAGAAATTCAAGTTGTTCACTGAGGATTAAGGCAAAGAACATCACTGCAGTCTCCTCATAAAGCTGCAACCTCCCAAGATTGAGCGGTTGAGCAAAGGCACTTATAAGGTTTTTATCCCGTAGAAAGTTGTGGCAATATTTCAGCTGACATGACGAGTGAGTGCGAGGCAGCATTGGAAAAGCCCAAACACAGACAAAAGCAAGTATAGCTGAAACTGTGATTATAATAAATGACTCTCTCTCTCTCTCTCTCTCTCTCTCTCACCCTATATATATATATATATACATTGCACCATTGTCCTCAATTTACTTTTAGGTATACAATGATGTTACCTAGACAAAAAAGAAGAGGAAGGTGTTCTTCCAAAAGATGGTTTGGCCCTCCTCAGTCTCCAGACCTCTCTCCAACTGAGATTGTGTGGGATGAATTGGATTGATCCAGTCAGAAAAGTGTGTCCCACAAATCAGCAGTAGCTTGGAATGCAATTCCTGGCACATACTTTAAAAAACTTGTGGAACGAATGCCTCGTATATGCCATGCTGTTGTTAAAGCCAGAGGAGGTTAACTTTGAAGAAAGCAAAGTCTAAGCAAGAAAAACTCAAATACCTGATAATTATAGTAAAAATGTCTTCTGATAAGTTACTCTTTATTATAATAATCATGTTTATTTTGTTGCAAAGTATACCAATGAAACTATGATCTTTTTTTGTACAAATTTGACCTTGCTTCCAAACTTTTGGCCTGTGGTGTATATACACTGCTCAAAAAAATAAAGGGAACACTAAAATAACACATCCTAGATCTGAATGAATGAAATATTCTTATTAAATACTTTGTTCTTTACATAGTTGAATGTGCTGACAACAAAATCACACAAAAATTATCAATGGAAATCAAATTTATTAACCCATGGAGGTCTGGATTTGGAGTCACACTCAAAATTAAAGTGGAAAAACACACTACAGGCTGATCCAACTTTGATGTAATGTCCTTAAAACAAGTCAAAATGAGGCTCAGTAGTGTGTGTGGCCTCCACGTGCCTGTATGACCTCCCTTCCAACGCCTGGGCATGCTCCTGATGAGGTGGCAGATTTTTTTTTTATTTCATTTTTTATTTTTCATTTTTATTTCATTATGCTGTTAACACTTCTTTAATTTAGCCCTCTAGTATTTTTATTGCATAAATCATGATAAAAATATGAACACCTCCTTTTTTAAAATGTAAAACGTTCTACGTTCTAATGTGCTTGTGGGTCGTCTCTGATGGGTTGGCTTGATGCAATAATAATAATTGACAAAAGAAATCAAAAGCAGACAAATAGCCAGAGTACGTCACCAGAGAAAGCCTAAGGTCAAAGAGGCTTGGGTCCTGCAAAGCCCTGAAATGGGTAAATGCTGTCTAATAACTTCTTCAGTCTTGTTGGAAATGTAACAATTATGGAAGTATTTAGTAGTTGTCAAAGTTATTTTATTTTGTATCTTTTTGGTGTTGACACTCACTTCTACTGCGACCAATAAACTACCAATATGACTATAAAATATATGTAAGTAAATATGTAACACCTTCCGCAAAAATCACTTAATTAGTGTTGTGTTGATGTGTGTGTGTGTGTGTGTGCACGCATATGTGTGTGTTCTGACACAAGCCCAGATAATGATCATTAAACTTACATGAAATGAGAATGCTGTATTTAGATTTATCATGCACTTTCTGTCCCTCACCTCTTTGTGTGTGTGTAGTAAGGCAGAAAAAATCTATTAGGATTATTGTAATCTTATTAGAAAATCCTGCCTAAATGATCAGATAATATGAAATGAAATAATATGATATGATCTTATATTATATGATCAGAAAAGGTAACAATAAAAATATTGCTGAACCAGCAGGCCAAACCCTCCTGATTTTTTCTGAAATGCTGTGATGGTGCCCTGCTCCTACTTCACTTCCAGTGGCTGAGATGGATGTGCTGCTAATACACATTATTATTATTATTATTATTATTATTATTATTATTATTATTATTATTATTATTATTATTATTATTATTATTATTGGCAGTGGTGGTACTGGTAGTAGTAGTACAAATAGCATTGGTATTAACATTAGTGTATATTTACTTATTTTAACTGTTTTTTTTCTCTCCCCATGCATTTCTTTAGCTTGTCACCTCCTTTTAAGTAATCATCTGGAAATGAATGACAGTACTGGAAAACAAGCCTTCAGGGTTAAAATATGACAAAACAACATGAGTTTTTGAATAACTGTAGCATCTTCTCCTCTGCTTGAGAGAACAACAGATTGTTGGAGGAACAGTTAGAAAGTTAGGAGAAGAGGGGCCTGGATAGCTGGAACTATTTCAGATATTCCACTACTTGACCTCTCTCACGCTCTGTCTCTCTCTCTCTCTCTCTCTTCTCCAACACACACCACACACACGCACACACACACACACACACACCACCTTCTGTCATATTCTGGTTCCTGCAGTTCATTGTCTGGCTGATGACAGTGCTGACAATTTGCTCCATGCCCCCTGCACACACCTCCTGCATTAGCCATGACAGGTGTGTGTGTATGTGACTGAGAGAGAGAGAGCAGGGTGTATTAAAGGCCAAACCATCTCCCATCCCAGCTAATGTGTGTTCAGGGGGCACTCTCTTTTTGTCTCTCTTCCTCTCACCCACACACCCAGCCACACACACACATTCACACACTTGCATATATATATATATATATATATATATATATATATATATATATATATATATATATATATATATATATATATATGTTCTAATTGCATGTCAAATTCAGTATCGGCCAACTCTCCTGCCACACTGTCCGTCCATGCAGTTCTATTAGGCCCCTCCTCTCTCCCGTCCCACCCAGTCAAATTGACACGCTGATCTCCCCCACCCTACACACCTCCAACCTTCACTCTATGTCACTCTATGCTAAATAGTCCTCTCTTTGTGCGAGCGTCCTCTCTCAATGGAACTTGATAGCACTGTAACATACTTTGGAATAAGTCATGTTCAGTTGGGAGTTGGAAATGCCAGTTGTGGAATAGTTAGCTGTGGGCAGCACTGCAGCTTATTGCTGGAGTTCAACGGGGGCAACAGTGGCCATATTGGGTCTTTCTTTCTCACTAGGGGCCCCATCTACACTACAGTATGATGTGCATTGTGCTGTTTGAAAATTCAGCTCCTCTTGGGGAACAGTTGACAGAACATCAGCTTTCAGTGTTGCATAGATGACACACACTCTCCCTCCACACACACACCCCAGTCTCTGCAGGAAAGTGTTGGAGGCTTCTAACTTCTTATAAATAAATTATAATAAATCTGAAATGATTGTATTCGGCCCACCCTCTGCCATAAGAAATTTATGAAAAAGATTGTGGTCCACAATGTATGTGAACAGATGTTGATTTTTCAAATATGAATTTCTCCTTGGGCTGGATCCCTGTTACCTGTGTACCTACATGTTTAGAAATCAAGAGCCACTATGGGATGGCACAAAAGCTGTTAAAGATGCTGCCCCTTTGCCCAGGAACAATATACAGAAGAATGGTCAAAGCTGATCACTGTTGGTTGATTTAAGTACATTTTACAGGCCTTGGGAAATAGTGCTATTGGGTAAGGTTTTTAATAAATGAGATTTTGGAAAATGATGCCGATTAAGGCACTGGTTTTTGTACTCTTTCATTGTATCATAATTGGATATTTTTTATACTCTTTGGATCTATTATTGTAACCATTTTTTTCAGTGTTGCCCTCTTGGCCATGCATCTCCTGACACATTTTTGCCTTGTTAAATGAAAAAATAATATAAATCCTAGGATCCCTACAAATTTTAGATTGCATCAGGACAATGACCTTTAGTTTGATACACATGTATTGCATGACTCGATTCCATAATAAATTAAATGCACATAAATAAACTCTCAGACATACCAGGATGAGTACAGGCAGGTCTTCCTCTATGTAGAGCAGAATTAAAAAATACAATTTAATATTAAACATGAAAAAAAATGTTATACTTAACAATGCTGGGACCGAAAATGTCTTTGTTTAACCTAATGTCTGAACTTGACTGGACTGAAGATTCATATTATCAAAAGAAATGTTGTAAATGCTGTAATTAAGTTGCATTATTCAATTTATCTGTAGTTAACACACTGTAGTTAACAGTATTTACACTGCACTAAGGAGCAAAAACAGGCTGCTTTTCAAGTCCTTTGCTACACTGAGATCAATTAATCTGTTTTATTGAATATTACAGATGTCATATCATTTACATTTTCATTTGTATAGTTTCTTCAATAATGGCTTTTGAAATATGATAGGTTTAAGTGATACATTTTGATAAGTCATACAATCTTTGCAATTATTACTGATGTAGATAAGTCTTTAGCAGCATTAAAAAAGTTTGATACTGAATTGTTTTTATTAGACTGCTGTCGTGTGTTGTTGTGGGTGCCTGTGCATAATTTTTGTGTGTGGATTTGGTGTCAGATCAGCAATTCTCAACAGCCGGCTACAGGAGCACAGTTCCTGATGGCTCATTCAGTTCAACAGTCTCTCTCTTATTATTTCGGCCATGCATTAAACAAAATATTCTGTCAGTCAGTCTTTTGCAAACACACAGCTTTGAGAAGCAGATTTCTAGTTTATGTCGGCCACATTTTGGAATGGATTTAGGAAATACCTGCAGCGCATTGCAAATTTTTTACACATGATCCACAAATTAGTTATGAAACAAATTGAAACTAGAATCAGGTCTACTTGAGTTGAGCTTCTAGTTTTTAATTGTAATATTTGGTTTTAGAGGCAGTAATAGCTCAATAGATTAAAAAAAATGCCAAGTTTCACCAAGAAAACTGAAAAAGATTCCCTCAGAGAAACTCTGTGGACTGAGCCTGTCACTAACCACTGACACATTCTCTCTCTTTTTCACACTTTACTTTTTCTTTTCTTCTCTCTCTACAGGCTGATCAGCCATATAAGTATTCAGCCATTTCATGGCTTGCAAGTTAGGTCAATATTGTAAATAAATAATCAGTATGTCTCTTAAATTCCACTCACACATGCTGCTCTTTCAGTGTGTTCTCAGCTCTGATCATTTGTGCTTGGCAGGAATTTACTTTTTGCTACTTTTACTGCTTTTTACCAAATTGATAAAACACATTATTGGTTAGACAAGATCCAGTTAAGCAGTTCTGCAGCTGAATTTGAGTTAAGTGGAGAGAGAGAGAGAGAGAGAGAGAGAGAGAGAGAGAGAAGTAAAGAAATGTAGGGAGTGAAAAAAAGAAAGATTGGATGTGACAGTGGTTAGTGACAGGCTCAGAGTCCACAGAATTTCTCTGAGGGAATCTTCTTCAGCTTTCTTGGTGAGACTCGGCACTGTGAGCTAGCAGGTTTGCACGTAGCAGAGCTGGGCAGCAGATAAGGATGACTGACAGCTTGGATTTTCATCTGAAAATGGATTTTCATCTTTTCTTTTCTTTTCTTTTCTTTTTTTTTGGGCATTGGGCAGCTGAAAACAAACTATCTAAAAAAAATTTAAAAAAGAGAAAAACAAAGTACAACAGCAGTAAAATAGTTGCCAAAAAGTTCTTTAGAAAGATGGAAGTGTTGCTACTTTTCAAACCAAGTATTTAGAAGTGACAGAAAAAAAATCCTCAACACTCAAATGTGAATACAAAAATGATGAAGTTACTGTACAGTCATCTATTCATTAAAACTTACCTCATAACTGATATTCATTGTACTATGGAATGAATCTCTGCCTGTCTGTCCTTCAATTATCTCATCTATTGGTGAGTGTATAGTTTAGGACCTGAGGAAGTGCAGTGTTGAGTTCTTGCGAAAGCTGCAAACAGAAATACTGGAGGCCTCACAAGTTTCGAGGGGTACTGTACTGTACACTTGAACATAAAAACAAATCTAAATGTACTGTACCCAAAATGTTGACAAAATAAAGGCAATATATGTGATCTAATTATATCACATCATATAATATAATTTCTTTACCTTCCCTTCCTTTTAAAATGTAACACAGTAATGTTTACACAGATAAAAGAAGTAGGCCAGTTAAAATCTACTCGAAGTAGATTTTTACACAAGTGCCTTCACTTTTATTTGAGTTAAATGTATTTTAAGAAACAGTACTTTTAGTTTAGTGTAATATTCTAGTGCCTTTTCCATCCCTGATTAACACTTAGTGCCACTAGAATTATTGATGTTTAGGCTTATCTTTTTTCAACCCCCTATCACTGAATTGTCAGCTTCCTCTGGACTACTATTATCAGAGCAGTAGCAGTACTTATAATTGTAATAAAAAAGGCTGTGATGTACTTTTACAGTAATCATGGTACACGTGATTTAGTTTGAAAGAAAGTCGGCACAAGCACACACACACCCATGTACACACACACCATCACAGTTAATTATCAGCGCTGTAGACACAGTGTGGAATATATTGCTGTGTTTGGATGCTGAGCAGAGAATAGCATTAGCATACTTTACTCAGCTGGTGTCTTTGAATTGTCAACAGCCTATCCATCACTAACTGGTCTTACCTATTCACTTACACACACACAGACACACACAAGAACACACATGCATGAATATATGAAGACAGTATGTTTGCCTTCACATTAATAGTCAAAGTTCATGGATACATGTACATGTCACTGTCTCTCCCACACATACTTGCCCACACAGCTTGCTGTCAGTTTGTGGCCATTTCTCCTGATTCCTCCCACATATATAAACTGTCTTTACATATTATCATTATTATTATTGTTGTTATTATTATTATTATTATTATTATTATTATTATTAGTAGTAGTAGTAGTAGTAGTAGTAGTAGTAGTAGTATTAATACTGTTTGTTTAATTTATTGTTTATTTTCTCTGGTGTCACATTTAATTTCATACGCTTTAAATATGTGAAAAGATAACATGAACTATGACTATTCAAGAGTGATGAAACTGACTTTTTATTATTTTCATTTTGAAGGAAGTACCATTTTTTGTATGCACTTTGTTTGTATTCAACCAAGTCCAAATAAAAAGATTAAGTCCATTTCAGTATGCATTTTTACCATGAGTAATTTGTGTTTTGTTTGGTGGAGGAGCCAAAGCCTTACATAACACTACTGACATGATAACATATAACATATGTAATTAATTAATCTTTTTTACATCTATCCTTTCATCAGTGCCATTTATTTATTTATTCATTTTTAATATTTTTTGTGGATAAATTACACAGCAACACATAATTTATCAAGGATGAATTATGTGTCACTGTGTTACCTTGTTATATTTGGACAACTACATGTAGAGCTCTGCACACAGAACTACTACATTTTGTTACCTTGGGACCCTATATATTATTTATACTTATTCTACTCTTATATCCTACTTATTGGGCTTGCACCAGGACCAGGGTAGCTAATCTTGTTCCATCCCATGTTTAACTTGTGTTGGAAATGTGACAATAAACAATCCTTGAATCCTTGAATCCTCACTGGATACTATCTCAACCAGAACGCACCTGGTAAAGTCTCACAAAACAAAACACTGAAAGAAATCTCTATTGGGTCACTGTATAGTCACGTGCGCTGGCAACCAAAACCTTGTTCTATTAAAAAACAGTATCTTGTTACAGTTAAGTAATACTAGTAGTGTCACTAATTTATGTACTATTAATAACTGCAGCCCTAACAGAAAAGCCTAAATGAAGCCTCTCTTCCTGATTAGACCAAATCCCCTACTGCTAGGCCCACTACAACAACAGGGTGAAGGTGTTGCCTTAATGGTTAAATCTATTTTCAGCTCAGATTCCAAACAGAACAATAAATTCAATTCAGTGGAAGCTCTGGTATACACTACTAACTGCCTTGTCCAGGGAAAGGGACATTGTGGTACTCTAAAGACCACAGCTTACTCCAGATTTGTGGTAGAGTTTGGTGATTTTATGTCAGCTTACATTACTCACCCTGATAGGAGAAGCTTTTGACCCTCTGATTAAAGCCTTTTCAGCTCATTGATACTCTTGGTTTTACTCAGTTTGTACATGATCATGGCCTTGATTCTCTCCCATGTGACAGAGGTGTCTATTCTGAATGTCTCCTCTGTCTCTTCCACAGTGGCCGACCACTTTCTGATTAAAAAGCGACACTAACCTGTCCTTGTTAGTTCCTATGCCTTATGCTGCCATTGATGTCTTTAATACTCACCACATTAGCCAGGGCAAATTTGCTGGGCCAAACTTAAAGCTGCAGTTGGTCGGATTGAACAGAGACCTCACTCAGCCTGAACATTTGAACCAGTGCGACCATCAGATCCTTCACCTTCCCACTCTTCTGCCCCCTCACAACCCCTGCCTCCCCCACTGAGGTATATTGTGCACGTGCAGGATAGAAACTGAGCAACCAGGTGAACAATGTAGAGACACACAGGTAAGAAACATGAGACAAACTCTGTACAGAGAGGTGGAACAGTCTTTACAGTGACCGTAGTCTGACCATACTTTAGCTAGATGTTTGGTTCATTATCTGTTTATTAACAGATAAACAGTCGAACTTTGTGTTAAACGTGAAGATACAGTGTTCTGCAGTCAGCTTGTTTACATAGCTATTTACATAGCTATTACACACTATTAACTATTAGTTTGTTAGCACATTATTTCAAATGTGTGTGTTTATTTGTGTGTGTTTATTTGAAAAATGTGAGACATTTCTGTCCACATCTGTTACAGTGAGAGTTTAGAGACTGAGACCCTGAAGACGACTTCACACCCACTGCTGCTCCGAGGGGGTGGGGGAAGGACATCTGTAAATAGTTTGAGTTCTGTGCAGTACTATACATAGATTTGTTTATATAGCTTCAAAAAAGTGTTTTTAACATATTTATGTAACATAATTATTAATTATTTAATAAAGTGTGTTTTATACAGTGATTTGTAAAGATTAATACACCATTTGCCATATTATTCTGTATTATTGAAATAACTTTGGACCATTTTTAAACATATAATCTTCATTTAGAACAATTCAAACCAAAGGATCAACACTAGAAATGCAAAGTCAATAATGTCGAAGAAGCTTATAAAAAAGAATAAATAACTCGTCGGAAATGTGAATCTTCACTGGCCTCATGATTCAATAATGATTCACCTGTCTATGATTCAAATATACAAATGATTCTCTGCTTTCTTAATACTGGATGTGTTTTATCACTTTCTGCTGGTCTGGTATCTCCCAACATATAAAAGTAAAGTTGGCCAAATCTTCATCCACAATTCAATACAAGTCAGTGACACTGAATACAGCTGAGTCTCAATCAGTTCACAATCATGTTCTTACCAATCTGAGAGACTCTCCAACAGCTCTGTACAGGTTGGGATGTGTTGATGTTGGAGCTAAAAACCTGCCTGATATCTGCAAGAACACAAACAGCACAATATCAGTCTGATCAAAAATGATAAATAAATACATCTACAGTGGCAAGAAAAAGTATGTGAACCCTTTGGAATTTCCTAGTTTTCTGCATTTATTGCTTTGCTTTCCGATTTGCAGACCTGAAGTTTGCCACTCCACAACACTAATGGGAAAATGTTTTGTAGACTGATGAAACTAAAATTTATTATTTTGTGTTTTTTTACATTTATTATTATTATTTTTGTATTTTTTGTACGTATGGTGTAAAAATGGTACTGCATACCAGCATGTAAACATCATCTCAAAGGTGAAGTACAGTGGAGAGAGCATCATGGTTTGGGGCTGCTTTGCTGCCTCAGGGCCTGGACAGTTTGCCATCATCATGGGCAATATGACTTCCAAAGTTTATCAAGGCATCCTACAGGATAATGTAAGGGTGGCTGTCCACTAGCTGAAACTCAGTAGAAGTTGTGTGATGCAGCAGGACAATGACCCTAAACATTGAAGTAAATCTACTATCTAGATCATCTAGAGTAGCTTCAAAAAAAGAAAATCCACCTTTCAGAGAGGCCCAGTCAGAGCCCAGACCTGAATCCAATAGAGATGCTAAGGATGCTAAGGAACGACTTCAAGAGAGCCATTCACACCAGACATCCTAAGAACATGGCTGAACTGAAGCAGTTCTGTGGGGATGAATGGTCCAGAATTTGTCCTGAGTGTTGTGTAGGTCAGATCAGCAGCTACAGGAAACGTTTGGTTAAGGTTATTGCTGCCAAAGGAAGTTCAACCAGTTATTAAATCCAAGGGTTCACTTACTTTTTCCAACAGCACTGTGAATGTTTAATGGATATGTTCAATAAAGACATGAAATATTATAATTGTTTGTGTGGTAATAGGTTAAGTACATTGTGTTTGTTTATACTTGTGATTTAGATGTAGATCGGATCACATTAAATGGCCAATTAATGCAGAAAACTTAGAAATTCCAAAGGCGTTCACATACTTTTTCTTGCCACTGTATATGAAAATGTATCTATCATGTCAGCTGGTAGTTCTTATCATCAGCAGTTTTACAGACATTTGAGGAAGCTTTTCACCGAATTATTTAGTTATTTTCTGTGAAATCTCAACATTGCTGGCCAACAAATAACAAACAAAACAAACAAACAAACAAAAAACTGTGTATTGTTACTGTAATCACTGACATCTCATCGCTGTGGTTAATTTAATAGAAAATCAAACATAAATCAAACAGAGATAATTACCTGTCTAGCAGAAATGTGTCTAACTCCTCATCAGTGTGAATCTTTCAGCTCTCTACACCTCTCAGAGACTCTGTTGTTTACTCTCGTTTAATCTGCGGCTCTGTTTCTTTTAGCTTCTTTTCTTCACTTTTCTTTTTCCTTTTTCTTTTCTATTCTTTCATTATCTGTTTACTTGTTCTTTAAGTATAAGCAGTAGTTGTCAGAGGGGAGATTCTCAGTTTTCTTGCTACTGCTCTGTCTGCAGTTGTATAAACAAACCCTCCTGAAGATTTTGAACTGCCCATGTGATTTTGAGCACATGGGCAGTGGGCGGGGCATCAGCAGTGTGTGAACAGTGATTGACACTGCATCAGATAATCCTCCTGCTCTGATTATTTCTTGTCAAATGGCCTCAGAGGCTTTAGGTGGGACCAGAGGTGTCACAGATAATCTGTCTGATGTACTTCTGTCAGGGCATAGTGATAGTTTTAGCAAATATGGTGAATATGAAGTCACTTTTAAAAAAGTTACCTACTTCATCTTCAATCAACATTTGTCTTCAGTACATTCCTTTTTTAAAAGCAACAGAGCCTGTTGATGATTGAACCAGTAACGCAGCCTTTTTAACCCTTCTATACTCAATTGTACCTCTTTTACAAAAACTACATGGTCAAGAAAGTCTACTCTCCTGTTTGAAGATGAGAGTAGGCCTGAAGGAAATTGGAATGTAAACAGAACAAATCAAAGTGGAATTTTTTACCTTGCATGGTACAAAAATGTTTTGAACTAGAAGGATGTGACAGTAAACAGTGTAAACTTTTTAAAGATATCTGGCTATATTGTTAATTTATCTGTTGCTCTTTATAGCTCTCCCTCTCAGCCAAATTATACACAGTTTAAAAATAATTTTCCACTGCTCTGCTGATGATTCTCAGTGTGCCTGTTAAGGCAGATGATGATGATGATGAAATTAGAAATGTAGAGGGCTGTTTATCTGCTGTGACCATGGAACGTCTCTATATTTGGGTCTTTCCTGTCCATGGCTGATGCAGAGTTTCTGATTTGTTTAATCTCGACTGGATTAATGTAACTTGTTGTTGTTTGGTCTGCCATGTAAAAGCACTATAAGTCTTCAGTGGTTCAGGAAGCTGCAGCTCAGATCTTCATTAAAAATAGAAAATTGTATTGTATTTAGCTGGGGGCAGGGCCTCCAGGATAGGGGCACATGATTACCCCCTATCTTGAGGAATAACTGAAGTGAACTGAGGTCCTTAGGACAGAGGGTGTTGTATGCTGTATAGATTGCTAAGCCCCTTGAGGCATATTGTGATTTATGATATTGGAATGTATAGATAACCTGACTTGACTAATTGCTGTAGTGGAACAGTCAGATTTGATTTAACCTCTGAGTAATGAAGATCAGCTGTCACAGTACCATTAGTTAATGTCAAATTTGCTTTGTACATTCCTTTTGTTAAATTACAGGCTGTTTAATATATTCATCAATGGTCACCACTTAAAATTGGCCGATGCAGAGTTGGATGAAAGAAAAAGAAAATCAGTAGATTAGTCTTTTACATTTAATTCAGGATCTATTGTGCTAACATCAACACCTAATTACAAAAAGGCTCTGTAGTCTTTTAACATTGTTCATTAAAAATCACATGTTAAATAGAAGTCCAATTAAAGTAAGGAATTCTATATTACACAAAGGATTCCTTGTCCTCTGTGCTCAGAGTGTGCTGAAACCTGGTACCATGTTAGGATGGAGGTTTTTAGTTTGGCGCAAAAGCCAAGGGCACTTATCTACAGAGATGTGGAAAAAATTATATGATCCTTCATCATATTCCCAACAAATGGGTGTGTCAAATCAAATCAAATGTATTTATTTAAAGCCCAAAATCACAAACATTGTTTGCCTCAAAGGGCTTTACAATCTGTACAGTTGTGACACCCTCTGTCCTTAGACCCTCGAACCGGAGTCAGGAAAAACTTCAAAAAAAAAAAGCCTTTATGGGAAAAAGAAGAAACCTGAGGAAGGAGCCACAGATGAGGGATCCCTCTCCCTGGGATGGACAGACGTGCAATAGATGCCACATGTACAGAGAACATCATTATCAATCATATTATGGAACTATACATGGGTCGTAATAAATTGTAGATAAACTGAGTTCATGGGCATTTGCGGCACACACCAACATAACCATATGGTCTGATGAGTATATTTATGATGTGAATCAGATGCTGTGGCCTTCAAAGTCACCACATCTCAACCCAACTGAACACCTATAGGACATTTTGGAGCGACGTGTTAGACAGAGCTCTCCACCACCATCATCAAAACACCAAATGATGAATATCTTTAGAAGATCCATTCCCTCCCTTCAAGATTCATCCCTCCAGGAGAGTTCAGAGACTTGGAGAATCAATGACGGTGGACTAACACCTTACTGAGAAACTTTATGTTGATTTTTCCTCTAATTTGTCACCCATCCAGATATACATAAAAAACTGAGTTCTTTCTTAAAGTTAAAAAAAAAAGTTTTTTTAAAGAGCAAATGATGACTGAGTTGTATCGGGTAGGAAGCTTAGTTTAGAGTTTCAAATATCTTAGATTTAACTCTGCTTCAAAAAAATCTTTAAAAAAATTTTACCTCAACAATTTCAGATTTATCTGGAAATACCTGACACCTGAAGCTGTCGAAGATTCACTTCAGTGATTTGATAAGTTAAACCAATGCCATTACACACTAGAATAATAACTAAAATAATTCTTTGGAGGGCCCATTTTCAAACACTGTGCCTGTACAGACAGAGAGCAGCAAGTGAGAAGCAAGTTTTTACATTTTTTAAGACTAACTTATTAACACAGTAGTGTCTAACAGTTCCTGCTTCAATACTCATCTTATGCCTCCTGACAGTCAGAAAGTTTGTGATCCACTGACAGGTGGAGGTTGGCACAATGGGCTGTGTGAGTTTGCTTAAGATATCTAGGTCTGAATGAGCTGAAGTCCACAGACAGGATCCTCAGATTTGACCATGGAGAGTGAAGGTGTTGTAGGAGGAAGTGCAGTCCCATGTATCATCCACTGACCTGTTTTCCTGGTAGGCAAACTGCAGGGAGTCCACCAGTCTCTCTCATGACCACAGATGTCAGGGCGATGGGTCTGTAGTGATTTAATCCTGTGACAGAGATTTTTTTGGGGACAGTGATGATGTTGAAATGTTTGAAGCAGTTATGACAGATAACATTTAACAGACACTAAACAGATGTATGGTTAGTTTAAATCCAGCGCTAAAAAGTTCAAACTCATGCTATAAGCCTAGCATTGACTATTGGTTAGTGGATGATAATATTTTGACAAATTATTTGGAAACTAAAAGTTCCAAAGGACCTTTATCTGATCTTTGTTTCATAGATTCAGTTTTGGAATCCAATAAGAAGGAAACCAGACATAAAAGGTTTTGGAAATTTAACGCCAGGTTACAAAATGAGGAATATTGTAATAATTGGAGAAATAATAAAGGATAGGCTATTGAAAATAATGAATCAATTTAATGTAATATTGATAAATGGTAATTTATTAATTTCAAAATTACAGAATTTACATAAACCTCTGCAAGGAACTTAACAGGAAAAAAGTGAATATGAAAGTTTTTTGCTCTGGAAAATGGATCAGTGCTGTGGTAAACAGGAACTAAAGATTTAAGAAAAAAAAATTGATTGATGAGAGTTACAAGTAAAGTCAGATCTTTTTTTTTTAAAGAGATCAGGGTGATTTTATAAGATCGAGTGAAATGGATTGAAGCAGGTGAGAAGAACTCCTCATACTTCAGTAATTTAGAAAAAGTAGACAGCAGAGAAACTCAGTCAAGTCTAATGATGAATGGAGTAGACTGCAAAGTGTTTCACATTCTACTCTAAGTTGTATTCCTCAAATGACTCTTTGGTAGATTTTCTCATCTTTTTGATATAATTAAGAATGTTGTCCCATGTGTTTAGGACTTATTGAAAGATTTGTGTGTTGAAAATTGAGGAATTGGACTCAGCTGTCTTGAAGATGGCTTCAAACAAATCTCAAGGGACAGATGGGCTCACGGCCAATTTCATTTCTCAAATCAGTTCCTTTGGAAGGATGTAAGAAATGTATTATTCAAAGCTTTAAAAGTGTGTATGGAGAATAAAAAGACCAGAGTGATTAAGCCTTGTTTCATGCTTGACATCAGTTCTAAATCTGGTCAAGATGAAAGAATATTAGACCAGTCACATTGCTTGATTATAAAGTACTTTTCAGTGCTACTGCTATTGCAAAAGGCATTTTGACTACAAATTAGTGAGACACAATTGGGATTTTTAAAAGAAAGGTCAATTAATATTATATTACATATAATTAATATATGTAATTGATATTCTAATAATAACAAGACTTGCATTAGATTTACTTGATGATAACTGTATGATTGAAGGAATGTTTGTTTTTTAAAACTCTTTTGGTTCATTTTCATCAGAGAGCTGCAAATCTCATCCACTATTCAGGCACAGACATTGACACTAATTGACCTCACGGTGGCACCATAATAATAACGTTTGTATTTTCACGATTATCTAGCATCAAAACTCTTTTATCCTTTTAATCTCTAAATTCTTCTGCATCTTTGCGCCAATGGTCTTCTGCTCTAAAAATGTCTCTCAAAAATTTTCTCAGTTTTCTCAAAATCCAGCTTTAAAGAACTCCTCAAAAACTGTTGAGCCCATCTATGGATGTCTTTAATCTAAAATTATCAAAGGAATTTCAATACATCAATCGATTTTGCTTTTACAACCCAATCATTTTACATGGAAATGTGAAAATTTAGAGATTTGTGAAAAATCATGACTGCTTTGAGATGTCAACCTGAAATCTGACACACAGGTTCAGGAGTTTTCACTAATCTTATGCATTAAAGCACATTGCACTTAACCTCAACCGTGATGCTATGGATACAAACAAATTATATCTCATAAGGGGTCAAGCATTCTTTTGTTACCCATCTGTACATGTACGGTATTATCCAGGAGCTTTATGTTACAAATTCACAAAGCTAATATATCAACTCTATTTGTGAGGACAAAAGAGGGGCAGAATCCTTTGTAGACCAGTAGAGACAAATGTGCCTCTGGTGTGAACAGCTAGGCTGCTACTCGAGAACTGTCATATCACAGAGCTTAGCTGCACGTCCACCTCCTGTGTGTCTCAGGCCAAAGGTAGAACAGACAGAGGAGAAATGTGGCTGAATTCTTAAAACCACTTTTTATGGTACTTAGATTTTATGTTATATTTTTGTTTTGCTCATATTTCTCAGATGCCTGTGTACTTCCCAATCAGTATTATCCCATTGATTGAATGTTGACCATGCGTTTTCCCTCTGCCTAAAGTTTGGGGTGGATTAAAGGAAGATCTTTACCTTTGACCATTGCAGTTTTCCAATCAACATGTTTATCCAAAACATCAATGAACTCACTGTTCATTGTTTAATCCTATACATTAAGTATTAATTGGTATCTGTCCCAGTTGATAGTCACATCATCAATAAATAAATATAAATTCAGTTTTTGGATTTTTGAATTAATTCTTGGTGGCAATTTAGATAGTTTAATTTTGCTTCAGTGGTCGTGGAGCCTATTGAGAGAGACATTCCACAGGGAAGTTCTGGCAAACTGATAGACAGCTCATGTGTGTGGAGGTCCAGGACAGTGCCTTTGGAATAGAAAACTGGGGCGGTGTTTCCAATTTATGAAAAGGGGACCAGAGGGGGTGCTTCAAATATTGGGGACATTGCTCAGCCTCCTGGGAAAGTTTTCATCATGGCTGTGGAACAGTGGACCAGCGCTTCTCCCTTGCAGGGTCTGTAAAGGCGGATATTGGAGTTTGTCCATTGGAGTTTGTCCATCCATCTGCAGATGGCACAGTGGTGGCTAGCGTTGGCATCACAGCAAGAGGGTTCTGGGGTTGACCCCACCGGTTGGCTGGGGCCTGACTGGAGTTTGGTTACTCCTACAATCCAAAGACAGACAAGTTAGGTCAGTTGGCAATGCTAAATTGCCCATAAGTGTGAATGTGGGTGTGAGTGATTGTCTGTCCCTCTATGCCAGCCCTGTGACTGACTGGTGACTGTACCTCACCTCTTGTCCAATGACTGCTGGGGTATGCTGTGACCCTGTGACCCTGTGAGTCAGGATTAGCAGTATAGGGAATGGATGGATGGGAAGATGTGGCCCTGTGCCCATGCATGTGTGCCCAGAAATAAGTATCCGGGACTGCACAGAACTCAGCTAGATCCCTGAGCTGACCCCTGAGCATACTGAAGGCCTGTATCTTTAAGAAAAAAGTCCTTTGAGAGAATCCTGCTCCACTGCCTACATTTCAGCATGAAGAAGAAAAGTCACAACTTTGACAAACTCCAGCAAACTCTGCCAGTGGCTCTTAAGCACAGCAAAATAGAATGCATGAAGGTGCAAAATGGGATGGTCCTCCAGCTGCTGAGAGAGACTGCCGACTTAAGGTGTAGTTGCAGCATGGCGAGAGTGATGGCGAGATGGCAAGAGTGCACCTGAAATTGCCAGAAGAGAGATGTATAGCCACTTGGACAGAATGCTTCTGAGAAGGCCAGAGAGAACCTGCCTGGTTTTTCTTCGCCTTCGCCCAGCACAGCTTCTTCCCTGGCCAACTGAATCACCAGAAACTTTACTTTTCCTGTGATACTGGCGTAGATTACTAAAAATAATTAGGCATTAGGTCAGGAGCAGGATTTCCCTTCAATATAATCATGATATGGAATTGCTTAAAATATTTAAATCGTTCTTCCAAACAACCTCTCAGCTCCTTAACAGTAAATTAAAATGATTTCACTGGATAATATTAAATATTTTATTCACTACATTGTCTTCTGTATATATGCAATTTCATACATTTTTCCAAGATATTCATTCACTGCGTCCTCATTCATTGTACATCACTGTTTTCACTGCAGTTATTATTGGTCTATAAAGACCTTGATCGGTGGTTTTTGCGAAGAAGAAAGAGGAAATGAACTCCGTAATATGCCATAGTTTGTAACTGAACTAATTATTCCCTTTTTCAACATTTCTGAATTTAATTACAAATGATTAATTATCATGACAATTTTATTTTAATATCTATTAAGCCATTATTGCTACAATGGGGTGGAGGATAACTAACAGCAGGAGAGAGTGACAGCTTTAAATTTTGTTAGCAATGAGATGATTGGCTCACAGAGGTTATGACAAAATATGATTGGTTTAAGTGAAAGAGTGATAGAGGTAGTCAGGCTTCCTGATTGAACTTCAGCTAAGTTCCATTACATTTATTGCATTTCTGTATGTACTGTATCAGTGTTTACTTGTGTGGTCCCTGTTCAATAATCAAATAAATGAATTAAATAAACAAACATCTTTATACCTGTGGAATTTCTGTGAACAGAAATTTCACACTTCTCACTGTTACACTGTATCATTTTGTGTAATCCAGAATTTTCAGACTGGAAGAGGAACCATATTTAGAAACATCACATGTGAGCAAGGCTCTTTTTTTCTTTTTGTGTTTGTGTAGTATATGTCTTTTCAACAGCTTTCCAGCAAGGTTCAATCTGCCTACTATCTAACACTGTATTATATCTAAGATGTATTTAGAGTCACATGTGAGCATGACATTTGTCCTGTTTGTGAGATTGCACAAATGGAAAACACAAATGAGAAAATACAACCACTTAAGTGCAGCCATTCCAGTGAGTACAGGGAAGAGATTTTACTGTCCAGATGAGGAATGCCTCGCTAATATGACAGACGTATTACCAGTAACGATCCACCAGACAAATGATGCAGCAGCCGATTCAATTTAACATCTACATTAGCCGTGTGATGTGATTTAGGGGATGCATGCACACTCATTTTCCACCACATACACACACACATACACAGTCACCATCAACACAAATTTATGCACTTTTTTTTTTTACACACTTATGCTGAGTAACACGTGAATTCCCTGTTTTTTCCCCCCCTCTCTTGCATACACACAAATGTATGCCTGTGTGCACACGCTCGCTCGCACGCACACACACACTCACTCACACACACACACAAGCTGTTATGAATCCCATGGAGCTGAGCTCAGAGCGGCACAGATAATGATAATAGATGGAGAGAGCCTGAAGATTATTTGACTACCGTGCCATTAGCTCCTCATCCAGCTAGCATGCTGCAAGTGTACCTCACATTAAGCAATCCGAACACTTAGTAGCTCTTCTTAGAAAACCAGCACATTATTTTCCACCCTCTTTCGAAAGACACAGACATTTTTTTAAATGTATTCCTCCAGTTATTCACCTTATTGTTCCACCTGCAATTAAGTTCAAAGAGCTTCAAGGGATAACCCCCTGTCAGACTGATTCTTAAATTATTGCATTAATTTGTTTAGAAAAGATTTAATTAAAGGAAAACTTGTACCAGGTATTTATTTAAAATCCACCTCCAAAGCCCCTCCACAGAGTCACTCCATCTAATTCTTTCTTTGCTTGCTTTTCATTATTGGTGTTCTTCTGTTCACTTATCCTTCATGTAAAATGTTAAAATGTTGTTGACAGGTGTGTGTGTGTGTGTGTGTGTGTGTGTGTGTGTGTGTTATGTCCTCTCAGAATTAGCACAGGCACACTGGAGGGGACCTGCCCACAGCCGTGATCACAGCAGTGATTGAAGCTCCATCAGATACTCTGCGTTCTGATTGGTTGTTTTGATTCAGGTGTGGTGGATTCTTGTCCAATGAGCTTAGAAGGCAGCAGGTGGAGCCAGAGGAGTCTGATTTTTTATCACAGATTATCTGTCTCATGTTCCCTACTGTCAGGAACATAGAGACAGTTTTAGTGAACAGGATGTGGACCAACTCTAAGGTCTTCTTTAAGGTGAGCTGGTATGCATCTCTCCTAAGGCCTTTTGAAGAGCACTAGCACTTCTACACACACACACACACACACACACACACACACAATGGCAACAGATCTTGTCCCATCTTGTCTTGTCACATTGTGACAAACATTGTGCAACCAGTTACAAAGTATGTTGCATAATAGCATAATTCTCACACTATGTTCAAACTAAGGCACATTGGAATTTACACACAGTGGGTGGAACAAGCAACCACCATTTTATTTTCATAGAAAATAATTATGTGATGTATGTATTATGTGATTTGCACTTTTTATGCAGTTTTACACAGTTTAGTCATTGGGAGCCCAATAATTAAAACAATAAATAAAACAGTTCAGACCTGTGTTATCATAATTTTCCTGTTATCTTCATGTTTGTGTATACAATTCATATATGTTTATGCCTGAAATGCATGAAAATGTGTGCAAATGCATTTGTTGTCATGCTGTTTTTAACACAAGGAAAAATGGCAATATATTTTTCACCTCTGTATTTTCTCATCAACCCAGGCGTGAATTGGTCCTCCATCCACCAAGCCTGTCAGTCTGACTCTGCTATTCTTAGTCGGTCCGTCTGCCACTGTGGTCCCTCTGGACTCGGTGCCTTCAGACAGACAGTTCCCATCTGACAAACCATTCTTACCTCCCATCCAGACAGGATGGATTAAATTGGTCATGGTGGAATTCAGCTGCATTGTGTTTAATTAACACCAGACGTCATTCTATAAGAGCTGCTAGGAGACGTAAACATCCTGAGGTTCCCATTTGGCTTGGTGTGGTGCGGAGTGATGTTAGATGACAAAGTGCAATATGGAAATTGTCTGACACATTCAACATGTGACAGAAAGCCAGTGGAAGACAGAAAGAGACATTAACTAACAAGATTAATGTGACTGTGGGTGACCTTTCTTTTCTCTAAACTGATATGACAGTGTTCCTGAACTTAAACATACATTACCAATAAGAGCTAGACAATAAACTATGCCTGTAAATCTTTTACTCATTTATTCACTTACCATTAATCTCTTCTCTTTGATTATCTCCCACATTCGCAATTCTCAGCCCAAAGGTTAATTTCCCATTGACACCACATTGATCATTTTAATATAAAGTTATGGATATGTCAAAAACAAATGCTTTAAAGATCCCCTAACACATTTGTATATTTCAGATGTTTTAATTGGCCATCAGGGAGGTAAAATAACTAAATTAATTCAGACAAATGTATTCATCTAAGCACTCTCCACACCATGGTTAGTCTCACATCATTCACCCCAAACTTTTATAGGCACATTTAAATTACAGTTACCATTGTGGTTCAGTCAACACTGATTTTTATTTTAAATCTCATCATTATTTCAAGAAATTTTAAACAAAATAAACTACAATTAATCCTAACTTCAGCATAACTGAATTCTTGTTACTATATTGTAAATCAATCATACAGTAATTGTACAAGCAGAAGAAACAGCAAGAACAACATGTCAGAATATCAATGTTTAATTGAATGAATCAGTACAAATAAGGTGTGCAAAGTAAGAAAACATTGATGTGAGTGGAACTTCTTTGAACAGTTCATAGAATATGTGTTTCATTCGGTGCTGTGGATAGAGCAGCTGCTCCTCCCTGTCCTCCCTCAGGTCCTCGTCCAGGTGGAAAGGTTTCCTGAGCAAGATCAGAGGAGTCAGAGGGGAGCAGGTGGAGGAGAGAAGAGGACATAAAACTGTATGTATGTGACCTTCTCTGAGAGAAGACAGCATGAAGGAAAAAGAGAGAGATGGCAGAGACGACAGACGGGGAGAGAAAGAAAGAAGAGGCTGTGAACAGATGTAGAGAAGGAGAAAGAGCAAAAAAACAGAGTGAAAAAAGGGAGAGTGACTTGACAAAGACAACCCCTGGGGTTGTCTTTGCTCTGTTTGTGTGTGTGTATGTAATGAGCATAGTGGGCTGTTGAAGCGCTCATGTTGAATCCCTCAAACAGAGAAGAGACAATACTGAGACTGTGAAGGGAGGAGAGAGAGGGAGAAGTCGTTATGGACACAACACATACATATGTAGGCAGGCCCATGCACACACACACACACACACACACACACACACACACACACACACACACACACTGTGAATCAGTGAGCTAAAACTGTCACACTGAGAGAAGGTTCCAGTGGGTGCCAAGTTGTGTCCCTGTGGATTAGAAAAATGCTGGTGGCATTTGATATGCACACACACACACATGCACCGCTAAAGGCTCAAACTATTGTCCATAGCAGGATTCACAAACCCCCATCTGCTGCCTCCCCCTCTCTCCTTCAGTCTGCTTTCTAATTAGTTTGAAGATCATCTCATCATGTGCAGCAGTTTTGGACACTTAAAATTATGTTTGCTGTGAGATTTCTCAGAAAATAAAAGGAAGTTACTCTTGGTCACACAAGTAACATTATAATTTTTTATGCTGCCCCTCATGTAAATATAATGACACATCACTAGTCCCAGCCTCCATTCAGCAATGCACCAAGCATTGCTGAATGCTTGTATAGGTTTTGGACACCATTTTATCGTTTGTTATTTTCTTTCCTCCAGTATAGTTTAAATTCCAGATTAAGTTTTAGATTTACTTTTACATTGACAATAAAAAATATTTAAAATCAGGATCAGTTTTATTATTAAGTCTCCACACACTCTGACTCTGTCTTTAACTTAAAGAATATTCAAACTAGAAATATATCATTTGTAATCTGTAGGTAAATGGCTGTTTTAGTATCGCAGGTCAGCTGGACTTGCTACAGCTGTCACAGGTTTAGTGACTCTATATGACTGTTGTTCATCAGGGACAGAAGAAACTGTGGCGTACAGAACTCGTAGCTGAAGAGAGAAGTTCGAGCTGGTTGTGTCCTGTGAGTCATGGATCTACAGTTTCCTGTCTGTCTCCTGACTGTGGACATGTAGAAGTTGTGATTGGAGGACAGGTCAGCACACTGATTCTTTCTGCAGTCCTGACTGTCCTCTGTAGTCTTTTCCTGATGTGTTTGATGGCTGACCCAAACCAGACAGAGATGTGCAGAGACACTGTTGATGAGGAGAAGTGGATCAGCAGCTTCTGAGGCAGCTTAAACTTCCTGAGCTGATTCTGATGGGCCTGTTTTCTGACTGTGTCTATGTTGGACACACACTTTAGGTCCTGGGAGGTTGTGGATCCAAGAAACCTGAATTTTTCCACAATGTGGAACCCAGGTTAAAAAAACAAACAAAAATTGAGGCAGTAACACATCTAATGTGTTTTGAGGTCAAAATTCAACAATCACTCAACAAACCTCAACACTGAACTGTTCAAATTCTGCTCGGCTTACAGAATGACAAGTTATTCAAGTGGGCTTACCTCCATCTGAGTATCATATTGGCTCTGAGGCGGTGAGAGGGGGAGAGAGCAAACAGGGATGAAAGGAAGAAGATTGTACAACTTATAAGAAAATGTGGAGTTTGTCTTTCCAGAGTTGATGAAACACTCAGTAGGAAGCAGAGTGGAAAAATGGAAAATAAGCACTTTGCAGTTTTTCAGGGAGCTGAAAAACTTCAACCCTCCTGCTTTTAGACAATTACAATGTGTGTTGCTGTTGCAGTGAATACATATGCCCACACACACACACACACACACACACACACCTCACGCACACACACACACACACACTGGTACAACAATTCTCTGGTTGAGATTTGCGAAGGATCATGTCTTTGTTGAAGTGCTCACGTACACAGACTCCATTCAAACACACTGGTGGATTGCAAGATGTCTTTTTTTCTCCGACTCCGCTGACAGGTTGTCAGCCAGGGTTCAGTGGTCATGGAGATTACAGGTGTGTGTGAGTGTGTGGAGTAAATACTGCTGATCAGTCTATCTAGTCATATGCTCCAGCAACAACACATTTCCTTACCGTATCATATTCAGGGGTGAACCTGGCTCTTTGTTTCTCCCTATATGCATGTGTGTGTGTGTGTTTGAGTTACTGTAAAAGGTCATCTAGTGATAAATACACTGCTCTAACCACATCTGTGTGAGGGCCAGTTAAGCTTCAATTAAGGCAGTGGGCATTTAAAAGAAAAAATTAAATATAAAGGACACTAAGTAAGTCACAGACTGAATTTAAAATTCACTTTTCCATTTGACTTGTTCTGTCAGGTTACAGAACCGAGACTGCTCCCAGTGTATATCTGTTTATATGTATTACTATTACATTTTTAAAAATGTGTTTTAAACATACATTTTTCATACACACACACTCACACATACATACACACGTGTATATCTGTGCATGTGTGTAAAAAGATATAAATAATTATAGTCATATGATAAATATTAATTATTAAGTAATATGGTTTAATGCAGTTTTAATGCAGCACAGTTTATATATCTATATGTATACACATATCTAGAATGCCGATTTTGATACTGTATACAGTATATACACACTTATAGAAGCATATTATTTCAAAATAAATTTCAGAAGATCATTCTCAAAGGTGCACTTCAAACTTAATTCATGTTTCTGTCCTCTGACCTGCTCAGCTCATGAATATTTATCAAAAGAAACAAGGCCTGTAAAATCAACACATTAATATTTATCGACATGATCGGACTAGAGGCACTGTTTTCTTCTTTGTAACTGATACTGAAATGACACAGGTTACCATATTATTTATTATATTATATATGATTTTATTATTTATTATTACCTGTGCTGCTCTTATTGATTAAATGTCTCTACTTTTCAACATGTAATTTTCACGCTTCACAGACCAGCCAACGACCAGCATTATACCGTGTTAGAAATGTGGAAATGCTTTTCATTAATGTAGTTACACACTCACCATAAAAAAGCCACTATAGATATACATTAAGTTAAGGTACCGTAAACTAAGATTTATTGATCACACCATAAGTTAAAGGTGTGTTATAGCAGTATATGTGGAACAAGAAGAGATACATAATATAGCTGAGAAACCTTAAAACCCAGAATGTTATATAGATTGTGAGCATGTGCAATTTATAATATAAAGATAAAAATGAACTAAAATAGGTAAAATAGGTATTGTGTTCACATATAGTAAATAGTAACTGCAAAAGGGAATTGAGACACAAATAAGTACAAATAAAAATGATAGAAGATAAAGAGGATAAAGAAGTTGCAAAAAATAACTGAATAACAAAAACAGAAAATACAACTGATACATAAGTAACTTCCTCAAAATGCCTTATAGTCACTGACCAATGTTTATATGGATAACAATATCAGTATTAGAATTTATCGGTATTGAATTAAAATTGCTGTGATTATAATATTATATTTTTTAAAGATATTTTTGTTTGTATGTTTAATTATTTGCTTACTTGCCTTTTGTTATTTTATTTTTATTTTTGTCATTTTTACACATATGGAGAAAAATAAGATAATATGCAGGATAATGATTTTTTTTTCTCCCTGATGACTGAGAATTTTTGCTCATAGCTACGACATGCTGCCCATAATACAAATAATAAAAGAAAGTCACTTCAAATATACTGGTATATAGTGCATGTTTGTTACAGGATAGAGTTTTGTCTGTCTACCCATCTGTCTAAATTTAGATTCATCTTCTATATTTGGAGTTGCAAAAAAAAGGTCCAAAGAGCCAGCATGCTTTATGTTGATGTGTGAGTGTCTCATTACTGTCCTTAAAATATTTATCTTTTTATTTTCACTGATATAAATAAAGTAGTGAAACCTGAGGAAGACAGAGGAACAGTGAGCGTGCAGTTGTAACAACAGATATCAGCTTCATTTTGTGTTAAGCTGTCGATATTCTTCTTTATTAAAAATGAAATGTGGTCCAATCAGTGTGGTACACCTCTTATATGATGGATATAATGCAGTTTTGATCACACATTTATTATTGAACGGGTCATTACTGTACTGATTGCCAGTGGGAAACTGTAACACAAGCAAGCATGAATATAAAGAACTGTATGTCACATTATATACAATATGACTTTGCATGTTGGTGACCTGAAATGTAAGATTCCTTTTGACGAATCCACCTCCCAGTAATCTTCATACGTACAATGTCCTGTGAAGATTTAGTTGTTCTGAGTAAATTAACACCAGATAAAGTTTTTACATTTACATTTCACATTTCATTTTTGAAGTACATTTAGATTTTTACTACTTGTGAGGAGAGCTCTTCCCATCGGTAACCACACACACACACAGCTTTATATGGGCAAACAGGGAGTGATTAGAGGGAACGCGATGGTCTTGCCTGTTGAAGCCTCATGAATTAGTTCCAGTAAAGCCCCATTTGGAAAGAATGAATATTCTTGACAAATGTGGTAAATTAATCATTGGGGACAAAATGAAGAGGCAACAACTTACAGAGGTGTTTTGTGACAGACAGTGCATTTCACTGTCCTGATATCTCTGAATTTCAGTGCAAAAAAACACAGTGACACTGTAGTGCTTCATAAAGATTGGATCAATATAATCAATAATTTGCACTGGACTTCATTATATGTTTCAATTGTAGCTTTAAATGGTGGTTTAGACAGAATATCATTTTCTTTGGCAAAGGTTTTCTCAAAGCTAATTAGTAGTTTTATACTAGTAGTATATATCATATAGTTATATTAGTGATCTTTTTTTAAAACTCAACCATACATTAGCCAAATTCTAGTTACAGCATACTGATATTAAAGGTGTTGAAAAAACATTACATTTTCTTTCAGTCTCCTATCTTGTCCCAAATTGTGCCACTACAGGGGTTTTAACTGCCAAAAGAGAGATCAGAATATTTCAGCAGTGCCTCCTTCTTTATATACTGCCTTCCTATCATGTTTACAATTGATTTTGATTATTGATTATGGTATATGAATTGTTTTTCTTTTTATTTTATATATATACTATGAAAAGCATTTGAAAATCTATCTGATAACAAGTCTATTAGTGTGTGTTAAATTCATTGGAATTTGACGTTTTATATGTTTGTCAAAGATATGGAAATTTGTTTTGTAGAAAAGGACAATATGTTAAGAATTTGTATTTTTCAAGACAAAGTGGTCTAACTATTCTTTCTTCTTTTTTGTCACCGCTCGACAGTGAATATCTGTCTGCTCTCCCTCAGCTTAAGGCGCCTCCTCTGGCCTCTCGCTATCCTCCTCTGCCACAAACGTTTCCTCCACATGACCGTCATCCCATGCCTCTTTGTCTTGAGTCTCCCTCAGCTATCCGGCTAGGAATTATCTGAGTTTTACACGGTGAAAAACCCCTACAGTGTTGTGTGCTGTGTAACAAACAGTCTCTTTCAAATCTGCTCAGTTTATTGAATGTGTGTACACTGATTTCAGACATTTTGTAAAGGCACAAAAAAGGCTGCCATGGTTACACCACAACTAATGGGAAACTGGGTGTAATGTAATGTAATGTAAATGTAACTGGAAAACCGTGGATGTCCTTTCAGCTTTCAACAAAGTAGCATACAAGCACTTTGCTACAGTGGACTGAACTTCTGATTCCTAACTTTTCAGCACATGTTACTCTGTTAGTGAAATCTTATATTTATTTCTCCCATTTTTCCATTTTTCCATTATAGATAAATAACATACTTTTCATTAGCAACTTCTTCTCATCTCAAGTTATTTTATTCAAGTTATTTATTTTATAGCACAGAAGAAGAGATTATACCATTTTCTTTGTTTAGTTGTTTATTTTTGGACAGAGAAACAAAACAAAACAAAACAAACAAAAATGAAAATGCTAGTGACAACAATCATTTTCACACATGAGCAACATTTACCAGATTTTCCCCTGGGATAAATAAAGTATTCAGATTCTGATTCTGATTATCAAAATCATGTTTGTGTGAACATTGTTTCAGTTTCACCACAACAATATGTACATTGCAACATCTATCAATTACAAAGTCAGTTAATTTTATCTATAGAAACTGTACATGATGTTACTTTATATTGGCTCATTTGGAGTTCTACAAATCTGTAGCTGGTAAGACTGTGGTCATATCGTTTTTCTCTCATTTTATCCAAATAAGGCTTAGTTTCCCTGAAATAAAATGTATCCTGACTGATGACCTTTTCTGCCACATCATCCCTCTCCATGTAATCTCACTGATCATTCATCTCCACATACTATCTAATACAGTAGACATTTTCTCATACACAATTTCCTCTCTCATTTGCACTTTATCCTGCTGATTCTGTCTAAAATAAAATGATGAAATGCATCCATCACTCTATTGAAAATGAAAGACGACGGAGACACTGCTTCCGGGATTTTATTTTGTACATTTTGCTGGAAAATGACTCTAAACTGTCATAATGTGAAATTCTCTGATGGAAGCGTGTGTGTGTGTGAACTCTGTGTATCTCTGTGTGTGTATGGCTTCCAGCCCTAGTCATCATGAATCATTGGTTTAAATGATCCTAGCATGCTAATTCCTGCTGATTCCTTTCCATGCTGTTATTATAAAAGTCAGCACAACAGTCATTAACAGCAGAAAACAGCTTAAAACTTTACCCATCTGACTCCTGAATGAACCCAGCGCAGCACGCCATGAAACATGACCCTGTGTGGGTGTGTTTGTATGTATGCGTGTGTGTGTGTGTGTGAGAGAGTGAGAGAGGGAGTGCGTGTAAGCTTCCTAATCCAGGATTTATTGGCCATTAGTACAGCCTGAAAGTCATTATTACAGTTCATTTTGCTGCCGGCTTGACGTTTTATTAGGACAAATACAGGCTTTTTGGATACGTGCGTGCGTGTGTGTATTTGTGTGTATATAGATTGTGTGTGTGGTTAAATGTTTATGAGTACGTTTGCATGTGAGTGTGTGAGTGACATTTTATCAGGAAAAATTTCCCCATAGGGATTGAGGCCATGATTTCTGAGAGCAGGAAAAAAACTAAAAAGCCTCAAGAAAGGAGAGATGGATAGATAATAGAGGGATTGGCAGATGGATAGAAAGAGAAAAGAAGGATTGGCATGAGCTGCAAAGGATGGATGATGAGAAAGACAGATGGATGAACATATACAAAGATCACAGAGAGGACGGACAGATGGACAGCATGAGTAATAGGCAAACGATCATAGGAAGGAGAAGGGAAAGACACATGGAGAAAACTGTAACAAAGTAGAGAGGAATTAAATTGGAGTAATGGATCGCCTGATGTTAGGAAGAGATGGCAATGATGGATGAGGTTCAGCTATACCCAAAATATCCTGACTGAAGCTTGCAGAAGAGCTCGGGACACTGTAAAGACACACCCCAGTGTCTTGGAAATGTTTGGTTTGTAAATGGAAACTACTTAAAAAGTGTAGCCGAGTCAAAGTAACTCTACACTTGAAAAAAAGTATAATACATTTGTTCAGTGGCAGAAACGTGAGCTAAGCTAAGCTTCAAAAAGCAGGTAACAAAACTGAAGCTACTTCATAAATAAAGCCATTAAAAGAGTTTAGTGTAGGAAAATGTATGAATATTGTGTTTTGTATTTATAGTTAGGTGCTTAAGAAAGACGTACAGTGCAGAGGATAATGTTTCTTTCTACTGTCAGTGCACATTGTACTACAACCCACACTGCAATAGTTTTTTACATTATTTGTTTTTTATTTTTTACCCACTAGTGTAAAAGAAATGATACAGCGCCATCTATTCTCCAGGAATATGATTAGTTTTTAGAACACAACACACTGACCTGTAACAACAACAACAACACATTAGTATTCAGTCAGATTTGTGTTTCTGACCACCAGCAAATGTCCGTGTACAACAAAGGTTGATAAAAGTCCAATATTTACTTTGTTTTTAATTCTTTTTTTTTTTAGCTCCTTTAGATTTGCCTCTCCACATCTCTCCAATATGTGGCAGCTGACGGATGTGTAACTGTCTTCGCTAGCTAGTTGCTAACTTTTTCTTTCTGCCATAAAGACCTAATGTGGTGCTGTGGTGTACAGTGGGTTCATCTATCGTTTTATGCTCAAAACTGCTGCCTGCAGTTTGAAATTCGTTCAGAAATGTTGAGCTTGAATAACATACAGTACACATACAGTAAATATATGTAAAAAGAAGGCGGGTTTGTCGAGGCTAGCAAACATCATCAGTTATTTGATACACTAATACACGGTTAATACTCCACATCAAACAGCTCTTTTAAGGGGGCAATAATACTTTTTTCAGACATCAAAAATGCATTGAACAACTGAACTGTTTTCACATACAGTTATTAGAAATTTTCAATACTAAAATGTGAATATCAACTTCATGCACAGAAAATCAAACTCTTGTTTGTGTCTGCCTGATGAATGTAAAGTCAACATTCACTCCTCTTTTACCTCTGTTTCATCTCCACCAACTCTAACTCAAATAAAGTGTGAGGTCATAAAACCAAAAAATAAGTCGAAACACACTACAATGCTCCACACAGCTGAGGAGAGGTGCAGTGTCCGCTGATAATTCTCTGTGGATTTGTCACTGCCTTTAACATTACAAGATAACATAATGCCCAGGTTCATAATCAGTTAATTGGCCAAATTAGAACAATTAAACTGAACATAATTTGACTTTAACAGTGCAAAATATGGTTGAAACCCAACTCAAACTGACCTGGAGTCAAGTCTTCTGTCTGGCTTGGTCAGTTTACATTTTACACAAAACGTCAGTTGTGCAGTATTACTAAAGGTCAGCTATATTTAAGTCACTATACTGACATAAGACCATTTAAGCCATGTGTGCCATCTTGAAAAGTAAAAATTGAATTTTCTGGGCAAATAAGTACACAGGCTTTCCTGCTGGGGTGACCAGATTGCACTCAGTGATTCTGTCAGTTCAAATGTACTGGCAATTGAAGTATAATGAACTTTTTGTTCATCAGGGGACAGTGATAGCATTTCCCACATGCAATCAGTATTGATTCAATTCACAATGAACACTGAATCAGTCAAACTGCATGACACCAGACTGGAGACTATCACATTCTGAATAACAGTGCTGGACTGTCTTCAAAGTGTGTGTTAATGGTTTATGGTGCATTTTGTTGGTTCAAAACTTTTGAGTTGAGTTGAGTGTGTGCCGCCTATGTCCTGTTTTAAACGGAATTATTTCCATTCTACGCACAGTTTGTGTATCCAAATATTTCAGTGTGTGTGGATGGCATTCTAAATTTCATTTTCCCATCCACTCTCTGCATCCTGCCTGCAGTGACTGTGCAGCGATCTATAACCTGACACTGCACAGTACACTGTACCGTAGGAAACACACAAACACACACACAGCACATGAACCAATCATCATAAACCTTCCAGCACAGAAGAGAAAACCAATTTTTTATGACTGTTAGCAGACTATACTCCTCTATGCTCCCAAATAATTAGATTATCATCAGAATTAACACAATCCAGCACACATGCCACAGAAACATGTCCCATCACCAAAACCCACATCTAGAGGTAGTAAAGCGAAAACAAACTCTCCGAGTAATTATTAGCAGACAGCTGGTGTAAACAGCTTTAGTGAATACACTTATTTTCAAAACTAGGCTAATTGGCTGCAAGCCCTAATTGACTCTAAATAATTGTCCTAACAAATAAATAAGTCAGCCACTAATTTGAAGCATTTTATTCTCTTGGAATTCAGTGATATCCTCTTTTCCTGTAAACAATGTGGTATTTGTCTGAGTGTTCCTTTATCTCCCAGTAAGAACAATTAGTAACGTATTTTGACAGTGGTCATGCTGTCAGATGTTTCCTGATGTTATGCAGACTAGTAACGAGACAGAGACCAAAAATTTGAGCAAGCAGAGTTTAATAAACTGAAAGTAGTTGTTGAGAATGGGCAGCAGCATCACTCAGGCGAGAGGACGGCAGAGGCTAAGGCATGAGCTACGCAGGGCAAGGCAGGGGGACTGGCCAGTGGAAAGCCAAGCAGAGAGTCCAAGTCCAGAAGTGTTGAGCTGATCTCTAGGCAGAGTAGGAGGCGGGGCAGAGGCAGGGGTGAGACAGAGAAAAGCTGCAGGCAAAGGAAGACAAGTGTCAGCAAAAGCACAAACAAATAAAGAGGCTCAAAAACGTGGCCCAGTCTGGTGGAGTTGAAGCCCAGCAGAGAGAAGATTGGAGATGATTTGCAGCTATCTGCATAACACCTGCAGACATGATCCCACTCCTGTGATCAGAAGTCAACACAAAAAGAGGCTGAATTTCATCAAGTGTCGTTCCATTTGTCTGAAAACTGAAGTGAATTAGACCTTCGGAGGGCTGAGGGAGCACGTCAACAATGACAGTCACTCTGGAGGTGGACATCAGACACATTGCTGTTATGTTTCGTAAGAACATACATCCATGGTTAGGTAGCTTTGATGGAGGTAAAACATCACTATCTGACAGCTTTTCAGTTTCACTGTTTCTAATAATCTTACAGGTCTGTATAGGTTGGCTTACATGTACGACTTGACTCACAGAGTTAGAAGATTTCAACCCTCTAGCCACTGTCTCTCAGCTCTCCAGCTGACCAAGGACTCAAAGGAAGTGAAGTACGGCCAGAATAACTCCAGACACAGAGAGGGAGAGGAGTTCCTAACTAGAGAGGAAACTAGAGAGGATGCTTTTGATGAACCACTTAGCTGGATGAGGATAAACCTATTTAAAATAAAAAGCCACATGGGTCCCAGGTGTGTAATCTGAAAGATATGCGAAAAATGAAATATGTTAGATTACTTGTGTATGTAATGATTTAGTATTAGGTCTTATACTTACATATACCTGGATAAACATGTAAGTAGAAGGGAATGGGCTGAGAGAGAAGAAGGTCCACCTCCTTGTGTTACTTGAATTGTAAGTATTTTTAAATGACTGAATTATAATGATTGTATAGTGTAGTATAGTATATTGTTACTGGGTGGCATAAAAAATGATTAAAATAATTTAACAGTGATATCACAATGACATTTGTTATGGTCTCATTTATCTAAAAAAAACAAAAAATGTACTTCAGGAAATTATCTAGAAAAAAAGTATGATGTTCTCTTAATATGGTATACATTATACATGGAAAGACAATTAAACTAAGCCTGGGAAAAAGTACAACTATTTGGATAGACATAAAGAAAGAAAAGCATATTCTTATTTTATTTTTAAAAAATTAACTACATCACCTTGAAATGTAAGACATTTATTGCAACAGGCTTGCTTTAAGTTGCTACAAATTGTTGCACACTCCTCAGACTGTGTGAGGGTTGTAATTCTGTGGATCAAATATTCAGCCTAATGCAGGCATGAGCACATCTTCAGAACTGTCACTGAACAGGCCTAGGATGATATTTCACCTGGTTGTTGTTTGGGTTGCATGTGAGTGTTTTTCAGTAAACCACATGCTCACAAATACTCAACTTATTAAGTTATTTCTCTTGTGCTCTCTCTTTATTTAGTTGTACCTAAATTCAAATACGAAAAGAAGCATCCATGCCTAATCAAATCAGACATAAATTAACATATGCAGTATTAAAATTTCTTTTACTGATAGACCTGTTTTATTTTTTTTTAGCAAGACATGAGAGCTTTTCAATAGAAAACAGTGTAGGCAGTGGTGATGAGAATCTTGGTGGGAGCCGGTGGGAGTGAGAGCACATCTATGGGAGTGGGTGGAGACGTTCAGACACCGCCAGGAGCTGCAAGTGCACGACTGAAGAAACAGTGCTATAAACAAACCTAAATACCATCTAGTTTGTGTACAACAGGCCTGTTTCTGCTTAATTTGGTGCCTTAGGTCACTGGTGCTAAACATCTTAGACATTTTTCTATTAATTAATTCACTCAAATATCACTGACAAATTATCACGTGTATCCACACAAACAAATACACAAATAACACAAGAAATCCATTTAAACACTAATGTAGACATCAAAATATGAATTGTGTTATGGATAAATTATTTTAGTCAGTCAGTCAGTTATCAGTCATCAGATGCTTGTTTGCTTCTGTATTTTCACTCTTTCCCCATCGTCTTTCCTTTTTCCTATTTGGCACTCCAGAGGCTTTTCTGATTGTTAAAAATCAAGCAAATGATTCCACTCTCTTCTAGCTTAATGGAACTTCACTCACATCACATCATCATTTTGTAAGGTCGTCTGTCAGTGCTGAACTACACTTGACCTGACTGCAGTCCCATCTCCCACAGAGCACCTCTGTCAGGCCAGCTGCTGTCAGTCACAAACCCAGTGTCTGGCTGGAAACTGTTGTTTAGGACAGTCTGGGAAACGAGGCTGTATGTGTGTACTATACTATTTTTTTCTATATGGAATAGCTGCATTTGATGACACTTTTATAGTTGAACATAGATGCATGACAGATGAATGACTAAAGAAAATGTTTTTCCTCCATGCACTTTTTGTGGCTGGTGGCACATTTGGAACCTGCTTAGTTCCCCTGCATTTACAAATGGGAGCAGAGTGGAGCAATTTCCTCTCCCTGCTGAAAGCATTCAGAGCTTTCAACCGCCGAGTTTTCTATTTTTCACTCTCGGCTTATGCTGTGGGAAAACATGTTCAATTTTGCTCCACAACACGACTTGACACCTGTTCATTTTTTACAAAAATTTTAACATTGTAAATGAGTGTTAAACAATGCGCACTTATTTGCAATGGTAAATGCACTGCAGTGGAACATGCAGCATTAGCAACAAGAGGTCAAATCATGGCGTGGTAGCAAAACTACCTGAGACAGCTGTGTAGTGTATTTCAAACAATTACATGCAACAACATGCAAAATGACCATAATCTTAAAAGGTAAAATGACTGTGAGACTGCTACAGTTTGATGGCGGCGCGCAGCAGTGCAGCGGCTTCTCGTGCTCAGTTCTGCTCCGGGGTCAAGCCCCCCATTAGTACTTTTCTGGTTGGTCTTGAGGCCAACTTTACCGGTTTTGCTTGTGTAAACAAGCGTGTCTATCTTGTTTATTTTATTTTGTAATATTATACTTTTTTTTTTTAATCTTTTATACTTATTCTATTTGGGCTTGCACCGGGACCAGGGTAGCTAATCTCGTTCCTTCCCATGTTTGACTTGTGTTGGAATGACAATAAAAAATCCTTGAATCCTTGAATCCTTGAATCCTTAATCTGTAACCCTCTGCAATATTGGCATGAGACCTACATTCATGCTTACCCATGACTTTTGTTGTCAGTCCTGTCATGTCTCAGCCACATCGCTGGATAAGTCGAAGTATGATTAGCACTTTTAAATCTGTAATAAATATTCACTGTTGACACTGTAACACATGATTAAACACCTACATGATATAAGATATAAACTGTATCTGTAATCTGCTGTTTTACAGAAATGAATTCTTTCTTCCTTCCACCTACTTTCACTGCATTTTTCCTAATCCACCCTGATCTCAGTAACATCATGTCACTGACTGCTCCCATTAGAATCTAGTGAGAGTAATTGGACTTCTTAAAGATATAATCTCAAAGATTTTAATTTAATTAAATGTCTGTTAAGTCATATCTATCACCAAATGAGTTAACACACTGGTGATTGAGCCTCCACTGATGAAAGCATTTGCACTATTAATACCTGGGTGTCTATTGCAAGTTTCCTAAAAAGTCACAAGCAGTGCACAGTTAGGCTTTAAACAAGGTTTTTATGCAGCAGATTCACTCTTTATCTCACTCTTTATGTAAAGCAGTGTACTGTTTTTCCAGTCTCTGCTAAAGTTGTGATTATGGTTCCTAGGGCTGAGCAAAAAGGGAAAAGTTTGATGATAACAGATGATGAAACTTGGGAAGTGAGGCCCAAAAACACACCTGCAGTAATAAGTACCATAAAACAAAATGAAAATCTTTAAGATTATAACCTTAATCAAATGTCTTCATCATTTCTGACCAAAACAAGTCAGTATATTTATTCATTTTTACAACACAACGATGAATGCAGGACAGTTAATAAGAGATG
The DNA here is from genome assembly GCA_023238725.1 of Scortum barcoo. Lineage (NCBI taxonomy): Eukaryota > Metazoa > Chordata > Actinopteri > Centrarchiformes > Terapontidae > Scortum > Scortum barcoo. Next base: position 1,338,594 of record CM041553.1, read on the forward strand.
TTGATTTAATGTTATTGTACATGTGTGTATGGGAAGAGGAGTGAGAAAAAAATGCTGGGTGGGGTTACCTTATTCTAGTATAAAATTATTATTATTATTATTATTATTATTATTATTATTATTATTATTATTATTATTATTATATTATATGTTAATGGATTCATGACATGACCCAGGAGTCCAGATTAAATGTCATCCTCATTTTAAATGAAAGCAATACTGAAAAGTTACAGTAAACAACAACCAACTTGACTACTAGAATTGAAATTTGGTCAGTACACTTCTGAGTAAGCTCTACACATTTCTAATATAACATGCACTGCCATTTGGAGGCGCCAACTGTGCAAATTCCATGTCGCATCTTAATTTCAATAAAAAGAAACATTTTGTGTATTTTTGTGCACAGTGTGTACTTAATTACTGCACATATAGGTGCAACATTCATCTTTCATTTACTCACAGCCTCTGTTTTTCGAGTTTGATTATCCAACACAGCAGAAGCACAAGAAATGAAGCAAGTATGTACTCAATATAGTCAAAATTCTGTCATTTGATTTGAAGATTTCTGGGTGAGCTATACGCATTTTAAACTATTACCAGTCACTGCCAGTTGGAGGCACCAACCTTGCCAACACCTTGCCTCATCATACTTTTAATAAAAAGAAACATTTCAGAAGTGCATTTACTTCTCTGTGGAGCTCCTCACTGTATATATTGGCTTTCTAGGTGCATGAAAGGAAACGTAAATGATTATTTCATGCAGAGGGGTGTCATTTTTCACAACAATGCTATATGAAAAAATAAGTATTTACCAACTTTGCCTATTAGGTGCTCTACTGTGGAAAAGCTCCTGTTGAGTGAAAGTGCTCCCAGCATAAAGTGAATATATTCTACTTTTATACATTTAATATTTCATAGCTTATATTCCTAACTTTACCAATTAAGATCGCCCTGGCCCTAGGGAAGTAGGACTCTAGCTCTGGCTCCCTCTCTCTCTCTCTCTCTCTCTCTCTTGCTCTCTCTCTCTTTCTCATTCCCTCCACTCCTATGGCATAGTGTCAATTAAAATGACATCCGGTGTCACTGTCACTGTCGATGAAATGACATGTTTCACCTGAAAGCCCTAATAGGATCGCATCTCCACCACTCAACCCAAATCTCTGCTATAATTGTTTCACATTCAGTCATCAGCCAGTGTTTGAAACTTTGCCCCTGTTTTTTTCAGCCCACTCTATAGACTTTTCTTTTATTCCAAGGCTCCCTCACTTTCACCTGTGTCTCTGTTGTTTTGCCCTAAAATCATTTCATTTTAATTTCTTCAGTCTTCAGATCCCACAGAAAGTGGCTTTTCATCACTATACAAGACTACAAAAAATGAGCAGTTGCCCACAAACAATAATCATAACAAAAATAATTGACTAGTAAGCCATTTAAACACATACATTTTCAGGGCTCACTTCTAATTATTCACTAAATGTTATAATCACTAAAAATAATCTGTTTCCACTACAAACAAAAACACACCTGCAAGCTTAACACAAAATCTCACAAAATCTCGCGTTTAAATAGTTTTTATTGTTTTAAATTGAATTATTGTGTATTGCATTCTATATTACCTGAACATTGCTGTCTCTCCATGTGCAATATATAAATTTCCCCTTTTCTGTGTGTACTAAACACTTAAAAATAAATATATTGTTGAATGAATGTAAGATCCTACTCATTCTATCTGAACACAGAGGAGAAAAAAAATAGTTTTTATATTTAATGGCATATTTTTTACCTTTAATCTAATGAACAAAGTCAACAGGTTTATTTGTTTTACTAATGTAAGTCTCTTTGAATGAACTAATATGGTTTTTGTTTGCTTTATTAATATCAGTATTGTTTTTCAGTATTGCCATTATGCTGTTTTCATTGTTTATGCCAAAGACATTTGTTTCCACTAACTTGCATGAAAAAGTACAACAAACATAAAAAAAAGTTTATTATAACATTATAATTATAAGATTATAATGTTGAAGTTTTGTTGCCACTATGAGGTGTTGATTCAACTGTATGGCCATTTTAGTGGATGACGGAATTGAGGAATACTGTCAACTTAATAGTTGGTTAACTCACATTAATAAAAATTGTTGGACAAAATATTGTATAAATACCTTCTAAAACAGTTTCAGCAGCAACATAATAATCTTCATGAAAGTGAGACACTGCATTAGTTTTACATAAGAGGCCTTATAAATTTGACATGAGTGTATCCATCCTAAAATCAACAAGATAATATTGGGATTAGATAACCAAGCCTTTATAAGTTGCAGGGTGTGTGAATGGTTGCAAAAAACTGAAGAAAATACAATCAGAAGTGAATAAAACATGCATGTTGAAACAAATCCAAAATAGTCAAACATAATATCTCTTACAGTTTTACTTAACTTAGTTTTTGAAATGGCAGGAGCTGTCCTAAACAATATTTCTATTCTCTATGTCTGAGTCTGGTGAATATATCCTTTTAACAGTTGAACAAAAACACTCTTATTGTGACTGCTCCACTCACTCAGTAAAGAGTGAAAACATTCAAGTGGTGTCAGTGTGTGTGACTGCTCCAGTTGCAAATGTGTGTGATGTGCTCCATCCACATAAATGCACACAAATATGTAGAATAGACATCTTTCAATAAATTAACAGACAGACATTTTTACAACTTTGCTCAGCTGTTTGAAAGCTTTATACTTTGTCCAGTAGGAAACACACAAAATGTTTCTTGTCTCTTTCTATAGACAAATACTTTAGCATCATGCTTCCTATTTCACCTTAATGTTTTCCTGTCAGGACACCAGTGTCCTCTAGGTAAGGCTGTGGCTCTGCACCGTCCCTCTGTATGGTACACACCACATCACACACTGCTCCGTGGAACTGCGGGCTTCAGCATGAACAAAGAAATGTGAATTTAAAAGATGATCTGCAGCAAAGTTGAAAATATGCTGAAATATGCAGCTTGCAGTATTGCAGTATTTAATACATGTTCCAGAATATCCCATGTCCCAAATGATGATTTTATGAAGGACAAAAATGAATATGAAGACTTACAAACAACCTGAAGAAGTACAGAAGTAATAAATGCTTGGATGTCTTAATAACCCCTGTTATATTCATTGAGAGACAAGTAAAGGAAGAGACAAACTACAGACTTCAGCTGCTGAGGGCTCAGCTCTACAGAAAACTGGCCTATGGCAGTGTGAATACAAAGGCACCAGTTCCCAAGCAGAACATGTAAAAAGTAGCTTTCACTTTTCCAAAAAGGAATGAGTGACATCCAAGATGCTGGACAAGGTCGTGTCAAAATTCAAAGCAGTGTGTGTTGCAAACATTATACTTCCTCAAGGCCACTATCCCGGGTACGGTTAAATATGGTGGTGAAGCATCACTATTACAATACTTGGACCCTTGTCTCAAAATATGTAGGAGATTTTCTGCAAAATCGGACCAGAAATGAAGCAACCATGTGCCACAGTAAGTATACACCGGTTTTCATTCTGACCAAAGGATTTTACTGATTAAAAAACATTTCTCATGCCTGTCTGAAGCTGAGCTAATTGTTTTTGGTGGGGTGATAATCTGTATTATTTTAACTCTCCACAGCACCTTCACTAACTATTTAGCAAAGTGATGTGTGGATGGAGACATTAACAATGCACTTTACTCAGCTCATATCAGAACATCCCAACAATGTGAATAGGTAAGGTAAGGGGACAGTATGACAACAGAGGTAATTCAAAGCCGTTTTTAACCGTACAATCTTCAAACAATGGTACACAAAAGTACTCTTATAAAAAGGCAAAGGGTCAAGTTTGACCTTTGATTCTTAACTTAAGAATTGGGACATCAGTCAGTCTTATTTTGAAAATTAGAGCGTTTATATGTTCCAGCTTCCTTCCCCTCTCTCTATGGTGCACAAAAGCTCACCTCCCTCCCTGCAACGCCCCTCAGTCTAATTCTTTTCTAACTCGTTTTTCTTCATTTCCCTTTTTATGTAAATAAATAATAACTTTAGCAGTAAAATAACATTTTAGGTCTATTTTTTTATTGCTAGGATTATTGTTTATTTTAGTTCTTTATCAGTTTTTCTTTTGCATGTATGGTTTCTCTTTCTAAATTATTTTGAACAAGGACCTGGAGACTAAAGAATTTCATTGCCAAGCGACTACTCCATGTAATTGTTGTGCACATGATAAATCTTGAAATCTATGTTTATTTACCTTTAGTTTAAACTTTAGTTTTTTCATTGCTCGGTTGACGTTTACGCCACTTTACCCACTGTTAAGTCCACTCTGAGTTCGCTCACACACAGTGGAGTGCAGCTTGTAATGGGAGCAGCAAATGAAGCTCCATCAGATACTCTGCTCTGATTGGTTGTTTTGACTCAGGTGTGGTGCATTCTGTGGGTTAGAGTGAGGGTTGTGCACTTCTGTCAGTAGTACAGACAGTTGTGGTAAAAATGACTAAAAGTCACTTTTAAATATGTTACCAACTTCTACTTTAATCTAATTTTTATTACATAAATTCTACATTAGACACTATTTCATGATTTCTGTCACCAAGCAGTGCACATTCAGTCAATGTTGTTGGTAAAAGAAGAAAAGAAGACACAAATGTTCTACATATAGCTAACACAGCTGATAGCTAAGTTTGATCAAACCAAGTAAATTATTTGCTGTGTAAAAAAATATTTTAAACATCGATGTGTATTTTGTTGTCGTAGTCTGACTTCCGTTTAAAAAATGTACCTATGTTACACAGCTCACAGAATGAAAGCTTGACCTCTTCAGAGTCAAAACCAAGAAAAGAAAACTGCAGGACTGTCCACTGTGTAGTGTGGGAGGCCTGACTAACCCTAACCCTGTCGATGTAGAAGGTGGTTAAGCAAGAATAAACTTTAAAGCTTTCAGTCCTCTTAATCCTTCACTGAGTCTGTCTAGCCTCCAGTTTTTGGGAGCACCTATCCAATAGGACACAGTCATCCAGCCTAATGCCTCGTACATCAGGCTGACACTTTCCGCCTGCAGTGATGGCTGAACAATGGGCCCAACTTTCCAGTTCACTTTAGCAAAATAAACAACACATTTGCATTCATGTATGTCCATCTGAAACACTGCTTTAGCACACTGTTTAGAGTACCTACAGCACACTGATTCTTGATAAACTGCTTTGAAAGAGGAGTCTGAAACATGCACAGAAACACATTTTAAAGGCTTTTGTGCTTGTAAGAAAACACAGAAACATACTGAACCACTTAAAGCATTCTGGTAAGAATTTGTGATCTAAATATACTAAATAGGTATTAAATTACATTTTAAACATGATAAATGAAAATTTAAATTAAAATATAGTTTATAAAAATGCTGAACTATTGTAATAACGACACAACTTGCTTTTTAAATAATCTGACAATACCATGCAACACAATGAAAAACTTTTAATGATAAAAATAATATTTAATACTGCGTCTTTTTGAGCTTTGAACATCAGTTTTAACACACCTGAATGTGAATGATTTGTACATCGGTCAAAAGTAAATAAATGCTTTATAACAAACTGTGAGATTATAGACTACAGCACTATTTTCAGTATTATCAAATATATATATTTATTTATATATTACATATTGTAATGTAATTCAAAGACAGACAGACAAACATACAAATAGAGAAACAGAATCAACAATAACAACAAAAATATGACTATCAATAAATAACAACTATAATAATAAAATGACTACTACTACTACTACTAACAATAATAATAATAATAATTTAGCAGTGGGGGTCAAGCAGGCCGATGGCAGCAGGTGATTGAAGGAGACAAGATAGTACAAAACTCTAGGGAAGATACAAAGTTAGTAACATGCACTAATTAGAATGTGTGCAGTAGGAGAGGGAGAGGAAGAGAAAGGAGCTCAGTGCATCATGGGAAATCTAATCTCCTGGCTGTTGAGCCTATAGCACCATAACTAAGCAATGTTTCAGCGGTTTACCTAAGCAGGCCTAACTACAAGCTTTATCAAAGCTGTAAATGTGGAGAAGGTGTCTGGCCCAAACTTAAGCTGGGATCTGATTTCACAGAAGAGGAGCTTAATAGCTGGAGGCTCTGCCTCCCGTTCTACTTTAAAAACTCAAGGAACCTCAAGTAACCTCAATGGGTTAAAATGGTGCCTGAATATCAAGAGCTTTGTGGGTGTGGAAAAGAATTTTAAATTCTATTATACTCTATTTTGGCTCAAATATAATAACTTATATCATATTTTTTGTTCGTTTAACAGCATGAAATTGCTGGTAGTTTTTATGTCCTTAAGATATGACTTAAGTTTAGTTAACCGATTTGTTTCTTTGATAATTATATTGATTGATAATTGGGTATTACTGTCATAGCAATCAAAGTCTATGTAAGGTGAATAGGATTGATCCAAACGCAGAGTCCTGTGGAACTAATGATGGCCGGCATGAAGGATTCATTGTTAACATCTACAGACTGAGATTAGTCTGAGAAATAGGACTTCATTCAGCTTAGTGTGTTTCCTTTAATGACAATTTAATGTTCAGTTCTCTGCAATAGGATGGGACGGTCACTAGGATCTAACAAGACAAGGACAAAGACAAGTGATGAAGTTTTCCTTCTAATATTTATAATTTCATCATAAAAGAAGCTCATGAAGCCATTACTACTGAGAGCTATAGTTTTTAGAGTTCTCACAATCCATCATATGCTATTTAAGCCTTAACCTTAAGCATCTGCCCATTTTAGAGGAAGAGAAAGAAGTCCGAGTGAAAACACCAGGTACCTTCAAGCTAAAACACACAAAAAAACTGACCAGCACTCCATTTCAACTTTGCCTGCAAACAGCATGGCATCCAGCAGCCAAAAGCAGCAGCTGAGACAAACACACATGACAAAGAGAAGAAACGATGTGCATCCCATGTGCATCTTCCCTCCTCTCACCATTTGGTTCCCTGCATTGTTGCTCTTTCCTCCTTTTTTACTCCCTTTCCTCACTAAATTTCGATGTGTGTGTAGAGAGAGCACTAGAGAGAACGATAGGTTAGACAGGTGGTGCGAGAGAGACAGCAGAGTTGGTGGAAGTGGAGAATGCAATTTAGCTGGTATCAATATCCCACAGGCCAGCCAACAGACTGCCTCATCCTCAGCAAACACAACCTGTCTGAAACATGGATTAGATACAGACACTTAGAAAAGTTGTTTGTGTGGGCATGTCTGTACGTGAGTTTGCTTTGTAGGACCTTGATTGCTTTGTGTTGACTTGTTCAGATTGATTTCAGTTGTGCTGAAGCTTGCTTTATTTACCCAACTCATTTCGTCTCTTTGAGTAAACCCCATTTACTGTTTCAGCAGTTGCTTGTAAAATGTGTCAAAGTGTGAAAAAAGTCCTGTCTTTGTTTCTGGGGGTGTTTTTTCAGTTTTTCACTCAGAGCGATCAGGTAACCAAAACATTTCATTTTCAAATTTCAGTGACTCTGGCTGGTAATTGTTGAGCATTGTTTGAAGCAGGATAATGTAGTCTTAGTAGTATTAATTATAGTATTATTAATAGTAATATGAGAAGAACAGTAGTACATGACAAGATAAGACATCTTCATCACATAATTATGAGATCTGATAACAAATGTATTCTTCAAAATAATTTATTTTATTGTTATATTATTTTTCTTTAAGTATGAGATTTTATCTCATAATTATGAAATCGCAATGTGTCTCACACACACACACACACACACACACACACACACACACACACATTGGTAATTTTGACCAAAATTAAGTTGGCATGGGGGTCAAAACATTATTTTTCTTTTGGTTAAATTCACATCATTATGACTATAACTGTCAATAATGCCTTGAGGAAATGTGTCCATCACACCTCAGTGACACACACACACACACACACACACACACACACACACACAGAGCCCAAACAGGTGTCCAAATGTGACTTTTTTTCTCTGCCCCTGAGGATTTCCGCCAATCACACCAGCAACAGGCCAAAAGACAATGAGAAAATGTTTTACTTTATTTTTATTTATTTTCATTTTTACCAAAAAATAAGTGTCCACTGCCCCTAAGAATGTGTCAGAGAGATCAAGAAATGTCAAAACTAGCACTGTCTCACAGTTTGACAATAGTCACACACTTACACACACACATACATGTGCACGCACATTGCCACTCACTCATGGATACCTCTGGTCTTTGGCCAGGGATAGTCTGACAGCTCCCTGGGAATAGACTTTCAGGATCCAGGTGTGTGTGTGTTTGTGTGCTTGTGTGGACCATTAGGGACCCATGGGAGGGATGTCAGTCGATGACAAGGGACCGGTCCATTCCCCAAAGGGGACAGCAGGGAAGGGGTAATAATGGTGGTGATAGGTGAGCTCTCCTATGTCTTTTTTCACTGTGTGTGCCTGTGTGTGTGTGTCTGTGTGTGTGTATGTGTGTGCTGCCTAAGGGCCTTGGCTTGCCCTTGTGGGAATAATAGGAATTAACTATTATAGTGATGATGATGTTGACAGTATTAATAATGCTGTTCTATGATGCTGATTATAGGGAGGATGAAACAGCAGTGCTGTAAAACTAAATTGATGGTTTACTCTTTGGGTCAGTGGAGAGACAAAGAGGGGAAAAGGCAGATACACTGAGCTCATATAAAATATATGTATGTTGAAAGAAATTATGTGTGACTTTCTCTAAATGTATATTTGCTTTTTAAAAAAATGAACAAAACAAAAACTATTTTGTGATGAAAGATATTATATTATTACAATTAAGGACTGAAGGAAAGTAGATTTTATCATCTAATATTTTCTTCCCCAAATAATGTTTTCATAACACAGCAACAGCTCTAAAATTAATTTCAGAATGAGAGTAGTAAATTAAGCATACACAACTAATTCGTAGAGGATAATATCTTTTTATGAGAAACATACTACAACCTGGATTACATCTTTTTAAAATCAACACAACAACGACAATAAAAAACATTAATACAAGACCCATTGTGAAGTACCTTTATATTGAAAGCATAGAAGTCATGACAGATTCTTTAATTTATGTGTAGGTCAGTTACAAAATCGGCTCCTTAACATGACTTTGTTCTGTTCCAAAAAGAAGGAAACCTCATTCAAAATCTAATTTAGATTTTTTTCAAATACTAATAGCTAAAATTTGAAAACTTGGAACAGATGCTTTCTTAACAGTATGTACTGTCGCTTGCTTCATAGATAGACAAATATAATTGTTTGTTTAATGTTTCTGTCTTTTAGGTGCCTAAGAAACACCATATCCCACAACCTCCTGACTTTGTGGGCTTAATATCATTAAAGAAGGTGAGTCCAAGGAAACGTAACCTGCCAAATAGAATATGTTGACAGTAAAATTCAAAAACATAAATATACAATTTATTTTAAATACATCATTTCAGATTGTGTGAAATTGTGTGCGTAAAGTTGACATTTTATCTCACAAACAGTATGAAGAGTTTTTCACCTGTTTCACCATTATATTATGATGTTTTGTTATTCATTGTGTACGTGAGGAAAGTTTGGCCAGATGTTGGTGAGATCAAAAGGACACCAAAACTTTATTTATCCCCTGAAGACAATGAAAATCCATAAAATATTTCATGGAAGTCTGATCAGTAGTTGTTGAGACAACATCCAGCATTGGTAAGGATGTGATCTTCTTTTGTCAAACTTTATTTGTATGAACAACGAACAAAACTGTTTCCTTACATTCAGTGTGAACTCCCATTTCAAAGTCAGTCAGTAAGTCTGTACAGTGTGAGTATAAAAGTCGCAGTTGCATGTAGTGTGAATTAAAACAATTTACAGGATTAATGAAACACACAGAGTCTGCCCACCTTCACTGTGGACCGACGGACTGACAGCACCATCCTGAGGCCCTGCTGCCAGTCAACACCATTTTACGTTGTCTTGACTTGCAGCACTCAAGTCAAAATATGGCCTCAGAAACAGTTATTTCACAGGTGAGTAGTGAATCACTCTCAGTGCCTTGCTCATAGATAGCTTAGTATTTCAACCGACAACCTCTCACTTACCATGCTGCTTCTCTAACTTTCAGGCTAACAGTGTCTGCTTACGGCTGGTTAGGGAGTGAATATCGTCAGGGGACTCCTCGCAAATATACTGTACAACAAATACCAGGTCTGTGTGTGTGTGTGTGTGTGTATCTGTGGTCCCAAAGCAGTGATTGATCATTAATATTTTATTTCTTCAGGCTTGGTGGAGCCCCTCAGGAGAAAAACTCATTGTTATTATTCACACACATTCACCTATCTCACACACATACAGATACATGAATGCACACACATTCACACTCACCACACAGCACAACACATGAATGCATGAACTGTAAAGTACTCACAGCACATACACACAAACACAGACATACACAGAGTTCAATTTGTCTACTTGATGGTCAAGTTGGTTCAGGCAACAAATGTGACCATGCTTGGACCATGTGCTTTGTTGTCTAGACTAGCTGCTAATTTTCTACAGAATACCCATTACAATAATGAAATTAATATCTATTAAAATAACAATGGATCAAATTAATCTATGTAAGTTGATGAGCCCTCAGCAAATTTGGACACTTAGTTGATTTGAACTCTGACGTTCCCCTCAACTCATCTCCAGAGTGGTGGAGCTCATGAATTCGGAGCCAAGAACTATGCAGCCTCAATTGGTATCCCTTCCACTTTTCATCTATTGTCACACCTGTACAATAATTGACAAGTAAATGTACAATAAACTACCACTACTTGACGTCAGTGTTGCAGACTGCACCAAATGACTGCTTGAAATAACTTTGAGTCGCCACTTCATGAGCTCAGCTTGTCAAAGTAATATAAGAAGATGGTGATGGTGGACTGGCATAGTCCCCCTGATCCTCTGATTGTTTTCTGACTTGAGACTGACCATCAGGGTCAGGAGTAATATAAGGCCACAGCCTTAGTCTGCTGAGGTCTGTACTCAACCCTAAAGTCCACCATATGTGGCCGTGTTATAATCTGACTTCATGGTGCAGCTGCATAAATCAAAAAAAAGAAAAAAAAATCATAGATAGATCTCATGTGAATAGAATACATATAACTATATATTATATATAATAATTCACTACTGATTCACTACTTATTCAAATTCATATTTAACTTAATGTTATTATTATGGTTTTAAATACCTTAAAATTCTGATTTATGGTGTAGTCACATTAGTTGTCTTGTTACACCTCACTACAATATACAGTATAAGTAATAGAAGTATAGAAAATGAATATGCTGTATAAAACCCCTATTGTGTTATTTTAGAGTTTAATATGACATCGGTTGTAAAATCATAGTCACACTGCATGTCGCCACTACAGCAGCACTTGTTTGTGCACACAGGCTGCCTCCATGTGGTGTACCTGTGTCTTATGGCTGTTCAGTATGTGCCAGTTGTATACCCAGTCAATGCTCTTGGAGCTGGAATGTAATTTTTGTGGGCACATGATTATATATTTCTGTACTTCACTTTTGTGGGATTGTTCTTAATATAGGGTATGAACTGTAAAGTTGCCACATTATATGTCATGAAACTCTGTATGTATCACAAATGCTGTAAAGGATGACAGTATGACAGTGTGGTTGTGGTCTTTGTGTGTGTTTTGAGATGAAATTGTACATACAACATTAGGTCGATAGTCATCCACTGAGGAACATTTAGGAGGAATAGCTCTCTCATCACCAAGGTACTTTTTTGGACTTTTGATCACTATGAAGAATGTGAGGTCACTCACTGGCAGACATGACATGGAAGATGAATTAACCACCTTTGTGAAAAAACACCATGCTAACAGAGAGTGCAGTTTGCTCTGTGTCATGGAGACATGGCGTAATGGGAATATATGAGGCAGTCCACTTGAACTAGCCTGTTTCACACTAGAGCAGGCAGAAAAGAGCAGTAAGAAGAGAGGAGGAGGTCTCAGGATTCTGAGGAGTATAAACCTGTGGCAAGACCTCTGAGATGCTGGTTCTGAGGCACCTGATAATCATGTCAACTGTTTTCCTGGTCCCATTGCAGTTTCCATACCATCCACAAATTGGAGTGGATGATGCCGTTATCTTCCTCACCCACAAAGCCCTCTCACACCTGGAGAGGCAGAGAGGCACCCTGGAGAGTCATGTTCTTTGACTTGTCCTGTGCCTTCAACACCATCCAGCCCTGCCTTCTAAGTGGACACTTATAAAGACAGTGCACAAGTTATTGACAATAAATTAGGCAACTTCCAAAATGGCATCAGTGCATTAGCCAGTGGCGTCTCTTCATTTTTCACCAACACTGAATCACCAACACATCAGTTGTCTTACATGTGGTAAGAACACACTTGATCATGTTTTCACTCCTTCGCTGAATGCATATAAGGCCTTTCCTCACCCCCCATTCAGGAAATTGGATCATGTCTCAGTTCTGCTGCTGTCATTCTATAGGCAGAAACTGAAACGTGTCAAACCGGTGAAGTGGACCATTCAGCAGTGGTCCAACCAATCAGATTGGGATCTGCATGACTGCTTCAGCACTATAGAGTGGTGGTGTGTGTTTAGAGCCAGAGACATAAACACTTACAGGGACACAGTCATTGACTAAATCAGCAAATATATCGACGGAGTGACGCCTACAACTCAGGTGATTTGGAGAAGTACACTGCTAGCAGAAGTGCAAAGAGATAATACAGGGATAAAGTGGAGTCTCACTACCAGGACACCAACACCAGGGGCATGTGGACTGGACTTAAAACCATCTCAGACTTCAAGAGGATGAAAAGCAGTGCTGGAGTAATGTCTGCCTCTCAAGCAGACTAATTGAACAATTTTATGTGTGCTTTGAGAGCAACTCAGAGGCTGTGGAGGTGCAAAAGGCTCAGGAGGACCACTGCCCACCTGATATCCAGGGCAGATATGTGTAGATCTACACACGTAAGGCTCCTAGACCTGATGACTTGATGGTGAGCACCTTGACTTGAGCTTTTAAGGTGTATGCAGATCAGCTTGCAGATGTGTTCACAGACATTTTCAACATGTCACTGCTCCAGTCTATAGTCCCCATATGCTTCAAGGAGATCATCATTGTCTCTGTTTCCAAGAAGCCCAAAATCCTCCTCTCCTTGAATGACTACCGCCCAGTAGCACTCACCTCCACCATCATGAAGTTCTCTGAGCAGTTAATCAAATTCTTCATCATGAGAGAGTCAGCAGCTTCAGGTTCACATCAGCGAGGACCTGACCTGGACTCACCACCCCACTGACTTCTGACTTTATCACAAAGTCAGCCAGACAGCAGCTCTTCTTCCTCTGCAGGCTGCGGAGGCTCAACATGGACTCCAGGATCCTCTGCAGCTTCTACAGGTGACCCATAGAGAGGATCCTGACTGGCTGCATCACCGCCTGGTACAGCAGCTGCACCTGCCCTCAACCGTAAGGCTCTACAGAGGGTGGTGAAAGCTGCTCAGCACATCACCATCCATGGAGGACCTCTACACTAAGCAGTGTAGGAAGAAGGCCACCAAGATCATTAAAGACCTCAACACCTTGGTGACAGTACCACAGCATCTGGGCCTGCACCACCCGGCTCAGGGACAGCTTCATCTCCCAGGCCATAAGACTTTTGAACTCCTCTTCATAGCACCATCAGTACTATTTTGCACTGCCTGCACTTTACTATTTTTGTACATCAACCGTCAACAGTATGATGTGTATTCTATTTTATATCTCTGATTATTAATATATTTTATTTTAGTTGTATAATCTATTTTTTCTTTTATTTCTCCAGCACTATTATTTATTTTTAGTTTTACATCTACTTTTTGCTTGTGTAGATTTTCTGCTAAATATTTTTGAGCATTGCTTTTAGGCAGCCTGAGACTTAAGAATTTCATTGCCAACGATTGCTCGGTGTAATTTGTTGTGCACATAACAAGAAATTCTTGAATGTTGAATCTTTCTCAACACTGCTGAGCAAATTAGTTGCTTGATGCTCTCCTGAATCAATTCACTTCACTTTTGTTTGACAATTTACATTTCTGTCATCAAATAGTGTAGTACAGCATATACAATGATGACAGAAATGTAAATTATCAAACAAAAGTGAAGAGATTTCTTCTGTACACTCGATAATTAATGCAGTCCTGTCTTTCCTGGGAGAGTGATCCTCCACTGTTGCTCTCCCTGAGGGTCTACGGACAGAGGGTGGTGTCTGCTGTGCAGATTGTAAAGCTGCTTGAGGCAAATGGAGATACTGAGCTATATAAATAAGAACTGACTTGACTTGTCAGGAGAACGCTATCTACCAGAACAGTATCTACTGCTAAGTTTGTTGGAGGAGGCCTAATGGTCTGGGGCTGTTTTGGGCTAGGCTCCTTAATTGCAGTAAAGAGTTCTTTTCATGCTATAGGATGAAAGAGACATTTTAGCCAGTTGTTGTGGCAATAGTTTGCTGTTCCAGCATGACTATGCCCCTGTGCACAGAATGAGGTTCATAAAGACAAATTTGGGCAGAATTAGAACACTTATTGAATTAAAAAGAAGGACCACAAGACACAGGCTGTGGACCATGGGGTGCTTAGTCTCCTCAGTTGAAGTTGAAGTTGCTCCCTCTCTTTGGGCTTTATGTATCTAGGCATAGAAAAGTAACAAAAAACACAAAATGATTGCCTAAGATACACATGATTAGGGCCACACTGTACTGAAGTGATGTGCTAATCCACACCACCCAAGCTGGAAAAATATGTGTAAATCAACCACCCGAGCATGCCCAACCTTCAAACCACCAATTTTATGCATTATAGTAGCTCTGTTGTCAGAACTGAGGACAGAGACATGGACTGAACTCTGCGGTGCTGTGTGTGTGTGTGTGTGAGAGAGAGAGGGAGAGGGACAGAGAGAAGGAAAAAGAAGGTGGAAGGTGGACTATTGCTTGCAGTGTTTCTCCACGTTATAAATAAGGTACTTGGAATGCAGCTTTGTCACTTTTGAACCACCAGCCTGAGCCAGTAATATTGTCCAGTATTGTCCAGTGACCTGAACGCAGGCCAACCAGCAAGCTGTGGGTCACATCTTAGTTTGGTTTCTTAGCATTCTTGCCTTTCATGCATGTAAATAGAACTTTTGACCATGTCTATTTTCCCCTATTGTAGCAATCCACAGACAGAAGGGGAAAGACAGGGAGAAGGACAGAGAGACTGAGAGAGAGACACACTGTTTCTTTGCATCTTCTGTGCTGATTTTGAATAAGAATTGTTCATCATACTGTTTTTAAAGCCCCCTTAGTCCCTTCATCCTGGCCCCTGGCCTCATTAGAGTTGGTCCAGAGAGTATCATATATAACAGCACTCACGGCACTACAATGAAGTTAATGATGACAAAACTAGTAAACTAGAGCTCTTGTTAAGAAGAGTAAATATCATATATAGTTTTATGGATCTAAACACAGCTCACTCATTGGTGGAGTATAATTTGTTACCAACTCTAGTTTTTCTTGGTACTCAGCTGTATGTTGCTGGTATGAATGAGACAGCTTTTCCTGCTCCATTATTATGGAATGACAGCATTTATATTGAATTGTAATGTATTGTATTGTGTAATTGCCATCTGTTTAACAATGTAAAACCCCCAGTGGCTTTATTTTTCTTTGTCAAAACATCTGGGTTTTAATTGGTTCTCCTTTGTGCCATTCAGTGTTCCACAGCTTCCTACTTAGACTGTGGGTACATGTCCTCAAAGGTGAATTCATCCACATGTGTGTGTGCATCTGTGTGCATGTATAGCATTGTCACACTAATTGCTGGGCTCGCATCAGTGCTTGTACTACAGAGAGCCGAGAAAGATTTGTTTCTTCAGCATAAGAAAAGCTCCAGCCTATTCTTTCACGTGCTGCCTCTGAGGGGCGCTGCTTATTGTCCACACATCTGGCTTTCGATTGCTTGTACTGCAAGTACTTGGCAGCATTTCTGTATGTACGCCCACACACATAAGTGAGGAAAACCACACAAATAATTACACTCGTCCATGTGCACACACACAAGCTTCCATTTAATTTCTCTGCAATATGTAGACACACAGTACCTGCTTAAGGATTTATCTGTTTTTCACTTTGTCTACTTTTCCATCACAGAAATTTGTTGGAGAACAAAATATCCTGAGTTTGTGAGTTTGTGATCTGTGTAGTGTAGTCGCTTACATACTTAATTTTGCCTGATCACTTCTCTCCAGCAGCTGTGATCCATGCACTGACTGACTGTTGAGTTGATGTGGGTGTGTGTGCGATGAATCTCTTGTGATGACAGGAGGAGTTCATATTATTGGGTCAGCTGATGGTCCACAGTTCACTGACTGCCCCAAGTTGTTTTCACTTTGATTTACACATCATTTTGCATTTTAACACCGGCACCTACAGGTGCTCCTTACTTAGTTGCTTTTAAGTAAAGAGTAGGATCAAAGATTGATAGCTCATGTATGTGTATTAACTATGGAGCTAGAGCCTGGGGTCAATTAAGCTGAGTCTGCTCTCATGCAATGATTTACTTTTCCTCCATCACTAACCTTTAAAAGGTCAGTTAATGAACACTACAAAAAAATGTGTTTTGCATTTTTTATGTGTAAGTTTTATGTTCTCATGTTTGAAGGAAAATCCTACTAAAACCTTTCAAGAGCTACATACTTTTCCAAAAAATGTTTTTCCCATCATACACTGACCTCACTCTGTTTTCCACAGAATGTATTCTAAAAATTTAATTTCAATCTTCAAAGAGCTCCTTCAAAACCAATTATAAGAGTTTGCAAAAGCTCTGTACTCTCTGACCTTGAATTTTATCTTATGGTCTTTATGATTTGCTTTTATTTGGCAAGAATACATCTGTGATGTACTTATGTGTAACTTTATACTGTGTGTCTTTTGTGTATAAAATGGTGGCTTTGTTTGTTATTGTCTGTTTCCTTTGTTTTGACCTGCCAAAGTGTTACAGATATGAATAAGCTTATAGCTATAATGTGGTACAGAGCCATCAAATGGTGATGAATTTATGTTTAAACTTTGGTCCCTTTTATTTTTTTTAATGAAATAAATAAAACAAGTAAAATACTAAAAAACAAAACAAAACAAAACAAAACAGCAATTTACTGCTTAACTAATTTATGTGTGGCGTTGTACTGTGGTCACAAAATTAGCAGTCCTCATGGACACAGTTCTGCAATGTTGCAGTACTTCACCTATTGATTACTTGCAGCAGTGATGCTTCGGGATAATAAGGAAACTGCTTCTCAACTGGACCAGAAAAGGAAAGAAGGGAGTCGAAATGTCTGCCCAGCAATCTGCATTTGTTAGTGGCAGAATGGTTGATCTTTGTGACGACATCACATCTGGCTTTGCAAGGTCACCTCGATGGATAAAGCAGATGGAAAGATGGAAAGCAACAGAATTCTGTCAGTTCATACTCTACACTGGACAAGCAGCCAGTTGGCATTAAGCAAAAGGTCAGGCACAGGTCAGGTTGCCAGTCAATAACAGGGCTAACAGAGACAAACAACCACTCACACTCACATTCACACCTAAGGGCTATTTGAGAGTCCCCAATTAACACAGGCTTTGGATTTAGGGAAGGAAGGAAGCCAGAGTACTGAGAGATAACCCAGCAGGCACAGGGAGAAGATGCAAACAAGACAGTGTTAGCCACTGCAGCATGCCATAAACATGCTTTATTATGATGCTTTTTATGCATATTTCTTTAAAAAATTTGGAATCCTCTTAATGATAATTAGGTGTGTAGCAAAGGCTTACCACAACCTTTGTAGCTAAGACTCAGAGTGTAAATAAGTCAGCTTTGGAGTTGTTGGAAGACAACTAACAGTGTCCTCTGCTTAAAGTCTTTGTGTTTGAATTCATTTTACTGTATCATTAGAAAAAAAATATGCAGTTGTATAATAAATAAATATAAAAAAATGCAGAATTTTATGAGCTGAATAAAAGATAACATGACAGTTTGCAATATTTTGTTAAGTCATAATTATGATATATGGAAATGCAGACTTTACTAAACCTTACATGGTATCAAAATAAAAACAATTAATGAAGGAAAACCTAGTAAATGCATAAAATATATAATAAATGACAGCTCCTAGCTAGTACTCAAAACCTGTCTCAGTAATGCATCTGCTTCAGCATGATGGTCACCTCAGCATTTTGACTCAGCAAACTCATATCTTAAGTGTATTTTTCATGGTTGAGAAGAAATTATGTCTTCTACAGCATTATATTTCCATAGCTGGGTCTCTGTAGAGGCTTTAACAAGGTTTTCTAGATACAGCCCTGGGGCTTACTGCAGGCAAACTTACAATCAACACAGGGAGAAAATGCTGAGAGCTGCTCTACAGACACAGTGAAAATGATAAAAGCTTTTACTATAAGTACAGCCCTGATAGAAACATGTAAACACAGAGTGCACCCTCCCCTCTCCACAAACACAACCACACAAGGCTTCAAATTAACAGAGGTTCAGTTAATCCCTCGAGGACACAGAATAATGAGAATCTAATATTGACTTTGATTACTTAATCACTGCTATTTCAATAGAAGACCAAAAAAGAACAGATATGACATAAAACTGCAACATTTTAATGATATTACAATAATACAATAACCTGTACGCATGTAAAGTCACTGATACACAGTCAGTCACACTTCACCAAACTGATGTCATGTTAGCAGCCTACTGCTTACAGTTACTGTGGTAACTTTTAAGAGTATTAGCATAAAGGAACACATTACTGAAAGCGTGACTGGCCTTCTGAAATGACTATAACTGATAAATGGATCATTTTCAAGTAAGAGCTTTTCTGTCTGTCAGTTTCATTACAAAAACTTTCTATATGATGCCATGATTTTTAATGTCAAATATAAAATTAATAAATGTAAATTGGTAAATGTTACTGGCATACATCAAATGGGTGGTTTTGGTGCAGGTTTTTTGGCATCTTTTATTAAATAAATTATGATAGGAAAGTATCTAGCACAGTGGCTTGCCATAAGTGACAGGTGTTTGTTAGTAACACATCATGTAAATACATTTTTCTTCCCAATTCATAAGTGTAAACTTTTTACAATATATTTTCTTCAGACCAACTATTTATGCATATGTACCTTGTTAGATAGCAGTATGACCATAATTTCCAACTCTGTTCTTAATTTATTCAACCAATTATAACAAATTATTGAATTAATTGCTTCATTACCTGCAATAAAATGACAGATAATATAAATCTCAAAAGACTGAGTCACTGTTAAAGGCAAAAGAACACAGAACCTTGTAATTACAACCTCAAAACTGTTCTAATCAATACACCTACATTCACAATGGATGAAATTACTGTGTAACGTGAAAAGTTCCGCTTTACTCTTTCGATGAGTGCATATACTCTCCATGCCACATGCACTAAGATGAATATTAGTGCCCAGCCCAGAAACAGCTGTCTGCATCTGGAAACTAGCAATATGTGAACATGCTTTATCAGAAAACATTGCACATTGAAGCGGCAGAAGAACTTCTGCTGTGGATAATAACCCCAAAAGAAAAGGCTAAGATGAGTTGTTGGTCAGCTGTGCAACATCACAACATGAAATGAAGTGACTTACTGCTTGCTATCAACACAGGCCTGTACTCCATTGACCTCAGCTCAGCCTTTGAAACAAACAGTGGACCACAACGTCTTGAACGTTTGAAACATCAAATGTCTTAAATACAAACTGTCTGCATTAAACTGGTTCAGATCATACTTATCAGATCGGTCTCAGTTTGTCCATATTAATAATGAATCCTCTGTGCATACTAAAGTCTGTCATGGAGTTCCACAAGGTTCAGTGCTAGGTCCAATTCTATTTATTTTGTATATGCTGCCCCTTGGCAATATCATCAGGAGGCACTCCATAGATTTCCATTGTTATGCTGATGACACCCAATTATATTTATCAATGGAGCCAGACAAAACTGATCAGCTCCTGAAACTCCATGCCTGCCTTAAAGGCTTAGATGACCAGAAATTTCCTGTTGTTGAACTCAGATAAAACTGAAGTGATCCTATTAGGTCCGAAACACCTGAGGAACACGCTTTCTCCTAATGATAGCCTTGTTGGATGGCATTAACTGGGCCTCCAGCACCACTGTAAGGAACCTCGGGGTTTTATTTGATCAGGATATGTCCTTTGACACCCATATTAAGCATATTTCAAGGTCTGCCTTTTACCACCTGCGCAACATCGCAAAAATTCGGCACTTTTTGTCCCAAAGCGATGCTGAAAAATTAGTCCATGCATTTGTCTCTTCCAGGCTGGATTATTGTAATTCACTTTTATCAGGCTGCCCAAACAAGTCGTTAAAGACTCTACAGCTGGTCCAGAATGCCGCTGCTCGGGTGCTGACTAAAACCAGGAAAAGAGACCATATTACTCCAGTATTGGCTTCTCTGCATTGGCTCCCTGTAAAATTTAGAGTGGATTTTAAAATCCTTCTCCTCACATATAAGGCTCTGCATGGTCTGGCACCATCATATCTTAATGAATTGATAACTCCTTATCAACCGACTACTAGAGCGCTGCGCTCCCAAAACGCAGGCTTACTTGTAGTTCCCAGGGTTTCCAGAAGTAGTCTAGGGGGCAGAGCCTTCAGCTATCAGGGCCCTGTTCTCTGGAACCAGCTCCCAGTCTGGGTCCGAGAGGCAGACACAGTGTCAGTGTTTAAGAATAGACTTAAAACCTTCCTTTTTGATAAAGCTTATAGTTAGGGTGGGCACAGGCTCGCCCTTAGTTATGCTGCTATAGGTTTAGACTGCCGGGGGGGGCTCCCATGATGCATCGGGCACCTCTCCCTCTTCCTCTGCTTCCTTTACTCATATTATGGTAGTAGTGCAAACTGGAGTCACTTTTAGAAACTGGTTAAAGTGGCTAAAGTGTTTAAACTGGTTAAAGTGGTTAAATTGGCTAAAGTGTCAAAACCAGTTAATGTGAATACTCTTATGTCCTGTAAAGTGCATGTTACTGCCGGAGCCCCGGTCCTCTTTGTTCTCTCCAGTCTTGCAGGTTCCTCACTGATTCTGGTTGTGGTCCATCTGTCTGAGGTTCACTGGCCTGGTGGGGACATGATCTGTGTCTGTGTTGTGGAGAGAAGGTCGAGTGGCCCAGAGCTCCATATGAGGACATCTAGAGATGCACCTGGACTCACAGACTCATTTCCATTACCTGTGATACCTTCACACATGGACTAAACCAATGAACTCAGTATAGCTACAGCTTATTACGACTCATGTATAATTCCATAATATGATTGATGATGTTCTCTGTACATGTGGCATCTATTGCACGTCTGTCCGTCCGTCCCAGGGAGAGGGATCCCTCATCTGTGGCTCTTCCTCAGGTTTCTTCTTTTTCCCATAAAGGGTTTTTTGAAGTTTTTCCTGACTCGGTTCGAGGGTCTAAGGACAGAGGGTGTCACAACTGTGCAGATTGTAAAGCCCTCCGAGGCAAACAATGTTTGTGATTTTGGGCTCTAAATAAATAAATTTGAAATTTGAAAACTAATCACCTTGTGTGGTTCTCCTTGACCCTCTATCAGCTATACTTCTCTGGACATCTCATTACATCTCCACCCTACTGCTGTTTTGTTCTCGTTTCCTAGAAACCACCAAGCTGCGTGCCCAATCTGGATGTATACATAATCTACATTTCTGTCATCAAGATTGTATACTGCGATTTCTTGTTGATGGTTACATTTTCAGGCAGAGCTAAGATAAGACTAGACATGATACTAGAGAGAGTTAGGTTCGAAACAATGTCTTTTAATAAGACAACTTGAGGACAGAAAGCAGATGACAGGTGGTTGTGTTTCTCTAGACCAAGAGTCTGTTTCCTTCCGTGTGGATTCGGGTGGGTAGCTGAACACTTAACGTGTAGCGGGCAGAGCGGGGGCAGAGCAGACAGCTTGGCAGAGCGTGGCAAGAGACTGGCGTGGTGAAGGCCAGACTGGAAGCCTAGCTGGGCTGGAGCGGTACAGGCTGGACAGAGAAGGGGGAAGACAAGGCCGAGAGGATGACGAGGAGGACCAGGCAGGCAGATACAGCAAGCACCAGGAGTCTGAAGAGCAAAGACAAACAAGGTCAGGTACAAGCAAAAAAACAAAGAGCAGATTTACAAGCACCACAATGGACCAAGCAGAGTAACTGAACAGTCTAGCAGAGAGTGGTTGAATGAGCCGGTGTTTAAATACAGCAGAGGAGGTGGTGGCTTGATTGGAGATGACTTGCAGATGTGCTGATCAGGCCAGGTGGTGGCGATTGTCCTTAAGTAACCTCCTTGTAAACCTCGGCAAAAACGGACATAACGGACATAACGGACAAGAACAGACAGAGGGAGACAAACTCACACACACAAGGGAGAACAGGGAGACCAGACACAGGGGAGACAAGACAGGAACCTAACAGATTTATTCTCTACAAACAACATTTATTGCATGTCAGGCATCTCTCCCCTGTTGCTCTTGCTGATGTTGATGTTGATGTTTCTCTCATTTTTCTGTTAAAGGGTTTTTTAAAACATCCTAATTACCCTGATTCATTGGGAACAGCTGTTTTAATCAACTCAGTAGGTGAAAAACAGCAGCTCTCTGCAGTTGGTTTGTGGACAGTCATGGCTAAGATAAAGGAGCTTACTGAGGACCTGTGGCTGCTCACAAGTTAGGAAAGGACTATAAGGCCATATCTAAATGTTTTCAAATTTCCAGTGGCTACAGTGCAAAGTATTATTAAAAAATACAAGATGTTCTGCACTGTGGAAAATCTCAGAGGACGTGGTCTGGGAAGCTGAAAGTGACACCTGTGCTGGCCAGGAGGATAGTGAGAGAGGTGAAAAAGAATCCAAGGATCACCACCAAGGCCATCCTGGAGAATATGGGCCCTGCTGGTGGCAACGCCTCAAGGCAGACACTGCACACTGCTGGGTTCCACGGACGCAGACCAAGGAGGATGCCACTTCTCCAGATAAGGCACACAAAAGCCTGCTTGGCCTTTGCAAATGCTCACCTGGACAAAGAAGATTTCTGCTCTTCTGTTTTATGCTCAAAAAACAAAAATTGAATTGTTTGGCCACAATGATGTATCCTTCATTTGCAAGTGTTTTTTTTTTGTTTTGTTTTTGTTTTTTTTGTTTTGTTTTTTTTGTTTGTTTTTTTTTTAAGAACACCATCCCCACTGTCAAACATGGTGGTGGAGACCTAATGCTTTGGGGGTGTTTTTCAGCCAATGGATCAGGGAACCTAATCACAGTAAATGGCACCATGAAAAAAGAGGAATACATCAAGATTCTCAACAACATCAGGCAGTCTGCAGAGAAACTTGGCCTTGGGCACCACTGAACATTTCAGCACAACAACGACACAAAACACACAGCAAAAGTGGTGCAGAAATGGTTAATGGACAAAAACATTAACGTTTTGGAGTGGCCTTAGCCAGAGTCCTGACTTGAATCCAACTGAGAATCTATGGAGGGAGCTAAAGATCAGGGTGATGGCAAGGAGATCCTCCAACCTGAAAGAGTTGGAGCTCATCGCAAAAGATGAATTGGCAAAAATACCAGTGAAGACATGCAAAAAGCTGGTCAGCAATTATAGGAACCATTTGATTGCTGTACTTACCAATAAAGGCTTTTCTATTGATTATTGAGAAGGGTATGAATAATTTTGGACATGCCACTTTTGTGTTCAAATGTAAATAAAAGCTGAGAAATCTTTCATAATGATGCCTCTTGTACATTATCTTTTGGGAGAAGCCTGTGTCATTTCCGGTCAAAAAAAACTTGCTGGTTGAATGAAAGTAACTTTAAGTCAAAATTTGCCAGGGGTATGAATAATTTTGGGTTTGACTGTATGTTATACAGACTATAAAGTGATTTGATTTGACTATTAATATTAATTACTGTCATCAAAGACTGATTACCGAACCTTAAGAGGTAGACCTTGGTGTGCAGTGAGATCTGAACTTTTTTTATAAAGTGTCTCAAGACAATCTCCCCCACGTCTTAAGGTTTCAGCCTTGCCTTCACTGTTTGGTGTGTTTGTGAATGAATGAATAAATGAGGAACTCCAGTACTGAAGAAAGAAACGAGCGCCCCCTACAGAAACACAAATGTCAGCCAAAGAATAAACCTACCTATAAAGACACTACTACCTGGTATGTATGCATTTGAGTGTGTGTGTGTGTGTGTGTGTCTCTGTATTTGTGTGTCTGAATCCCTGTATGTGTGAGTCCTTGTGTGTGGCCTGCTTCTTATTCAAAGTGACATTTTAAGCCGTTTAGCTGTCACTCACCAGCGCAGCAGCACGCCGTTGATGACCCCCCCCCCCATGGGTTTTTGGTACGACCCACTGGAGCTTTGCCTGTTAATAAGGGTCCTGCCATGTCCAGTGGGTAGGGGGAGGTTGACAGGATAAGTGGCTATCCTAGTGGGAGTGACACAGCTGAATAAGTCTGGAGTCTCTGATGTGATGTCTAATAAGATTTTAAAGGGGTGAAAAAAGAAGCAGCCTGGAAGCAGAGAGCCAGTTAACTGCAAGCCATTTGAAGCTCTTTTTGAAGTTTTCTGCAGTGACAGAGAATCAATCATGCTTCTGAACTTCCCCCAGTCTGAGAGTAAAGCTGAGCAAGTTTAGTCTGTCATAAGGGGAGCTGACGATGAGCCATGGAACTATACCAACACTACTGTTGTCTGCTGTGCTGTACAGAGACCCAGTGACCATTCAGGGTCTTAGCCTAAGGATCACTATTATGTTTATATGATTTTAAAGGACCAAGAGTGTCCAGTTTGACATTCATAATTGCTTCTCTGCTCTTTGCTGATGATGTGGTTGTGTTGGCTTCACCAGACAATGACCTTCAGCACACACTGGGGTGGTTTGCAGTGGAGTGTGAAGCAGGAGGGATGAGAGTCAGCACCTCCAAGTCTGAAGCTAGGGTTCTCTGCTGGAAAAATGTGGATTGCTTCCTATAAGACTAGAAATCAAGATAACCATAGTGTACTTCGGTATACTTTTATTTGGTATACTAAAGCTATCTCAGCCGCTGATGGTTTGATCTTGGCCATAATTTTTATGATTTATTTTTGTTCTTTTACTTTTGTACTTTTCTTTCATGTTTCCCCATTGTATTTACATTATTTTTTTTTTATTATTGATATGAAATATAAATCACCACAGTGCCAGTGATGCTCCATGCATCAACATACATGGAAGCTGTAGCAACAGACCGTTAAGTGGCATGTCTGTCTCATTATTCACACATACTTTCTGACTTCTATCTGTGGACATGTCGCTGTGATGTTCATATAAGCGAAATACAGACTAATGCACTGTTAGTCTAGATATTTCTTTACAATACACTAGTTTTTGGTGGTTAATGTATTTGTACTGATTGACTAATTGTCCTGTTGTTTTTCATTGTTTGCTCATGTAGGACATATGGAGGCACTAGTATACTAAGAAAACAAGGATGGAGAAATGTATTTTGGACTTTGTGTTTTAATTAGGCCTGGGTGGTTAATACCTTCCTGACATGTCACTGTGGTATACAGTATATGATGGTATTTCTTCTTCTTCTTCTTCTTCTTATATAGTAGTAGTAGTATTAAAAACCCCACACATAGAAAAGCTGAGCTGCTGGTAGAAGTCATTGTAGCATATAAAATATTGTCTATCCTACAGTGCTGTGTGTTCAATATGCAATTACGGGCTGTCATTTATGGGCATGTGGTTTCTGTCCCCTGCTCACTGTGTTAGTGTCTAAAGAGTGCAGCAAACCTCTTGAAAAACTCTTGAGTGCTCCTACCTTCATGGCACTGTTTACTGTACGGGACATCAGTGATGCCACTAAATCATTTGCCGTCAGTCGGAATGTTATTTTGGCCAATAAAAAATATGTCAAAAAATTTATTTCAGTCACTGAGCTCCTTTCTTCCATAGATTCAGCATACTGTGCCAAAGAACCTGATGACACTTGGCAGTCGGCAGATACCTACATATGAGTGGGCTGAACAGAGATGATGTGTGGGTGGTGGTGGCAGACTGGTGGCGTGTGCTGTGCTCTACAATACATTATCTCAATACAGCACCTCTACATCAGTTCAATAGAAAGTAATCTGCATTTTTGACAGTATTGAAAACCATGCCTTCAGCATTTCTAAATACCCTAGTATACTGTAATACCTTCATTTTGCCCAAGCCTAGTTTCAGTGGTACAAAGTTGCATGTCAGAGTTGACCAAAGTTGAACTCTCCACAAAAGCTGACACTGATTTCCTTTCCTTCCATGAGTGGATATATTGATTTCAGCCTGAAATTTTGTGGTGTAACTGAGCCTTGAACAATGTCAAAAGCTGGTTGGATTTCCATGACATTAGCAGGGGATACTCATGGTCTTCAAAGGATGAATTCTGATGTGGCTCCCCAACCTTTCATGTTGCACCACCATGAGATAGTTCCATTTCTTCACAAATATCCATACGTAACACATGGATACATAAACAACACTACCAGAGCCCTGAGAGGTAAGAATGCTTCCAGGATTTCCATTTTGAAAATTATGTCCCAGTTTCTTGATTATTTTCTGGTGCAAAGTTAGCGGTGACAGCTTCATCCCACTAAATGAGCTGTCATTTCTTCTTGCACACATACACACACACACTCCGACCTATTCATACTCACACTGAACGTGACTTTACTCTGAGCATTTGTTTTAGCCAAGGCTTTTTAGTGCCATATATTTATTGAAAGAGGAAATTATTCCTAAAGAACAGTTTGTGTGTCTCTCTGTGTGTTATGAAGAGTGTGTGTGTGTGTTAGTGTGTAACACACCCTTGAGACTGAAGTATATATGCTGGTGAAAAAAACCTGGTGTTAGACATGTGGAGTGGGGGGAAAGATGAGAGCCAGGGAGAACAGGAAAGGGAGGAAGATGAGAGAAAAATGAAAAGCAGTGAAGAGCAGAAGGTGACACTGAGAAGAAATTAGAGGAGAAGAGAGGCTGTACAATAGTGCTCTTACTTCCTTGTGTTTCCTTCTTTTTCTGCCTGTCGGAGGTCAGTAGCATCACTTTGATCACACTGAGGCTAGTTAGGACCTGAAGTCTGTGGAACAGAACGATGTTATGTTAAACTGCTGGAGTATAATATCCAGTATTGAATTAACATGATCAAACCAGGAAGATAAAAACAAACAGGTCTTAAGGTTGGAGTAACTTTAAAAGATTGAAAAGCAGTGTTTGACTGCCATCTCTGGTTGAAAGTTTAATAAGGAGTTGAAACCACTATGAACTAAGTTTAACAGCAATTACTTTGTACAGAAAAAGTGCTAACGCCATTCTAACTTAGTTTTGTCCTTATACATAACCTTATACATAAAACTCCCTAACTGCTCTGAAGCCCCATACCCACGAAAGCCTGTCACTGAGTGAGTTGCTACACCACTGAGTGTTGAAGTTTCATCATCAGCTCTTGATCCTTTAAAAGGAACAGGTGGGAATGTTACTTCCATATCATAACAGTGAGTGCAGGTGCAGCCCTCTAAAGCTCCTCTAATCGACTTCATTGGCATTGGATTTACATTATCAACAGGCCAATGACAGGCAGAAGTGAGAGTGAGTTACAACTTCTGAATCACCGCAGCAAAGTCAAAACTTGTATCACCAATGTCACTATCTGAAAAAACAAGATTTTCAGCAGCTGTTAGGTTGCTTTTAAAGACACACTCCCTAAATTTATAGAGACTCTTAAATTTAAAAAAATCCTCTCTAATCAATTTCAAAATATCAACCATCACTCTATAAGCTAGACACATTTTAGTCCAGTTGTGTGCATGTAATGATGAAAATAGGAATGATTTTTGTGTAAAAATGTGAAAGAATTTAAATGTAACCTCAGAGCAGTAACTACATGTCTTGAAATGGATATCCTGATACATTTGCCAGAAGAATAGTGTAGTTGTGTATATTTAAATAATTCACTCAAATATTTTCTATAAATGATGAGTAACCAACGTTTCACTCTATATCACTCTCTCTCTCTCTCTCTCTCTATATATATATATATATATATATATATATATATATATATATATATATATATATATATATATATATATAGTGAAATGTTGGTTACTCATCATTTATAGAAAATATTTGAGTGAATTATTTAAATAATTCAGACTTCTCATTTTCAATTAATTCACTTCAACTGAATTCATCATCAATTACCTCCTGACTGTGACAACCTGATGGTACTAGTTACTTTGGAATAGTTTGAGCTCCAGCTACTGCTTAAGAGGACTGAAGTTAAAATGCCTGTCAGATGGGTCTTTTTTTTAAAGTCTAAGACACGGTCATAGTTATTCCATCGCTGTTTGGTTAGCTGGAGACATCTTACATCAGCAAGCCGTCATGTTTTCAAGCGTGATCAGGAGGACGGTGATGAAAAAAAAAAAAAAAAAGACTTGTATTCCTGTCAAAGCCCTCCAAGATTTACCAGGAGAGAGGAGAGAGACAAGAAGGGCGGGGAAAAAGAGAGCCAAACGACTGAGCTTTCCTGTGTATGTGTGAGTGCGTGTGTGCAGAAGTGTGTGGTTGTAATGTAATGTGGGGGAACTAAATATTCTTGTGGTTATTCTCCCATAGGGAAAAGGAAAGTCTATGAAGTATGTAAGCTGCTCAGAGTGTGTGTGTGTGTCTGCATGCGTACGTATGTGTGGGTGGTGGTTATGATTGACAGGCCGTGACGAGGTGCCTCTCATTCCAATCTGCACACTGAGCTTCTGCACCGACAGTGCTCCAGATCAATCAAAAACTTCCGGGATGGGAATGTTGAGGAAGCAGGAAAACATGCCTCGCTTCCCTGGTTTTACACAAACCCAGACAGACAGATAGATCGATCCACATCCCCATCTTCACTGCTGCTTACATGACAACAGAGAACTGCTCAGTGCTGAATGTGAAACAGTCTTCAAAGCGTAACTTTACCATGACTAAAGTTTACTGCATTAACAACTGTTTTAATAGTTTAGGGACTGCTCATACTACAGATATTCAATACCAAATTTATCTTTAATTAATTGCTTGATTTGAGTTCAGAATCTTAATTATTACAAACAAACTCTAACACTAATTCTAGTATTAAACACTGCTTTGCTTTTAAAGTAAAGTAATAGAAATGTGAGTAATGCAAAAATCAATTCCCAACCTTGATTTCAGCCTTCAACAACAGGTCTTTGCATGACATGCTACAATGAAATGTGTATGACAGGGAAATACTTTAATACTCTGTCCAAAGGTTAAAAAATCTGCTTAGGAGAACCTCTGAAGCACCTTTTTCTTGGAGTCTCACTGGTTCCTGTGCAACTGATCTTGGCAAAAAACAGTTAAGTTTTCCTACCCCATCAAATTTGTGTTTTGTTTCTCAAGCTGCATTTTTTTTAAATCTCTGCAAACAGTCTGACTGGAAGTGTGAGGTCTCTAAACTAATGATGTAGCAGTAATGCTACAATTTCAGTTATGGTTATTATTTTCACATTTTAATAATTATTATATTTATATATATATATATATATATATTTATATATATATATATATATATATATTATACACACACACACACAGGACCCAGATACGTGCAGTAGTAGCTCAAAACCACCTTGGCAGTGGTGGAGGTGGAGAGCACACTCTGTATTGTGGTCCTTGCTGGACTTTGAATTGAAATTGAACCTCCAGTCCCATAACCAAGGCCCTACAGACTGAGCTACTGCTGTAATGACAGGCAGCAATGGCAGGAAGCTAGCTGAGCTTACCTGGATTTTGCATAAAGTCTGCATCCTTTCTTAATTTATGTTATGGCCTCATTAGCTCATACAACCATAGGGTAAGTGCTAATACAAGACCTTATACAACACATCATTTTACCATTATTCCCTGTACCATGACAACGTTTTAAATGCATAATGTGTGTATTTGCCATTTTATATATGCAACAGACATGCATCATCAGCATGCATTTGGAGCCATTCCTGCAAATATTCATCAGAGCTTCCAGACACAGTAGTGCGCTGTTTTCAGGAAAAAGCTCAACACTGTACATTATGCCCCGCACCAGAAGGCCGACTGACAAAGCTGCAACCAGCTGGTAAACATTTAGCAGCTAAAGAGTGATATATTTTTGTAGAGACCAAAACAAAGATAAAGGGCTGTGAATATTGGACTTACATCCATCAGACAACTGCAACTACACTCACAGGAGGTTACGCAGTTATGTTATGTTATGTTATGTTATGTTATGTTATGTTATGTTATGTTATGTTATGTTATGTTATGTTATGTTATGTTATGTTAGATACTTTGCCCGGTGTATTCTTACTGTGTTGTTTCATGCAAGCTATATAAATGTAGACAACTCAGTGGAAAATATTATTTCAATTCAATGGTTGGAATTGAAATAAAAAAGGAATATAAGATATTAGTCACAAAAGTGAAGTGAAATGGTTGTGACATTGAGAATGGTTGCTCATGGCGTCCACTGATATTTATTAACATAATATTAGATATTTTTCAAAGAATCAGACTAATTGGGATTCATAACAATCTTTTCTATAATGATGCCATTTCTAATCTTTCATGATACAGCTAGAGGACCATCAGTAACATTTAAATACTCTGTACAAGTACAGTAATATCTCAAGGACAAACAAAAATCAATAGAAAAGCATACTGCACATTCTGGTTGATTCTTCCTCCTGGCTGTTCTCTTGTGAGTACACAACTGTTGAGAACAAAATTTTGGATACAGAAGTTAGACTAAATGCAATTTCTTGTTTCCACTTTGATCTGCTTGAAGTGACATCGAGGATGTTTGTGCCTTTGAGGTATTTTTAAGTGCTGGGGAGATGATTAAAGATCTGTGTACTCTGACGTGACCATTCATTTCAGTGCTGCCTCCTATCACTGTAAACCATCTCTCAGCAAAACACTCTGCAACCTCTTCAGGAGTGAAGCATTTGGGATAAACCTGTTGTCACGTCTTTTGGCTCTCTGCTTGATGTAACATCAAGCAAAAGCAGACTTGGAGCAGATGCTGTTTAGACATTTCTGGGAAAGTATTTGCCAGTTGGTATCTCTGTGTGACTGCCAATGTACCCGACATTATGTGAATCTAGCCGCTTCAGTACACCCCTCTTATGTGGCACTTACTCCCTGTAGCTTAAAATAAACACCAAAAAATCATTTGCAGCTGCTTATTAACCCAGCAGGTCAAGTGTTAGCCACAAAAGTGCATGCTGGGATACCACATACTGCTTAACTGCAAATACAGTCCCAGAGGGCTGGGCCCTCCCACAGCTTATTAACTTTCATCAATCTACTGTAGATGAAGTAAATAATGAGGGTTAGACATACCAAACTATGGTCTTGATCTACAAGCTGTTTGTCAGAACAGAACAGTCAGTCTTGGCAGGCAGACATAGCTGGTAAGTTCTGCTTCTTCTTTGTGTTAGCGACAGTAACATAACAGAGTTTCAAGATCGGTGTCTGGACCTACTGGATTTTATGGACAAAGCATTTAAGTCAAGCAATGAATTACTAACAAGGAAAAGTAGATTACTGATCCTAAGCATGTCTGTCTGCCAGTTACTTTGTAGGAATTTGATTAATTTCAAATTTGTGTGGACCCTAATAAGCACATTCAAATGGCATCTGTCTGAGATGTCTCCTGCATTTTTACCCAACCTGGAATCTCCATCTTATATAGGTCAAAATCTAACTTCAGTGCCTTTAGTATTTCAGGTTGATATTATGATTATCCTTAAAAAAGTAATTACCCGACATCCAGTAAACAAGAGTAAACCTGGAATGCATGTATTCCAAAGTATTCTGTCCTTGTAATTAGTTGCTTCCCAACATTTATTTAATCTTCATGGATCTTGACATCAGCTATGCAAACCTTTAATGGTAGAGGAATTTAGACTCAAAATAATCTTGTTACCAATAGTTTTTCTCATGCAAATATGTGGATCAGAAGATAATGTTCAATCTATTTTTAGAAACACTTCAAGCTTCATCCTGCTCCATTGTAATTTTTCAACAACACCTCAAGATGGCAGCATTTAGTTATCTTTACCAAAAAGACATTATTGTTGGATATATTGTCATCTGGGCCGCAGTACAGCTAGTCTTCTGTGAAGGTTTTCACTGTCTTTACTGTCTTTGTAAAAACATTTACATATGGGCCATTACCTACTAGTGTAGATGTGAAACCTCTGAGGGTACTTGTTTGGACCAAGAGGTGGCAGTATTTAGCCACATATGGCAGAGGCAAACGTCAGACAAATGCTTTCAAAGTTTCACTTTAACTGTTGTACTTTTGCAAAAGAATGTCACCATATGGGTCTTAGCTGAAAGGTCTACTTCGTTTTTTGACTCATTATTCATTCACTAGGTCAGAGAAGGCTTGCAGTATTTCTTTAGGAGGGCCAGCCAAACTATATTGGCCACTGTTTTGTATGAGTAACAGTTGTGACATTGAGATGTATAAAAGCACTGTAGGCTTCAAGCAGTTCAGTCTTTGTCTCCTGATGCAAAGTATTGAAAGCCACAATACAGCATTAAGTGATGGACCATTCGCTCAGGAAATGTCAGAGCCGAGGAGCTATTCAGAGGACACAGTCAAGGCGGATGGTCAATGACAATGTAATATTTTGCTATATGACTGCAATATGTTTACTCTTGTGTAGTGAGTGAGTTTGAGCCACATTCAGTCTCATCATTTAACTCTTAAGTTAGGACTTATCACAAAGGTTTAGAATCTTTGTCATCCCATTAAACCTGAGGACTCAAACTGACCAGAGCTGAACCAGGAAGACAGAACACAGAGAGTGACTGGCAGAGGGAGAAATATACATTCAAAACGTTATCAACTTCAAAACTATACAAATAGGTTGGGTGAGTATAATGTTATTATTACCAAAAGTTACATAGACCCAAGCTGTATCAGAAAAGAAATATCATTCAACCATAGATAGACGTGTGCACTAGAGTTAACCTCATGTTTGAAGACAGCAAAACGTGGAAAAATCTGGGTCGATCTGGGTTTCCTGCTCTGGTTCTTTTCAGGTCAGACACATGTTTTTGGAACTCCAACACAGCCATTCATAATGCATAAATAAATATATGTGAATTAAATACATATAGTATCATATATTTTTTATTGTCTTCATCTGCATTTGTGCTGTAATGCTCCACTAAGCACACAGCATTTTAATAAAGTGAACAAGTGTCAAGTGAAGTGAATAAATGTCAGCTATTTGATATGATAACCTCCTTGAACCTGGACCTCTCCCTGGACCCCAGATCTCACTGAAAATATTCATCCAGTGATGTGAGAGGTGATCTGGCAAAAATAAAAGTTCATGTTCATTGCATATTTTATGTCCCATGTGATGGACTCTTTCAGTCCCATTCCCAAGTTAGAATGAACAAGCTTACATAATAATGTGGGTTTTTCAGGGATTTAATCTTTTAATATTAGCTAGACCAAGTCTCTGACAGTGCTGGCGGGTGCTGTGTTTTCATAACCAGAGGAGAGGAGTAGTAACTCTACCTCTCTGTTTCTGTCTCTGTCGAAGAAACACACACACACACACACACACACACACACACACACAGAGCATCACTAAAAAATGTATTTTTGCTGAAAGGCATTTAATCTGACAGGCATGTTCAGGGTGAGTAGAAGGTCAGATGTGAATACTCTTATGTCCTGTAAAGTGCATGTTACTGCCGGAGCCCCGGTCCTCTTTGTTCTCTCCAGTCTTGCAGGTTCCTCACTGATTCTGGTTGTGGTCCATCTGTCTGAGGTTCACTGGCCTGGTGGGGACATGATCTGTGTCTGTGTTGTGGAGAGAAGGTCGAGTGGCTCAGAGCTCCATATGAGGACATCTAGAGATGCACCTGGACCCTTTTCGCGTTATCTGTTATACTTTCACACATGGACTAAACCCATGAACTCAGTATGTATAATTCCCTATATCATTGATGATGTTCTCTGTACATGTGGCATCTATTGCACGTCTGTCCGTCCCAGGGAGAGGGATCCCTCATCTGTGGCTCTTCCTCAGGTTTCTTCTTTTTCCCATAAAGGGTTTTTTGAAGTTTTTCCTGATTCGGTTCGAGGGTCTAAGGACAGAGGTGTCAGCCCTCCGAGGCAAACAATGTTTGTGATTTCTGGGCTTTAAATAAATAAATTAGAATTTTGAATTTGAAAAAATAATGAAACTCAAATTATTATTAAATGTCATTTTATCATTTATCCATTTGATAAGTTTATCTAAATTGTTTCAAAGGTCACGTTTAATGTGACATTTCATGGCAGTTGTTTGGCCAACAGTCACTGACCCACTGCTGCCGTCTGCTACTGCCATATTAGGCCAGTTAGCTCCTGTTAGCTAGAACAATGTCGAAATAAATCTGAACTATACCCTGCTGCTGAACATAAAGGTAGTACACAGACACTCAGCCTCTTCAGTTTCTCTGCTTGACAAGATGGCTCAGGATTCCTACCTAGCCTGCTAACTTAATACACAACAACATTTAATTTAATTTAGATTTAATTTTTGCACTGGTTCTATCAGAAAATAGATGGCCAGACAATCACCAGAGCCTGCTTGTAAGTGAAAGATCAATCTATATGAAGCTCAACTGTTCACAACATACAAGTCTCTCCGCTGCAGGTCACTGATCAATCAAGGGACTGATGACCTCATCTCAACAAGTCCTGGCATTGCTGAATTCATCACAAACTCACAACTAACATGAAACAGTTAATCTTCTTGGCACTGAGCTGGTTCTTCCCCCAATAAGCAGTCCCTCATATGCTGTCCATCTGTGGACTGTTCTGGTTTTAAGGGTATGATGACCAGCAGCTGGCCTATGGCCTCCTCTACTCCCCTTTCAATATGTCATCTGTCTGTCTGTCTGTCTGTCTGTCCTGATGCACCCAGAGATGTCTAAACTCTAAATTAACTTCACACAATCACTGCAGCATCTTAAGTATTTAAATGTGGAGTTGCTTGCTCGTATTCTTGCACAGAGTCGGATACATCATGTATATAACTGGTGGTGTTCTGGCCTCACGGTATCTGCTGCTTACTGTCCTGGCTGACCTCTGCATTGCACTCACTCTCCATTTTGTTTCTGGGAATGACCACATTTCCACAGCTCCTGCTTATTGAGATATAATATACATGCATCATGACAGTTGCTAAATAGATTACATTCTGCTCATTACTTCTCATTCTGCTAGTTTCTACATTTCCATTTGCATTCTGCCACTTGCTCAACATTCTGCTAATGGCTACATATATTTCCCTCTCCTGAGTAAGTTCATCATCTTCATGGCTTAGTGAGTGCTGTCACATTCAGTACTCTTCAAGTATTCATTAATTCTGCTAATTACTACTTTTTCATTGCATCTTTCTAATTGCCATCATAGTAAAACTGGTCACTGCTAACCTCACTCAAAGCATGTTCCTGGTCAGAGAAAATGAATGAAATTAGATTTATTTCCAACTATTTCACTTCAGATACAATTTAAGTTTAAGTGTAGGTGAATCCAGTCTGCTGCTGGTTTCACCATTTGCTTGAACTAATTAAGGGTTTTTGTTCATACATTAATATAATAACAGTAACTGTCATCATTCCAGGCCACATCCCTTCCAGGCCAATCCCTTTCTAATGCAGCAAGAACATTATGTACACACACACACTTATAGCGTCTCATTCCATTGTGTTATCTAAGCAGCTGGGTGTGTACTCAGTACCCCCATTTCCCTTCAATATGGCAGCGTTCTGTCTCCCTCCATTTCTCTCTCTCATACACACATAGACACATACTTGCACACACATACACATACACACAGGTCATAAGTCAAAAGTCAAAAAGGGTTTGAATGGCAGGAAGGGAGTGGGATTGTTAATACTGGACTTAACTATAATATATGGTGTGAACTGCTTTCTGTGCCACCAGGCTTTATCTTGACATCTCTCTCTCTCTCTCTCTCTCTCTCTCTCTCTCTCTCTCACTCTTCACTCACACACACAACAATCAAACATCATGTATGCCAACACCTTATCCTCTCATCAGCAGCAGACCTGAGCTCCGTTTACCTTCCTTCCCTATTTTGGAAGGACTAAAGGTGTGTGTGTGTGTGTGTGTGTGTGTGTGTGTGTGTGTTCTTGGAACTCCTTCAACTGTCCCACCTTTACTTCCTGGAGACTAAAATAAAAACAAAACAAAAAATGGAACTTACCATGTCAAAAAGGAAAACTTAGCAATGCATGCTTTATTATGATGCATTATACACTGATGTTGCCTTCACTTCACTTGAACACATTACCGTTGAGCAGCCAGGAGTTCATCCCTGTCACTAAATGAGCATACAGGGATAAAGACATCTCTGAGTAATTCAGAATAAATTCATATGTCAGGCTTTTCACAATATGCCTATCTTAACATGCTCTGTATAGTACCCCTAACATCTCATTCCCACTGCGCTTGATGTACCATCAAGTAAGGTCAAGTTGTCACTGCTTATATGTTTGTTTTCCTCAGAACAAAGTCCATGATTTCCGTTGTGCTCAGAAACTTGCAGTGAAACTTTACCTAGAAATGACAAAAAGGTTGGCTTTGTCTTGATGAATGTGTTACAGAACTGATCACTTCATTCACAGACAGGAAGAACAGTGGACAGCACTTAGTTTGCTGATCATTCAGAGAAGAGGATGGGTGTGATTCTGATTTGAAACGAGTCACCGTTTCATAGGAAGTCTAAAGGAAAAGAGCACAACAAGTAGTTTAATTTGAACTGAGTCGCCACATTGTTTAGGAGTAATGACCTCATCATCTTTTAGATTTGAAAAACATTGAGCAAGTTGTGTAAAACTCCAACTCAGTATGTCTGTCATAGTGGGTTTCCCATAGATACAAAAAGCCAGTGTTTTTTGTTTTGTTTTTTTTGTTTTTTTTACTGGGCAGTCCTGATCCTCCATCATCACATTCCACTCCTGAATGGAGCTTTACAGACAGCCTGTTAACCATTCCAGAGTACAAAAATCCAGAGTACAAAATACACTTTACTGACATTAAAGAAAAATTCCCTTCCACTTTCTCAGATGAGTCAGGTATTATTAAAAACACTGCTTGCTTCTGTTTGTTTCTGTCAAGTTGTTTAGATAGTGTGAAGCATTATATTAATGACAGTAAAAACTGCCTGTCCCCTCACCTCAAACAATCATGATCAATTACAAGGCCTTTCACACAGAAATTGATTCCCCCAACATTATCTCAGGGCCCTCTGTCAGTGTTCCTGCCTCCATGTGAAGTGGCCACAATAGTGAAAAACCTACTCAGGGTCATTTCACCCAAATGATATTGAAAATCATCACTTCACATAAAGTGGTTTGTAACTTTGTAGTTTTGTTTTTACTTGCACAGGTTTGAAATTTCTGCCTTCATGTCAATGCAATGGATGTAAATGGAATTTCATTAATTGCCCTCACAGAACTAAAAAAGTACAATATTGTGCTTTGCGGTGCACAAAGAAAATTGATAACAGTAATAACTGTAGATCAGGGGTGGCTAAAGAAACCTATGCAGTATGTTCATCTTAGGTTTGTATTAGGAAATACATCATGACTGTGCAGCACTGGAGTGTCACACCAGTGAACAATGATACAGCAAGCTAAATACATTGTTACCCTGTATAGGAGTCAGTGAAAACAAAACTAAAATTGCTATGAAAAATGTATCACTTAAAGCTTTAATCATTTTACAGATTGATCATTTCTTCTAGAATGGCTATAACTTTGGTAAAAATAAAGAAGCAATAGATGTCAGCCACATCTTTGGCTGGAGGACTTGAGTGCTTTGTGACTTGTTCACAACTTAATAGGAATGATCCACTGACCTTAAAAGTTCAACCTCTTGGCTATTTGCTACAGCTGCCCACTGAGTAACATGGAGTGTCCATGCACTTCACATAACACTGCACTGTAATAAGCACCTGATAGCCCCCCTTTGTACAAATGTTGTGATATTCCTGGAACATAATTTGAATCTAATTGACATTTCCTTCAACAAAAATAACCTGTAGTCAAGTTTGTTTGAACCTTTTTGGTTTATTTTGACTTCTGACACCGCTGGTGAGGCACAAACAAGATAGACACACACATTATGTGAGTTCACATGATGGTGATGGTGGTTCAACAGTGCACATTCTACATCTGGAGTGGATTATGAAGTGTATCAACCTCTGGAGCAGCATGTCCTCTGTACGTCTATACACACATACAGACATACGCATACTAACCTCTGCACTGCTGCACTCAGAGCAAGAATGCAAACACACACACACACACACACATGTGTTGGCTGAATGACCGTCATTCTCTACTGATCTGTCTCAGAGGGATGTCTATTGCTCTGTGCATGTGTGTGAGTGTGCGTGTGTAGACCAAGAATCAGGCTGAAGAACATAGACTGATAGTGAAACAAGAGAAATATTGATCACTAGAGCTTTAACAGGGATGTTTTCATTATACAGTTAAAGTTGTATCCTGTGTACCATAGGCTTCTTGATATGTATGGGTCCTGCCGAGATTAAACAGAACAGAGTCGATGTAGCATAAGATTTTACTTTATGTAAGATTTACATCATTTCAAGATACATTATGATGAGGTGAAGATGGTGAGAGATGAGGATGTTGGTGGGAATGCTGTTATCCCAGTTGCAGGGTATACTGCATCCATGTAAGATTTATGGTAGTCAATTCCAATAAGCACACATCCTACTTTACCATCTCAACAACTCCCAGAACCACAAAAGCTTTACAGTTTGGCTGTAACTGTATCGTACCCAGCTGACAGGGCCTGACATTCAGTGAGTTTATCAAGTCTGACTGCTAGGCTATTCATTCTACTCAGTGAAGGCAAATCTGAAAACTGAAAACATCTCAGTTAATTTTGAAAGCTGAATGTTTTCATATTCATGACGTTAACCTTCATTTGTACTCTGCTGTCTGTGTAACCGCAGGGAGGATGACTCATTCCTGAAGAATGTCCAGGAAGGAAATGAGGAGGAAACAATAATATGGTTAGTTTTTTTACATGCCTTTATGACTCAACTGTCCAGGATCCTCTGAATGCAGGAATTCTGCAGTGATTTTTAAACTAATATTTATTAGTTTTGAAATGCATTACTATGTTAAAAATCAAATCCAGAATGAGCAAACTTGGTCAAAGGGAAAAGATAGAGAGATAATATATAATAAACCTATTATTCCCAAATTTGGATATTGGGACGTTACTATAACAAAGACTGTTGTTTACATTAAGGCTAACACCACTAACATGCTCCACTGACCAGTTATGAGCAGACCGTTTCTGCTAAGTCAGCAGGCAAACAAGATAACAAAAAATATTGGCATTTTTATTTCCAGAAACAAGAGCCACCAAAACATGACTATGTGTTCTGCAGCATTTTATGCAAAAGAGGCAAAGCCACTACAGCTTTGGCTTTGAAACAAAAACTACTTGGACTGCCACCTCATAAACTTATGATCAGTGTAAATCATGACCCACGAGGCCTCAAAAGAAGGTCTCTAATGGAACTCGAGAGTACAATGGAGTGAATCACTCATAAACTGAGGACTCACACCACATTCAAGATGATTCCAAGAGGTATGACTTTATATCACCCGCAATCTATTACAGATAATGAAGTTTGGTTGGAGTTGTTCAAAAGCTAATAAACCTGGAAATGTGAAGATGCATGTATTTAGCAAGTAAATTGATGACAGCTTGCAATATGAGGAAATGTTAAGGTCAAATATAATATTGAGATCGGAGGCCATGTAGGCAGTCACCTAGGGTGCCACCTGCTGGAGGGGGTGCTGCTGGGTGTGTGCACATGGAGGGGTGGGGGGTGCCAAACCATAATCTCCCTATGGCACCAAAGTGGCTAGAGCTGACTGGAGGGTCAAGCCTGGTGTGCTGCACCACATAGATAAGATAAAATCGACAGAGTAAGATGGCCCATTCACCTCTCCTCTTTACAGTCCTTGAACAGGAGTTACTTGAGGAACAGCTATTTCATTTGCTACACCCATCTAGAAGATTGGCATTGTGTAGAAATCTATTAGCAGGAGTAAGTTTGTGTCACTTCCTGTACTGAACTAAGATTTTCTTACAGGGTCTGACTACACAGTCCAGCACAGACAAGTAACAGACAAGTGTGTCTGCCTTCATCTCAGGAGAGAGTTGACACAATGACAATGTCTTAAATGTATTGCATCTAATGAATACATATGCACATGTACTGTATATGACATATTTGTGTGGATCAAAGGTTGATTGTCATTTTATAACATTTAACCATGAGTTAATGTTGTTTTTTTATTTCTGGTTATTACTATAGTATTTGATACCCTTTGACAACAGAGTCAAATAGTCAGATATGGAAGGTTTGAACAAGCCATGGGTGTCAGTAGTTCTTTACAAAAGAAATTAGGAACAAGCAGAATAACTGGGATGATGGGAAGTGGAGGGAGGGCTGCTTGCACATCATTGCTAGCTGACCCCTGGCAGACAGCCATGAAACAAGAAGCAGTCTCTGTACTCTTGGCTCTTCTCTGATGTGTCTCGCTTGTTGATCTTCACTGAAGCAGACTCCTGATGTCTTGGCCTCACCAGAGACCAGTAAACTTTAAAAAAGATATCTCATAAGAGAAACCTGCCTCAGTTTGATGGCTGAACGCCTGTATTCTTGACATAGCAAAAGTCAAGACAGTCAAAGCTGTGATGAAGTTAAACCCAGGCAAAGAAGCACAAGGGAGATGTCTTAACAGGAAATGAAACACCGCCAGCTTCTCTGGTCCAAATGCCAAAAGCTAACCGCTTCCTCCTGCTCCCTCTACAGATCATCATCTTTCCTGGATATTTATCTGGCTGCGTTTCCACAGTTTAAGATAGTTACTAAACTAATAATAGAACAATCAAAATTGCATCTACTTATAGTAATTATAATAAAATAATATTCCATAAAATATTCGTCCTCCGTGTCATCTACCACAAAATGTTCCCCATTCATTTTAGAATTGTTCATTGTTGTTCTGTATTTTATGGCTGCATTTATCAATTTATTTGCAGATTTAGTATTTGTTAGTTCTGTGTGTAGTTTAGCAGTTTATAAATAAAAAAAATATTAAAGAAATTAATCGCATTGTTACGTCTGTATAAAGTATCGAGGTCACTGTATCAACAGCTCTGTAGCATCCTTTGGATCAAGACTGAATTGATATCAAAACTGCAAGAAATAGCATGACAGCAATATAAATATTACCTTTTGTCCAGGTGTATTTCAGTAATGTCCACTGTGATCATAATCTTATCTTATCATATCTTGCAATCTATTTCATAAATAAAAAGACATGATACATATATGTCTAGGAGGAAAAGGACCAATTCAGGATCTGTTTTGAAACCCTTCAAATCCCACAATTCTCTCCAACTGTAGAAAGACTGACTGAGGTTGTTTTGGCCTATTCTCTAACACTGTGCTTTTTTGCATTTTTTTCTGACACATCCACAAAATTTCACATCAAAAATATAATTCTGTTAAGCAAATGAGACCAACAGCAAGAAGATGAGGAAGAAGGCTCTGCCCATATAGTTATGCTTAAAGCCTGTCATCACGTCCAACTCAGCCTTTCATTTTCAGAATAGATAGCAGGTGAGACTATCAGTGTTTGGTGTCAAATATTATACATACTATTGTATATGATTAACAGTGGCCCAAAATTGAAATATAAAGAATACTAATTGTTTTCCATGAAACAGTCTACCATTATGTTATTATTGTTTTTCAAAAAAGAGAGGCAATATACATAAAGAAAAGAATAAAATGTCATTTCCTATTACTCATCACTGTATCATTGCCTAACGGCATTAGAAATGACATAAGAGGTGGAAAAGCAATTTGTCAATAAAGTTGAGACAATGAATTTACTCAAACCTCACATATCAAACAGACTTGTCTGAGTGAAATTAGTGAAAGAAGAACCTGGGTGTCTCTAAAAGTATTAAAGTACACAATCTAGTCTCCATACTGTGAGCAACACTGATTATACCTTTAACCTTAAGGCCCAGATTTTACCATTTACAACCACTGACCAACCACTTGAGAGCAGAACAATTTCAGAGTAATATGCACCTGACAAACTAAATTAACAATATATAACATCCAGTATACTTTATTTTACACATATACTATACATGATACAAAAATATTGATCACAGTGTATTTTCGTGGAAAAGGATTGAATGTGAAGGTTGAAAAATAACATTTAATAAATTATATAATCAATATCTGACATAATAACTAAAACATAATACAAAACCCCCAAAATATTTTAAAACAAACTATTTAGACAATATTTTAAAACAAGTGTCTAGTGTTGACTCTCTTTCAGTCCTTCCTTATGTTTCTGTGCTCCGAACAGCTGCTCTCCCATTAAAATGTCCTCATATCTGAGTCAGTGCATTTCCCACCATCAAATCATACCTGCACTCCAATCACTAAGGTTTCCCATGTTCTTCATGGTCCGCACACTTAGCTGCCATCACAGCTCATGGAGAGACTCATGATGGTGATGAATTCTACTTAAGTTTTTTTATCTGCGCATTACCACCCTGTTAGCATGTCATTAGCTGGCGGTTAGTCCAGCCGTCTCCAGTGGGATGGTACGCAGCGACACACTTCCTCACTGAAAGAGAAGCCTGGTTCACACCTCCGCTTCCTTATCTCGCAGGGAGGCCTGAGACAACTGCAGAGAAAAGAAAAAAAAAGATTTCACTTCAAAATAAGTAACATAACAACAAAATATCTAGAGCAGGTTGTGTTAAGTTACATACTAATAAAACTTATTGTATTGGGTCTCTTTCACAAATCTGAAATGGTCTAACTTGCTGAAAAAGATTAAACAAAAGTAGCACTGAATTCATGTACTGTGTCTTACCCAGGAGGGTATGCTGGTGAGTGAAAATTATTCAAAAGCTGGTGTAGGTCTGCATCTTTAAGCATTATAATAAACACCAGGACTTTGGCATATTGTAACCACTGTAACCACAGTATTTTCTGTTTGGGCTTAAAATCCATCATAGGATCCACCTATCACATGACGATGTTTGTTTAATTGCATATTTATTTTGATTCTTTGATTCTTTATTCTGATTGCAATGGTTATTTAATGGAAACCAGTCAACTAGAAATGTGATTACAAATGAATGTTCTGATTCTGATCTGGCTCCAGATCAGGGTGAATAAACATTTTCTTATTGTCCTGTATATTAATTTGGTCACTTGCAGTCGTCATCCATGACAGTTGGATGTGGTCTATTTAGTTCCCAGGAGCCTGCAGGTTTTCAATACAGTCAGACACTGCTGCAAATGATTGTGTACCACTGCTGCTGTACAAAGACAGACACTATTTGACTGTGACTTCTAAATCCTGATCAGAATATTTTTAATCATAAAATAATAAAATTAGCTTAAGAAACAGTTAACTCCTTTATTCATCAACAGGACAAATATTCTGGGACTGGCGTGTAATTGCCACTGCTTCTCTGGCTGCACGGAGTGTCACTTGGTGGATGACAGAATATTTAGCCATGGTTACTTAAAGAGACCTCTGACCCCATGATGAAACAGAAGAGTTCAAAAAGACACACACACTCTCTTTCAAATATAAATGTTCACAGACACATACACACAAGAGCCAGATTCCAGACACTAGATTCCTACTGCTATGTTATACTCATAAATCACTCTCAAACAAGGTCACAAAGGGTCAGGACCGGACAGGATAGATGGATGTGTGTGTATGTGTGCGTGTTTCCTCCTGTGCAGGGAGCGGAAATGGTTAAGTGACAGCTAGGAGAAGTCATTAGCACACTGAGGTCTTGTATTACACACTGGGTTCACTGCAATAATCACCTACCACTGTCGGACCAGTGTTTTCCTCTGGCTAAACACAGGCACTAACATCATCAATGTGTGTGTGTGTGTGTGTGTGTGTGTAACATGTGTGTGTGTGTGTGTGTGTGTGTGTGTGCTAAAGTCGGAACTGACTACTATAGGATGATGCAACCACTGAAATATAACAGGAACCTTAGCTGCCTCACCATCATAACAGTAATATAGACATAATTTATGCTAATCAGATCATTAATTAAACTGCCAAGTGTATAAATGAGGCCAGCATACTTAGTTTCTTAAAGTACATGGTAAAATTATATAACATAGCAATATAGACTAGCAGAATACAAAAGCATTTGTGTGTAGAAAATAGTTTCTCTTTGTGACCATGCTTGTCTTTATTATGTGCTACAATACCCTCTAAGGCCTGTGATGGTTTATATTAATATATACTACCTATTGTATTTCTGTCCCACTCTCAAAAGGTTGGACATTATATAATCTAGATACCAACTGAAATAGTAATGAGTCT
The DNA here is from genome assembly GCA_023238725.1 of Scortum barcoo. Taxonomy (NCBI): domain Eukaryota; kingdom Metazoa; phylum Chordata; class Actinopteri; order Centrarchiformes; family Terapontidae; genus Scortum; species Scortum barcoo. The sequence goes on from CM041553.1 coordinate 1,383,330, forward strand.
TGGGTGTCAGGGAGGATTTATTAGGTAAAAATGTTATTATCAATAATAACAAGAGACTTGTTACAGAGATAACAGGGCTTGCCCTTTGCCTATTAACCCAGCATTAGACGCTGTGTTAGAAAATTTATATATCATGGATGGAAAAATGAATAAGTGGTTGGACAAATGAATGAATGGGTCAATGGATGGATGGATAGATTATATATCAGTGAATGAGTGGATAAGTTAATGGATGAATGGATAGATGGGTTGACAAATAATGGATGGTTGAATTAATATATAAATTGGTGGATGGATGGGTGCGACACAGGATGTTTTTTCAGTGCTTTTCACTGTGAGGTTTGTAAGCATTTTGAGATGGCAATAAATAAAGACTTTAGGACTGAAAGATAATATTTTTGAAAATGGGAAATGTTTTACACCACATACTTCCCTTCTGCGCTGCACTTGTAGTGATGACATCCTGGAATAATGATTTGTGCTTTTATAATGCAGTAAATTCTTCAACGTAAAGTGAAAAAAGTGTCTCTCTTTAGCAGGAATTTACAATTACCAACAATGATATGAGATATGAAAACAGCAGAGAATACCAGGTAAGAGGGTGAACTTGAATAAATCCATCACGTTTTTCAACAATTTTGGGAATTGCTTGACAACAGGACTGTAGTTACTCATTGTTTGGTATGTTATTCATCTATTTACTCAGTAGTGTTCCTTTTAGACCAAGGCTGTGCACATTTCGCTGGTCTTCAAGGCAAACTTTTCTATATCCTAAAACACTGGCTGCTCTCTAATTAGAAGTGGTATTTTTAATCAGCAAACACGAGATGATACTGAAGCTCCTCCATCCCTCCTTACCTGCATGTGGCTTGGTGAAACCTCCTTCCTTTTAGGAAACACTTATTGGGCGACTCGTTACATTCGCAGGAACACTTTGTTTTATTGAGTGGCTGGTGTCTCGGACACGTCTTGCTGCACAAGCACTGACAGGTCTCCTTACTGAAGACGTAGTTCGGCGGGCAGTAAGGAGCTGGTGGGTTGTTGCAAACGCACTGGCAGGTGTTGCGGTCCAGGTGTCGGTTAGGGCCACAGTCTTGAGTTTGATCCCCACGCTGACACACACACTGGCAGGTTTCCAGGTCGAGTTCCTTACCTGGGCCACACACATCTCCTGAAAGTATGTCTGCAGAGATGGAAGGAAGACAAGACTCTGTCTTAACTGAACAGACACAAAGAGCGTATATACCCTGATACAACTTTTACTAATACTCACTGTAATACTGATACAATTACTGATAAACTCTTCAAGTTCCAATCTCTTAAGTGGGGTCTGTAGGGAGTTCCCCAGCATAACAATTATTGTAATTAAATCAACTAGAAATTATCTCAATTTGATGATATAAGAAATAATAATCTTACCACCATTACACTTATGAGAGTATTCAAAAACATACACGTCAACCTCTGTATGTGAATAAATAATATGATAATACATAATAATATATCACAAACATACACACATACATACAAACAGAATTCCTTTTGTCTTGAATTATGCTTGAATTCTTAAGTTTTTGAGTCATTTACTTTGATCAAAATACAATTTCACAGCACAAGAACAAAAGTATTTTAAATAAATTATGAGGTAACCAAGACACTGTTTCTGGAAACACAAACTGTTACATTTTTTCACGTCAGTTTCTTGACTTAACTTCGAACATTTCTGTACAAACTTGGATAACAATAACTGTACTGTAACAAAGACATCCAAGCTAAATCAGTTATTAACTAAGCAGCAGTTTGAGCAGTATATTAATTATATGAGAAAGTTTTATCTGATGCTTTATTGGCAGCAAATACAATCAAACTGCATCACCTAGCCTTCCTCAAGAAAGCCCTGACTAGAATTGCCATTGTTCTCAAAACGACTTGAGAAACAAAGGGTACAGTAAATAGTCTTGGCAGCAGTGAGGTCTTAGTGAGAACAAGGCAAAGCTCAGAATCTAAAATAGGAATAAGGTTTATTGCCCTGTTAGTTTCCACATGATTAAGATAAAAGGCAAAAATAATAAAAGGACACTAGAAGATTGACCATATAATATAAAAAAAACATATTGAACAGGGAATGTTCAAATGTTCGCAGTGTGAAATGTGTGCAATGTGCAACATAGTAATTAAAAACTTTACTAATGACACAGCAAGCCAACCATTAGCATCCAACACAGCATGTATTCCTGCTCTGTGGTTTTTCTGGAGCTCAGCCGCAGCAGGTAGACTAAGTGACAGAAAGAGGGACGACTGAATCTGAGCCCACTAACAAAACTAATGTCAGACTGAACACTGCTCAGCTTTTGTTCAGATTTTGGCTCCTTGTGGATTGTCTGATAGCACGTCACTGTGGTATTGCACATTGCCAATATCATACATGGATCTCGCTCTCTCATCTCTGGTATACATAAAAAAAATAAATAAATAATTTTAATATGCTATGGTGTTTAATTATATCAATTAAATATCATTTTTTATCTTAAGCTAATAGTTGATTTATAAACCTGTCTTTAATTTAGCCAATGATTGAAAACAGATCTATATATATAATATAATATAATATAATATAATATAATATAATATAATATAATATAATATAATATAATATAATATAATATAATATAATATAATATAATATAATATAATCCATGACAAAAAGTGAAGAGGTAAAAAAAAGTTTCTCTTCCTCTGGGGACTATTACAGCAAATCTCATTAAAATACAGTCATTACGGTTTGAGAAACACACCATTTCCTCATGGCTGTTCTAATTGGACCAAATCTCAACTCTCAGCTTCTAATTTAACTTCACAAAATATCTCCTGATATCTTTTGCAGATCATTTGTTTTGGCCATGAAATACATACTGTGTGAGAGTGTGTTTGTATGTGTGAGTATCTGAGGAATCTGACACTCTGGAGTCTCTGCATTCTTCTCTTTCGTATTTGTTTACACTTAGTCCAGAGTGTTATCATAGCCAAACACACACACACTGAGGAACTCACAAACACACACATACAGCTTCTCAACAAACATGTTGTAGTCATAAATACTCCTCAGTGAACACATGAACATTCTCCTGTTACAAAGACTAACACACAGAAAGACAATGTGTGTTTGTTTCTGTGTTTGGTATGTGTCTGCTTATGTGTCAGGCCTCAAGGACACGTCATCATGCAGCACCCACACCGATCAGTCCCATTTATTGGCACCTACTGTTTTTATGTAGTGCATTGTGTAGGTCAAGCTTTAATGGTCCAGATGTGTAATTTTCTCATTTCTGCATTTGTGAGATCTGATCACTGTCACAATCAGTATAAAATGAAATATATCTTTATAGGAATATGTTTGTAATGTTTTTACATCTGCAAATGACCACAAACCTAGTTTGCAATTTATGTAGTGCAGTTTCTTGTTATTATTGGCTGACAAATACTTCAATACATCAGCTGCTGATGGGTCTAGCTGTGCTGTCCATGCTGTGTCATCTCAGACACTGTGACAGAAATAAAGAGGAAGGAAGGACATTAGAGGCCAAAGACATCCTGCTAAAGCAAAGAGTCGATGAGTGAAATGGGATGTGTGTCATGGATATGGTCAAGAGAAAAGACAGTGACCTGATAATGATGCCATGGCTGTTGGGGTCTGAGAATTTACCTCACATCTACTGAATTGTGCTTTCTGTCAGACTCTCACTTTTTTAGAAGTGATATATATGCAGTCAACTGTGCCCTCCTCACCACGCCTCAACAATTTCAGTTAGGTTGGAGAAATGTTCACTAAAAATGTATAAAGCTTGCAGGTATGTGCTACAGTGATGAGGGCCTCCCTGCCACCTTTCCTTTCACTTCTATCCTGTTTACTCTCATGTTAAAGATTTTCCACAGAGGCTGAGCTGAGCTGAGCTGCACTGAACCAGGAGGGGTGAATTTAAAGAAAACAGTCGGAGTTGTGTAAACAGCAGCTGAGGTCATCATAGTGTTTCCACATTAAATGCTGTTTTCCTTTTAGGTTTCACACTTGGTATTATGTGAAAACCCTTTGCTGTTTTTGTTTTAGCTTCCTACAAGTCACCAGACTCTGTGTATCTCTTTCTCTCTCTCTCCTGGAATGTAACAGACTTTTCTTTTTATTCCAGCTGTTGAGTCAAATGTTTGGTTTGTTCAGTGAGGCTTTTTTTCACGTCAAATGTTCAAATACAACTGAAAAGGGGAAAGAAAAAGTCAACTTTTCCATTGTTCTTTGGGACAAGTAAAGATGGCCATTTACCTCAGCACAAGAAGAAAAACGACTCAGGTTCTCTGGACAGGTGAAGAACATTTATATCAGAATGTTAAAGGCCAGACTGAGAAGTGATCACAGCTGTTACAGGTTAACTAACAATGTGGAAGAATCTACAGACATGTGGTGCTACAGGAATGTTTTGTGCTCTGTGGTGAGAGACGAGTTGGTCTTTGGATTTATTTTGAATTGGACAATATGACTCTGATTTAGATTTGAAATTCAATATTCTCTCTCTCTCTGTCTGTCTCCTCCTTCTCCTTATCAGACGTTGATCTGGAGTGACATCTGCAGATGCTAAATACTGTGATTTCCTCCTGTCTGTCCTTGGAGAAGGATCCCTCCTCTTTGGATCCTCCTGTTGGTTTCTTCCATTTTTCTTCCGTTGAGGGTTTTTTTTGTTCTTTTTTTTGTCACCTTTTCATTTTCTTCTATTTTTTCTATTTACTATGTTTATAAGTATTCACCAATATACCTTGTCAAATTCTCTGTCTGTGCAAACCTACTTAGTAATAAGTTTGATTCTGATTCTGATTCTATTATTATTATTCTATTATAGGATGCCAAAAATAAAGAGACCCTCACACAAACACATGCAGCACCCAATGCCTCTGTCGTCTACTCTGCTTATCACTACAGTCTTGACTTTGTTGGCAGTGGAAGGCAATTTTCCTGCTATTGGACCTACTGTATACCTGTCAGCTGCTGCAACTGTTGATTTCCCTCATCTTTTTTAGGCTACTGTAGGAAAAATAAGAAAATATAGTTTCCTTTACATTACTTTCTGAAAATAAAAACGGCTGTGAGATATAACATAAATTTGTTGTGTGCAAATGTGAAAACACTCACCAAGGTACTGTTGGGAGGGCCTTGGAGGGGGCAGTATTGGAGGAGGGGGGTTGTGGTGCATATCGGTGGTTATGCTGACACAACGACACTGCCTGTTGCTCCAAGTCTGACCGGGAAGACAAGTCCTGTTGGATATTGGACACCTTCAACAGAGAGACAGAGAGAGGAAGGTTACAGTCAGGAAAGCACCCCCACCATCCCAAATCACACATAGCGTATCTACAGAAGACCATTACAGCCTTCTGATTTTGTTTTCTGAGATAAAAGTCATATTCTGTGTCTGACAAGGGCAAATATGTTCAAATAGACGAAACACAGGGAAATGATTTCATTTGAAAACATGTGCATCATTTAGAGAAACACAGAGCTCCATATACAGAAAAAAAAACAGCAAAGGTGTTTCCACCTTGCAGGACCTTGTAGAGCGATTTAATTCATCTGAATGATTGCTGAGGAGCTTGCATAACAATGATTATGCATTAATATGCATTATTAGTATCGTACAGATGGAGCTAACCTCCATTGATGAGGGTGAGGATGATCAGTTGTGGGGTTTTGGGGGCGTGTGCAGAGGTCACTATCAGCATATGAGCAGAGTAGAGCAGTAGCAGGAGTCAGAAATCCACAACATACAAATATATGATACACAGACTTCAATAACTTCATGACAACAAATGTGTCCAAGCTGTGTTTGACACTTTTTAGCATCCTCAGGTATTTTGTCTATTTGCATGCGTTTGTACATGTTTTCTTAAGCAGCTGCACATCTGTCCTTCTCGGCCAGAAATTCATAGATTCGGTGTGAGTTGCTCCTTGATGATATCGTTATTGCTGATGTACATAGTAAATCAACATCCATAACCCCGCTTAGAAACCACAGAAAAGAAGACGGCCCTTATAACTCCAGAACTTGCCTGAGGTGAAGTTTTCTTTTATATCAATATTCTAGTAATTCAGCAATCTTGGAACATTATTCTTTGACCAGGAAAACATTGCAGGTTTTTTTTCCTGAAGCATCTTGTATTCCCCTACGACAGTTTTACATATTCTCATTGTGAAATATAAAGTACTGGTAATAGCTCAGTCTCATGCTATCAAACACTGGGAGTTGCCCTCCTCAGTCTGGTACTGTAAACACTGACCTCTGCAGGGGAGATTAGTGGAACCACTGGGATTTCACTGATTTGGAAAGTTTAAATGAAGCTAGAACAGCAGGAGGAGGAACTGTTAATGTGACTGTAATCACCATGCAGACAGCAGCTCTGGAAAGCTACACTTTACTGCAAGCATATCAGTGTCAGCTGCCAAATACTCAGTTTTCACTGAGCAGCTGAGGAACAAAATGACATTGGGAGTTGTCACCTGTTTTTCCATCATGACAGAACAATTGTGAAGTTGTTGGATGGACAGCTAAACAATGAGCTCTGTAAAGCTAAGGAGGAGCTGCAGATTCAGGTGGTGATCATCTGTCATTTGATTCATTGTTATTACTAACAATATGTCAGCTATAGCCTTCTTAGATTCATCTCAAAAAGGCAGCTGAATCATTATATACCAACTTTACAGTTAAACTAACAATGAACATGAACTTGTTTGTTTGGACAAGAACAAAAATGTTCATGTTTCCTTTCATATGCAGTTCATAACAGCAGTTTTCCACAAAATGTACAGCTCCATGAACTAATATCTAACTATGACCAGAATCAAATGTCTCCATGTAAAGTAAAATGTCTCTAATACTGGCATTTCCACTAAGAATCAACAACCTTTATGAGCCCAATTAGCAAATGTGTGCATAATTAGCCTGTTAAATTCCTTTAGTACATTAGAATGAGGCTTTGGGCTGTTTAGGTGTTTCTGTCTGAGATCTACTGTCTTATTCTGTCGTACTGTTATTTTTCGTGTGTTTGTTTTTCACGATTTTGACTGATATGTGCAGTCTGTTTGCTGGCTGCCAATCAAAGTCCCTCTTGGAGAATAAAGATTGACTCTTTTGTTAATTGTTCAGGACAACCAAATCCCACCAGCTGTCACCAACCATCTATACAGACCTGTGGGTAATCCCTGCCAGTGCACACCACCTGCACATCAGAGTTTTCAGGTCTACTTTCTGGGAGAGCATCAGGAGATTGTCATTATTATAAAAACTTGCATTCACTGTTTTTCATACCTGTGTGTTTCACAATCTTAGTCTTATGTTTCTTGTCTTTGGTGTTGTCATTTTTCGGTTTGTCATTTATTTTGGAGGTCCCTATGGACCACAGTGGTTCTGTCTCACCACATCTCGTGTCATAAAGATCTTCATGTGGCTAGTGCGTGGATTTTTTTTTAAGTAAGTGAAAGAAAGAAGCAACTTATTTCTAAAACTGAGACTGCTGAGCCTGCCACAGTATCAGCTATTACCACTAAATGTAACAAAAAAAAAGAAAAATACTCTAAGCAAAAATATCTACCTGCCTCCTTTTAACAGGCTAACATTAACGTTTAACTGGCTTTTAACTGCTAATCTTTGCCTGAGAAAATCAGGGCTCTTTGGGTCTGCTTTCTGTAAAAGGCTTCCTGATAGAGAAATGAACTAGAAATGAGTAGAAGTAGCCAATCGTCTTGTTGTTGGTTTGCATATGTAGGTCACATATTACACTGAGAATAATTCATAAACAGTTCAAAACTACATGTTTTGCGTTTAAAAACACAAGATTAAAGAAATAGGTTTGAACTTTTTAACTAGAGAGGGCAGCTTTTCATTTAAGTTACTTTTTAATAATTGGCAGCAAAGGTCTAAATTCTCCAACAGATCCTGATCTTCAAAAAGTTTGTGGTAAAATATTAATAACAGTAAAAAGGCACCATCTCTTTCTATCGGATCTTCAGGAGTTGCCTGGGACGGAAATTTGGCATTTAAGTGGTTCAAGAAATGGGATTCCTCAGATCTGTATGCGAGTGAATGTTAATTTGGCCTGTGATAAGCCATTTTAAAGATTGTAGACAAATAAACACCTTGATCAAAGGAGGATTTCTTGGGTCAGCTTCAATCAGACAGTCAGGAGGGAGAGGGAAGTAACAGGATGATCTATGATGAGATATCACTGGGATTTCTTCTGCCTTGTGTCCCTATATTTGGAGTCAGAAATGCTTATAGTACATGCAATAGCATGCCTCGAAAGCTGCATTTACCCAGCTTTAGAAATACAGTTCTATGAAACATTTGACTTTACACTGGGTCTGTCTTAAGAAGAGGACATTTTACTACAATGTCCCTTTTCGCTGGAATACTCTTACTGCTGACATCAGACTCTGTTAGGGCCTTCAACTGAGCTGAAAACTCATCTCTTCACTTTCACTTTCAATTAGTTTTTACCATTCATTACCTCAGATCTTGAACCTGGTATCTTTATCATGTCATCCCTCTCCCTTAGTTAGTTAGTTCTTCCTTGTTCTCCTCTTTTCACTCAGGCTTCTCTGTGCAGGACTACTGGCCATCCTAAAAGCTCTCTCTGTCCAGGCTGTCAGTGCTACATCCAGATGTGGATCTGGATCTTTGTCCGCCAGAGATATCCAGCCACTCGTCATCACCCCCTCTCTCTGTGGTTTGCATGCTTCAAGTCTCTCTATCCCTCTGTGTGCTTGTTTGTCTCTATTATCTGTGTTAATGCTGCTATCCTCTTCTGCGTTTGTGTGGCCTCCTCTCTCCAGGTCTCCATAGTGTGGAGGAGATGGTGTAGCTCAGGTCCTACTCAGTGGGTGACATCTGAAGTTCTTATGGATCTATCCTCCTCCCTTACATTACAATGTATATCTATTTATATATTATTTATATCTATCTGTTAACTTTTTATTTCTCTGCTGTGGCAGTGAACACAACACACCGTCTCTCAGTAACTGCTGTGCTGCGACCTGAGCTTATCTAGACACTTTATGGCTGAGTAAAGTAACTTCAATACTCCTAATATCATAAAGCACTGTTCTGTCACTGCACCAATGTGCACCACCAACCCACACCGGAGAGACTCTCCTCCCAGAAATCATTCTAAAAAGCATTTTTTCAACCTATTTCAAAGATGAGGCACAATTATGGTGGCTAAACTTTCACCTGTTCTTAAGTCATAAGCCCAGGAGAGAAAACCATTCAGACTCATAAAACAGATCATCATAATATGTTTTCCTCATTTGTCTCTCAGGGCTTCTCTGTAGAGAAACCTACACATTCACACAGGTTTCTATCATATGCACAACATTTTAATGGATTAAATACAGTTTAAATATGAAATAATACTTAAGTTGATTGGGATACTAGAAGGAAGCAGACAATAACAGACAGCCCTCTTTGGTCTTCTCAGATAGGTGGAGGAGAAGTGCTGATATCTCTCTGTGTCTACAGTGGCTCTGTTGTTTGCTATGTTAAGACCACATGACCTTGGTATTTGTTTTCTCTGGTTAAATTCTTCCTGTTTTCTTTTCCCCATTCCTCTATAATCATTTTCATCCTTTCACATCTCCTTTCAGTCTTTCACCTCATTTGTTCCCTACTGACTGCTCTTTACATTGTCAAGGCTACAATTTCTTTTAGCATCTAGAGTTTGCTGTTAGTGCTTCTAAAAATCATAGAGACTGTTATGATGATCCTCCAGCTGACCAAGTAATACATGTCTATGAAAGATACATTTCTTATCATAACAGCATCTTGTAGCTGAGTGTAGCTTTGGATGAGATGACTTCACACGAATGCACTCATGCCTGTTGCTGTAATACTTACTGGAATACGTTTGTAATGAATTAGACACACACACACACACACACACACACACATACACACACACACACACATTGTGGCAAATTACCACCCACCCCATTCTACAGGAAATGAGCAGGCTGACAGTTATTGCAGATGTCTCATTGTGAATTGGAGTGGTTCTCATGATCATGATCATCCAGAAATCAGCCTTTGTTTTCCCGTAGTTTTGGGCATGATTCTTATCGCTCAGGTAAATTAGTTAGTTGTTGTTAATAGCACACAGCATCATAGCCTAGTCTAAGGGCAGAAACCTGTGCAGTCACACATTATATATGATGTAAACAAACTTCTGTTGTGTCTATTTTAGCTAAATCACTTACATGGAGGTAAAATTAAATGTTACTACTCTTTAAAATATTACAGACCCTCATTACAACTGTGTTAGAGGGGTTAGCTTTTTTATGAGCTTTTCCTGTGGGCTGCTACATATTATCTTACTAACTCTTTTTCCTCACATTTCTCATCATATGTTTTCCAATGCACTGGAGGCTGAGGGACGGCCCCAAACAATGGATGAAGGAGTCAAAGCCATAATCCCTGAAAAGGGCAAAGACCTCCAAGTAGTGGGCTCTTACAGACCACTACCCTTGTTAAACCCTTGTTTAATTTATACTGACTGCAACCTAAGGTATTAGCCCTGAGATTAAATAACATAAATGGTCAGATCATTCACCCTGACCAACGGGGGCTTATTCCCAGCAGAGCTTTCTTTACCTTGAGGCACCTATTAAGTGTCATGTATGTTTTGCACATGATGACCTTGTAATTGCTTCCCTTGAAGCTGAAAAAGCATTTTACCATTTCAAGTTTTAGTATTTATTTTCTGTACTACATAAATGTAACAGGAGAAACGTTTATTAAATGGGGTAAAGTTCTCCATAATTGCCTCAAAGCCAGAATCATTACGAATCAAACCATATTCCTTGAATTTACAGTTCACATGACTGCAAATTGGGGCTGCATTTTCCCTCTCTTTTCTGCTCTAACACAGAGTTTACAATATCTGTTTCCATGATCCACAGCTATGATACAGACAAGGCACAACACAGGATCTCCCTATCCACATGACATTTTGTTGTACTTTAAGGTCAGCATTGCTGTTTTCCTCATCTGATCACCCTCTGTGGTAGTTTTTCTGGATGCTGTATCAGCAGGACAAAGTAAACCTAATTTAATTACCTTTTACAAGGAGGGCATACTTTAAAATACTTTCAGGACTCTCATTCAATATAAATATGTGAAGCTGTTACTGACTTTAAAACATTTTATTTAGCTATTTTTAAATGATTTATTTATTTTACTCATTATTGATTAATTCATTCTTTAATCCATTCTTTTTACAAATGTCCTGTTTTTTCACTTCTTTCCTCTTTATACTTGTAACTCAAATTCATATTATCACTTAATTTGGCGATTGGGAATGGTTGCTCAGGGTTTGTTATTGTGATTGATGTTAAAATGACTTTCTATTATAAGAATGTTTACATTGTGTTATGCTTCTTGCCTAAAAAAACTATAGAGAGACCAAAGATTTATGAAAAGAAAATAAACTACAAAAACATTACTCACACTGTACAAAAATAAGTGGGCTGAATCTTAGATTGCATTATGTACATTTTTGTAATTATAAGTTTTCAGTAAAGAGCTAAATACATAGTAATGACTATTGATTTTGATGGAAAAAAAATGATGAAATGATGAAAAAAAAATGAAAGCCCTAAGAAAGAAAAGCCCACAGTTTTCCTCTTCACATGTCCATAAACCACCTCTATTACCTATGATGAACAAAAAAGCCATCATTTTAATAAAACTTCATTTCTCACAAAGGATGGCTGAAAGAAAACAAAAGTATATAATCCCCCTTTATTAATTTTTGTTCAGCTCCTGACATACTGGGATATCTATGGTCATCTGTAATGTCAGCTGCTGTAGAATAAAGTTTCACAACCAGCATATAACCCAAAAGCCTTTATAAACTATTACCTCCTCAGTCATTATATATTGCTGTTGTTAATTAATATCAACTTAAAAATACTGTCAAAAAATTCTGATTATCCATGTTACTGAAAACAAACTCTACCCTGATGCTGAAAGTACTCCAGAAACCAGATACTTTGTTTGGATTTCCACAAACTGCCAAGAAAAATATACTTCCTTTTGAAACTGTACTGTACTCACTCAGTAACACACACACACACACATACACTTACACACAGTCAATTATATAAAAACACCACAAAGTGAAAATGGTGTGGCTAAAACACAACATTTATGGAGCTGTTGATTGACTTGGACACAGAGACAGACAGCAGGAAGTGTGTTCGCAGACACACAAATAGTTTGAAGTTGTGAAAGAGTCTGGCAGTGACGCAGCGAGGTTTCAGTTGGAGCTGGAGTGACATGCACACAAATGGCGACTCAGGGGAAAAAGAAGAAAGTGCAAGAAAAAGATGGAGAGGGGAAAAGACAAAGAGACTGGTGTGTTTCTCTCATTTCACCTAATGTGAAACATACGTGTGCTTCATGCTTACGTGTGTGTCCTTACAAGTGGAACTACTGATTTGTAAGTGTGAAAATCTCTACAATGCGTTTCCATTTCCAGCTATAATCTGACAAGTTGTGCTGTGTGTGTGTGTGTCTGTGTGTGTGTGTGTGTGTGCGTGTCTGTGTGTGTCTAGGGGTGTATTGTCAAATACCAGCACGTATCAACATTCCTCTAACATCAAAAGTGGTCTCTCTCTCTCTCTCTCTCTCTCTCTCTCTGTCTGTCATCTCATTCTCATGCACGCACACACACACACACACTCTACACCATCAAAACCTATTAATGTCAATGAAGTGGATTTTGTGACCTAATAGAACAATGAAAACACAAAATAGTCTGTAAGATAACTGTAGATATTTAACATGAATAGAACACATCTGTTTATTGAGTCACTTTGAAAGTCTAAAAAAATACTCCCATTTCATTAACAGAACATCTGTCATATTATAGCAGATCATCATAGTACACATACATCTTCATGTATTTCTTTGGCTTAGATTTATTGTGAAGGTCTACGGCACATATAAGTGCACATTACACATTGAACAGGTCATTACTCTCCTGTACCCCATCCAGACACACAGAAACACACACAGAGAGAGAGAGAGAGAGAGAGAGAGAGAGAGCTAGAGAGAGAGAGGGGGCTTCTTCTACTTGGGTTACATATGCATCAGGATCTTACCATCGTTCATCACGCTGCTCATTCACCTGATTTGAAAAATGAATGGTACTGGAAAAAGAGCTGAGCATGCAGTGGAGATTCCTCTCCTTCAATATAGTGAGCATTTGCTTCAGGAGATTTTCTTCACATTAACTAGAGGTATATATAACTATGTATAGAAGATATATCGCCGATATAAACTTATTTAAGATATATTAGTATTGATATGCCGATATGCAAAGTATGCCCACTGATAACTAACAATTACATAAACTCTTTGTGGCCTCTCCTTCTGCAATAGTTTAATATCAGCCAACTGGAGAATTGGAGTCATCAGCTGTTTGTCCACATGAACTAACTCCTACTAGTCATGTAACAGTAGTGGGCAGGAATACACATTACCTGGAAATGTGATTAAAATTAGGATTACATTTGTATACAAACCTTGCCTATAACTACTGAAAGTCATTGTAGGTAGAATTCTGTTTTTAAATTCAATTGTATTTTCTTTTAAATCATCAAGTCAATCCTGCTGAAAATCAGTGCTGTCTATGAGCACATTCACAACCTGGAGAGTTATTATTTTATTATTATTATTTTCTGGCTGAGTACCGTAGCCTAAGCTGCTTCACACTTAGATAGAAACCGCCCCAGTGCATGCTTATTAATTAAGTTGCTCAGGTGTGCAAACCAAATGTATTGTATTAGTTTCATTCAAAATACATATGTTTATACTGAAGGTATCTGAACTGCTTGCTTTAATCTGTGTTTTGGAAAATGATTAAACATTGGCATCTTTCTGTTTTCAAAGGACACATGCCAAAACATACACCATGAACCACTTCCTCATGGGATCCTGACTGAGTGTAACTGTGAGTTCATTAATCACAGCATGCCTCATCTAGCTATGCTTTCAGGAACATACACACAGGTGTATAATTCAAACACTCTTTGTGTGTGTGTGTGTGTGTGTGTGTGTGTGTGTGTGTGTTGCCAATAAGAACACCTCTCTGCTGAAAAAAGAAAAGGCTGTTCACACACAAACAGCTCTGAGGACACATGAGATGAGTAAACCAGGTCACATTTGAGTCTGAATAGTGTGTGTAAAGCCAACAGAAGTGTCTGCAGGTTGTGTGAGCAACAGTGACAGAGTGATGCTGTGAGTATGAGCACTTACTCAGGCAGGGCTCTCCTGATGATGCTGTGAACTTGTTTGTACACATCCAGTTTGGACAGACAGCTGCACTGCGTGTGGTTGGCCACACTGATAGTCACTGGCTTAGTGCCTTGGGTGATCGGGACAGTGATCTCAAACAGCTGCAAAGAAAGCAAAAGAGAAGAGTCAGAGAGAGACGAGGTAAAACAACACCAGTGCCAAAATCATAGTGAAGGGCACTGTGAGGAATGGCAGTGCAGTTTTTTTGTTTTTGTCAAAGTCAGCATTCGTGCATACGTGGTCTCCGTTATAGATCACATTTACAGGTAAAAGAAATAAAAGTAATTGTAAAGAAAATGAAAACACAACTGCCCAGTGGATAAAAATGTGATCATAAATGGGTTTTGATGGCACCTGCAGTATAGAAGTACTGAGCATAGTTGCCAAGATTCTCTGCGAGGATGGCCAACAACTACCAACAAAATGAAACTAGATGACTTTGGTGATCCCTTAAGTTCTACAATTTTAATATCTTATTTCAGCTGTTGCACACAGACCTGTGCTCTACCTCACCAGACTGAAGATTAAGGTTTACATATGAGGTGATGTGAAACTGCCTAAATGTAACGTGAGTAAGTAGCCAAGTTAGTCAGTCGGTCAGTCTTTCTGATCACAGCAAGGTCTGTTTGTATCAAAGATGAAGAGAAATGGTACTAGCTAATTTTTTATTTTGACTCATTTTACACTGTCAGCAACTATTCAGCTGCTTTGATGTTGTTTAGTTTAGTTTTCTCTTTCTTCACAAGGAGTCCAGTAATAAGTGGTGTGTCTCTAATGCAGCTTCTACATGCATATGTTACAATGTAATATATCTTAAATTCAATTCACAATTCAAGTCCTGAAACTCACTTAGTCCCATTCAACTGCCCCATACTTCAAATTGAGTCAATTAAGGTAGTCCATCACAAGAAGCCACTATTTCACACATTCTTTTAACAAGGACCCTTTTACAAAGACCTCTCAACTTGGAGTTCAAGCTGTAAGTAAATCACTGGGGGAATCAGCACATTTTAATGTGAAAGCAATGAGCGAGAATGTGAAGGATTGCCACTTAAAGAACAAAAAAAGTAATAAGAAGCTGGACTTGGCACTGATGAAGATACTTACACAAAATTGTTGCACAGAATAGAGCAGAAACCCTGAGAGCCACTTCATTCTTTCAATCGCGGAGTAGAACAGCATGAATAGAATCTAATTAATCTCAGTGACTCCCATTCACGAACTTTAAAGAGCTTAAACTGTCTCTCTCTCTCCCATCTAATGAGGATATCATCAAAGCTGACCTCAGTTTTTTTTACCTGGTGAGTGCTCACCATGGCTACAGAACATACACATGTTGTGTTTTAGCCACACATACAGAGCTCTTTGAGATCATGGTGACCACCACAGGGTTCACCCACACACATTTTTTAAATTTGTAGTGGTGTTTTGGCTTGCACATCTGCAGAATTCCTCATATATAGACTTACACTACCGTTCAAAAGTTTGGGGTCACTTAAAAATGTCCTTATTTTTAAAGAATAGCAGTTTTTGTCCAATGACAATAACATTAAATTAATCAGAAATACAGTCTAGATATTGTTAATGTGGTAAATGACTATTCTAGCTGGAAAGCAGCTGAGTTTTAATGAAATATCTACATAGGGGTACAGAGGCCCATTTCCAGCAACCATCACTCCTGTGTTCTGTTTAATGTACATCGTGTTAGCTAATCGTGTTGAAAGGCTAATTGATGATTAGGAAAACCCTTGTTCCATTATGTTAGCACAGCTGAAAACTGTTGTGCTGATCTTATTAGAGAAGCTATAAAACTGGCCTTCCTTTGAGCTAGTTGAGTATCTGGAGCATCAGCATTTATGGGTTCGATTATACTCTCAAAATGGCCAGAAAAAGAGAACTTTTCTTCTGAAACTCAACAGTCTATTCTTGTTCTGAGATATGGAGGCTATTCCATGCGAGAAATTGCCAAGAAACTGCAGATTTCCTACGATGGTGTGTACTACTCCCTTCAGAGAACAGCACAAACAGGCTCTAACCAGAATAGAAAGAGAAGTTGGGAGGCCCCGGTGCACAACTAAGCAAGAGGACAAGTACATTAGAGTCTCTAGTTTGAGAAATAGATGCCTCACAGGTCCTCAACTGGCAGCTTCATTAAATGGTACCCACAAAACGCCAGTCTCAACATCCACAGTGAAGAGGCGACTCCAGGATGCTAGCCTTCTAGGCAGAGTGGCAAAGAAAAAGCCACATCTGACACTGGCCACTAAAAGGAGAATATTAAGATGGGCAAAAGAATGCCATACCATACCCTGTGGACAGCGCTTGATTGGAGCCAAGCCAATTTCCTCCTACAACAGGACAATGACCCAAAGCACACCTCCAAACTATGCAAGAACTATTTAGGGAAGAAGCAGTCAGCTGGTATTCTGTCTGTAATGGAGTGGCCAGCACAGTCACCAGATCTCAACCCTATTGAGCTGTTGTGGGAGCAGCTTGACCGTAATGGTATGGTACGTAAGAAGTGTCCATCATCAAGCCAATCCATCCTTGCGGAAGGTGCTTCAGGGAAGCATGGGGTGAAATATATTCAGATTACCTCAACAAATTGACAGCTAGAATGCCAAAGGTCTGTAAGACTGTAATTGCTGCAAATGGAGGATTCTTTGACGAAAGCAAAGTTTGAAGGACAAAATTATTATTTCAAATAAAAATAATTATTTCCAACATCGTCAATGTCGTGACTATATTTTCTATTCCTTTTTGCAACTCATTTGATGAATAAAAGGTGTGAGTTTTCATGGAAAACATGAAATTGTCTGGGTGACCCCAAATGTTTGAACGGTTGTGTATATTTGGTGTTTCCACCAAAAGATTCCAACAAAAGATTGTGTCTCTACAAAACTGTAGATTTGCATTTGTTTTGTCCTCTACAACTGGCCAAATAAAAAGAGACAATTGTCAAACTAAACTTGCTGAGATATGAAGCTTTGTTAATGTTTGAAGAGACTTTAGTATGTTGCACCAAGAAACTGTATTAACATAATGCATGACACAAGTAGGTGATTACACTTATGACTTAGTTACCATCACGACACTACTTTAATTTACTGAGGTATTTACTGATGTTGCCAATAAGCACATTCACAGCTGGCTCCATTTGAATACATTGTTGTTAATTAATGCCGGATGTTGGGCTTTTGTATATGCATGGAAAGCAACAGAGTGCTGTCTGCTTCTGAAATAGAAACACTGATTGAAGAAATCATGGTAGCATGGTAGTTTACTTGGGGATATTTTTGCATTCTGCAAATGATTTTAAACTTTATCAATATGTCGCTCACCAATGTAATTAATAATAGACTGGTTAGATGGCCATCTACAACATTGGGATTCCTTGTCTAGGTATCATGGATAAACACAGTAAATGTCTTTGCCATCTGGCCATTAGATGTCAAGATATCTTCCTCTGGAACGCAACATTGGAGGGAGGGACAGACCAGCTGACATCACACATGCTAGTGGAGCAAAAGGAATATATCAAAAATAGCATATGTGAGGCATTATGTGTAACAGAGCCAACAATGACAAAACCAGAACACATTAGACATAATAAAAGAGTGAAAGAAGGAATAAACCAGGGTGTTGAAGAAAAAGTGGCACACACACATCTGTGGGGAGAAAATCCATCTTGAACTAAAGCCGTATGCAGAGAATCATCAGACAAACATACTTACAGTCAATCAAACACTAAATTATACAGTTTTGCACAAGTTCCATCACCTGCTAAGTGGCGAAACCTGTCAACACCTGCCAGCTGCTTCAAGGCACTGCCAAAGCAAATTAGCTAAATTAAACTTTCAGGATGACAAAACTAACCACAGATGACTTTAAAGAAATAGCCACATTTGACTCCTCACCTTTCCATACATCCACTGTGAGACAAATTATTTGCAATCACATACTCAGGCCTGTAGTCTGAGGTTGCAGCCAAAAATAGCAGCAAGGAAAAACTAGAGGGGAGAAGGAATGTTATGTGAAACCTAAAAAAGACTGTGGCTTGTTCCACAGCCTTGTCACTGCTACCAGGCAAAATCCTCACAGCTTCAGCCCCCTTTCTTCTTACCTCATCTAAAAGGTGCCATGCTTCACAAAATGTCTTGATTCTGTTGGCCTGGAACCATTTTAATATACCTGTCTGAGTTTACACCAAAGGCTTAGTCTGTTTTTTTGAAGATGCCTGCTTTTCCAACAACAGAGATATACTGTCTCTGTGAAAAAAACAGCAACACAAAAGCATTTTCAAACATCTTCACCATCTAAACCTGCTTGTACAATGCAGACAACTCTTAGGTCCAAAAGACATAAATAATAAGGGAGCTGCAGCTTGTGTGTTGTAGTGTGTGAGGAGAGAGTACAAACATCTGTGTGTGATGCTCGGTGCATTTGCATAATTGCAGCCAAACCAAATAACAAATACAAAGCTCAAACCCTAGCAGGTATTGAACTTCTCAGATTCCAGCAGAGTCTCACCTGAAATATTATTTTACACATTATAAAGAACATTGGACTTTTCTAGAGTAAATTCAGTTTGTGTGAACAGCTGCGTTTGCAGTTGCTGAAGAACTCTGTGTATGGACTGGATGAACTTTTTATGTGAACAGAAATGGAGGGAAGCTTTATGTATACCTTGACTGCATGAACGTTATGGCCAAATTTTTTGCATTGATATGTTTTGTTTATTTCTCTTTTTCATGAACATTGGGGGGACTTTTTGTACCAAAGCATCTATAAACTTTGACCATGCTTATGCACCAAGGATCATTGATGTAAGGTGTAAAATGTAATCGATCTCCTCATGTCTTACAGGAGTCTTGCATTCTCTCAGTGTGGAACACAGTCCACCCGTCAAGTGCAATTGCTTGAATCTGATCTGAATTCACAATTCTGGGTTTTCCTACATCTTATTTCATCCATTTCATTTTTCTCTGGCCAGACAATTAGTAAGGAAGAGGCTTGGCAGTGGAGTAGCCTTTGGCTCAGGCTGGGTTTGCTTAGCTCTTATTCTTGCTCTCTTCCCTCTCTTCCTGTGGTTGTCTCAATGCTTCCAGTGACTTCTGGTGTGGTTGGTCCAGCTTGTTGTGTCCACTTTGACAGGCGTTTTATAAGCAAGTCCAGATTTACATACATAAGCACTTCTTCTGCACTATCTACTCTGAGTTGTTAATGAATCAATTAAAGCAGCACTTCAAGTACTACCATCATGGTGCACATGAATATAGATTCAGATACAAAACCAATATATAAAACCCATCATTCTTCTTCTTAACCACAGCAGGGCCTGTTACATTATCATACACATTACATGCATCTTCATCACGTACATAGTTGTGTTTCAAAGGATTGCATGTATATATTTTGCACACACGTCCTCATCCAGCTTCAGGAATGGATGATCTTCAGGAAATGTTTATAAAGATGTGCTCAGATATTTAGAACATCCAGCAATTTCTGCTCCGGGTCAACAACAAGCAGCAGCACTTACTATACACCAAAGTAAACATCTGTATCTCATCCAAGACATCAACACCAACTTTGGTGTTGATGTCTTGCTAGTTTTTGCAAGTCGTCATCAGCTTATTTCTGAGTTTCAGGGAAACAACCCAGCAGCACTCTGACTAAACAGCCATAATGCATAATGGTATGCTTCCTGACCAACACTTTACTTCTGTTTTCAATATGCACTGAATAGTTTTATTTTGTTACCAGTGTTTTATTATTTAGATACCACATGTGCCTGCCTGTCATTCTGTAGAATGCACTAAGAATACTTAGTGGTTTGGTGTGTTCCAAACATTACTGCACATTCACCATGTGGACCACATCATACTTCTTCTTTCACTACTACTGGCCACTGGATGTCTCCCTAAAAGGATGGAGGTAGCAAACATTCACTGTCAATCATTTGAAATACAGAATATAAAAAATATGTTGCATGAGAATGGTTTTATTTTCAAAATGGATGTTCACAGCAGAGATATTTTGAGTAATTTTCTGTCTTGTCCCTTACTCTGGAGCTACACTAGCCATGACTATGCCAGGATCCTGACTCCACTTGTGGCTGAATCACAGACTTTCTGTCTGTCAGGAGGCAGCATATAAAGCTCTAGGAAAATGTAGGCAGGAGCAAAAAAGCACTGGTGAATTCTGGCTACCATCTTAACATTAGAAGTTTAAGGTCAGGCCCCCTTTAAAACATTACCCCTGGAGCTACAAAAATATACAGTTTATCAGTTTAGCACTATATGACAATTAGTGGCATGCCTTAAAATGGAGCAGGTTCATCAACTATGGAGCATGATTGAGTTGAGTAAATGTAAATGCCATTTCCAGTCTGTTATACGTTGTGTTAAAAGGGGTTACCAAGAACACGAGGAATTATTCAGTGGCAACCAGAGGTGTCCACAGTAAACTTTTTCATTAAACTATGCAAATTTGCTTAGTTTAATGAAGAAGAAATCTAGCAGATCATCAGCTCTGCTCCACAAAGTGTTGTTATTAATCTACTTGATTTTGATATTTAAATGTCAGAAAGAAACTTAAAGAAGTCTTAAAGAAGTCAGAATTTATGGTCAGCCTCAGGAAGACCCCCAAAACTGACAGAGAAAACATGCTGTAAAACTTAGTCTGACCAGACACACACGCACAGTATTCTTCTGGTAAGGAACACATAACAAGCCAATTAGCACACCGCAAGTTGGTCTTTGCCTTCAACCAAAGTTAATGCTCTACAGACCAGCAGACACACACACACACGCTGACATGTTTCTGTTTGTCCTCAGTCACCGCAGTTACATGCAGTTAAGTAACCCGGTTACTCAGAGTGGTTACTACAGTAATGCAGGCAAGCAGAATATCTGTGTTGAAACAGAATGGGGAGAGACAGTCAGAGTATCACAAAGTGAATGTGTCTGAATTTAAAAGATCAATTGTCAAATACTCAGCAGTGGAAACTGACTTAGAGACTACTTTATGTGCTTTTATGCTTTCACTTTAATATAGTACTACTAGTGACAACCAGTAAGGACTGGCAGCTCAAAGCACTTTGTCTGAAAGGAAGAACCCAAGTGAACTATGGAACCCACAAAGAGAAGACACTACCAGGGGTGGGGAAAATGAGCGGATGACCCCAAGGTTAATAACACCGGATGACATTATAGAAAAAGTGCATCTGCAGCAAGGAAAGAGTCTGCAAGAGTGGCTAAGAGTCCACCAGGCCAAGATGGGATGCTTGACAATGGAAGCAACGACACAGCACACAGAAACAACTTCTGGTGTGGTGCAGGACGAGTCAGGCTCTCCACTACTAAATTCCCCCTCATTTGAGATTACTGAATAACTAACTAAATAACTTGTACATGGTTCATTTGCTTGCTAAAGTTACTGTAAGAGGTGTGGTGACTTAAACTAGGACCCCTGTAATGTCGAAATGCTTGTGGTTTTGAAAATGTATCATTCAGGAACCAGTATCAAAGTCAAGGTATCAGTATCAGTATCAGAAATATTTGATTGGTACCCAGCCCTAAATGCACTCCATTGGTCCAAAAGACAATCCAATGGCCCCAATCCACAAAAAAGTTGAGTGGCAACAGTGTGATGAAGATGTAGAATGGACTGCCAAGGGCAAAGTGGACCATCGCTGAAAATCATGGCCAGCATCAAAGTGAAGAGGGAAGGGAGAGAGGAAGCCAAGAATTAAGTCATTAAGCGGTATAGTACAACACGGCAGGTGAAGTCAAGAAGGTCGGCCTTGCAGATCTGACTATACTGTGTTTAGATCTTACACCTATGACTCAATACCACACCAGCTGGTCAAGGTTGCACTGCACAGACACTATACTATAATATATAATACTCCAAAGACTACTGCAGCAATTTCAACTTGAAGGTTTCTTCTGGCCTCTAACCTTGACATCTCACTCGTAACCTTCTTTGTGCTAGAAATGAACTTGTTGGTCAAGTCAGAAAAACCAGTACCAGAGCCCTCTCACGAAGTCTGGAATAAGGCCACTGCATATCACAGTCTTCATGGATAACATCATGGTGACAACTACAGCATTGCCCAAAGTCATCTAGATCCTCCTCACAGTCCAACAAGCAGAAAGTTGAATAAAGCACAAGGTCCTTCTTGCAAGCGTGGCACAGAGCAGGGGTGGACTCGGGAGCTCAGCATCAACCTGATACAACACTGCAAGCTGGAAGAAGAGGTGGAAGCTGGTGCAGGGGGAGTTGTGTACTTTGGTGGAGGAAAATCCAGTGGGCAGAAGAGTGGTCACATGATAATAGGGGGTCTGAATGAAGTGGAAACAGCCAACCATCAGAACATCAGAAGTGAAACCCCTAGAGGATCACGTTCTTGATTCAGGGGATCTATAATGCCTTCCCCTGCTTATCCAACCTGTTCACAAGGGGACAAAGTATAAAAAAACCACACGCTCCCTTTCTTCTGAGTAGGGGACTCTCCAAAGCACCGACTAGGGGGCGCTATCACTGGAGACACAACCAGGCTCTCAAGTGCATTGTTGAGGTAATCAGCAAGGGGATCAGCAGGCACGCCCACTATACCAAGGCAATCATGGCCAAGGTGGGAGAGCAGCCAAACAAAATATCCAAGAACTGCTCTATTTGCTTTGATTCCCACAGCATGAGACTGGATGATGACAATTGACCTGGAGAGACAGCTAAAAGAGCGTTTGTTGTAAGACTTGAAGCACTGAATAACTGATGATGTGTGCATCAAAAAAAAATTTTGAGTGTTCCAAATTTTTCATATCAAGATCCCATAAATGTAGATCTATATTTGAGGCAAAGAAGAATAATATGCTTACAGTTTTGCTGAGGTAACCAGTAGAAATATTCCTGCACTGTTTGTCTTCAGAGTGACAGCATCCTCCACATCTGTAGACGGACACACATGGTGGTTTATAGAAGATGTTGGTGGGAGCCCCGAACTCCCTGCCCACGTCGATACACACTTCCCTGGGCATACACTGAGTCTTCCTCCACTCCAACTCTATACCTGCATACACAGAAAAGGTCGGACAACCACCACAACCATGCAAAAGGTCAGGTTTTTTCCAGCTGCAGCATACATGAATGGCAATGCATCACACATATATCACTCTCTCATATACTCTGACTTTTTATATTACAGTGTTGCCAAGTCAGAACTGAGATCCACAGGAATTGTATATTTTTAACCCACAAGTACAGTGGAGCCAATGTGTGCATTGCCTCATGTTAGTATGATAAATAAGTTCTTCCTAATATTACATATTGATATGTAATAATCTACATGTGGAGCTGCAAAAATATTAAAAGTATGCTTCCTTAGCACACTGCGAACATAAATTATGATTGTACTTCGTGGAACACAAAGTGGAGCTAACAAAAAAAATGCCTAGGGCCACTTTTTGCCATTTATTACCAGCAATGAGTGTTGTCAGATGTCAAAAGATCCCAGGATTGTTTGCTTATATTTATGTCATGGATGTAAATTGCCAAGGGCCAGGAGACTAAGCATAGCATAAAATAAGTCAAAGTTGTCACCAAAGAATAAGCTCCTTAACCTAAAATCTGCAACACCACAGAACCACAGGTTTGGCTGAATTGTGACCATGCCTTTTAACCCTACTGAAATCACTTCCAGACTGTCTTTTCTTAGAACACTGTGTATTACATGCATTTAAAGTTTGTAAGTAATAACATTTCATCTTTGTTTCTTCTCATAATCACTTTGGGTCAGGACCACAGGCAACAAAAATATATAGGTGTGAGAAAAAACACTGCTGTGTTGATCCACAATAGAAAGAATCATATAATGATGTAAAATGATCACTAGGTGCAGTCATAAAGTATCCTACTTAAACATTTAGATTCCAGTGTCTGATAATAACACTCAAAAGAGGAGCACTGATTAACTCAGATAACTACATCCATATCCCTCAGTCTAACACTAAAGAAACAGACTGAACTTAGTGTGAATAAACAAGATACTGTGACGTAGATGGTTCTCTGAATTTGAGGGAAATCAGTTGCAATTACTGAAAGTAAATCTCAAGCTCACTGCCTACTATGGGGCTCTAACTACATTCAGCAACTTTAATTTTATGTTGATTTTGGGGGGCCCTGTGTACAAAAGTGATACCGTTGTACCATTGACTTGTGTCATAGATTTTTTGTTCAAGATTTTGATCTAGCTAGCACACACATATGTTTTGGAAGTGAGTGAAAGAAATATTTAATGACATTTCATCGATTCTATGAATGGAAGATATCTTCATAATAAGAAGCCAACAGCAAGATAAAGCCCAGTAGAAAGGCCAGCAAAAAAAATATATATTAAAAATATTCATTACAAAACTTGCCTGTGAAAATGTAACCGTAGGTTTTCTTGTTGTCTGTGTGCTGTAAATTGTTTCATTTCATTTAAAGGAATTGGCCCAGTTGAATAATTACATAGAAATTGCTGATTTTCTCGCTGTTGGTCTCATTTGTGTATGTAGGTCATACTGAGTTATCTATATTAAATTGAGAAAGTTTCATAACCAGTTAAACACTCAGTGTAGATGACCCAATTTCTGTTTTTGAAAGTTTGAAAGAAAAAAAAAACTCAAGCATACTTTTCAGGACATCTAAGTTGAGGTAGGCAGCAGCAAAAGTTGGCTCCTGTGGATCAGCCAGCGGCCTCAGTCGGCGAG
The DNA here is from genome assembly GCA_023238725.1 of Scortum barcoo. Classification (NCBI taxonomy): domain Eukaryota; kingdom Metazoa; phylum Chordata; class Actinopteri; order Centrarchiformes; family Terapontidae; genus Scortum; species Scortum barcoo. The sequence goes on from CM041553.1 coordinate 1,408,477, forward strand.
GCTGTGGCCTCTGGGAGAGCTTGGAGGCCGAGGAGGCAGCAGAAAGTTTGGATCTGCACTTCAGAGCGGCCCAGTATGAAGGATACATGAGACTCATCAGTTCATCAATACTGGAAGCTGAACGCAACTTTTGCTCCATGTCTGGCTTTGGTGGAGAATCCTGTAAGACACAAAAATACACCTTGACTGAGAATACTTCTGTTACTGTTTATTATTACACAAACACAACTTCAACACTCAACTCTGACTGACACACTCCAGTAAAAACTCTGTTTTACCTGAAGAACGAATCATAAAGCCAATGTCTGTCATAAGTATGTCACAAGGAATCTCATATCTTATACATGGTGCCATGCCAACTTCCAAGTCCAAGACCAACAAGGCCCAAGTCATGTCTTGAATTAAGACAAACAAGTCCTGAGAAAAGTCTAGCAGGAGGACTAAGTCCTACGACAAAACTGGAATTAAGATCAACAAGTCCAACTCAAAACCAACAAGGCCTAAATTTAGTATGGAAATAAGACAAATAAGTCTCAAGTCAAGCATTTATTAAAATAATGTCATTTTGTACCCTCAAACATCCCACAGATAGAGTTCAGTGACAGAAACCATAAACGTGTTATTCAGATCTATTTATAATATATTGTAATATATTACATCCTGACAGATGAGAAATATAGTATATTTTGTTTAGATTTTCTTATTTTAGCACACAAATACTTGTTCTAACTCCTTAGTGTTCGGTAACCACGGCAACAATGAATCATCTAAGTATTTTGGCAGTTCATTAAGTCAATTTTAAAGTATGTGATATAGCAATCCCACAGTCTTTTCTCTTACTGCTTCAGTCTCATAATACTAACAATGCTCATATTTATTTATTTCTTCAGGAGCTCTTTGGCACCTTCATGACACCAGAGTTAAAAATATACACGAGAAGCTCTTATGTGCAGCATGATCTGCTGCCAAACTCCAGAATTGGATTTCCACACGTGTGTCCTGATGATGCACGATGAGACTCACAAGAACTGTACAATGAATGAGTTACCTGTCTGTTGTGGTTGGAACATGAAGCGAACCAGAGTTAAAAGGCAACAAAGTCTCATTTTTTACCTTGGTCCAGACCAAATGAACTGAACTAAAAGAACTGAAAGTGTTGAGGTTTAAGGATACACAAAATCCATTCATCCATTTTCTATACCGCTCACATAGGGTTGCAGAAGTGCTGGAGGCTATCCCAGCTGTCTCTGAGCGAGAGGTAGGGTACACCCTGGACTGGTCACCAGTCAGTCACAGGGCTGTAGAGACAAACAATGGCTCACTGTCACATTCACACCTTCTGCCAATTTTAGAGTCACCGACTAACTTTGGATTGTGGGAGGAAGCCAGAGTGCCCAGAGAAAACCCACACAGATATAGAATATACAAGATACAAGAGAGGCAAAAACTATAGGTTTCATTAAATATTGAAGTATACTCTATTTCAATTCCTAAAATCTGAAAGATGCTCTACTGTATTTTGACTGTAACAAGTAATTCTTTAATTAGATTTTTTAATTTTTTCAATCATTGAGCCCATAAAACTCAACCAAACCAAAAGTCTAAAGTCTGTTCACACACACAGTAAGTAAATGGACGTGTGCTGTTCCTTGATTATCTGCTCACTGGCCAACAAATGTAACCTTGGGTCTAAAGGGACATCATGGACCAAAGTGTTGGACTGACAGACCTGAGACAGTTCCAAGCATTGCTAAAAGGGGATTTTTACTGGCTGCATTACTGTCCAGTGATTAGATTCACAGGTTCACAGCCCACCTAATTCTTCTTCTTTGACAAACATATACCTAGTGAGTGTTATCTCACTTCCTGTCCTTCATTTCAATGAGACATATGCCATTGTGCTATTTATGATAAACAGCAGTTTTGCATTCACACAACCACTCTGTGACAAACAATGTGAATGTTCGCTGCAAGCAAGGCCTTTAAGTGCACACACGCATGAAGACAAAGACACACACACACACACACATACATAAACACTGACTGGCCTTTGTATTAGAGGTCAGTCAAACTGAGAGTGAATCAGTCCATTGTATTTCACTGCCTCTGTACGTCTGTTTATGGCCACTGCAGAGATAACATGCACGACACTCCATTTCCTACTGGAAACAATGTGTTTATTTGTGTGTTTCTTTATGTATGTGCATGTTTTGTGTGTGCTTTTTGTCTATATATGTCCGGCCTGGGTTTCCTCCATCCTATTTCCTCATTATCGTCTGTGTGTGTGTGTGTGTGTCTGTGTGTGTGTGCGCTCTGTATGTGTCCTGTCTCAGTTTTTCTTTACTCTTTATGTTTCTGCGAGTGTGTTTAGACTGGTGTTTTCACAGACAAATACTCACACACATACCACCACTTCATGTGAGGAAAATGGCGTTTCTGAAACAAACAGTTGAGAATGTAGCAGTTTTAAAAAACTTGCTGTCAGCTGACTGAAGTGACTACATTTTGTCCCTCATGGTGCTGATGTTTCCTAGACATTTAAAGTTTTGAAGATTTTAAACTGCTTTGGTCAACACTGCTGAGACCACAAGACTGACTCAATCATTTTAATATGGTTGGAAGTATATTAAAGCCGCCCTCTCAGAGGTTTTACATCTTTTAGCCAACTTCAAACTGTGCATGTATTAAATTTCTGTAATTTTCAATGGCCTGGGAATCAGACCTCTAGAGGCTTGAACCTTGAGATCAACCACAGCAAGCGACTCATAACATTTATTCGTTGTGTTAAAGCTGTAGGGAATCTCAAATGTGACCAAGAAACATTATCGAAAAGTATGGTTAGTACTAAGCTGACAAAAAACCTATTCCAGACAATGATTGTATGAATGTATTATGATATACAATATTTATCAATATTCATGCATTTTAAATAAAAATGGGCTTACTATCATGACAGAGAAAGTGAGAAAAACAGCTGATAGACATCTTTAGTTGATGTATAGTCATGACAAAAATGATCAGCAACCAACATCAACACTTGCACACTTGCACAACTATCTAACACATTAGTCAGTGTGTGAGTGTTCCCTCTTGATTTCCTTTTATAATATGGCCATTAGTAATATTAGGCAAACAAAATTGGTGGGGTCTGTGGCCCAAAAGATCCAAACGCTTACTCATACATAGGCTGGGTTAGTATAGAGGTAACACAGTGTCCAGTACCAGTACTTCTACCTAAGTCTACTCTTTAAACCCGTAAGTAGTGCTTTTCTTTTGCCTTAGAAACACATGTTAACAGATGACGCTGATAGCTAAGCAGCTTGTGAATGAGGCAGAGGAGAAAAAGCCATTACAGATCCTTTCTGTTGGAATCATCTGTCTGAATATTGGGCCAATCCAGCTTGTTGAGATATTTCACAGGATTAACGAAAACTTTGAACTGCAGGTGGAACAAGAGGGAGAATTAGAGGATCACCAAAGTTATTAGGATTCATCATCATTCATTTGTGCGCACAATGTAAGAGTTAGGGTTAGGCAATGGCAATGGCAATACATCCAGCAGTTGATATATTTCCATCTGGCCCAAAGTAGTGGACCAACCGAATGACTGTGGGTGTCCACAAGCAAGTTGAGTGCTCGAAGCTTAATCGTGGCACTTTGTTCTGTGATCATTTGCAGAATAGAAGAATGATGAAACAGATTGATAAGTTATTTGTTTCTGAATTTTGGGACTGTTGTTCTTTCTCTCTTTCCCCCCTCTCTCTTTGTGTGTGTCTGGGATTGCACTCAGTACAGAGACATGTCCCTCTGATTTAGATTCTTATCAACATTCAACTAGAATTTACTTATCCAGATGACAGTCAACATGTCATTTCAATACCATGAAGAAGAGAATCATACATATCAACTTTCATTTCTTAAATGTTACAACCCTGTTAATAGTTTCCAACGATGACTCGATGGTTTGCCTTACAATGACTTGTGACACATCTCATAAAGACTGCAGAAAAAATCTCATCCATCATTCTTCCATCCTGCTTTTCTTTCACATTACTAACAAACCGCATCAGAGTTCACTTGAATCCAGAAAGAGAGGCATCTTGGTCCACTTTTTCTACTTACAGCTTTCATAGTTGCTTAGATAACCTGAAGCACACTCTTAAACTGAGATGGATTAATCCAACAAAACACAGAAAAACACAGAAACAAGTTGCTGATGACTGGAAGAACAGCGACAGATTTGACAGAGATGTCAACATAAAAATACATTTAAAAAGTCAGACAGCTGTCAGAAAGCAGCAGATAGCTCGGCTGATATTTGTGATTTCGAAACTCCCCCAAGTTTGAAACCAGAGAAGCATGTTGGACTGTGTGATGTCAGCAACTGACACTCATCCACTCTGTGTGTCTGCCTGAACGTTTTATCCACACAGACTCTATCTCACTGTAAGGCTCAGGGAAAAGAGCCAGGGGTTATGTTTCTCTGCTGTCAAGTGTTTTGGAAGATTTATTACTGCTCGCGAATACAAACTGAACTCAATCAAAGAGAAGGTTCATTAGATCTGTCCTTTTCAAGTTTTCTGTGGTCAGATTGTTTCATATCTAGATACATGTTAAAGTCTAAACAGGCTGAAAACAAATGAGTCATACAGAAATCATATTTTTCAGGAATAATGAGTGAGAGTATCAGGAGACAGTCAGACTGGTGCATATAAAATGACTTGCTGGTGCTTCACTTGTCTTACTGTCTCATACACCTTGGCTCATACATGGCTCTAAATCCTGATTTAAAACCACATAGAACAATGTTTAAAAAATACGATTTTTTTTTTTTTTTTAAGAACAACTAACAACTAACACAGACAGCCAACAAACATGAATGTCCAAAGTGGAAGCAAAGCCAGTGAAACATTGCTAAGGGAGAACACCGAACACAGAGAGTGAGCAAGCAAATCCAACATGCTTCTTAAGACATTATAAAAAGCATCCGTAATAAGAATTATGTAATGTTTTATGAGCAACTCATAGCCACCTATGATTTTATAACTTTAGTTCCACAGGGCATCCTGCACACATGATGCTATAGCCAGATGGAAACTAGAAAAAAATCTAAGCTATAACATGATATTCTGTCATTTTATTTTTCTGGCACAGATGAAAATGAGAATGGGAGTGTCCTTTCCTTTTTATTTTATTCTCTTCAAGACTCCATCCTTGATCAAGACATGTGGATAGTAAATCTGATAAAATAATCAACCCTCTTGACCCTCAAGTAGGAAAATGTATATTTCTAATTGTTAAATGTTGTTATCATCATGGAGATGGCATCCAGGAAAAGCTACAATTAAAGAAGAAAAATGGATAACAAGCAGTATGTCAGATTGTCACATGAGAGCACATTTTAAAGTTAAACTATTGAAATATACAGAATGCCACAAACTCCATATATATCCATACACATATAAACATTATTGTAAACATTGTGTTGTCTTGCTCTATGTTTCTACTTTTTTTTTTTTAATGGTCTTCTAGCTCATGTTAAAGATTGATCATTTTTGATAAAACCTGAGGATGGCGCTCATCATAACTTCATGCATTTTTAAAATAACCCTGAAAGGCCCAGCAGGGGACAAAATAACTCCACGTCTAATCAAATTGTTTTAAAGTATGGCTCACAGAATGAGTATAAAACTAAAAGAGGAGAGAATATTGTACTTAATTTGACTAGATATGACTCCAAATAAATGCTAATGTTGTACTGTGTTTGCTAATATGTTCAAATCAGCTTCATAAAGTCATAATATGGCAATGTTGTACTTACATCTTGCTCTGCTGCCCCCAAGGGGACAGAAAAACAATTAATGCTGCTTCAGAGGAAGTGTTAACTCTTGATCTTTTGACTTTTGATTGTTTGGCAAGCTCTTTGAGCAAAAGTAACCCACTCAAAGATAATGTCACTTTTTTTAACCTCATGATTCTCTGCATGTTCTCACATGAATGCTAAACAGATTTACTGCTGTAATTCCCAAATCTTAATTTCCCCTACTGGTTTGTGGTTTGATACTGGTGACTTTACATTAACAAACCATTGAGGCCACCAGTTCAGTGTTTTCATGTCATGTTCAAGTGACAGAGGCATTTTAAAATCTTTGTTATCTGACAGATAAAATGACTTTTAGATGTATCCTGAAGGGCAGCACAGATGTTCTTGGATTGATTCTGATGATAATTTGTTCTGAACAGTTTATTTGAATGTCTATTGTCTCAGGTCTTGCTCAAGACCTAGGAACAGATTGTGCTGATCGTGCAGTGAAAGGAAAACAAACAAAAAAGTCATAGCCTAAATGATACAACTGTTGCATTAAACACCAGGCTTCATATTCATGGCTACAATATGTGTATGTGTGTGTCATGCATGTATGGAGGGGGGGGTGTTTATTCACATTTTGAGGACCTCTACACAGTTGCATTGTGAGGATTCTTCTACCACATGGGGACAAAATGGAAGCCCCCATAACATGAATCGTTGTATTTTAAGGTGCAGACTTTTAAAGGTTAGGGCAAGGCTAAGGTGAGGGTGAGGGTAAGGGGTCAGTCAGCAGGGGATCAATGTAAGTCAGTGTAATGTCCTCAAAAGTAATGAAAACACAACTCTGTGTGTGTGTGTGTGTGTGTGTGTGTGTGTGTGTGTGTGTGTGTGTGTGTGTGTGTGTGTGTGTGTGTGTGTGTGTGTGCAAAAGCATGTGAAATGAGTAACCATGGCTTTTCTTTGCCAAACAAATAACTACCTTGGTGGTCTTGCCAAGAGTCAGTAGTTTGTGTTTTCCTTCTCTTTCTGTGTGTGTGTGTGTGTGTTAGAGTTAAAAATTTATCATAGTTGTGTGTTTGTTTAACAATCAAGTGTTTGATCGTATGTCTGCCCTGTAACAAATACACACAGACAGTTTACACCGGGACTACCAATGTTTAACTGCAGCATGCTGTCGCAAACAACTACAACCGCTGATGTCAGTCACAGCTGCATGAAATGTTTCCAACACCAAACAGCTCCAGACTATAAATGTCCTACAACAGTAAACAGTTATGGACTCACATGGACACAAGCTGCCAGTTAAGTTCTTCTATCCCATCTCTCACAAAATGAGAAAGCTGGATTTCTAGAAAACATTTGTTGACAAGCATGGAAGAAACATGACATGAACTGACCTTCAGCACCACAGCACATCTACACCACTAATACAGCACCACTAGCATGTCAAACAAGTTTAAATCCAATCAGTAATCTGCAGTGATAGTGAGTGTCCACTTGAATAAGATGTAATGAGCTGCTTAATGATATTCTTTCCAATTTCTGTTCCCTAACTTGCCAGTAGTGAGTGATTTCCATCTTCTTTTCCATTTCAGTAAAGATGGAAGCTGTGGCAGCACTTGCTAAGAGCAGGTTGACTTGTGTTTACTGAAGAAATATATAATTTAAATAATCTAAAGGTATGTTGACGACTACTGCAGCTTTGTCTATCTCATCCACACTTGTTGCTATCTATATGCCCAATTTCTTGTTGGATTTTCATGTGCTTTCATTTTTTATGAACATAGTTTGGTAGCCACAGCTGTCTATGTAGGAACATGTATAAAACAGAGACATCTAAACTGGGTGATGATTTAGTGATCTGGAACCAGGCTACTTGTTTGCAGCATCAACATTAAATTAACTGGTCAGTTAGTGTCCTTACTTAATTTAAAGATAATTGCTGGGCACTGAAGAAGTCTTGACCTTGACATCATCAAAACAGAGACAGGATTGGAGAAATTCAGTTTATTAAGATAATGACATGTGACCTACCATATATTTCTATTTGCTGTGTGTTGTATTCAGTCACTGCAGAGTCAAGACTCTGCAGTGACTTTCACACACAGTCAATAATAAATAAATTCAGTATTCAGAGCCAAATACTATAGCACATGTTCACACATGTGCCTGCACACACATGCAGGTGTATGGGCTTCCACTAGATCCCACACACACATTCTGTATGTACCATGGCAACGCTGTCAGTTTTAATCAAATTTCAATTAGCCTAACTACCTATTGATTCAACCTTTTTTGTGTGGCATAATCTGAGTGTTAAACCAGCTGGTGATACATGCCCACTCACACACACAGTGAGAGAGAGAGAGAAAGAGAAAACATCTGCAACTCCTTACAGAAATAGTAAAAATTATTTATATGTATGGCAATTTATAATATGACAGAGGGCAAAGTGCAGTGAGGGAATCACCCAAAACTGTGAGAAAGATGATTAGATTAGATTACACTAGAATAGATCTAGTGTAGAATATAGCATGCAGCACCAAGGAATTAGTTTTAGTTTTTTACTTGGATAAGAAGGAAAAGTGTAAATAAAGGTTTAGGTATCATACAAAAGTTAAAGTACATGGACAGAGAATGACTTTCAGTGATAAAAATGCAATTTAGTTGAGAGAGGGAAGGAAAATGGAACTCTAAAAGGTAACACAGAACAAACTACACAAAGAACCATTTCACAATTTACAAAATACACCATTCAAACCTTCCCTTCCCCACTGTGGACTATCAGACCACAGTTCTCCATTTCTCCTACCAATTTATACCCAACTGATTAAAAATGTCAAACCATAAAAAAACAGTTTAAGTATAGACAGACGAAACTGCAGCAGCTCTGCAGTTCTGACTTCACAGACTGGCTCATGTTCAGAGATGCTGCCACTCAGGAGAAGAACATCAGCAAGTCATTTTGATGATGTGGTGATATTAAAGACAATAAAATCATTCCACAAGCAAACAGTCTGGATGAATAGAGAGAAGGGGTGCTCTCTAGAGCCAAAAAAGCTGCCTTCTGCTCAGGTGACAAGGAAACATACCAATAAAAACATGCCAACACCAAAGTCACGTGGCAGTCGATACAGACCATCACAAGCTACAAAAGCATCTTATCATGTGCAAGGTTGTGTTTCCAGATGAACTTAACACTGCTTATGCTTGATTTGATCTCCTCAACAAAGAGTCAGCTGACAAGTCTCCTCGTCCTCCAGAGCAGAGGTCCCCAGGCCCCGGGCTGCGGACCGATACCAGTCCATGGGTCATTTGGTACCCGGCCGCATGGCCGCAATGAAAGAATTTTTTTAAAAATTGTCCACTTTATTTTATTTACCAGATACTGGTTTACTAACTTCCGTCTGTTCCTCTCAACGTGCTTGACAAGTTACTCCTCGGTGGGACCGGCTCATTGTAGAGCCACCACCCCCTCTTGCATGAAACTGGTCCGTGCTGCAAAAAAGGTTGGGGACCACTGCTTCAGAGCACGGCCACTGCCAGTATCCACAGGAGATGCAAGTAGAACCCTGCTGACAGTGGCAGCAGTGTTCCAGACATTCCTCTCCCCGGCAACATTTTCCAGCTCATCCAGGGGATCCCATGTAATGTAATCCTCTATTCCTAAGGGCTTTGACAAAAGTCCAACAAGTCAAAAAGTTCTTGAAGACATTACACCTCTCATCCAAGAGGCTTCTTTAGTTCTGATGGTCTGATGGAGAGTCTGGGGATTTTAACCTCTTGTTGAAAAAGAGATGTAATGTCTCCAAGACTTTCCAGCAAGTCCAGTTGAGTTTTGTCAAACCCCTTAAAAATTGGCATGACCTGGATGACTGAGAACCTTCACAGACATGTAATCCTTTAGCATGTTCTTGGTCTATACCCAGGTGGCATCCTGATCAGATGGCCAAACCACCTCAACTTGCTCCCTTTGGCAATGTTCAGCCAAGCCACCCTTTTGGCTTCTCGTATCCATGATCTCATTCTGTTGGTCACTACCTGTTACACCCCTGTCTATCTAAGTAATTAACAAATTCCTGTCTTACAGAAAAACAAAGACTTTGGAAGGTGCAAAGGTATTCCCCTCAAGTGTGTGAGCTTTATTGTTTTTAATGAAACACATTCAGGTAAGATTCAAGTGTGAAAAGTTCTGACAGGTAAAAGTCAAGAGAAATACTTGTTGTTAGCTAGAAAGTACATTTAATTTTTCTTTACAAAATGATTTCAGATCTTTGGTCCTTGTAGTGGCCTTCTATAAATATTTGCTTTCATAAAAATATGTGACAGTGTAAATAAATAAATAAATAAAAATCTCTAACAGCAGAGAATAATATGTATGGGGACCTCAAAAAGCAGAATAAGAACCATCATTGAGTGAACTTGAGTAGTAGTGGCAGGTGGGATAGTTTCATCTATGTGAGTGGCCACGACACACACAATAAAAATGATATCATCAGTGCTTAAATATAGTTTTGTTTTTCTCAGACTGCATGCAAATGATGATATGAACCACATGACAGGAAAAGAACTGACTTATAAAATTAAAATTTGTGTCTCACACATCATTTATGACAACCTTTGAGCATCACCATAAATTAGGTTAGATAAAGATATATTTAAGTAAATTTTGAGTAAATATAAATATTAGGGTTAGGGTTGAATATTAGGATATATTAGGGTTGTCAATCAATTAAATTAGTTATCAAATTAATTACATGATATGCCAATTAATTATTGAATTAATTGTATTTAATCACATGTATCAAAATTGGTTTGAAAAGGCTGAAAGATATTTTATGATGAAGATATTTTAACTCAAAACATTACATTATTGTGGCACAAGAGTAAAACATTGAATAGAAATGTCTAAAGGGGATAGTATAAATACATTTATTGTTTCATTTCCAATCATTTTTTTAATGATTAACCTTTTTAATGTTGAACATAACTTTATAAGCATCACTTATACTGTATAAAAAACTGTATCAGTTTAGCACTAATGTGGCCATAAGAGTCTTTTTAAAAATTATTCACTACACTAATTACCTGTGCTGCTAACACACTGACTCGTTGGAACTGTGCACCACACAGTGTCAGAGGGGTGCATTTGTAAATTCACTCTGTTGGTGCCAGTGGCACCCTGAGTGCTCTCTTGTTGTTTTGAAATGATTGTGACTGCTCAGAGCTAAAATCATGTCTTAAGCAACGCCAGTGATTATTGTCCTGTAGCCTCACTCCTGTGGTTGTGAAAATCTTAGGGTCCTTTCACTCCTTGTTTGGTCCAGACTTTGTAGTTTTTAGACTTTTTAGTTTGACTCAAACCATAATAACAAATGTCAAACCTCCCCCATACCATGGTCAGGAACAAACAGATGAACTGCTCCAGCTGAAGGCTTGAACCTGACAACAGTCTCTGTCTGTCTGTTCTTTGATTTTCTCAGCAATCATTCATCTGATCGACTTCATATGGACCCAAGGAAGAGCAGTTTGGAGTGAGAAGCTGTTTGGATGAGGTCCTAACAGTCAAACAGTGAGGTTCGTCATGGTTTTCCAGAAAGATGTATGCAGAAATACTGGAGGACACACACTGAACATTGAAAATGAGTGTTTAGCTACTGGCTACTGGTTGTATCTTCAGTGAGGTATGGGGTGAGGTATGGGGTCAAGGGGCATCATAGAATGCAATTAATCTACCTTCATTTTTTTACACCATTTTTCTATAATTATTTTATTGATATCAACGTGTTATTTGGCAGCCCTAATATAAACACACGATAGATGTAGGATAAGGGATCCCCAGTGCTGGATAATCTGTAATGTTTTCAGTTGAAAATTGCTAAACTGCATGTTTTTTAGAAAGAGGCAGCCTCTTGGGTTGGAGACAATCTCACTTCATTATGCATTCTGTCCTCATTGACCCCCTTTCACCCTCCATTCACTCCCACTTACAGCTCCCCCCACCTCCTATTCACACCCACACAGCCTAAAACACAGTGTGTCAACTGGTGAGGTCTGCAGGTCAGTCCAACACCAACTGGTTAACCTTCAGATGTCAAAACACTCTGAATGAACCCTCACATACTTTGAGTTCAAAGACCATATAGAGTCAAAAAGCCCTGCATTAATAGTGGTTGGCCAAAATGGGTCCCAGAGCACTGAATCTCAAAAAAGGTATAACAGGGTTTTAAAGAGTGTAAAAAAAATGCAAATTCAGTTACTACATGGAAGAGAATATCATCTTTAATGAATATATATTTCTACTTCTCATTTATAAAAAAAGTCTAGGTGGTCAGCCAGATATAATACAGAATTTCCTTTTCTTGCAATACATTTTTCAGATGCAGACAAATGGAGTGAAATCAGAAAGGGAGGTGAGGATGGAATGTGAGAGTTGAATAAGAGAAAGGAAGAGAGAGTAAAGAAGGGAGTGAATGGGAGGATGACTATCAGGTTACATTAGCTTGAATTAGACTTTATCTGTATTTCAGTCTTGACATATAATAAGATTACAAATAGATAATATGATATATACAGTTTGTCTCCATTATTATTAGGTAGACAATTATTAAATTATTAGGTAGAAAAAAGGTCTTTGGGGAAATATCAGAAATGCTCTTTTTGTCTCGGCTGACTGGAGTAGCTGTGTCTATAATTTCGCTCCAAATGTACTGTATATTTAACTCCACAAGTGGGCGCAACAAGATGACGTAATTAAAGAGCATGAATGTGACACAGTAAAAAAAATGTAGAAAACACAATGGAAATATATGTTTGTTTCATGTATTTGCTGTTTACACTCCTCCCAGTTGTAAAGTGACCTGAGCAGCCGCTGTAGACAGTGTTCAGCTGCTGCAGCAACAAAATCCAGAGGAGACAGAGACAGAAATTCTTGTTGGAGACATGAACCATTGCAAACTGGACATAACAGAGCAGGCTCAAGGATAAGATAAGATCACCAATACTAACTCAGATCATAATGTAGCTCATCTTGTACCAACTTATGAATTAAAATTGAAAAGGAATGAACCAGGAAAAAAAGTTATGTGAGTTTGGTCATCTGATGTAACAGAAAAAAACTCAAGCATGCTTTGATTACACTGTGGGGGAGGGGTTTCATCATGGCTCCTTAGATGAAATATCAACAGTAATGACTGACTATGCAGAGTTTTGTGTGCAGTCAGTGATACCAACCAAGATGATAAAACTCAAACAATAAGATACAGTATATAGATATAGGATCTTAAGCATAAAATGTGTTTGAGAAACATCGCCTTCAAGAACAGGAACACAAGAAAGTGAAAGCAGGACCAGATCACCTCAGAGCATTCATTTGGAAAACATTTGAGGCTGGGGGTCCACCTCTGTCAAGTGATTGTTCACTGATACATAGACTCTCATAATTCCTGCAGTGTGGAAGACCTCATGAAAAATACCTCTTCCAAAGAAAGCATGTCTTAGGCAACACCACTGATTTTTGTCCTGTAGCCTTAACCCCTGTGGTTATGAAAACATTAGGGTGCTTTCACACCTTGTTTTCTACAGGCAAACCATGGTCAGATGAAAAAGGGTGTTTTCAGTCTAGATAGAAATGAAACATAGTATGTTTTGTTTCAGGTTTGGAAACATTTCTTGGACAGTTTGGAGTTTTGGACCAATAACAGGAAGTTCTGGCAGGCTATTGTCAGAACTGGAAATCAGAAAACCAACACAACTCAAATAAGCCATGGTAGCACAGGGGGGGCGGGAAAAGACCAAATGTTTCATTATAATTACTATGAAAGAAGGAATGAAATGAATGTCTTTATTTTTGTCCATACAAAGGCTACCTCCTGAATTAACAACACACGGACGTCAGACAAACGCCAGTCTACACACTGTCTACATCAATTACAGGTATAGAGACCCAGCTAATGCAGGTTGTGACGACAGGACATCAGTAAGTCATGTTTAATATATATGTATTTGTATAACTATGCAAGACACCTTCCATAATTGTAATTGTAACTAACTGGATCAAATATGTACAGTGTACAAAAAGAACACAAACCTTGGCTTCGACTTTGTAAAATAACAGAGTGTATTGCACTGTGACACAGTTGTTTCTCTGTTCAGCTTAAAGCTGGTCTGGTTAAAGTGCTGTGTATCTGCTCAAAGATTGTGGGTCAAACACTTGAGTTTCCCAACTGTGTAGGAACCTGTGATTGGTAATGTTCCATCAGACCCACATCATATTTGATTTAAAGCTTTTGTCATCCAACAGAAGATCCCATAGGTTTGACTAGTTAAAGAACTCATTTCTCGGTCTGTCAAGAGGTTCAGTCAGAGTTTGGGTTTGAAGCAGGCCTCGGTGGTCCTGTGTAAACTAAGCACTGGATGTAAAAGGGAGCAATTACATGATTGTACTGCAGCCTTATTCCTAATGCCTGATGTTTGTTTGTTATACGTGTTGGTGAGTTTTCAACAAAGGGTAATTTTCCCAGATCAGTTTATTTATATGGATAAACCATGCCTTTTGAGAGACATTTATTTTTGTTGACAGACAGTTACATTAGCTTTAACATGACATTTAACGTGGCTTTAATTATTTGTTTTTCATCTTGTGTCCATCCCTCTCTGCAGGTGAGGGGTACTTTACTGCACCTTTACTTTACTGATCCTCCTGTCCTCTCAGTGTGTGGTTCAACAGCCACATCAGCTGAGGCCACAACAGGCTAATTAAAATTGACTTGACTTGTCATAGGCAGGCTGTTAACAATGATTTTGAAGAGTTGGGCCATACCAGCATCAAACTAGACCACCGTGAAATTTGCAAGTATGTATACATGCTGTTTACTGCCGCTGATCAGTTAATAAGATATCTAACTGACAAACTGGTGAGAGCAGTGCACTTTTTTCCCAGCAGTGTTTATGTGGTGGCTTATTTAACAAGCTCAGACGCAAGACAGCAGGCTGCAGCGGGTTCAGTGTAACCATCTGTCCTTCCTACATGACAGTGTATAGTGTACTTTATGTAAAGTTTAATTGGTTGTATTGAAAAAGCAGTCCAACTTCCTAAATGGAAACTGAATAGTAATCTGTCTAATTAATGCAATATAAGGGTGTGCCATAATAAAAGTAAAAAATATGAACTATAGATTTCTCTCTTTTGGTTTCACACAGAATAAGTGATTTACAGAGCAGATATACAATCCAGTCTGTACAGACAGGTCTTACATTACACCCAAGAAGTTCACTGAAAACAGTGGGTAATTGGGGATGTACTTAACAACAGGGGAGGAAAAATCACACATATTTATGGACACAGCTCAGATACACAATATCATAATCACACAGCCTGCCCTTGAGGATGTCCCGCTCGGTTTCTCCACAGAAAACATGGTGTAATGAGGTGAGGTGTAATGAGCATTATAACCTCAGGGGGATGCTAGCATTCCTATTGACTTTGAGACCAAAAACAGTGCTGCATCTAAAAAGGTTCAAGATGCTGCATATATGTGGGATGATAAAATACAATTAAAAGGGGTTAATTTGAGTACTAAAACACTACACAGCTGTTTAAAAATAAAATCATGCAGGATTTTTCAACACTGGAAAGTCATTACGATGACAGCTCATTTACCTTTTGTCATGACAATCAGCAGGTATATCATGGAAACACAGCTTTAGCATTAGAAAGTACCACGAATATATACTTGCATTTCCTTGCCAGATTACATTAAGTTATTGGTGATTTTAAATAAATAAGGCCTTCAACCCTCTAAGTAAGGCCTTTAGGCACTTATAGATACTTTTGGTTTTACAGAGATGGTACATGTCCTTATGGCAGTGGAAACATGTTTCTCTCATGAAGGATAGAGGTGTCTGCTCTGAATGTTTCATCTGTCTCATCCACAGTCCACCTTCTAATAAAATGTGACTCTAATCTGTCCTGCATCTGTCCTTACTACCAACAACACAAAGGGAGGTTTACACCCTGGTTTATGGATGAAATGTGTATCTGTGGGAGATTGGAAGGTAAATGGCGCAAAACAAAACTGTTTTCTTAACCTCACATGGCATAATGACATTTTGAAGCATGTCCTGTCTGCTGCAAATACTCTCTCTTAATCTGTAACAGTCAACAAAAGCCTGGATTTCTTTTTTAAACTGCAGCCAAAGTTCCTAAATACAGCATTTAACACTGTCTAACACTGTCCGTAAGCTGCTCACCTGTTTTGGCTCATGACTTCTTTGATCTTGTTCTGTAATAAAATAGTTGAGATAAGATACAAAATGTCTCCCTCGTCTCCAGCTGCATCTGTAGAATTGATTGTACAATACTCACATTCTGGATCTCAGCTAGTCTCTTTTGTTACAACCTGAATTACCAGTTTTGCTTTTAAAAATGGGGAATAGCAAAAATGCATCATAGACCAATCTAATTGCAATTGCTCTTAAGTTGGGCAGATAAAGTTGCAAGTTAGCGTATATGCAGCATAAATAAAGTAAAAAGTAATTTTCTTCATTTCTCTAATGCCAAGCACCAAACCACTAACATCAGAGCAGATCAATGCTATAGTGTTTAACAATGTATCCCCAGGTCTGTTTAATTCTGCGTATCACTAACCATCCCTGACAGTCTGTGTCCATCTGTTTAAAGGCTTTTTTGAATTGCTACCTAAAATGTTTTTTCTACATTTTCGTTTGAACCGGCAACTATAAGGACATCAAACAGATGATTAACACAAGCACAATGTGTCTGAATCTGGAGGAACATTTTACTTTTATTTTTTAGAGTAATATTCATAGTTTACAGCACTGGTATTTGGAACAGAACCTAACACTCAGGCAGAGCAATGAAACTTTGCCGGACGGTCCACAAAGAAATCACAGAAAATTCCTACGAAATGATTGCTAATTACACCACATTCTTCTGCAGACTCCAGGGGGTTGTGAAATAAGGGCGAGAGATACAGGCAGAGACAGAGAAGGGGGGAGAGATAAAAATGGGTGAAGCTTTTTTGAGTAAATAGAAACTGACAGATGAGAGATTTTGTGGTGACTGGGTCAGAAAGAGCATTATATTGTTCTAAACTTAGGCATTTTCATCAAGATGAAGTAAGAGTGATGGAGCAACACAGGCCCACAGAGAGCGAGAGAGAGAGACATTGAGTCAGACTTGGGGAGACGGAGAGAGAGAGAGATGCTGGCATTGTGTTGGGTATTTCACCACATCTATCTGTCTACTTCAGAGTTCAGGGTCATCTACAGAGTACATGAAGGTTGTAACTTTCTGATGAGCTACAGTGGCCTCCTAGAAACCATCATCACTTTAAACCATCATTGAATTTCAAAGATAACAGTAATATTTGACTTGGTGAATAGATTAGTATCTGGACTTGGCCAGAGTTTCTATCAAGGTTTCCTGGAGGAAAAACCAAAAGTAAAAATTCATCCCTGAAACATAACTCACAGTATTTCTGTGCACTCAGATGGAAAATCTAAAACTCAGCATGAACAAGTGTCTGTAAGTGGAGAAACAAGAGCACCAAGATGTTTTTGAATGAGCGCAGCCAGAAAATCATCTTTAATCTGTTTCTGAATAGTACTGCTGTTATATAAAACTGGCACGTTTACATAGACAGATTCAGCCTCTGTCTGAAAGTTCAAATTCACCATATTAATCAAGAAAAAAACGATGGAAACAATAGCACATACAAAACATTTACTGCCAATCACATGCAAACCAAGATCATACTATTGTATTTTAAATTAATGCTTGCAAAAAATGTGTTTTTCCTACCATCTCAGCCACCATTGGTTTCCCTTTATTTACATGTAATATAAACTTTGATTAGTCAACTGTCAGAGCACACTGACATGGATGAAAACCACTGGCTGCTGCTTAAGGAAGAATTTAAAATACTGAATTGAACAAAATTCAAACTTGAGCTGAGCGCTCCATAATGCAGTAGCATAAACCAGAACCAAGAACTGAACTTGTCAAACATCCTTGTAATTTCAGATGCTCTGCATTTATCATATTGGAAATTATTTGCATATAACACCCATTAAGTTGCCAATAAAAACACATATTAACAACACAAATTAATTTGTAAGTACTTTGTTGTGTTTGTCTAAACATTTTTACATTCACTGTATTGCCAAGTGTGGCAAATCCTTTCATCTGGTACTTTTATACTGTTCGGTACAGGACTGATGAGCTGATAGGGCTTACCCTCAGAAAAGTCCAAAGCAATGAAGCAAAAAAACGTTTTGGAGCAGATCCCGCAGGTCAAAAGGAAAACTACATGTGGAAAGCCAATGAAAACATGATGGAGACGTAAAAAAGAACTAGGAAAGTTATGAAGACAAACGGTACTGAACAGGGTTCATTCGAGAGGTTGACTGGGGATTTTCCTCAATAACAAGCCAAATGTAGTAAGTCAAATGAGTCAAGGAGGATCTGAAGTGAACCATGTACAGCTTTGTAGTTGATTCAGTGTGCATTGATTGATGTGATACTCACAATAGGTTCTTCCCAGGGCAGAAATCAGTATAGCTACATATATTTCTTAAATCAAGTTAAACTGATTTATTCAGGATCATGGATTTCATAGTAAATATTCATTTGATAAGACTTCTGGAAGGCTGTTAACTTTTGCACTGCAAAGCTATTTTACCCTGAGCATGATGTTAAAGAGCATCCAAAATCTTACATAGGAGTAGAATTCTTTCTCTAATGGTGACACGTGATTATCCATGGTTACTGTCCTCTTGATGACTGTCCATATCAAATATCATGTCTCTCTGCTGCTGAAGCTGGAAAGATACTTTTGACCAAAGTGTTGAACTAACTGTTGGACCAGATGCTTACAGAGAAAAAAAGGCTGTAACATATCCATCATATCGCAAGTAAACATCTGATTAAGGACTGAGGCTGATCTCAGCTCACACTGGGCAGGAAGAAGCATACTTACTGTAAAGTGGTGCACTCCATTACGTAAAAGACCAATTAACTATGATTTTAAGATTAACAATAAATTGAATAATAAATAATGTGGATGGTGTCACTCAGTGAGGACTTTGTGGTAATTTTACCCTACACTAATTATGTCTTTTTCAGCTCATTGTTTTGGTTTAGTCAATACATTTACTCTCACACTGAGTGTGAGTCACTAGCATCAACTCTTGCAGCCTTTTATGACAAATGAGCTGTGATAAACCCACTCTATACCACCTGTCCAGCGCCAAACAGCAGGCGAATAACATCTGGATATAACAGGGCAATTAGCAGCTACAGAGCCAGATGTTTTTCTCAGCACTTGGTGAATTTGCTAATGTGTTGTTTAATGGTTGTTAACGGTTTCTGTCAGCGTCATCTCTCCAACTGTTAAAACCTGGTGGCATAGTTACCCACAATGCAACTCAACCAGCTGCGGTTTAGTTGGAGTGAGACAATTAGCAGATTCCACAGAGCTCACTCTGGAGCTACAAATGGCTTCATATAATTTTTTCTCACACAGGCAGTAAAACTCCCAGAAGAAAACAGACTCTGATGTGTAAAATCTATGGAGTTCTCTTTCTTTGTTTATATACTAAATCTAAGAGGAATCTTCAACCCACTGAATTAAATGTGTAATGTGAAGGATTTAGGAGAATGTTCTTGCATAAATAGAATATAATAGTCATAATAATGAATATTGATGATCTTTTCAGATGAGTGGTGAAACATCTTCAAGAACCTCAAGCAAGTCCAGTTGACTTTCTTCCAAACTCTTAAAAATGATTACCATGACCTGGATGACTGAGAATCTTCACAGAAATATTCATAATGATGTTTTCGTATATTACCACCTGAAATTAAGAATGAATGTGTTTTCGTTAGCTAAGAAGTCATATCTACAGAGGAAGCAGGTCCTCTTCTGTGGAGTCCATCATGATGCATTGCCATGTTTCTACCATAGCCCAGCCCTTCTGTAGAATGGACAAACCACACACTGCTTTAGGGGCCTTTCCTGTTTTTACATTGAAGTGGCAGAAGAGGAGGGGTTCAGTCTATATCTATATCTGTTATTTAATCCTTAGACACCCATATGAGGTTTCACAGAGATGACTTGGTATCAGTATCTTCATACTTAAATTCCTCAGAGTAACAGCAAAAGCTCTTTAAAGGTTCATACTTAAATCTGGAAGACAGTAACA
This sequence comes from Scortum barcoo, assembly GCA_023238725.1. Taxonomy (NCBI): domain Eukaryota; kingdom Metazoa; phylum Chordata; class Actinopteri; order Centrarchiformes; family Terapontidae; genus Scortum; species Scortum barcoo. The sequence goes on from CM041553.1 coordinate 1,428,512, forward strand.
GCAAAAGCTGGGGGACAGGAGCTGGGGGAAAAGCTCATCAGGCAGGAGCAATTTAGAGTCTACTCTCAGGATCAAATTCTGATCAAATGGCTGATCATGTTACTGCTTAACACTTATCCCGCCCTGGGCTCCCTACACACACACACACACACACACACACACTTACACACACACACACACACACACACACACACACACACACACACACACTTGACCCCTGTGACACCTCCCTTCATTTGCTCTTTTCTCTGGTTAATTTGAAAAAACTTCTTAATCCTCCCCCCCTGGAAAATGTTCACTGCGCTCAGTTCCCCTTCCTCTCTCATCCAGCTTCACTGGTAATTCAATTCACTTCAAATCTGCTGTGCTGGCATGACATTAAAGAAAAGTGTGTTTCAATGGTGTATCAATCTAACTCCTTTATTAAATTGGACAGATGGATAATAACCATTTAACAAAAGCCAGTAAATATCAGTGTTACCCTCTGTGTGTAAAACAATAAACGGTTATTTAATTGTGTGATACACACAATCAGTGTTTGTGTATCTCTCTCTGTCCTTGACCTTTCAGACCCAGAGGCTCAGCAGAAAAAGCTCAGGCTAAACCTTTAATGATATCCCACGCAGCAGAACAGATGATTACAATTACTTAGGAAAATACACTCAGAAAGACCTGGCTTCAGCTTCTGGTTCTGAGCGTTGACTGGTACTAACGTGCCTTTTGTTTTCACTCATCCAAAGCAACACACACACCAGGAAAGTGAAGTGGGATCAAACTGAGTGAGAGGGAGAAACAGCTGAAGGTTTCAGCCGTTTAGCTGCATTTAGCTGCTGTAAATTTTCAAGGCAGGTGCCACATTATCTGAGCATTTTGGAGAATCTGTGTGCTTTAACTGGATGTATGCACACAGTTGGTAGGTAGTCTGTACTTGGGTAAATAAATTACATTTCTGGGCATTTCTTAATCTAATTAATATATTCCCCACTTATATGTCTAAGTCAAAGGAATATTATATAATATATTTTTATTTTTTTTATACGAGCACTGATCTTGATCAGTGTAAAAGTATCCACAGTTAGTGCAGTCTGTTAATACAAGGGTTAAGTGGTGTGTGTCATGCCAAGGTTTGTAAATGTTCTTTATAGCATCTATTCACATTATAATATGATGGATGCAGAAATGATGGATGTTGTAGATGCTCTGGCCCGACTTGGACAAGCTTATTTTACTGATGATGTACACAGTGAACTTACATCATCGGGCAGCCTGAGCAGGTGGGTCCGCAGAGATGAGCTCTCCACCACACACTGTCCTCTGACTCACCTCCCAGTGTTGGTTTTTCATTAACATAGGAAACTATTCATTGATTTGTAGCCACAAAGTCTCTAAAATAACAAGGTGAAATGAAGACATGAAATTATTTCTGATGTCTGTAACATGGAATAAAAGGATCCACAGATCCCCTTTACGTACACTACACTGTGATGGACAACAGTGGGATCACTCCACACCCCTGGCAGTCCATCAGGCTGTCCACCCCACGAGCCTGACTGAAGTGAAATAAAGGTTAGAAACTTTATATCGACTGGATCAGGACTAACGTGCTGGTCTTTAAAGTCAGTCCCTCCGTTAACATCATCCTGAGACATGCACACACGTTTGACCCCTGATTACTACACACTGACTCCAGAATACACACAAAGACATGCAGAGCAGCCTGTGTGGTCCTGGGGCCCCCCGAAGCCCCACAGCGGACACAATCAGGTGATCAAAGCACATGCTGCTGCTGTGTGCATCCACACATCCACCTCAGACCGGTCCAGGACCCTCAGCCCGGTCCAGGACTCCCACTCACCGGCCCGGCCCTCTGCTCCTGCTCGTAGTCATCATAGTAGTCGCTGTGGCTCAGGTCGCTGGCCAGGTTGGAGTAGAGGAGGTAAGCCAGTGACAGAGATATTCCCACCAGGTGCATCTTTGTAAAGTCCGCAAGTGTTTATGATCCGAGAAACATAAGAAGAAATTTAACAACTCCTCCCGTCAGTGAGCGCTGCTCTGTCCGTGCGCGGCTGATCACACGCCTTCATCTGCTCCCTCTCTCTCCCTCTCTCTTTGTCTCTCTGTCAAAGTGCAGGACTTGCTCCACGGAGGGTGCAGCAGCATGTGTGGACCCCGCTGTGAATGAGAGAGTCATATGAAACATGGAGACCCGGCGGGTCCCTGTGAGACAGCGGATCGTCTGCCTTCAAAATAAAAGCATACACCTGGCTACTAATATTGAGTGAACTGCTGCAAAAAATACACAAAGTGATGTATGGGAATATTATACATTTTCTGCTGGCCTCTGCTGCCGACTCGTGGGAATTGCATTGAATACTCCATCTGACAGAGCCCAGGGACTTCTTCTGTCAGGCAGCTGTAAAGACTCATCACAGCAACACATTCACACTCTCTCAAGATTTCATTATTAAACACACTTGTACAGGCCATTAAGTACATAATTTTACTTTTTTAATTTCCATCATTTCCAAGCCTATGCTGTGGGAAAGGAGGGACGTGATCATCAGCTATCATACGTGTTATTGTGAAAGCGCATTTGTTTCCATCTGACTGGTTAATTTGCTCTTGTATGGATGGAGGACATATTTGTGTGGCGTCTATTTTGCTTAAATAATTTAATTCCTGAAGTGGAATACGGTCGTTTAAAAGTCATGCAGTTATTCACTAACACTGTCATGTCATGTGTGCAAAGCGAAAGTTGTTTTATGCTTTGCCCTAATAAAAGTTTAGTCTTATTGAGAAAGGTCAGAACGGAAGTTGTCCTCCTAGATTTGTAAAAGCTTCACACTCATCCAGTATTTCACGTGAGCAGAATAAAGTTAAGAGAACTAGACTTCCAGCATGTGGCAGACAGGTGGAGAGAGACAGATTATTCCATCCTCTCTTCTCTGCAAACTCCCATTGTTGTCCTCGAAATTAAGAATTACATGCAACCAATTTATTCTTTTTATTTTTGCCCATTGTCATTGATTAATTAACAATTTGCTCATAATTTCAGGTGTAAATATAATACAGTACTGACACTGTAAACATCCTTTGTACCAAACACACAGTATTTTCTTTCAGAACACTGCAGTTGGATTTATTGTTGATGGAAAAAGTTAATAGGAGACAGTGTTTATGACAAGTGTTTATGATCCGAGAAACATAAGAAGAAATTTAACAACTCCTCCCGTCAGTGAGCGCTTCTCTGTCCGTGTGCGGCTGATCACACGCCTTCATCTGCTCCCTCTCTCTCCCTCTCTTTTGCATTTGCAAAAGAGTCACTTGAAGATGGATGTGTCTTGCACTGCAGGGCACTGACACTGATGGTCTGTCGGCTCTGGAGATTGACCCAGCTTTCTTTTAAGTAACTCATTACCCAGACAGCCAGTTTATTTCACACATTCAATGATTTTTACATTTTTATTTTTAAAGTAAAAACCGGTTTTCATCAATTATTATGGGAGGGTTAGGGTTAGTTAATAAGAATCAATTAAGTATTTTTGAAAAACTGTGGTTCTTCTTTTCTTCCAGATTTCCCATGTTATTGGGATCATCAAAGAAAAAAACAATGTGGCGATTTCACATTTCTTCTGTGGTACTCTGTACAGAGAGTACTCAAACAAAACACAAATGTGAACTAAAGATACCACAATGTTTTGTCTGTGCTGGAATTATGAGTCAGTGTAACGTGTTTTACATTAGGCAAACCTTCAGTGTTGTTACAGCAGGAAGCAAAACCTCAACTAACACACATCTGCAAGCTTTTCACACACTCACAGTGCTGGCATGGCTACAATGTGGCAGGGTATAGGCAGGGACTGATGATTAGAGATGTGACAGGGCATCAGCAGGGACATCATAGGGGAGATCAGGCTGCTATAGCAGGGTAGCAGTAGGAACTATGGACTGGAGATCTGACAGTGCTTTGGCAGAGGCTGAGAAAGATATGCACCATGGTGCCAGTCTTAACCACCAAGTCACCAGATAGTCCCTATCAGTACATTATCCAATTTCCATGAATGATAAAGACCACTTTAGAAAGAAGAAAATAGAAAGAAGCATGGTCTCTGAAGAGAGATGAACTTTTTATCATTTTATATTGATTAATAACATAGTTTGAGTGCTGCTTTGTCTAGACACAATGCATTTATTTATAGCTTGATTTACACTCTCTCAGGACACCATTATATTGAATATCAATTGCAAATAAACATCCATAAATATCCTTAAAAATCACACATATAAGTTTTCTTCAATATTAAAGTAATCCAGTGACAGGTGTCTACATTCCAATGCATACACTGCAAACAGGAACTGTCTCGTTTAGTTCAATTTATTGTCAGCTCTACGTGTGTACATGTATTCATATGTATGTATTATATGCATGCGTGAAATGGTGTGTTATGTATTACAATGAATCACATGCTACCATCTCGGCAGTCAATATATCTAAAGCCAACCAAACACCTATGGGAGATTTGCGTGTATGTGTTAGAATGGTTCCCAACCTGGGGGTCCTGACCCCACTAGGAGTCGCCAAAGCTTCATGGGGGTCATGAGGCCTTCTTGAGTTTAAGGGGTGTATGACAACTTTTAAAAATATATATATCATGGTGCCCTTTTCTCAGCATTTCTTTTATCTGTGTGAAAACTAAATTAAACTGTTATTTTTAAGTCTGAATGATATGTATGATGTAAACTTCAAAATCACAGGATGGTGAACCTGAACACAAGCTATTCACAGAGCCTTCCCTCTCTGTTAAACATCCTCATACCACACTTGAAAATTATGCTGTTCAAACAACCAAAAACATAACAGAACAATGGCCCAGCATCAGTGAAAAGAAAACATTAAATCTATCCGGAAAGAAGACTGTATATATGTATGATTTGTTAACTAAAATAAAAAAAAACATCCAACAGAGAATTGTATTAAAGAGTCTAATAAATAACAATAAAACTCATCTCTGGTGAAATAGTCACAGAATCTGCTCAAAATTCATACAAATCACTCACAAACTCACACAAACTTCCTGCAGTTATTATATTCACATTTGAGTTCACTGTAGAGTTTATTAGTGGTTCTGTACTGGTGCTATTGTTGTGCACAGAACATAATCCAAAATGAAATATGTCACTTTGGCAGTGGTCGTCAGTTTTCTCAATGACAGAAATTATGCTCCCGTTAAGGAAAAAGTGTGGGAACCTGCGTTAGACAGTGCTCTCTACCACCATCATCAAAACACCAAATAAGGGAGGCTGTTACAGAAGCATGTTAATGCCCTTGGATTTTCAATGGCATGTTGAACAATCAGATATGAGTGTAATGTTCGGGTGACCACATACTTATGGCCATGGAATGTATGCTGAAAGGAAATATCTGTTGTTTTCTTTTTCACAGCCGCGCTCTTATTGTGATTGTTCAGGCCAGTATACCTTTGACACAACATTGTGCTCAGGAGTACTAAAGTATCAGAGTTAAAACTTCTTCTTTTACACTGCAAACAGTATTTCCAGGAAGACATGGTTTCAAGCTATGAATGTGGGGCCTATTTCACATTCTCTTCAACAAAATATCTCCTTATATAAAGTTTTGTATTGATTTTTCTGAAAATTAATTTTGCCACAAAATGTCTGTAGACGAGGCCAAGGGCAGGCATAGAGGTTACAAGAGGAATACACTGTCAGACAGACTTGTTTTTTTACATCAAAATTTAAAAAGGGAGCAGATTAGTCTGCTAGATGTCAGAATACCATTTATAGAACAAGGTGTGACATGGAGTATGAACTGAACATTTAGAATGATAAGAAAAAAACTATATTTGTGGCAAGCTGATTATGTTTTCCTGACAGTGGAACAAATCAGAGAAGAGGTTTTCAGGCCCATGCTCCTATCCCTGATGGGTAGAAGTGTTGAGGTGAACCCAGTCCACAGTGTGAGCAGGTTCAGCTGAAATAACTTGGCTTGGAGCAGAGAGAGATGGAACAACAGAGTTGTTGAGCAGAACTTAGGCTGCAGGCTGAACACTGACACGCACACATAAGTTTGTGCTATGCAGGGGGTCTCTCTCAATCTCCTAGTTTAGCCAAGACTCATTTATCTCCTGAGGAATGAGTGTGTATGTGTGTGTGTGTGTGTGTGTGTGTGTGTGTGTGATGTGTGTGTGTGTGTGTGTGTGTGTGAGAGAGAGAGAGAGGCCACTCTGCAGATATTTAAGGGATATGAAATCCTTCAGTGTGACCAGCATTCCAAAGTATTACAAGACACACACACACACACACTCAGAATCAGTCTGAATGGAGTCTTTCCTTAGGGTACATTCAGTTTGGATTAAACTGAGGGAGTTAGCAGAAACAATAGTGAGCAAGGGTCATTCAGAGAAACTAATTTGTTTTTAGTGTGTTTAGATAATTTATGACTGAGACAAATATAGAAATGGTCTGACATATTTGAATGTTACCTTTGTGTTTGTTACCTTAGGCAACTTAACATCAAAAACGTGTGTGTGTGTGTGTGTGTACCTTGTGCTCCTCATTAGACCAAATGGGGATTAATTTTAGCTTTGCTTTGTTTTGATTGGCCTGTGCCTCAGAGGTCAGGGGTCAATCCAGAGATTGGTCAACAGTCAACAGTGTTTGGAGATCACCTCAATTCACACACACACACACTTGTTCAGACCAGCATCACAATACTTAGTTTTTTCTAAATCACACAGTTCAGGTCATCTTGGACTCTGATTGAAATACTTGAGACTTGAATTGCATTTGCCTTTGGTGATACTATATGGATTCTGCTTGTGATTCTGTTCAGTGAGAACAAGTCATATCACATGTTAATACCTGGTGGACAGTAGCTTTATATGATGTCATATCAGTGACTACAGGGAACAAAGCAGCTTACATTTAAATTATCCATTCAGGTCTGTCACACAGGGTGCACCCATTCAACCATCATGCCTTCTATCCCTCATGGACACGACAATCAGTCATAGCCCATATTAAAGTTAATAACAAAAAAATGCTGAATGTACCATATACAGTACATAGGCTACATGGGACAGGACACTGTTGGATAATAACAAGCAAAATGACCTTATTTGATCCAATAGACTTAATTATAGATAATATAGATAATATAGTAATATTCCATAGAACTATTTCATTTCTTCCATCCCACCTTATCCTGACATATATAGGACAGGTCATTGCCATCACAGAGTGACATATTTAGACTTGTGTCCAGAGGAGAACACACAGAAACCACACAAAAAATCCCTCTAGTTATTTTGTCACTTTTTTTGCTTTTGAAACAGATTCACCTTCATTTTAACAAATGTATCAATCCACATTGACTTTGAGACAAGTTAGCAGATCATCCCTGGACCCCCCTGCATTTTCTTTACATTTTTTAGAAGTCTTTGAGCTGTTCAGCTGGCAGGCCAGTGGTTCAGAGGACAGAGATGGTAAAATGAAGGTTGTAGTTAGCACTGATTAAACCGACAGAACTGAAATAGAGCCTCTCTGCTGCTCACGTCTCATGCTCAGAGCAGATTTGAAGTGACTCCACAACTTGCTTTGACTGCAGTTCTAATCTACCAAGGCTTTACAGTTATGGAGCTTGATATTTGTCATATTTCTGTGTGTGTGTGTGTGTGTGTGTGTGTGTGTGTGTGTGTGTGTGTGTGTGTGTGTGCACTCATGTGTGTGTGTGTGTGTGTGTGTGTGTGTGTGTGTGTGTGTGTGTGCTCAGCTACCCATTCCAACTGTGGGAATTTGTATTCTACCGGAATTGAACAACAATGGGCAGGGTAATAATAGGGTGTTTTGTTTGTTAGTGTCTGCGTGTGTGTGTGTGTGTCTGTGTGAAAAGCTATGTGAAAAATCTATGTTGTGTTTTGAGGATCTGACTGGAAATGTCTTCCCATTTTTCTTATCTCTCTTTTCTTTCAAGAAAACTATGCTTCATGGTGAAATTTAGGAAATGGAAATGTGAAAAAAGCCTAAGATATGTGTTTTTAAGCATCAAACTATATTATTAAAATAAAACTGGCAGAAAGAGAAAGGGAACAGATTCCTGAGGTAAAAAATGGAGGAGAATAACTGGTAATAGGATGAAATTGTAGTTATTTGATCATATTATTTTTATATTTATAATACTGATCATGCAAAATGGAAAGAGTGATTGGACATGTACAGTCAGGGACAAGACGCAAGACTTTTGAAATCCCTTTCAGAAGTTATTTAATCTAGTTCTATGAAATATTTAAGTAGTTATGTAACAGTTTCAATTTAATACAAACGCCTCTACATAATCAAACAAGACCGGTGAGAAGACTGGCTATTCATTTTAGTTTCTAATAGTTACTTTTAATTCCTGCCACGGGGTCAGATAAAAGAAAATGAGAGAAAAGCCCACAGTCAGCTGATGAGTTGGAAATGAGAGCGTGCAATGATATGTTGCCTTTGATATAAATCCTTCAAACAATAATGACAAATAGGATAATGAGGATGGGTTAAGCAGTTCACAGCAGAAACCTTCTTCTCACTGTGGCTGTGGGTTATTAATTACCACTCCTGTGATTGGTACCCTACATACCTGCGCACGCCTGGTTTCTGATGGGAGCCTTTCTAACAAAAGATACAACACATCGGGGATCCTCTGCACTAAATGAAATTAAAAAATCTCATTCCTTATAGCAATTCTGCAACTCCCATACAAATTCATCAGTTTCTTCTTCCATTAAGGTTCTGAACTGTTCCCCCTACCCGAGTCCATCAGACCAAATGTGCAGCAGTTAAATGGAGATAACATGGCTTGATTGTTTTACACTCCATCTGAAAGATGAAATACACACTGGATGATGCAGGATGTATGGCCATGGATATTCCCCTTATATGGGTCCAAAAGAACAAATCTAACTTCATTACCATTAAATATTTTCTCATATAATCTCAGTTTACATATTCTCTATTTACTTGTATCCAAAGAGAAAGAAGTAATAAATGAGGAAATTCTCTCTCTCTCTCTCCCCTCCTCTTGCTCTCTCTCTCGCTCTCTCTCTCTCTCGCTCTCTCTCGCTCTTTCTCCTCACACACACACACACACACACACACACACACACACACACACACAGTGGCTGGAGGGAAAGCATGTTCATGGAGAGATAAGCCTCCTTTGTTAGATGCTTGACACTTAGACCCCATTAATTAGACTGGGCCAAGGGAAACTGGTCAATGACCGAACTAATAGCTAGTGTGTATTTGGATCTGGGTGTGTGATTGAGTGTGTATGTTTCCATGATACAATGCACAACAAGAGACAATTTCACTCCACCAGTACTGTTATTTTAGTTTGGACATTACATTTTTTTCCACCTTAATGGAAATTTCATACTTCCAATCAGCTTGCTGAAATCTGTAATTACATCTCTTTTTCTTACTTTTGACCAACCTCCAACCTCCTCATTTCTAAACATTTATGGGATTGTTGCTTCATGTCTCAGCTAAGCATTCTATACATTGTTCTTTTTTGTGGAAGATAATGTTAAACATGTTGTAGTCCACGATCGTGATTGTTGGATGTTTGTGGTTTTGAGACAGACTTTATGGCAAAATAACTTGCATGTTATCTGACGCTACTTTATTTTTGCTTCTTATAGATTAATATACCGGTCCTCACATTAAGGCACATGTTCTACTGGTAGAGCTCCCTTTAGTGGTAAGCATTTTTAAAGTTGTTTTAAAAATGAAACAAATGCATTTTTTAATGAATGTACTTGAACTATGAGATCACTGAAATGTCATTTAAAATAAGTTTTGCCTTTCCTGTTATTAATGTTTTAGCTTCACTATCACCCTGCTACTTAGTCAGTTTCATGAATGTAGCATGAGCATACATGAGAGAGTAAGCAAGGTAAAATGAATGATTCAAAAACATGCCATCATGGGTCCAAACAGGAGCAGAAGTGCACAATTGAGCATATTAAAAGTAGTCACCATTATCCCATCTAGCTACACAAGAATATAGATGTTGCATATATTATATTATATTATATTATATTATATTATATTATATTATATTATATTATATTATATTATATTATATTATATTATATTATATTATATATTATATTATATTATATTATATTATATTATATTATATTATATTATATTATATTACATTATATTATATTATATTATTTATTTTATATTATATATGTTCTAGTTACTAAATGCGTTTGTCCAAGAGAATGGACTTTATTGGAAAAAGTGTGGCGTAGACGTCACTGGTGCTCTGACCGGTCTGAGAGGCGATGAACACACTGCAGCATCCATCACAGGGTAATGGAAAAGATGGCTAAAGATTGTGCTTTGTGATGAGAAGGACAGCAAACATATCCCCTTTTACTTCATACAGTTAGCTATCAAGAGAGAAGCTTTTGAGCGTTTTCCATTTTGATGATAGGGTGAGAGACAACATTGTTTAATGTCTCTTCTCAGTAAGACAGTAGCAAATATTTCCAGGTGAAGAACTGGATCGGGAATCCTGTTCAGCATTGAAATCTCTGGAAAGATTTCACTGTTGGTGAGCAGGAGGATTGAATAGGATTGTTTTGCGACAAAGACTGAAGTTTGCTTTCAGAAGACAGTTGTCATTGGATACAGCAGCACAGAAATGACTACACCTTCAGACAAGGATGTGTGCTTTCTTCTTCCTTTCACAACCAAATATATACTGTACAGACAGTATCTGTACAGGATGCATCCTGAGCATGAGCTGAGGCTGAAGCTGACCTCTTTTAAAAGGTTTTCAACATATCGTATGTGTGTAATGTCAGTGTTGGAGGGATATAAGAAGTCATTTGGATTGTTTTTGAAATGTAAGAAGAAAAAGTGTAAATTTGGTGATTCTGAGGCATTATCTGAAGTTCTAAGTGGGATCATAGGTATCTACCTTTGATCAGCATCAGATACAACATTATCCAAGTGTAAGCTTTAATTATTTCAGCAGTATGTGTATGATGTCCATACAATGAGCTATGGTAAGTCAGAGAAAATACCAGCAGACAGGGTCTGGTTATTGGTTGCATTATGGTAATTGCAGGAGATAGTGTTTCTAGAGTTTTGAGCCATATTAGGAATAAAAAAAATGAAAAAAAAATATATCCTGTTTCATCTATTTTGATGATCCTTTTACAAAACATATCTTGTATGCATCGCCCAACTTTACAGTGCAATACTATATCATTAGAGTTACATGTTATTTAATATTCACACGATACTTAAATGTTTTAGGATTAATTCAATCAAATGTCTACTGTTTTTTAAGAGTGCTTAGAAGTGAGGCAGTAAGCAGTAAGTCTGCTGAATCTTAAAATCAGCTAGATTGAGTCATTAACATACACATTATAACTCTTTGTTGACTTAATATAATGATTCGGTAGACAATTTCACAAATTTGATGAAAGTGAATTAGCGTAGTTATTATGTTGCTGTAGGAAGTTTAGCTCCTGTTGTTTTTTCTCCCTGCATCTCTCCAGCTCGAGGTTACATAAACAACAAATCCTTGGCTCAGCACTGACCCCTTAGTTAGGCGATTAATTGTGCACACATTCACACAGTACATCTAAAGACTAATAGCTCAGACCCCCCACAAAATGCAGGCAGGTCAAGGTTGTACGCACTGAGAAGCAAGCTCTCTCCCACTTTAAGTGTGTGTGTGTGTGTGTGTGTGTGTGTGTGTGGGTTTGTACCTCTGTGCGTCAGTGTTTGTGTGTGTTCCCTAATTGGAATGCTATGCTGTTGGTCAGGCAATCACAGACGTCTGTGGAATTTGAGCTGATATGAAAATAATTGCTTCACTTTGGCTTGGTCACATGTTGTAACGAGCAGTGTGTTTTCATAAAGTCATCAATGTAACAACATATGCTCCAGTGTTTATTCTCAAACTTGTTATAACCTGTTCACAGGATGTTTTTTACTCAGTTTGCTTTAACTTGCGGCTGTAACTGTGTGTGCAGAATGTTTTGTTGTGGCAGAAAATTGAAGAAAGTGGAAGTGTGTGTGCTCTGTGTGTATGTATGTGTGTCTTGTGTATTTGGCTAACATGGAGACATGTAAATCACTGATTAACTCTTTAACATAAACTTCCTTCACTGACTGATCAACACAGGAATACCAGACAGAGTGGTGGAGGGGATTTGATGTGCATGAGTATGTGCATGAGTGTGTGTGTGTGTGTGAGTAGTGTGTGTGTGTGTGTGTGTGTGAGTGTGTGTGTGTGTGTGTGTGTGTGAGTGAGTGAGTGAGTGATGTGTGTGTGTGTGTGTGTGTGTGTGTGTAGTGTGTGTGTGTGTGTGTGTGTGTGAGTGTGTGTGTGGAGTGAGTGAGTGAGTGTGAGTATGTGTGTGTGTGTGTGTGTGCAGTGAAATGTGTGTGTGTGTGTGTGACTGAGTGAGTGAGAAAAAGAGCTTCTGAGACATGCTTTGAACTAGGAAACACATATTTTAATATGTAAAAGTAAAGTTGAATTGCCTCTGAAATATCCTGTGCTCAGATGATTTCAACGATTTTACCATTAGTGGGTGAAAGCCTCATGCTGATGTAAATGTGGAAGGCTTACACAAGAGAAAGATCTTGAAGTGAAATCTGAACTGGAATGTCACTGATAAAATATATTTGGCTCATTACCTTTACGTCCTTAGATCCCTAAATGTACATGGTTTATCAAGGTAAGCAATAATGCATGCTGAGGTGTCTCAGCATGAATGAGAATTGAGAGCGGGAGTTTAGTGGAACACCCTGGAGTGTGTTATCAGGATTATTCTACACCACGTCCACCCACCAAAGAAGAAAAGATTCCAATCCTCTTTCTGCAGTTTGTTTTTATTCAGTTTCAGAACTAATTCAAACCTGCTATAAATCTGAGCTGGACAACCTGATTACATTGTATTAATTTAACACAACATAATCAATAATTAATTTAACCAGTTTAACTATGCAGTTAGCATGTAGTGATGGCAATATCTGTCGGTCGATCCATCATTTTGGTCCATAATAAAATAACTATTGGACAGATACAACTATTGGACAGATTGCCATGAGATTTTACATTAATTTCTCAATGTGGAATAATTGTAATCATTTCATTGATCCCCTGATTATTCCTTTACTGTAGCACCACCAGCAGGCTGACATTTTTGGTTTTGAAAGTTTATTGTCGCAGTGTGAGTTCTCATTACTTTGGGGATCCCCTGACTTTTCTTATAGCTCCAACAGCAAGTCAAACTACAAATTTGTCTAATACTAATGCTGCTTTCTGACTAAATTCTTGCTAAATGAATGTGAAAATTATTATGAAATATGGATGATAGATGTGATCACGTAGATGGCTTCATCATTCATTTTTTGGGGGTTGTCTGTCCATCCATTGGTCTATTTCTTGCAAAAGTGATATATCAGTAAAATCTGAAGGGAATTTATTTAAATTTGGCACAGGTGTTCACCTGAACTAAAGAATGAACGGAATAGAATTTGGTGGTCAAAGCTCAAAGCTCACTGTGACCTCACAGAACACTTCCAAAAGTGATACACTAATACATTTTCATTTTGACTCGCTTCTTCAGTGTCACACGGAGGTCTGGGACTGTGCCTGTGGAGTGGCAGATGGGGGTGGTGGTTCCCATTTTTAGCACCTCCAAATCTGAGGCCATGGTTCTCTGCCAGAGACAAGTTGGATTGCTCCCTCTGTGTTGGGAGTGAGCTACTGCTTCAAGCAGTGGAGTTCAGGTATTCATGAGTGAGGGGTCAAAAAGAGTGTGAGATCGAATTTACTTTTACTGTGCAAATGAAAATTCTAAAACGAAAAACAGACAGGAGAAAAATTAATGTACTGTCAGACAGTAGATAGTGTATTGAAAGTGCAAAATTGAAGTAACGCTGGTCTTGTTCCTTTTATAGGCGTTTAGATAGGTTTTGATTTTTTTTAAAGCTCCAAACTTGTCACCCACTGGAGGAAATATGGAAGTGACACACCAACAACAGGAAAAGAAAAGTAGAGGAATTTGAGGAATTTGTCACAGTGGAGATGCGGTAATGTTTTTTTTCAGTTAGTGTGTGAGTGTGAGTGTGTGTTTGTACATGTAGGGAATGCTGTTCAAAGTGTTTTGTCATTTGTGGCACAATGAGGACCATTAAAAAGAAGAATACTATGACAAACAACACCTGGTGTGGTGTGTGTGTGTGTGTGAGACAATGCCAGAAAAACACCTGCTGCCTTTATGTTCAGCAAACACATCCTGTGGCTCCTCAGAGATGCAAGTTAAACTCCCTTACTGTGTGCTGTCAAAACACAAATAGAATGAAGATGGAGGAAGTCAAAGAAAGAGATTGTTAGGTTAAGAATTGTGTTGGCAGGGTGGAGTGCATTCTGTGTCTATTGTACACATCTGCAAATTCTAGGTTTCTCCCTACCTCGGTTTTCCATGACCACCTGGAAGCAAAGCTAACCCAAGAGTAGTAATGGTGGATCAACTGCCATGTCCCTACTTCTTTGGCTGTAAAGCAGTACACACTGCTGTGTTAAAGAGACTTACTGTTTGTTGTGTGTCATCCTGATGAGATGCTTAATCCCCTCAACTGGCTCCTTTTAAGATAAGGGAGCAGCAGTTTCTGACTTCTGCTTGAATCCAACGTTTCATTCTTTCTGAACTGATGTGAAAGTTTTTATTTCATGTTTGGGTTTCCATCACACATCCCTGTAAGCTTGTCATCAGTCAGCTGTGGTGGAGGTTAGAACGTAAGTATTTCTGTCACTGACATAAATGAAATCACCAGATATGTCCTTCATGTTATCTACATTGTTTTTTCACCATTTGATGTTTGTCCAACTGTCCTTTAAGGATGTCATATAGCTGTGTCTTCTTCTCCTGCAACAGTTTAATGGCACCAAACTAAAGAATTTGCACACAAACTATTTATCTTCACCAGCCTAACTCTTTATAAAACTCTAAATATTAAAACGCACATTAAATAGCATTTTATTTTGCCAGTTTTCTTGAAATACAGTTAAAAAGACAACTGAAGGGAATGGCAATAGTTTAGCAGGGATTTGGTCATAAATCCAAGAATTGGATGAAGAGAAATGTTGACCTGATGGCTCTGAATAAAAGGTTAAAGGATCGCTAGTTATTACATCAGATCCTGTGGTGAATGTCTGACATTTCGCTCTCCTCTCGCTCTACTGTCAAATGTTAAATTTAACTTAATGCTTCTATGTAAAATTTAAATGTGTGAATGGTATTGTGAGGTTGATCCTCATAGGTTTACACCATTTTAAAAGAACAATTTGGTAGTAAAAAACAGCTGCATTCATTATTGTTAGAGAGAAGCCTCCATTCCTAATAATAAACTATGACCTCCAGCTGTTACATTCCTGCTTCTGTAAGACAATATCACAGTGACCTTGATAGGCAGCTTGCATTTATTTATTTATTTATTTTTGTACATCTTTGCTGTGTTTTCCAATGTGGGCCGCTTTCAAACCCAGAGGAAAACAGGTGGGATGACATGAACAAACTCACCATCAGTCACGTCACAGTGTTAGAAATATGAGTCAGAGGGCGAGGGTGTTTCTTGACTTCTTGACATGCTTTCATCTTTCATTTTATTTCATTAATCTTACTTTTGTTCACTGACTATGTTTGTTGTTGTGCACCAAGGCAAATAAACTGATTCTGATTCATAATATGTTCTCAGCCTTGAGTCACTGGAATAAATAAGCTGAATTATTTTCTGCATTTTCAAGGCTGTCTGTCAGTGTGCATATTAGGATTTTTTTTTAGCTATGGCGTCTGCTTTCTATTTTGTCCTGTGGAACAATGGGAATGCATGTTAAAAGCTTGGCTCACACAATGTTATCATAGGAAATATCATAGGACACAGAGGCAGTATCCCAATGAGATGTATTGTTGTTCCACTTTCCATCCAACTGGATGCACATACCAGTCTAATTGTAGTTAAGTATTGCGTAAAGTTGAGTCACACACACCAACCACAGTAACACATTTCTAAGCTCCTTTGGTGCACTAAAATATGAATCCCACTCTTGTTCACTTACAGCTATCATTATACAATTAGCAGTGACAGAACTGACGACTGGGGTCATTTGTGTCATTGTGTCTTCAAAAGCAGCCCTGACAGGTGAGAAGCAGCCTGTCTTTGAAGTACATGAGAAGTATAATTTGTGAACTGTCTTTGACCTAAAACACTGGCTGAGGTGGTGCCAGCTGATTAGCTCAGCAACAACATGGGAGTCAAGATTGGGTCATTTTAAGTCATATTAATTGACCCTGCTGCCAGTTGAAAAATTATTATTACTACTGTTCTGAAAGATTGTCAGTAATTAGGAAATTCACTTGCACAGGAGACATGAGAGGACATTTTGAAAACTGAGATTTCTTTAGTTTAATAGCACTCACTGTTTTCAAGTGAAGGCAATACAAAAACAAAAGATTTTAACACATTTCTTGGATCATGACATTTGCACAACTGCACAGAAAATACACAGGCTTACTTCATATCCTCAAATCCATCATCGTACATTCTCAAGTTCCACTCTTGCCTTCAGTTATGAACAGATCCCCCTACCACTATTGTACTGAACATTAATAAAGCATCCTGGAATTATGTCATTTTAAAATAGGATCACTCGAACTTTAAAATTGGGCTTTTCATCCCAACTACCACACGATGTTGATTTAGATCAAACAGCTGTATTTTAGGAAAGGATTAAAACCTTTCCCACACTGACCCATGACTCCATAGCATAGCCTAGATTCATTAAACAGGATTAGGCTGCCACCTATTGTTCTCACGGATAGAGGGAAATTCCATCTGCATCCAGCACCCATCATTTACTGTGGTGTCCTGATGGGCAGATCAGCGCCTTGCATGGCTTTGGCAGTGAAATTCTTGTTCTCAGGCTCCCTTCGACAATGATACTATAAAATGTTCAAAAGAAAAATCCACATATAATAAAGAGGTGAGAGTATGAGAATCTAAGACAAAGACAGACAGACTGCAAAGGTTAAAATACAGAAGTAAAATAGCTTATAAACAAATTACCAAGTACAATGCTGAGATAAATTGGTGTACAGTGATAAAATGAATAAAGAACTATACAGGTTGTGCAGTAATGTAATAATGTGTGTGCTCGGTGAGAACTAGTAGGTATATATACATATATACTCACAGGGGTGAGGGAGCCTGTTGGTGGTCAGTTGGGTTTTGGTCGGTGTTGCATCCTGAGGACTAGGAATGTGACAGCCTGCAGGAACTCTCTGCTCTTCAGTTTTAGAGCTTTCTGCAATCCCCCATGTCTCTGATGATATTTTTTATCCCAATTGGATTGGATGTATAATCATTAGTTTATACAGTGCAGAAAGATATACAATTCAGTACAAACTGCTTACTGGGGACAAACATCTCATCAAATGTGAGCTTGTGGTCTAATAGGTGTCTAGGGGTCCAAATGAAAATGTTTAAGAAACCCCTGCGATATGAAATCAATACTTTTGAGTTAGTTTCTTACTTGCTGCAATTCAACTTCAAAAAAGTAGCAGAATTTGCCCGCTAACTGTGCACAATCATCTTCTTTATTCCTCCCAAACAAATGGTGCTGCCAGTGGGATTTTATACACTGTAGATACATATATAGCCTACATAAATACAGACAGACAAACATACACAGAGACAGAATGCAAACACCTTTTATATTATAAGTGACCTCTGACCTCCTTGCAAAGCTGCCAAGGTCTCTTGGTTCTGATGTATGACCACTAGATGGCAACATTATGTTAGTTTATGCTTCACAAAACACAACCAGAGTAGATAGGTTAAGTGATTCTGAGTGGACTTGAGGAGGGGAAGAGACGGATAGGGGACCTCTACTAAGAGGAAGGGGAAGTTGAAGGGGTGGAGGAGGACGCTGAGGAGGAAAAAGAGGTGGAGCAGTGGAGGAGGAGAGGAGCAGAAGAAAGGTGCAGTAGGACAGGCAGGCTGCAGAAGGGACCACTGTCCCAAAAAAATATTCAAAAATAAAAAATGGAGCAGTTACTACCTATCATCTCATTTTGATATCAAGTTTTCAAATTGGTCTACAGATAGGAAAAAATGGTAAGAAGAAAAGATGACAAGAAAGCCAAATTGGTCAGAGGAGGAAAACGTAGTCCAGAAGGAATACAATTGATAAAAGCGCACAGCAAAAAGTACATTTGATCTGCAAATACCAGCTTTAACACTAGTTATTTTATTTTTAAACTAACTGGACATTGATTGAATGACTGTTAACAAATTCTTATTGTGTGAAAGCTTGACTCCTGATGTAGGTCTCATCTATCACCTGCACACTTTTGCAAACCTGGCAACATTAAAAAAATTGTGCCACTATCTCATCCTCTTCTTGGTTTTATGAAAGCTTCAACATGGTGTTCAGCAGATGAATGAGGGCATTTGCAACTAACAGATAACACTGTACATATTTGTTCACGTCTGGAGTGCCAGTTATAATGACTTTTAACTCGGTAAATGAATGGCCACACTACAGAGGAACTGTTAGCAGTGTTGTGTGGTCAGGTAGAGTTAGGGTTACAACAATATTACAACCATGATAATGTGTTTGTTTATCGTTTATATTGTTTACAATAGATATTAGTGTGTTTTCTGGACAGATTTGCTCACAGTAGGCAGAGAAAATAGATCAGTCGCCGGAACCATTTCTGCAGATCATGAGTCTACTGCAGTGCTCAGTGTCAACAGCCATGTTGATTAACACTGGCACCAAAAGGAAACATGCAGCACACACCTCCTGTGTGTCCATGGCATTACAAGTTTAAAGCTTTCATTCTGGACCTGGACCATAGTGAAAAAAACTGTGATATCTCCCTTTTTGCATTTTTACAAATAGAATAAAGTTTAAATAAATCTGAACTGTGTTTTTTTAAGAATCTGGAGTATCTTCAGGATGATCAAGTCCAGATCTGACCCATGGAAGTATAATGGTTTTTAACCTGGACCTAGTCTAATGTGGTCTGGATTGAGAAAAAAAGCTGTGAAATCGTCTTTTTTATATTTTCACAAATACAATGACGGTTTCTGGGTAAAAAAAATAGCAATAACACTTACTTTACTTTACTTTCATAGAAATTAAAAATGAATAAAACTCGGGATTAAAATCTGTTAGTTAAAGCCTGGACAAACAAGTGTTAATGGCAGAACCAGAGAGCCTGGTAACATTACCAGACTAATATGTGAAAGGTTCTTCTAGTAGTGATGACCCTGATTTATCATCAGATTTATCAGCTGCTCTTCTGCTGCCCCCAAGTGGCCGAAAACAAACACAGTTATTACTGGTTTATTGCCAAGTTACATTGTGATGACCAAAATACATATCATATCTAAAATGATATTGCTATCCTACATATTTTTCACATTTGTCTCTGTGACTCACTTCACAAACTTTAATATGTGCTGTGTTTTTGGAACTATTTAAAATGCATAATATCAGTAATATAATTATTTTTTAAGAAGTTATTGTTGTAATGTGTTGGAAGTAAATAAAAATAATGTGTAATTTATCAAAATCTTGAATTTAATTACATGAACTGACAATTAAGTGAACTTTTACATAGATGCATGAATTCATTTCTCAGTATTGTGGCTCTACAGTGCCTGGGGCACAGACAGGAATATGCATATTTAAAAACAAATCACATTCTGTTTTCAACTAAACGATTTATAATCACCGAACAACTAAATGATTTATAATCAATTATTATTATTATTATTATTATTATTATTATTATTATTATTATTATTAAACCAGCCATGTACAAAAATATGCATATTTCTGACAAGATCTCAAACTCTTATTTATTTATAATGTTTCTCTCCCTTATTTTACTTTAATATGCTCTGTGAGTTGTCTTTTGTTGTACTGTTACCAACTTTATGTTATAATGGCAAGATTTTGTTTATCTAATAAAGTCTAAAAAAAAAAGCTTCAAGCTTGCATCTCTCCATCCATCCTCAGTTGAAGGGGAAACGTGGTTGCAGAGATTTGGTCTATATCCTCAGTCTTCTCTGCCTTCTGCGCAGCAGCTTTGCGCACACCCGGAAAAACACAACCCCACGTGTTGTCGCTCCATGGAGAGAGACCGTTGCGTCAAGCTCACAGAAACTATTACCGCCGGAATTGGAGAATCCTTCCTTCGGCATAAAATTTAGGAATCCTTTCGTACTAGATAAATATTTACCTTAGGAAAACAAGTACTTCATGCAATGGTGATTCATTTTAGGGTTTACTTTTTTACAAGATTCCGTCACGATTGTCAGGTTTTCATAAGAGGCTCATTGTGTCATTGTTTTGCCAAATGACTGCCTACACAGCTTATGTTTATTAATGTAGGGGTAAAGCATGCTGTGAGAAAGGGACAAAGGAAAACCACTCATTTTATAACCAATCTCCGTTGCAGAATGTATTACTGTATGCTTTCATGGTCGATTGTCTTAGTTTAGCAGTGATTTTATACACGACCGTCGATTGAGCTTCTATTTTGAAAGTTGATAACGGAAGCAGTTCTATTTGTGTTGATGTAATTTGCCGGTGCGGAGTTGGACTCGCAGCACGGAACCAGCAGCCTCAAAACGAGCAGGTAGCTGGAGATTTACTTGGTACCGTGTCAATATGTGTTCTCAGTGGGTCTGTGGTCTAGGGGTCTGTGGGTCCGGGGGTCTGTGGGTCATACTGTCCGAGGCCGCTGGGCCTGGTTCCTAACTTCAGCGCTGCCCCGGTTAGCTAACTTAGCCGACTTAAGCTAACGTGGATTGAAAAGAGCTGCACATTTCTTTTATTTGTAATAAACTGAAACAGAGAGAGACAGAAGGTGATTCGTGTTAAAGTATATTTAAATTTAATATTAAAGGTCACTTAGAAGTTAAAGACGTGTATTATTTGTTACTGTGAGAGCGAGGGAAGTGAACTGTCTGTTTTAAGTTTGGTCGGACCTTCATGCACTTCTAAGATAATGAAGTTGCTTATAATTAGCTGCAGTAACTTGATGTGTACTGTAGAGTCAAACACGTCAAGCCCTCGGTCAAACAGAAAAACTGTTGAACCCTTTGACTGGATCTCCTTTTGTCTCCACGTGTTTCCTGTAATGCAGTGCAATCAGGCTCCACACTGTGAGCTGTGAAAGCTCAGACACCAGATGTGCTGCCCTTGAAGATTTCAAATATTTGTCCATTTCAGATGGATGAAAAACTACCAATGGAGGACGGACAGCTGTTACCTGAACGGAAGGAGGAGGAAGAGGAGATGGAGGTCACCATGACAACGCAACTTAGAAATCTCAATGAGACTTCTGACACAGCTGATACGTCATCAAACACAGAAAGACATCCAGGGGAAACACTTCCTTTAGACAGAGTGTGTAAGACAGAAGACTGTGATGATGATGATGATGATGATTCAGAGGATTCAGACAGGTATTTACACACACACACACTCACTCACACACACACACACACACACATACTCAGTAGGAGTGTAAACGCTGCACAGAAAGGACTGAGTTTTTTTTTTTTGTTATTGTCCTTATTATTTACAAAAATGTAATCATTCATCAGTGGTTTATTGGCCATGAGTCTTACACAAACAGCTAAGGCCCTCAGATACTGACGTGCTGTCAGTAAGAAAAACTAAATGTGGGAATGTGAGTAAAGCTCCATTGTCAGACTCTGAGCTGTTGAGAACTTGTGCTGGTTTCTGCAGAACCACACAGCACACTGACTAACGTGAACATGTGAAGGCTCATTGTAGCTGCACTCAGGCACTCTGACCACATGCTTAAGTCTGTATTCAGAATCAGAATGAGAATCTTCTTTATTGACCAGCTATGTGTACACATACAGGGAATTTGACTCCAGTTTTTCAGCACACTCTCAGTACGTACACAGAAGACAAACGAACAGACAGCAGCACAAAAGGCAGGAAAATATTAATAAAATAGAGACAAAATAACAGCACCTCAAAGGTAAAAAAAAAAAAAAAACACAACCCTAACCCAACATTAGCCTCTGTCTTAGCTGGTGGGCGCTAACTTAGAACAAACAGCTTCGCAGAGGTTGCTTTTGGATAACAAAAGTATTATCGTGAATAGCAGAACCAGCTGCTGTGTGCACGCAGCTGTCAGTCTCACATGGTCTTCGCTTCAAAATCCCATCCTGAACTGCATCATATCGGCATGAAGATAATCCTCTGGTCTAAAATGAACGCCACAAATGACCGCGTTTTTCATAACAAACGCAGCAGTTAAGTAAAGGCCGCTCAGACTCACTACCACCTCCTGCCGCTCGTTGAGTTCAGGCAAAGCAGCGAGCAACGACTCCCTTACGTGATGTAATATGACGCAGTGTTGAAAAGTTTGGTGAAAAGCAGCACTGGTGAAAATGACCAATTTTACCTCTGAATTTGTGCCTTTATGTTTTGTAAAACAATAAATTCTGCATTACCTTTTCAAATACGTATTTTCAAACAATATTAACTATAAATCTAAAAATAAAAAAACCCTGCAAGTTGCTCTTTAAACGTAACTTAAACTGCTATGTATAAGTGTAATAACTACAGAGTGCAATAGAGTGGTGAGAGATGCATGTTGATAGCTTATGTACAGAGGTAGGTAGGTATGACTGTATTTTGTACAGTGAATACATGGATCGTATTCTCTGACAGACTGGTCACATCTCTGCAGGACATACTGAATGGTTTGCGATGAATAGATTTACTCTTCCACATACCACACAAGTTGACTAAGTCCAACAAATATGGGGGTTACCAATATCTTGCGTCAGTATTCATCTTTGTACTTGAAAATTACTGACGGATGCTCTTCCTCTCCTGTTCTCAGTGACAGCTCTTCCTCGTCTTCATCGTCTTCCTCATCCTCTTCGTCTTCTTCCGCTCCCATGTTTGGGGACGATGACGAGGATGAAGGTTTCAGCCAACCAGCCCCCATCAAAACCAGAGATGAGGTCCTGCTCGAGGTCAGTCTGTGATTGTATGTTTGAAGAGCCAGATGGAGGGTTTTTCTGAGTGTTCTGGAATTCCTGTGTTTGTCTTCTTATTTAAGAAGACAGAAGAACATTAACGTGGTTCTTGTCTTGTGTGTATAAAGCCCAGTGGAACAGTAATGTTCTCCTTGCCCTGCATTGTTTCCAGTTGTTGCCAATGGTGAAGTTTAAGGAGCTTAGTTATTTTCTGCTAAGCCTCTATTGCTTCACACTATATTTTCACTTCCATTATTATCTACAATAGTAAGCCTATTTCATAGTCACATATGGAATATTGATGTAATATTGCACAAATCCCAAAATCATGTGTATAGATGTTAGTAGTAGTTGTTATTTTATGTTAGGAGTCGATCAATTATAGGATCCAATATTGAGCATTTTTACAATAATCAGAATCATTAGGGTTAGGCTTTTTTTGTTGTTGTTGTTGTTCCTGTTTTTTTAATTGATGATGAATGATAAAATAAATTCATTCAAAATTTTGGCCCTGATGCAGCCCTCTCTCTGTCAGTGGTCACCACTCTGTAGTCTCATTCACATCAGTGTTCATAGGGAAACCCAGAGACTTACTGTACATCTATACTATGAGTGTGCTATGACAGACTAGCCTGCACGCCACACTGTTTTTCCTTTTCCACCCACTGCCTGCCTCACCAAACACTGTTCAGTCCTCATTGTTTGGTCTGGAGAAAGGTCACATGCTGCCACAGATGCGTCTTACACTGTCTGATCAAATGCTACCATGTCATAACAATGTTTCTAGGAGCTACCAGCAGTGGAGGAGGTCTGTGTGACCTTACCAGATGATACAGAACTGCAGCCAGTAGGAACAGTCTCCAGTATTATACAGCAACTTGGTAAGTACACACACATTCACGTCAAGGTTACACTTCAACTTTTACTCTCAGAAAAAATCTCTAACCTTTTGACTTTTTTAAAAAAAACTGGAAAAACTGAAAGACCTTTATTGTGTGTGTTTTGTCAGCTCTGTCTTTATTTGCTCTTTCTGTGTCTGCAGTTATCATCCAGTCTTTGAAAGACACACCTCCTCTGACTGATGACAGCGTCATCTTTACATCTGATAGGCTGGCTGTGGGCAAGGTGGGTGGACCAGCAGAGGCTTTCTGTATGATTATGTTGATGATGATCTGATTTTTTTTTTCTAACTGTTGAAGTTATCTGTTTGATGGTTTCCTCTTGTTAATGTTTGTGTATTTCAGGTGTTTGAGGTGTTTGGTCCAGTGTCCAGTCCACTGTATATTTTGCGTTTTAACTCTGCAGACCAGATAAGCAGCAAGGGGCTGACAGAGGGGCAAACTGTGTATTACGCACCAGGCATCAAAGAGTACACAAACTACATCATCCTCACACAACAGCTCAAACTGTAAGTACACACACACACAAACACACACACATGGAATAGAGCACATTAAAAGTAGACAAATATATTGATCAGTAATTTAAGGACTTTATTTTACAACACACAGTTGTACAACTTGATGAGTTAAACTTTGTTTCTGACCAAACCTAACTGGTATGTTGTGGTGAAAATGCTTTTCCTTCAGTTTGAAGGGATCTGATGCATCCTGGAAGAATGACCAAGAACCACCAGTGGAGGTAAGTACACTCAGTAAATAAGCCCGATGCAGCATGTTTAAACATTACTGTATATGCAATGCCGTTATCTTGCCGTTATCTCTTTCTCTTCTCCCCAGGCTTTAGATTATAGTGATGATGAGAAGGAGCAGGAAGCTAAGAGGAAAGTGAAAAACAAAAAGAAGAGGGACAATAACAGTACAGGTATTCACACACATCCAGTACACAGGAAAAATATTCAGCATGCCTGAAGAAGACAATATTTAACATGTGTGGATGTTATGGTGTTACCACCTGAAAGAAGTCTCATGCTGAAAGTCATAAATTTTCCAGTAGAATGACATTCATCTCTCCTTTTTTCATGAATGGGATGGAATGATCAGACCTAGGGTCGTTGACATCATTGTTATAGGGGAGAGGAGGTAGTATGTCTTTAAGCTCCCAGCTATTATTTAAGCAATGTTTAGCTCCCAGCTTACACAATATTTTACATTCTCTATTCCTTTCCAACTCTTCATATATACATGCTGATTATTATTCAACATTTCAGTCTCATTAAAACTTTTTCAAATATTCAGCTGTATTTGAAGTTTAGTTATTATGAAATATGAGGAAAAACCTTCAGACGCCCTCATCTAACCTCTTCCTACTCTTATATACTCATTTAGGCAGGAACTTAAAAACTAGGTGGTACTAATCACCTCATGACCAGTGACACAGCAGTCCCTGGGCATAAATAGACAAAGCTGACTGTGATTGAGTAATGACTGCTCAGCCTCACAGTCCAATATTCATGTAGGTGTTTCTGACTGAGACATTTTAATGGACCTTTATGGTACAGCTGCTGTCTTTGATACTTGCACTTGTGGTATTAGCACTCATACCACTGCTTGGAGTTAGTCGTAGGACTATCACTGGCACAATTGCTATCACCCATAGTGCTTCATGTACTCCTGGATGAACGCTACCATGCAGTGTTCCTTCACATCCACTTGGCAAACACCTAGAGTGAGACAAATGATTTCTGGGACTCAGACCAAGCATCAGGCACACAAAGCAGTTCTTGAGAGATTTTCTAGTTATTCTTACTTTATCTTTTTTTCCTGACAGATAACCCTGCTCATAGTTCACAGAACACTGGGCTCCTGCAGCAGCAGCAACGTGACGTCAGGGGTTTCCCACCAAGACATGCAGGGCCTCCATTCATGCACCAGAACGCAAGGAATAAACAGCCAGTGTTCAGACACACACACCAATCACCTAGACACACACACCCACCACCTAGGCACACACACGTCCCTCCCATGTACTTTCCCTCTCCCTGTCCTTACCCTCCTCCACCTCCTCACACGTTTCCCCCTCCTAACTTCCCACTCTACCCACCTCCTCCTTCTTTTTTCAATCCATCTTTCTCCTCTCCTCTCTGGCTACCTAACTCTGTCCCATTCGCAGACCTTCCTCCTCCTCCTCCCCCCTCCCCACCTCCTCCTCAGTGATGCCCAATGCACCCTCTGTACATGTACACAACAACCAGAGTTCCTGCTGGTGAGTTGACGTTTTGATTTGTCCTTGTTAGAGGATGTCATGTGTTTGTGGACTGTCAGACTGGACAGCTGGACTGTGTTTATTAGGCTATACAATCATTGATTAGAACACAAAACATTTACTTAACACAGCTGATGCCATGATGTGTGCTGTGACCACTTCAGTGACACTTCAGAGGTTTTAAATATTCATTTAGAAATATTGCTTATTTTGTTTTTCCCACACTATATTTATCTAGACCTTCTGACTGAAAGTAGTCCCTGGTCAAAGTGGTATTTTTATTTGCCTTATTCTACATGAATGTGACCCTTTTCTTTGAGACTGTTGTCAAATTTCCATTTAAGAGTATTTGCAGCTCACTCCATGTTCACACATATCGCACACGCACTGACACACTGGAGAAGTGACAGCCTGCCATTCATTTTGAAGTGAACCTGGAAACACTTGCTGGCACCGCCCACTGTGACTTAAGCAAACTGCAAATGTCTCGCTTACAGCTAATCGCACTTGTTTTGATTTCCTCATGGAACATAAGCAGATAACTGCTTTCTAATGTACCCAGACCCTCAGAATAATGGCGGTATGCAGCACCTGACCTAACTAATGACTAATTTTGGTGTAATTTTACCAAGTTGACTAGCAGGATATTTACAGACCTTGATGTATTCCTGAACATTTTTGCTTCATCTTAACTTTAAGGCAGAATTCTGTGGATTCTAATCACATTTTTAGTGTCTGACACCATCAGTGTATCTAATTAAATCAGCTCGTTGGGCATCACAGTGCAGAGCACTGTCATTCAGTCTTTTTCAGACCTCTGTATGTATGTATGAGGCTTATACAGCATATGCACAATGGATGTATTAACTTTGTAATACCTGCATTTATTTGGTTTTGGGAGTGATATTGAGGCACACATTTTTATTTTCCTGTTCATTATGGTTGCTCAGCAAATTTGAGTTTCAAATGTAGGTTTATGTGTTGTAGTTGCTGAAATAATACACAGTTATATTGGAGTTGAGCAGAAACATCTTTTGTGTAGACTTCCATTTTAATGTCATGATACCAAACAGCTCTGATGGTGAAGTGGTGATCTGTATACCACTTTATTAAGTTCATTCTTTAAATCTGTCTCAGCATGTTCATGTCTCATCTCTAAGTTCCTGTTGCCTTCATTACAGTATGATGGTTTTAAAACAACTGTTTGCTCAGTGAGCTACAACTGTAGACATAATGTGATGT
Source organism: Scortum barcoo (assembly GCA_023238725.1). Lineage (NCBI taxonomy): Eukaryota > Metazoa > Chordata > Actinopteri > Centrarchiformes > Terapontidae > Scortum > Scortum barcoo. The sequence goes on from CM041553.1 coordinate 1,456,064, forward strand.
TGGATTAATTCAAAACAGTGAACTGATGTGGTCAGTGAAGATGTGAAAGTGGTGGGTGATTGGATTGAAGTTTCCTTCCCTCAGAAATACAGACTTTTTTACTGGCTTAAAATGAGCTCTGAAACAGTCACTCGTGATATTGTATATCTACTGTATTTCTTTGTAAAACATTTTCCCATCTGATGCTCTGCGTTAATGGGCAATAAATGTGTCATTGTGTAAGATGGACGTCAGATTTTGAACATGTTTCTGTCACACTGTTGTGTCATGCTGCTGCGTCCAGTCTTTTCCACAATGTTTTCTCAGCAGGACGTTTCTACACACTGACTGAAACTGGAATCTGACTCGAGACCAAACAATGAATAAATAAGTGAATATTTTACTTGATCTGCAGCAACAGGCTCATCTGAGAGTATTTATCTTCATCTTCCATTTAAATGATGAAACATGAGGCAGCCCTTGACAGTCTTTAGAATGACTCATGACGAATCATGATTTGATTTAATATTGATTGGCTCATCAAAATTTCATTAAATGGAAAACACATTAAGTGTTCACATTTAAGTTAATTTCTGTGTGATACTCAGAAGTACACCTAAATAATCACAAACATCCATGTCATCTGTATCTGATGAAACCTTTGATGGGACAATACTTCTTCTACACAAAGGAGGAGCGGTGACACACAGGAAAAGGTCTCAGTGTTGGAAGCGCTGTAAAACACCAGACATAAAACACACCACCTCACTGCAGCTGCTTCAAAATGGCTGTGGTCTTTGATTCAAGTGAGTCTCATATCAACTTTGAAGTGGGGACTTATCAGCAATTCCCCAAACCTGAACCTGAGGAGGCTGCTACAGAGAGGACTATAAAATCAAGTATGTCATCAGGATCACATGAGATCTTTAAATACTATTGTGTATAATGCTAACAGCTGTTATTTAAGTTGGTGTAGGTGTTATGTTGTAGTGTTTATGTTGGAGGCTGTTTATGTCTGATTAATAGAGGATGAATTGACCTAAAATTATTTGTATTTGTCTGTGTGTGTGGTTCAGAGATAAGACATCTCAATGTGGTTCTACTGAGCTTTGCCCTGCTGTGTGTTCAAGGGATTCTCAACATCTCTCTGAGACTTGGTCTGACTGAGCATGCTAAAGATGATACTGATAAAGGTAGATATCATGTTTTAGGTCATTGATTGGGTTTTAAGTTCTGTCACTTCACTCTTCACTCCTGCTGCTCTCACGATCTGCCCAGTAGAAAGACAAAGTTACTGCTGGTGAACATGGCTGAGGAGACACATGGTGTCTGTAGATAAGGGAGAAAAGGGAATATTGGATACAAACAGCGGTCTAAATGAATTCTACTGTTGCTAAGTGTTTCTTTGATGTGTAAATAAATGTAAATTAATACTATTTAGGAATTTAGGTTGTCCTGCTGACTGTATATTTTCTAAATTGATGTTAAGAGATAAATTGATTGTTGGTCATCAGCAGCTTTAAAAAAAGCTTTAAAAAAGCTTTAAATGCTTTAAAAACACCTGTTTTACTCCCCCACATATTTCACACATATTAATCTGATTAAACTTCATGGCTTTGTTCCTTGTTGTATTCACTTGCAGCAATTTGTTCTTTGTTGCATCATGAGACTGGTTCATGTTATGTATTGTGACATGTTATGTGGGGACATAGTAGGTCTGTGTTTCTGTGTTGAGGTGAGACAGAAGAAGAGAGCTGTCCACAGGGTTGGCTGACGTTTGGCTCCAGCTGTTACTACGTTTCCTCACAGAGGAGGAGCTGGCACGGCAGCCGGCAGGACTGTGTACAGAGAGACGCTGACCTGGTCATCATCAACAGCAGAAAGGAACAGGTACCTTTATAGTCCTGTACACCACTGCATTATTTTTGAGTCTATACATTGTTTTTGAGGACAATCCTACCCATTAGACCTTGCCACCCCTGCTTAAATGTCTGGTGAACAAGATGATGTACTGTTCATCATTAGACTGAATGGCATTGCTAGAAATGCTCTGTGGAATGATACAGAAACTGTCTGCTATCAATTTATGAACACTGAAAAAGGCACAAGGACACAGGATATTTAAGACTGTGATACTGTAGTTCCTTTGTGCGTCTGTTGTTTATCAGGATGTTGGATCTTAACAGGCCTTTCCTCACTTCCTCACATTCACCATGGCAGTGTGGGTTGGTATGACTGACAGGGAGAAGGAGGGAACCTGGGTCTGGGTGGATGCAACACTCGTCAATAAAGACAGGTGAGATATTAATAAATGTGTGGTAACAGGTAAAAGCACTGTTGAATCATCCATCCATCCATCCATTTTCATCCGCTTGGTCCGGGACCGGGTCGCGGAGGCAGCAGTCTGAGCAGAGATGCCCAGACCTTCCCTCACCCCAGACACTTCCTCCAGCTCTTCCGGGGGGATCCCGAGGCGTTCCCAGGCCAGTGTCGAGAGAGACATAGTCTCTCCAGCGTGTCCTGGGTCTTCCCCGGAGGCCTCCTCCCGGTGGGACACGCCTGGAACACCTCCCTAGGGAGGCGTCCAGGGGGCATCCGAAATAGATGCCCAAGCCACCTCAGCTGACTCCTCTCGATGCGAAGGAGCAGCGGCTCTACTCTCCAGAGCTCCTCCCGAGTGACCGAGCTTCTCACCCTATCTCTAAGGAAAGGGAGCGCCCAGCCACCCTGCATGGAGGAAACTCATTTCGGCCGCTTGTATCCGCATGATCTTGTCCTTTCGGGTCATTACCCAAAGTTCATGACCATAGGTGAGGGTGGGAAGCGTAGATTGACCGGTAAATCGAGAGCTTCGCCTTTCGACTCAGCTCCTTCTTCACCACGACGGTCCGGTACACCGACCGCATAACTGCGGACGCTGCACCAATCCGCCTGTCAATCTCACGCTCCATCTTTCCCTCACTCGTGAACAAGACCCCGAGATACTTGAACTCCTCCACTTGAGGCAGGACCTCTCCACCCACCCGGAGAGGGCACACCACCCTTTTCCGGTCGAGTACCATGGCCTCGGATTTGGAGGTGCTGATTCTCATCCCAGCCGCTTCACACTCGGCTGCAAACCGCTCCAGCACATGCTGAAGGTCCTGGCTTGATGAAGCCAACAGGACAACATCATCTGCAAAAAGCAGAGATGAAATCCTGTGGTTCCCAAACCTGACTCCCTCCGGCCCCTGGCTACGCCTAGAAATCCTGTCCATAAAGATTATGAACAGGACCGGTGACAAAGGGCAGCCCTGCCGGAGTCCAACATGTACTGGGAACAGGTCTGACTTACTGCCAGCAATGCGAACCAAGCTCCTGCTCCGGTCGTACAGAGACCGAACAGCCCTTAGCAAAGGCCCCCGGACCCCATACTCGCGGAGCACTCCCCACAGAATACCACGAGGGACACGGTCGAATGCCTTCTCCAGATCCACAAAGCACATGTGGACTGGTTGGGCAAACTCCCATAAACCCTCAAGCACCCTGCATGGAGGGTATAGAGCTGGTCCACTGTTCCACGACCAGGACGAAAACCGCATTGTTCCTCCTGAATCCGAGGGTCGACTATCGGCCGAATTCTCCTCTCCAGTACCCTGGCGTAGACCTTCCCGGGGAGGCTGAGAAGTGTGATCCCTCTGTAGTTGGAACACACTCTCCGGTCCCCCTTTTTAAAAAGAGGGACCACCACCCCAGTTTGCCACTCCAGAGGTACTGTCCCCAACCTCCATGCAATGTTGCAGCAAAGGCGTGTCAGCCAAGACAGCCCCACAACATCCAGAGATTTGAGGTACTCAGGGCGGATCTCATCCACCCCCGGCGCCTTGCCACCGAGGAGCTTACGAACTACCTCAGTGACTTCGGCTTGGGTGATGGACGAGTCCACCTCAGAGTCCCCATCCTCTGCTTCCTCATTGGAAGGCAAGTCGGTGGGATTGAGGAGATCCTCGAAGTATTTCTTCCACCGTCCGACAATGTCCTCAGTTGAGGTCAACAGCTCCCCACCCGCACTGTAAACAGTGTTGGCAGAGTACTGCTTCCCCCTTCTGAGGCGCCGGACGGTTTGCCAGAATCTCTTCCAGGCCGACCGATAGTCCTCCTCCATGGCCTCACCGAACTCCTCCCAGACCCGAGTTTTTGCCTCCAGGACCGTCCGGGCTGCGGCTTGCTTGGCCTGCCGGTACCTGTCAACTGCGTCAGGAGTCCCACAGGCCAACATGGTCCGATAGGACTCCTTCTTCAGCTCTGACAGGCATCCCTTACTTCCGGTGTCCACCACCGGGTTCGGGGATTGCCACCACGACAGGCACCAGAGACCTTGCGTCCACAACTTCGAACTGCCAGCGTCGACAATGGAGGCAGAGAACATGGTCCACTCGGACTCAATGTCCCCAGCCTCCCTCGGAATCTGTGAGAAGCTCTTCCGGAGGTGGGAGTTGAAGACCTCCCTGACAGAGGGCTCGGCCAGACGTTCCCAACAGACCCTCACAATACGTTTGGGTCTGCCAGGTCTGTCCAACTTCCTCCTCTGCCAGCGGATCCAACTCACCACCAGGTGGTGATCGGTTGACAGCTCAGCCCCTCTCTTTACCCGAGTGTCCAAGACATACGGCCGGAGATCAGATGAAACGACAACAAAGTCGATCATCGACCTCCGGCCTAGGGTGTCCTGGTGCCATGTGCACTGATGGACACCCTTATGCTTTTCGAACATGGTGTTCGTTATGGACAAACCGTGACTAGCACAGAAGTCCAATAACAGAACACCGCCTCGGGTTCAGATCGGGGAGGCCGTTCCTCCCGATCACGCCCCTCCAGGTATCACTGTTGTTGCCCACGTGAGCGTTGAAGTCCCCCAGTAGAACAATGGAGTCCCCAGCCGGAGCACTATCAAGTACCCCTCCCAGGGACTCCAAGAAGGCCGGGCAGGTACTCTGTACTGCTGTTTGGCCCGTAGGCACAAACAATAGCAAGAGACCTATCCCCAACCCGAAGGCGCAGGGAAGCGACCCTCTCGTTCACCGGGGTGAACTCCAACACGTGGCGGCTGAGCTGGGGAGCTATAAGCAAGCCCACACCAGCTCGCCGCCGCTCACCCTGGGCAACTCCAGAGTAGTGGAGGGTCCAGCCCCTCTCAAGGAGCTGGGTTCCAGAGCCCAAGCTATGCGTGGAGGTGAGCCCAACTATCTCTAGCCGGTACCTCTCAACCTCCCTGCACGAAAGCTCAGGCTCCTTCCCCCCCAGTGAGGTGACATTCCATGTCCCTATTGCTAGAGTTTTGTTCCAGGGATTGGGTCGTCGAGGCCCTCCTGCCACGACTGCTACCCAAACCACATTGCACCGGCCCCTCATGGACCTTCCTGCGGGTGGTGAGCCTACTGGAAGGCGGGCCCACGTGACGCCATTTCGGGCTGAGCCCGGCCTGGTCGTCCCGTGGGCAAAGACCGGCCACCAGTACCAGGCGCTCGCCTGCGAGCCCCAACCCCAGGCCTGGCTCCAGGGTGGGGCCCCAGGTAACGCCAATCCGGGCGACATCGTAACGGTCCTTGATATTCTTCTTTTCATGATGGGCTTCTGAACCGCTCTTAGTCTGGCCCGTCACCTAGGACCTGTTTGCCATGGGAGACCCTACCAGGGGCGTAATGCCCCCGACAACATAGCTCCTAGGATCATTCGGGCACACAAACCCCTCCACCACAGGTAAGGTGGCGGTTCAAGGAGGGGACTGTTGAATCAGTGCATTATAACTACAAATGATCATTAATGATCATCTTTAAGTTTTCATTGGTAGACACTGCAGTTGTAAGGTCTCAGTTATGGGGCACTGCTAGTATTGACAGCCATGGCTGTGATTCATAGAGACAATAGATGCATGTCATTTCATGCACGGACTGAGCTTTAGATTTCAGTTTTTTCAAGTGTGGTTCATGGTGCATAAGGCAGTACATTTTAGAAAATACTGCCATGCATGGCAACTGACCCTTGGTTATTTCATAGAACAACAGTTAGAAATAACTTGACTAGGAAAACAATGTTACCAACAGGGACTGGTTAGACAAAGATAGAATTTAGGATCTTAAAATGGTGAAACAGTCTCATATTCTTTACCCTTTTATGTCAGACTAATTTACTACTACCTCTTTGCATTGTACATTTATGATATAAACTACAAGAGTAAGTACACCATTTGATAACTGGGAAACCACAGAATATAGGACTCAAAAGCTCAACTCACAGACAGTGAGGTTGAATGCAAAACAGTCTTCACTCAAGTCATATTTTAGTCACAGGAGATCAGGCAAAGAAAAAGCAGACAGAGAGCAGGCAAAAGGTGAGGTTGGGAAAAAAAACTGGCACTGAGGGGAGCACACAGAATAAATACACAGGAGAGGAGAGTAATGTTGGACAGGCGGGACTAATGAGAGCGGGACAGGTAGTCACACAGGTTGGAAACACATAAGGGCAGGAAGTAAAGCGTATGAAACAAGAGGAGAGCTGAGTATACAAAAAAACAGGAAATCTGCAAGACTAAACAGAAAAAAACTACTACTCGGGAAGGGATAGTACACTGTTCTTCCTCTGGAGACTCCAAAATGCTCCTGAGCATCTTCAGTCTTTAGTAGCCAGTGTTCACTGTGGTGTGCAGAGCTGGTGACATCAGGGCTGGTGAGACTCTACATGCTGATAAGAAGACCAGCTCTGTGGTCAGGCTGGAACTGGAGGGTCATTAGCAGAGAGGAGGATGAACATCAAAGCCTTCTGGGATATCCCCTCTCACCCTGTCTATGATGAGCTGCAGCCTGTGTAGCTCATTTATCATCATCATATCATATATACCGTTCTGGTGTACTCTTTGCTGGTAGAGCTGATGGGAACTTAACAACCTACATATAATGATGATATATAGAGTAGTGATTTGCTACTCTGAGTCACTTAGCTTGAGATGGTATTGCATTAGTTTATGTACAGCTCTGGTCATGGGTAGAGTATGTGTACTGCTTGCATTGTAATTTTGAGTTTAATTGCTATTCTTACTTTTATTTAAGTACTTCTAAGTACTTACTTGTTTGTTTTTTGTTTTTTAGACCTTTTTAGTCTCCTTTTACCTGTACACCTGAACACCTGAATGTCCACCTGAATGATCATTAAAGGCTTATCTCATCTAATTTGTGTTTGTACTTGTACTATTTAAAGATAAATCAGAATGTCAGAACCAAAGAGGAACCACTAGGAATGCTAGGAAAGCCACAATGTGGTTAATACCATTGCCAATGCAAAGTGATGACATATTTCAGACGCTTCCCTTTATGAAAACCCTGCACATGATCAGCACATGCTAAAAACTACGGGGCTGTTGCTCTGTCACTATCTGACAAGGCCAAGAGAAGGCACCTGCATGCTAAACTGGAAGCTAAAAAAGCATAGAAAGAGCACATCTTCATTCTTTACGTTCGCTTTTTGATGAGGTTATATGTTAAATCAGTAAAATCTGAAACTACACAACTGTTTTGAATTAATGTAAAAAATACAGCCCTGAACCTTTGTACCTCCAGAGAAAGTGAACTAGTCAATGTTCACACACCTCCTTACAACACAATGCAAGGATATCACACACACAAAACTGTGGTGTTTTTGTTTTTTACACCTAAAACATTTGTTTCCACAGGTGTTTCCACCTGTGCACCCAGTATGGTAGAAAGCACGTGCATCGCCCACATGTATGAGGCCTTGGGCCGCAGCGGACCCCAGGTTCGATTTCCAGCTGGGGTCCCTTTGCTGCATGTCTTCCCCTCTCTCTCTCTCCCACCTTTCCTGTCTCTCTTTAGCTGTCCTATCTATAATAATAAAAGGGTGAAACCCCCCCAAAAAATAATAAAAAAAAACATTTAGTACTGTCAGGTATTTTGGTGAAAGAATTAACTATTGTCCTTTAATGATTTACAATAAACGGTTATGAAAACTACATGTGGTAGTGTGACATAACTGCACACCATGGACACCATGACAATGGACTCTGGGAAGAGGCAGCTTTAACATCAAGAGATCCATGGTGGAGATGATGGACAGCTTCAAATACCTTGGTGTCCACATCACCAAGGGCTTCATACTGACTCTGTGGTGAGGAAGGCATGGCAGAGTTTATGTTTAACAATATTCACTATTTACTATTTTTTGTAAAGCACCAATATGTCAGTTCTTTTTATGTGTAAATGTATTTGGTAAAAAAAGTGATTCTGATTGTGAAGGCCCAATCTGCAGTTGAGCCCGCTCCCTGCCAGACACCCAGGGATGAAGAGCTCTTCTCTCAGTTTCTCCCTGAGTCGATCATGGAGGACATGTTTGAGTAGAACGGGTCCTGGATAAGACACACCCAGATCTTCCAGGGGGCTTTCCCCAGGTTAACAGACCAAGAGGTCCTGGAGTACCAGCAACGCATCAGCGAGCCTCGTCTGTTCAACTGGGATGTTGTGTGGGTGGACAAAAAGTATTTTGTTGCTGATTTCTATGAGGAGAAGACTGAAACTGATTACAGCTCCCTCCTAAGAAAGACATGACAGTGGAGATCATGGGCTTCTCTCCAGTCCTAAAGAAAGCCTTGAAGCACCTCAGCTTTGTCTTTACAAGCTTATGGCTGGAGACTGTCCTGCTGTGGGAACAGATGTCTTCACAGACAAAGCTTTGGTGAAAGAATCCACCATCAGATGTGTCTTGGTGGAACTTTTCAAATGTCGGGATAAGAACTTCTACAAACCACAGCACGAGAAGAACCTGACCTTTGAAAATGACAATGGTGGAAGCATATCCACTTGTCGCTTCAAAAGGAGGCAAAGAAATATGGGAAAAACCAAGTCTTCCTCCAAAACCTGAAACGCCTTGAAGACCCGAAACAAGAAGTCAAACTGAGCCGGGAAGTGTGCTGGCCACTCAAAGACACACTGTACGAGGCTTTGCCGAACACCTGGCTGAACAGAGAGGGTCTGATGGAGGACGTATAGATTGCCTTGGTGGCCAACATTCACATCCCAAGGGAGGAAAAAGAGGCAGAGCTGACCCAGCTGGAGCTGCGTCTGCAGGAGCAGCGAGCACAAGCCAGAGAGGAGGTCTTCTCTACAGAGATCGTGATGGAGCCACTTAAAACTAAGAAAAAGAACAAATTCTTCTCTTGGCTCTCTAAACTGGTCAGAAGGAGGAGGTCATCTCTGTCCTCCACCCCTACACCCCTCTCCTCAACCCCTTACAATTCTTCCTAAATCCTGTAGCCATTCCAAATCCCCGTCCCTCCTTTAAACCTTAAGAATGGCATGGTCTTGTCCGTGACTGGCTTTTAAAAATTTTCTTTATTGCTTGTGTTTTTATATGCCTCATAAATATGCGTGCAGAGAAGTGTACTTGAGTCGAGGTGAGAGTGGCTGGCACCCTAAGGATATCCTGGAACAGGAACACAGAGCACTGACCCCAAGGCCTCTGGCTATCACATAGAGCCGCTTAAAACTAGAGGAGGCAGAGGAAGAGGAACAAATTCTTCTTTTGGCTCTCTAAACTGGTCAGAAAGAGGAAGGCATAGACGCCATCCCCACCTCCTTACATCTCTTACATCCCCCATTCCTTCTCCATCTTTTTAAATTTTTCTGTATTGCTTGTTTTTATTTCTGCTTCAATAAGATGAAAAGGGGGGCAGTTCTGGTTTCATGTATTTTGACCCTGGTTACTGTTGTAACTGGAATGAACGATGGTGCAGACGGACTGATAAAACTGGGTACTAAGTAACTTTGTAACATTTGAGAAAATCAGAGTTTACAGTATCATGATAAGTGAAACTGAGGCATTGTACCTCCTCTGTCTGCTCGTCTTCACTCTCCTTGTCACTCTTCCTGCTCTCTTAAATCTCCCTTTGACCCTCTTTCCTTCTTCATTAATCTTTAATAATCAATACTATTAGATTTATCTATTAATTCTTTGCTAAGAGATTACCATTACATGCCTCATTTTTGTATTTAATCACAAAAACATTGTTTGGAATATTAAATTGGCAGCCTTTGTAATAATACCTCTACCTCTTTCGTTTTTCTTCCTATCGAGCCTTCCTCCTCTCCTTCCTCTCCACACTACCTGGATTGAAAAGACGTTTGTATTGAATTAGACAAAAACAAGAACTAATATAGACTACTAAACTAGGGCTCTACTGGAGACCAAAACACATAAAGTACGCTTATACCAGTTACCAAAAGAAAAAAACAACTTTATTTTGAAAACAGGTAAGCATACTCAAAGTTCGGAGAAAGAAAAAAACAAAAAGGGGGCAATCCCAGCCAAAAAGAGCAAAAAGGGGGGAAACCACTGAGTCAGCTGTGGAGTGGACCTTAATACCCAGCTGGGCTGAGCTTAGTCCCATGTAAAGAAAAAGTCCAAACTAAACCAAACAAAACCCGAAAAGTGGACTACCAGCGATCTCCAGCCCAAAGTAAAATAACAAACTACAAATAACAAAAGTCAACACTCTAAGCCGTGCTGGGAGAAGAGTAGGAAAAGACTCCAAAGCTATGCTGCCAGCTCTCTGACCTGTGTGAGTCTCCTCCATCTTCTTCTCTCAGGTTGTTACTTCATTTCAGGAGTTCCACTCCTACAGAAGAAGACAGATAAAGGGAGGAAGAGTACCAAGAAGAGAGAGAGAGAGAAAGAGAAAGTATAGCTGGTGCAGCAGTACACTTTTAGCATATTGGCTAATACACCATTACACACCATTTTACAACATCATAGTCTTATTAGAAATCAAATACAGTGAACAGTTAGACGTTAAATTATGCTGTAATTAAACTCCAAACTTACAACATGAGCCTTTGATAGGTTAATTAGACAGCATGGGCTGTAAAAAGATAATTGTAGTGCCAATACATTTATTTGACTTTTATTAAACGTGGTTTCACTTTTTCTTACAGCATTACTTGTTGCTCATTATGAGCTAAGAAAAAAAGCATAATTTATTTTTACCTTTATACTTGTTGTAAATATTGGGGTGAAGATTGTGTTTACAGTCTGTTTTGCTGCCCCCAGGTGGTGATGATGGTTCATATTTACAGACAAATTAAAGGACCTCTGGTTTTTCAGGTGTGAATTAAGGATTCTTGTTTCATCAGCAGATGAGAGGGAATTACTTAATAAGAGAATAAATATAAATAAATATATTTTGTACATTCAATAGCTCAGCCATATATTTTACCTCACTAACACACACACACACACACAGACACACACACACAGACATTCCCTCATGCACACAGATGGAATTTCATGCTGATCAGGGTTTTGCATTTTCTTCCTGGGCAGAAATGGAAGCATCATCAGTCATATCAATCAACACCTGTCACTCTGTGGTTTGCTTAGAATATACGCTGGCCAACTTACATGTGAAGCATTTGCAGTCAGAAAGTACAGATCATACTGTATATAGTGTATATATTACAAAGATTAATGAAAAAATAGAACCAGGATATGCTGTATGGTAACTCAGCAACAGGGTTCAATCCCGGATGGATGGATGGATGGATGGATGGATGGATGGATGGATGGATGGATGGATAGATAGATAGATAGATAGATAGATATGATAGATAGATAGATAGATAGATAGATAGATAGATAGATAGATAGATAGATAGATAGATAGATAGATAGATAGAACATCAGCAAGACTAAAGAGCTGACAATGGACTCTGGGAAGAGGCAGCTTTAACATCAAGAGATCCATGGTGGAGATGATGGACAGCTTCAAATACCTTGGTGTCCACATCACCAAGGGCTTCATACTGACTCTGTGGTGAGGAAGGCATGGCAGAGACTGTTTCAGCTCAGAAGCTTGAGGACATTCTGGCTATCCTCTCAAATACTGAAGAATTTCTACTTCTGCACACCAAGAGAGAACAGAGAACATTGATGTAAATTTTGTGGTGGTGATATGATCTCATGCAATCAAAGTTTACCTTAGCAGCATTATCCTCTCCTCTACACCCGTAACCATGGTAGCCATTCTCAGTTAACTTCCATGCCAAGAGTCTGCAAAATTCCTTGCTGCGTTCCTCTTACCACTGTTGCTGTCAGTATACATTTACAACATCTGCCCAGGATACAGCATTTCTCATGCTGATTGAACCTTAGAAGCCATATTCTTTCTTGCTTTTGGTTTCCTCGGATACTCCAAATTAACCGACTCTAGTCTTCACCTAAAGCTATGCAGTATTCCAGACGTGTTTTACATCTCAGAGAATTCTACTTAAAGGGAACTAAGATAAATCAATCTGTCTAACTTTCACCTGTCTTTTACTTCAAATTACAATCTTTTTGAGACCCTTGCAAACTACTTGCAACTTTTTTGTGCATAGCAACTTTTAAATACTAGGCCAATAGTCTGCTTTTCTTTCTCTTGATAAATATCTGAGTTATTTCATTTAATCTAATATGTATATTAGTAATAACTGACTGGGTTCTGTATTGAGTGTGCGATGGAGGTGGGACTAGAGTAACACGTAGGTACTGAGGAAGTGGATAAGACCATTGATTGCAAAAATTTCTGTTTTCTTTTGGAAGTTTGCCATGTCAGCCTGCCTTCAGAACTTTCCCAGCAGAGACACTGAACTATATATGCTCATAAATAAGATAAATAACTTAAGGGACCTAACCACTGTAAGGCATATGGGGGGCCGTTCATTTTACTTCATTTTCCTGAATGCTATGCAGCCTGTGGAAACAGTTGTGTAATCATATTTGATCGTCTAATAAAGACATTATTGAGTGCATTATAGGAAACGTAGGATCCATTGTTTTTTGACCCATACAAGGGTCTAAAAGTTTGAATATCTTAGGTACTATCTTAGGTATGTCTATAAAGCAGACATGCACTGGAAGTATACTGGAAAGCACTACCTAGTTACAAGTTTTCCTCTTTACTCTTTCATGTCCAGAAGTTATTTGATGCTTAACTGTGTAAAAAAATAAGTGTTCCTGATGCCCAAGCAACATACGCAAACAAGAGCAATTTAAGATTTCTGCACCCAAAGTCACTGGAAAACTATTCAGAGCTTTTTCTACTCCAAATGTCATTGATTATATTGTATTATTACGTGTACTCTCTCTGATCATCTCAGGGTGTTTCCTCCTTACCTCAACTGTCCAAAAATACACCTTACTCCTCTTTCTTTTCACATGTTGCTCTATCATCTTGCTGTCCCCGTGCGCTTTACCATCCTACCTCTGAATCAGCACTCTCATGTAATTGGAGACTCTGAATCCATGATCCAGTAATTCCGACCATCCTGCAAAAGAGGACTAACCCTGGATGCTGCCCCGACTGAATGACCAACCAAGGCCAGTTTGTTCTATATACTGCAACATGATATATTAGATTAGATGGGCTGTTAATGCAGACACTTTTCATTTGGGGGTGAACTATTTCTTTAGGTATGCATTTCTGACGGTTTAGGGGGGTAATAAAAATTCCTTACACTTGTTCAGTGTGTTTGTGTGATACAGAGAGAAGGAAGTAATGGTGTCTCTGTGTGTGTGTGTGTGTGTGCGTGTGCGTGTGTGTGTGTGTGTGTGGGGGGGGGGGGTGAAATGCTAGAGAGAGGAGAAGGGAAAAAGAGAGGGAGCAAGGTCACAACACTTCAAACTTACACTGTGTGGGCTGCACACGGAGCAGTGGTCAGCATACAAACATTCACAATTTAGTTTAGTTAGCTTTGTAGATGGTGGAAGCGGCCCTTTAAAGTTCTTACTTTTTGGATTACTCTTTTTAACAGCCTTTTTTTATTCCTCATTTCATCCCCATTTCACATTATAATCACTGGATCCTTGAGGGAGGTAATCCAGGTTTCTGGGGAGGTCTGGAGATGCAGAAGACCAACAAGAAGAAGCAGGCTCAGAGGACCAGAGGCAACCTCACAAAATCAGCTCATAAGTAAGTAACAGGGTTTGGGAAGAGGGGCAAGATTGGAACAGAAGATCCAGTTCAAAAGAAAAATAACATCAGCAAAATGGATTAATGTCATGTACGTCTAATTTTAAGAGAAGAAGGGTTTAAAATGATGTATTAATGTGTGTCTCCTTTTCTGACTTTTCAAATTCTTACTATCATGTGATGAAATAGAAAGCAATTAGGCAATATTATTTATTATTGACAAAGAGGATGAACTTAATACTTTTTCATTTGATAAAATCACTTGCATTTTGGAAACTGTCTGAAGTCAACATGTAATTATCAGGGATACCAATGCTCATCATGTTTACCCTCTCACCCACTACCACTTTGGCTGCACTCCTTTGTGCATGCTGCATATCTAACCCATTCCCACATCTTTTGAATGATGAGTGATATTTTGAAAGTTATAATTTAAAACTGCGAATTGGATTGATGAATTCATGGAAACTGATATGTCAACAGATTCAATTAAATTAATTAAATTGATTTTTCCACAGTGCATTATCGTATTATAAGTGAACACCAAGGAGTCCTAATGAACACTGATTATACCCCAGAACTTCTTGTTCACTGATGAAACTAACTAAACCATGGGCTGAACTGGATGAGCAGAGCTTTTGTCTTTTTATTCGGTCAGTGGTTGTGGTATAATCAGGGTAAGTCTGAATTGTTCTGATATAGCAACTTGGTAACAGAGATACCTCTCCATTTTGCATGTGCTGTTCTTTGGGACACTTTGCTATGCATTATGGCTTTAATATGCAATATAGTTAACTTCAACAACAACATCTGTAACTAAATAATGAACTAAAGCCATGACAAAGTAAAGACTGATGACATTAAAGGTCAATTTCAGGCATTATTCACACCAGAAATTTGAGTAACAAGTATTTTTTGAATATGGTAAGAACCAGAAGATAACTATCATTGCCAATCCTGCATTATGACCTTCGTACTATCATTTTAATTCAGAGAGGAAAAACAGGTATTATGTTTGACAGAGCTACCTCCATTTTTTAGTTTATTTTATTATACTATATGATCCACTCAGAGGTCAAACCAAAGCCAACAGAGAAAACCTGGTTATCAAGCAAGTCCCACAGACAAACTGTGAAATAGTGGTGTCCCTAACCCTGATGGCATCTTAAACTGGTTAAATTTCAGATGTTTACTTTCAGCCAAAGTAAAACCACTGACTCAAAAAGTTTTTGGAAAATGATGTTTGTTATGTTTGATAGAAAATATTACTGATCAGTAGTCTTTACTAGTATTTTTGCAAACTGAAGTTTTTGTGTTTTCCACTATAACATGTTTTGTTTTTAAAGGAATCACTTTTCATTTGGTGTAGACAGCTGTTATCTTGAAGGATTATCATATGAGCCTCAGCTTGTCATCATCATGCTTTACCATTCTCTGTCTCTCCTTCTCTTTCACACACACACACACACACACACACACACATTTTAGTACTGATTATCAGCAGCAGTTTAAATATTTATTACTTAAAAATATAATCTTGATTCAATTACAGATTATTGCCAGTGGTGCCACAAATAACAATAAAATGAAAAGTCTTCAAGAATATAACACATACTAGTATGTGTTATATTGTGTCTATACCAATATTCCTGTGCTCTAGCAAGGCGCACGCCTTGGCAAATTGTTGGCAGTGTCTCATAGTAATGCTCAGTACACATAATAATGGGTTTGTGTGGTTAAAGTCAGAATAGTAATAAGCTACATTCTAGATTGAATTCATGAATCAATCCACGTGACTTAGCATTTACACCTGTTTTGAAAATGTGTCAATGTGTGACACATGTGTTGAGAACACATTTTCAATAGACAAGGGGCAAAGGTCAAAGGAGACAATGCCACGAATAGAATTAATTTCCGGATTACTTTTTGTGAGGGAATACTTACTAGCTACTGCTAGAACTTGTAGTTTTTACTTAAGTTAGCAGAAAAGGCAGAGGTTACCTTTTAACTTCCTGGGCTGATTTTTGATCATGCTGTCCAGATTCCATTTACACCTGCTGAGATCTGATCACAATGCAAGCCTGAGCACCACGCATATGGTCAAGCTGATCTGATTGCATCATCTCTGCATGCGTCCAGATATAGATTGCATTTCAATATTAGGTGTAAATGGTGTACCTGCGCTTTGGAGTTTTGTGTTATTCCTGTGTTCCTGTTGGTACTTTCATATACTGGGCTCATTTACAGTTTGCTGATCACTGCATCAGAGCTACGGGAAAGGTTATAAGAAATTTGATGTGTTTGTCACCAAGTTAGCGGAGGGTGATTAGCAGCACTATTCTTTGGTCAAAACTGCTTTTATCCCCCAGATATGGACATATTCTATGCTATTTGGTCTGTGGATCCACTGTACAGGAAAAGTACAAACCACTGCAGCGCAGGGGAAAAACACTCAAAGCATGCAAGCACAGCTCGACAGCTTGGGGCTGTTCACAACATGGAAAAAACCCTAACAGTCCACTGTTCTACTCTTCAAAGTGTAGTTTTGACAGCTGTCATTCCTCTAGCAAACATCTGGATATAGAGCAGATAACTATTCATCAAAAAATGCCTGGACCTCTCAGTCCTGACCTCGAAACTCTGGAATCGACTCAGGCATCTTTACTTCTCCTTCATTTCAGCTTGAAGATCATTAGCAATCATTATAGGCTTTCTTTTTCACACAGTCTGGCTCATAGACCAGTACATGAACATAGCTGAGGACCTACCAGTGCACATATTATGTGTATACCAGTTATGAGTTTTATCCCAGTGTGGATCATATTATGAGCTTTGCCTGATAATCTTGTGGTCATATCTGATTGTACACAGTGGTAAGAACAAATTAACTGCAAGATGTCAACAGCAGGTTAATGATATAATGTGGCTTTTTGTTGCTTTTTTGTAAAAATGTTAAGGTGTACATGATATGAGCTATATGAAATAAATACTTATTCCTCCTTATCGGTGCTCCTCCAGCTGGTGACTGCCTAGCTTTGTCTAAAAACAGCCCTGTGCCTATTGCAAAAGAGTGAGTGTAGTATTTCTAGTCCACGAGAGTGGAGAAGAGTCCCTGTGACCCTGCTGCTACAAATCAAGGACAGCTTTATGACAAGCAGACACTTAGGCCTGTCCTGCCCAGACATTCTGGGATGCTGGTCATGAGACAGAATGAAGCATGCGTCTCACCTGACACACACTTTAAGAGGGAGACAGAGAGTACTTGAGTGTAGTGCAGTGTAGTGCACCCTGTGCAGTATACTGCACAGGGTGGAAGGGCAAAGAACACAGGACACCCTGAACACAGGACAAATACACAGCGAGCCAGTCACTTCCAAATTCACCTCCACATCTTTGGCTTCCGTTTACAATTCACTTTAACGGATGTGGAGTTAAAGCTCAGTTAGGCAGTGTATTTTAGAGGCACCTTTTGTTATGTTTGAAATTCCTTTTACATCTTGACAGCGGTCAATAAATCTACTTTCAAACTTTATGTTATGTCGCGTCATGTTTGTTAAGTTTCATGTCTGTCTTGTAATGGTTGCGGTGTCTCTGTGCTGTCGTAATACTTTAGCTTATTCTTGCTGGTTTCTTCAATGTTACCACTGCTAGCTTTAAGTGGTTTATAGTGACACTACATTTAACTTGTGACTATACTGACACTGATAGAAGGCAACAATATGTTGCATGCTGCTGTTGAAGAGACACTGTTTGATTTCATTTCTGCATGATTTGTCATGCATTCAGTTTTGGTGTTTCCCACCACTTGACTGTTCTGTTTATTTTCCTGTCTACAACTGTTTTTGAGTCTGTTCATCAGATCTTGCTTCTCTCTGTCACACCAGGCATTCCCCTGCCTTTGAGGAAAGACATAGTCAGTGTGGTTGAGCAGCATTCCTTGTTCATTTCATTTCAAACATACCTCGGACTTAGAGCTGTCAGAGACAATCTATGACACTCAGTGACTTCCCTGTCTCTTAAGTCAACTGCAGTGGTGACAGTGATGTAGCTGCTTCAGTGTGGGGGCATGTTGAGTGATTTAACCCTAAACCATGTTACCCCTCAGCTAATCTCTTGAAGAATTTAATACTTACAAAAGACAAGACCTTAAAACTTGAACTGGCTCTCACTGTGATGATCAATGAGAACACTCTCACACAGACTGGTGGACTGTAAAATTGTTGTCTTGGATGCCCCTATAGTAGATAATAAAGTGCCCTCGCAGTGGAGAAAATATAATGTAGTGCACTAACGGGTGCCCACGACTTGGTGTCTCTAGATGATTAAATAGTCGATAGTTCCCCATTTGTTTTTATTACAGAGAAATCATTCAGTCTGAGACACATAACACAATTTTTTAATTTTACTAAATATGCATCACAAATTTCTGCATGCTGGTACCTCACCGCATGCAGCTGATTCTTTTTATTTTTCATCCCTGACCACACATATCAACCTCTTAACCCCGGCTCTGTAAATCTGCTGTAGATGACCGCATAGCCATCACAGTTCAGGATATCAGGGATTGGACCCAAATGCAGACAGTCGAGGTGGATAATACCAGTGGTATGATGACTAAAAATAGCTTACAGGCAGGTATAGGTACAGATACAGCTAGGTAGGCAACCAACCACATAGGTCGTCTGGTACAGATAAGATCATAACACAGGAACACATGACATGGTGGCACATGACGAAACAGACGAACTGACAAAAGAATAGGGCTGACAGTGGCTTTGGCCCTTTAGATGAGTATCAGTAAAATGGTATTTGTCTTGGGGACACAATCACATGGCACATGCTATGACACAACTTGGCTTTCAGAGGTGAATGAATCTGAGGTATTTTGATGGTCATTGTTTTGGTAACTGGTGCTCACGTGTTTCAAAAATTTGTTCTAGATGTTACAGACTCTTAAAATGGTCCTAGACAGCAACCCACCTGTGCCTATAAAGTAAAGTCAATATAGCTGTAGAGCTAAAGAGTGAGTGACATCAGCAATAAAAAAGATAGCAAATGGTTGTGAAGTGGAGTTTCTGGCAGGAGGGTTTATTAAGAGGTGTTCTTAAGAATCGCCAATTCAAATAATTTGGCTGTCTCTAAAGTTTGAGGAGCGTAGAGCTGTCAGTGTGTCTCTCTTTAACATACACACTCTTTGACAATGTACGATCTCCATCACAATATCCAGTTTGAAATAAAGAGAACTAATGCAATCTGTTTAGTTGAATCTGAGTGCAACAGATGTGACGTCATACTAACTAGTGATGAAGACTGCTGAATTCAAAATGCTTCCACACATTACTTCTCAGATGTGCCTACAGCACAGTTTACTAATTTGGTTTGGGGTCCTGGTTCAGTAAATTTTCAGTTTAGCAGGGACAACAAAACGATGTAGATGTATCAAATTTTAATCATTTGTTCACTGATATAAAGACCTCAACTGTATGTCATCTAAAGTTTGATGCTTTTTTATGAC
Organism: Scortum barcoo; assembly: GCA_023238725.1. Classification (NCBI taxonomy): domain Eukaryota; kingdom Metazoa; phylum Chordata; class Actinopteri; order Centrarchiformes; family Terapontidae; genus Scortum; species Scortum barcoo. The sequence continues at coordinate 1,475,548 of CM041553.1, forward strand.
ATGGGATGTGCACTAACACTGCTTTTTTGTTTGTGGTTGTATGTGTACATATTACGCCCACAGTGGCTTTGGTTTAGAAGCACCGTGTTTATCCTTTGTCACCATTACCAGGTTAGACATTGCATGCATTGGATTTGCTTGTCCTTGTTTCACAGAGTGGGATGACTTTTACGTCAAACCCAGTTGAGAGCATGTACTCGGTTTTCTCTAATGTTTTTTCTCCTGTGAGCATTGCAATGTGTGGCTACCTCAGAAAAGAAGAGAAGTTCAACAACTGACTTCAAAGCTGCTTATAGTAATGACAGACTTCATTAAAATGGATGGACAGCAAAGAGTAAAGTACATCATTTCCTCTTTCCTGCATCCCCTAATTTGCCTTCAGAAAGATTCCTGGGAAATATTTTAGTAAGTTTTGTCTTGTGACAGTATGGTAAAGCACTCTGCAAGCTAACACTTGAGCTGGATGATCTAATTAAGTCGTTCATATGCCACAGGAATGGTGTCATGTTGAGTGGGAAAGTGAAGGCAACACAGCATGTGACCAATGAACATGACTATTATGTCCAAGTATTCGTAATGTCAGTCATTCATCAAACACTTCAGAGTCAGTCCTGGGCATCCCACTGAAAATTGGACGAAAACTGAAAACATACTGAACTGGACACTGCTCATCTATTAAAAAAAGGACTGACAAGATCTTCTAGGCATGATTCAGAACCACCAACACATAAATTGCAGGTGTCAGCACTCTGTAGAGCTCAGGTTACAGCCCCACATTGGTCAAGTTTACTTTGTGTGTGTGTGTGTGTGTGTGTGTGTGTGTGTGTGACAGAGAGAAACTCAAGCTGAGTCCTATCTCACATGAAATTAATACCATAGCACAGGACATAAATAAATGCTGTCTCTCTCTCTCACACACACACTTTTGCACACACACAAACACATACACCTACACACGCACACACACACACTTAGGTTAGTGCCATTCAGATGGTTTGCTATTTGAACTTCTTTTCTTTTTCATTAATCACGTCATGATTCATGCCAGTCAGACCATTACACATAAAGGCACATAAAGGTGTCTCTCTCCTGTTGGCAGACCTCATTACTCCAGTTTCATTCCTGCAGACCTCAGAAACATATTCATATTCTATTTTCTGACTGGAGATGAGAATTAAGTGTTCTGTCTTCAGGTGACTTATCTTTCAGCTGGTCTCAGTCAGTTTTTTCTGCTCCGTCTGTCTGTATGGCTCTCTGAATGCCTCTCCTGGCCCTAATATAAACAAACACAAACACCATAACTCCTACCCCTTCCACATCTTTTTGTCACCTTGTTTTCTCTTCAGCCTCACTGCTACTTAATCAGTCTCCCCTTGCTGGCTTATCAAAGTAATGACAGGTTATCCACATGTGTGTGTGTGTGTGTGTGTGTGTGTGTGTGTGTGTGTGTGTGTGTGTGTGTGTGTGTGTGTGTGTGCGTGTGTGTGTGTGCGTGCGTGTGTGTGTGTGTGTGTATCTGCACAAGTACAGACCAAAGAGATGGTCTGTAAGGGAGGTTATTTATGCTAATATCCACTAACAAGTTCTTGATAGAGATCACATAGGAATGTGTCTTTCATAAACATCTCCACGTTGTGTTGGTGTCAACATTTCTTTTTGAAATGTTTTAATATTTTCCCCATTTGCTCCTAATATTTTGGTTGTGGTGCTCAGGGTAGATAAGTACTATATATTATCAACTGACAAAGAAATGTCCTCATTTGATCTCTTTATCAGAAACAAGTGTCTGTATGAGAGGCACAGAGTCATTTATAAATCTTTTCTTTTGAATAATTGGTTAATTTAGGTGTTGCTTTCATGTGGGTGCTCAATACATTAAAACCCCAAGATTTGACTCTCCTGGGATCAAGCAGTATTGTTGGATACGTGTTACCACATAGTCATGTTTGACTTGTATTTGATTAAAGGAAGTGTCATCACCAGTATTCTTAGTAAGTTTGGAGGACTATTTAGTGAAAGAGATAAGTAAATCCAGATGCAAACTGACTGGCCACGATCTTTGTGTTATACCACAGTTGGCCTAAATCACTGAATCCCAAGACTGACCCTGGTGGATTCTGCAGGTCATGGTGAACCATGCAGATTCATGATCTTCAGTATAAACAACCTAGCAGCTGCCTGCTCAACATGATCTGAAACAACTGAAGATCATGCAAGATATTACTTACGATGTGCATGTATCATCTTTGTCACATGCCCAGACTGTTGCCCGCTCATCACATGCCCTCTGGGGCACTATGTTTTCACTTTAGCCACTCTCCATTCCAGTCACTCAGCAAGTTTTTTCTGTTTATCCCAGGACAGTCAGCCAGAGTGACAAATGCTGCCTCTCTTGACACATCAAATAACCACCATAATAGCATAGATTCTGTGAGAGAGTAGCGATTGACGTGGTTATTAAGAAGGAGAGTTAAGAGAAGTAAATTTATGACTGACAAATGTTTTTCTCACCTCCTCCATCACACCAGTTGAAAGAGGAGACGAACGCTGTGGGCAATAGAGTGCTTTAACAGCTGTGTGTGTGTGTGTGTGTGTGTGTTTATGTGTTTGTGTGTGTGTGCAGGCATACAGTGGTGATAATACAGTAGTGTATAAGTAATATATGTACTGTGTTACATTGTATTTTAAATGCTACTTTCCAACATAACAACAATGCTAAACGCTTTTTTTTTTACATAAAAGACAATGATTATGTTCCACGACCAAAAGGAAATGCAAAAAACAGGTACTCAACCAGTACAACCCAGACTCATTGATTAAGACATTTCAATTCTGTATGTGTGTGTTTCTGCACATGTAAAGGGAAATGTGAAGGGAAATGAAGAGGTGGATCGCTGAGCAAAACATGCTGTGCAGAGAGATGCTGTAGATTTACATGTCGCTTTATGAGTCAGAGGTCAAAGGTGGAGTAAAGCAGTAGGACAGTGGTGTGTGTGTGTGTGTAAGAGAGAGAGAGAGAGACAGAGGGAGAGAGAGTAAGTAGAGTTGTGAGTAGTGAGACACGAGTAAAATAAACAGGATTTAATATGTGGCTCACACTCCGGAGCAGAAGGGGGCGGTAATGCACCAAATACACTGGCTGTCATCTGCTGGTAAAACCCAGTGAGAAGGAAAAGGATGTTTTTTTAGACTTTCCGGTAACAACGAAGAGCACCTCGACTCTTATCTCCTTTCTACCGACTCCAGTGCGACAGGTATGTGCTGCGGACTCGGACACGGTACGAGTGTTAATGAAATGTTGCTCTGCTGCTCCTCCTGTGTGTAGCTAACGTGAAGCAGGCAGACAGAGAGAAGAGCCAAAATGGCTGCATGTGTTGGTTTCACAGGGTGGTCCTGTGTTCCCCGCTCTGCACTGAGATATGTCCGACATTGTAGTGTCTGTGTGAATATGGACGATTGGTAGGAGTGTAAGGCCAAACGGTACAGTAATAGGAGGTGCAGTGAGGAGGTCACAGTGAGCGGGAGGTCCTCTCAGAGCAGGCCCGACACAGCGTCACATCACGGGCCGAGCTCCGAGCAGGCTCCGGGCAGCCGCGAGAGGAGAACTGTCTGAGGTATACCCCGGGGTTATGTGTCTAGAAATACGTGCAAACTGAATACAAAGTGCAAACGGGCTGTACCCGCAGAGGTTTCTGTCTAATGAAACACCCCTCGCTTTAGCCTCTCTCAGGTTGTCTGTGTGAAGCTAAGCTCTCCGCCTCCACATCTCTGCGCCTGCATTCAGCTGACTTCTCCACTTGTCCCTGCACATGTTGACATGGTTTCCTTTGTATATACTGCATGTACGTCCGTGGTGATGTAATGCAAAAAAAAAGTCACCCATTGTACCATATGTTGCATCAGAAGTCACTTTTATGTGTGCTGACCTGTGTGAGTCAGTGACACAAAGTTTACAGAGCTCCAACCGGCTGCCTGTTCACTCATTCATGAGCATTAGTATGTGCTGACACTGTGATAAGTCAGCACTGCTGTACAGTAGGTAGAAATGCACAGGCTTGGATGATACTTCTTTTTGGTTGAAATATTATTTCTGCTGAATATATAGTATACTTCTGTGTGGGACCTTTCTATTTTGGTCATGTTACTGTACATAGTAGCTGTAAAAGAGGACTGGTCATTGTCGGACATCACGATATACCAGAGCTCTCTTTAAACTTTATCTTTACTGTCAAGTCACAATAGATATTCTTGCATCAGATTTAGGACTTTTGCCTCCCTTGTTTATATTAGAAATAACCTGTCAACCTGCATGTTAAAGTTTCTACAGTTAACATGAACTGATTGCTTAAGTTGAGCATTTGGCTTATTCACTTTCTTAACCAATATCTGTTGAGATGATCAGAAGCAAACCATCTCTTTGTCTCTGGTATATACAGCAGATGTGCCCAGCATGCAAGCTCACCTTTTTACTAAATGCTAATATTTGGTCAAGGGTTGCTCAGCTTGGTGTGTTTCATTCCCTTCAAAGACTAGAGAACCTGAACAACTCATTGATTATGTAATCCAACATATGTCTTGATCTATTTATGACATACTGCACACATCTATAACTGGGTACTGTATAACATAGAACAAGTAGACTAACCTGTTACAGTGTAACATGAGTGACACCCTTGCATTATTGCTAAAATATAATAATTTTAAAGGCAGTTTGGAAGATCTTGTGGAAGGAAAACTGACCATACATTCAGCCCAAGTTGTGTTTAGATACAGAATGTAGAAAACAAGAGAGGATGCATAATGTAAAATTAATCTAAACACTGAGATCACACATGTTCATGTTCAATGACAGATATATATATATAGATATATAGATAGATAGATATAGATAGATAGATAGATAGATAGATAGATGCAGCATAAATCTGTCTTTGGTGGGCTTGATTTTTCTGTTATGGCTTACAAAAACATATTTAGTATATCTAACATGCCTACATGTTGCTCTGGATGTCTAAGTAGTGCTCACCATTTTTTAGTTGTGTATTTCTGGCCTTCAGCAAAGAAAAGTACACTATAATTCACCTCTTGTGTGTATATTTTAAATCAGTAGGTCAGTAGGTCAGTAGGTATACCTGCTGGATATACTCGGGGAACATGCCATTTTAGAATTGCATTGTTATACTGTGAGCATTTTGGCAAAGAGGCTTATGACATGTTTGGACAAAGTTTCACTGTGTTGTAATGTTGAACATGGATTGTAGGCTAGCAAGTGTATCTTTTTGAAGCATAATTATATTTTTTGTTTTTCTGTCTAAAGGCCCAAAGTGTGAGTCTGTGTAGTGTCCCTGTAGGTTAATCCATATTTGCTGCTTGGGTTTCTCTTTCTTTTCACTGAATTGGTGTTCTTGCATAATGTTGCTTTGCTTTCCCACCCTGAAAGAAAAGCACGGTGGGCATACATGACTGCAGGAAAGGGATCTTGAGGCTGACCACATTTCTTTATGCTTTGACAAATTTTAAACGGAAGAAACAAAATGAGGCCTGAGCCATCTTGTTATGAAACATGCATTGGAAAAAGGACTTCATCTAAAAGCTGCTTTTGAAAGGAAAAAATTAAGCTTGCTCATCAGTAATAGTATATCTCTGCTTTCCACCTCATAGCATCGCTGTGCACACAGACAGTTTTTCGCACCTTGCTCCTACCCTTTGTTTGGAGCCCAGTTCAACATTCTCCGTCGCCAACAACTTCAGAGGGACCCATTTCATATTTGGACCTGTGGCTGGTGCTGCTGCTGTGACAGCTCTGCGATTGGCTCAGATTGAGACTCAGGTGCAGATTGCTCTCCAGCAGCTTGCTACTCTAGTGACTGTAACTGTTGGCAACCGGTGTCACAACAACAGTGAGTTTTCAGAGACGTTACCTCCTCACCTGGTCCTGCTTAGTCTTCTCAATAGACAGCAGGTGTCATCTCTTGGGTTTAACGTGGACTCCAACAGCAAAACTTACAGAAACTCACAACCACGTCTCTCTGCTGCAATGTACCACCACCACTCCCAGCAACAGGGGCAGCAGCCCTTTTCTAATGGGCCTAGGCCTCCTCATCATCAGCCACCTCCAAATCACCATCAGAATCGCCCTCCCTCTGATATGCTGTCACAGGTGATGGGTTTCCAATTTCCTCGTCCCACTCAGCTCCCTGATGAACTAGAGTCTGCTCTGGCTATCCGGGGTGCTAGGGACATGGACCACCGCCTCATTGACCATATGAACCGACCAAACCAACCCCAGAACCAAAGCTCAGGTTCTGGGATCCGTCAACATGGAAACTATGGCTCTAACCCAGTAACACTCACCTCTGATAATCAGCCTGGCCACCAGCAAGGAGTTGACTGGTCAAGCTACCAACCTCCAACAAAACTGTTTGCCAGTCCTTCACCTAATACAAGCCACCAGTCTCAACGACACCAGGGGCCTCAACAACAGCCCCAGAGCAGCCATGCTGGAACAAGCATCCCAAACTGGACTGCCCCTATAAGTGACTCACCATCGCCCCAAGCCCAGCACCCCCATGGTGGTGGAAGTGGAGGTGGGGAAAATCAGGGTTTGTACACGCCGGAGAGTGCAGGAAGTATCTTGGCTAGCTTTGGACTTTCAAATGAGGACTTAGAAGTGCTGAGTCACTACCCTGATGATCAGCTAACCCCAGATACTTTACCATTCATACTCCGTGACATCCAAATCAACAAGTCAGGCAACCAGAAACCTGTGACTTCATCTTCCTCATCCTCGTTCTCACGCAGCATCCATGATATGCCACTGCCTCTTCCTCGTTCCTCACCATTGGGGCATTCAAGTTCTCCAGAAGTGCCCAGCCTTCTTACTGTTACACAGACAGCAGGTAAAGTCATTGACTATGGTCATGCCAGTCGGGCAAAGGATGAGAATAGTACCAGAGAGACTTTCAAAAGAGAGCCGCTCTCCAGTGAAAGGACAGTAAAAATGTACCCAACTTCATCGTCATCCTCATCAGCTCTAAAAGTGGATAAAGCTGAAAGGCGGCAGGTTCGTTTAGAACAGACTGAATCAAGCAAGCATGGAGACCGAGACTATCGCAGGACAAGTAGTGATCATCGCAAGAGCAACCGGTCACCTGGGAAAGATTTTATGCCATCATCCAAATCTCGTAATCTAGACCGAGACTACAGGCGTGATGGACCTAAACCTAGGCCCTCATCTGAAACCAGGAGTGAGGCTTCCTCAAGACGGTCTCTGTCTTCTTCATCTGGCTCAAAACCACACAGCAGCAGCAAGAAGTTACCTACCCCCACCATGATAAGTGATTTCTCAGCAGCATCTCCAAAGGTGTATCCCCATACCTGCTCCTTGTGCCACATACAGTGTGATCAGGAAAAGGTGAGTGCCAACACGCCCTCGTACCAGTGTCTGAAAGGAATACCTTCACATTATTGAATTCTAGTCTGCAACCTTTCTTCACCAGACAGTTGTCAAGATGAATAGTGTGTTGCACGGATAGTAATTCCCCTCTACATAAATCAGTACAATTGCTCCAAATGATCCAGCTTGAACTAGATTGTAGTCTTTAAACTCCATTGTTTTGAGTAACTAATGGCAACTATGCTAGCATGCTCTAGTTTCCTTTGAAAGCATCAAACCAGATATTTTTACACCCCACTGTCATGGACGCACATGGCCAAAGCTGAAAGCTGTAGTCAGTGCTGAAGTGCCCTCAGACTGTGTATTATTAATTGCTGTCCAAACAGCTGCTATAGAAACTCTTAATTACACTTCTTTTGTGTCATTGTTCTTAGTGAAACAGTGATGTACAAGTATGATGTGGTTTATTTGATTGACAGTTAATTGGTCTGTCAGTACAAGAGTTGGAGGTTGCCATGTGCTCGTCCTACAACACCACCTAGGCTCCTGTCCAAATAATATATATATAGGATTATTATTTGGATATATATATATATATATATATATATATATATATATATATATATATATATATATATATATATATATATATATATATATATATATATATAAAGGATGTTCTGACTTAAGTAATTCTACAGAAATGGCAGTGAGCAGAAAAAAAGTATTTAGAAAATACAGTCAAAAGAACAACTGTCTGGTGAAATAAGACTTGACTTTAAACAGTAAAGGTGCCCTAATTAAGGCCAGGAGAGCCCTTACCTTGCACTACCAGTCCAAAGTTTACATTGCGCATAATTTGGTTGACTGGTAAAATTCAGGTATAAAAAGATAAAAATTTGTAAGTACTTTATCAAACAGTTTCACAGCTAGCGGTTTTTATGCTGAAATCTAGTTAACTTTTATACATAACCACAAAAAAAGGTATATGCAGAGGAAATGAGATTAAGTGGAGCTGAATTTATCCAGCATTCATATGACAACATTTGTTATCTGTACCAGGACTGTCTAAAACTCCCAGGAAATGTACAATGAAGAAACATAATAATATGTCAAAAATCATTCAGTGAACTCATGCAGTGATGCACAAATTCCAACCATACTAGACATCTTTGAACAATCCTGATCCATCTATTTTATCAAATAAAACTGTTTCCTTCCTGGTATATTATTGATTTTTTTTTTCCCCGCTGGGTTATGACCTACCTCAATATATAGTGCTGAAATGCATCAAATTGGCAGTGAGACAGTGATTTGCATGATAATTTTAGAGCCTGAAGTTTAATAATTAGTTAAGAAGTTATTTTTTTCTAAAATACAGTTTAATTTCAGTTACTAAAAATATTAATAATAATACTTTAGCTACATGTTTACATATGGGTTAATAAATAGTGATAATGTGTGCTACACACAGTAACCAATAATAATTGTTTTGGTTTGCTTGAATAGTTAATTTAAAAAGTTAGTTTAAACTGACAAGCGTTAAAGAATAACTGAATATTTGAAATTTTTGTTAGCTCCTTTTGATCTCTGAGGAAATCCAATTCTCTGCCTGTGGAGTAGAGTTTGTTATGTTCACAAATACTGCTGTGATTGACTATATGTATGATATAGTAAGTTTAAGTAGTAAGTAACTAAGTTTAAAATGGCATGTACTGTGCTTTAGTGTCATAACAGTAATTTTTTGTAGTTGAGTGTGACTGTCCTATTTTTATTTTTATAGTATACTAAGTGGGGAATTTTTGGAGTTCTGGGATAAGCAATTTGTTCATCGTGATTTCTTTCATCTTACATTTTCTTATTAAAAAAAATCATATTTGTCTATATAACAGTTTCCCCAAATTTACAAAAATGCAAGTAATGAATAAAAGTCCCTTAATCATCAGTCAGTTGCATGTCATTCAGAACGTGAAGTGGTCTTTGTAAAAATGACTGTAAGGTTCTTTTAAGGTTTTTAGGTTTCAAATTTTCAGCCTCTTTGATTATCTGAATGGACTTGTTAAACTTGAACATAGGAGTTTGTTTTTTCTCATCTTTTTTTTTTTCTTTTTTAACCTATGTCACAAGCTGTGACTGGAATTCATTATAGCATATGCAACTAATTGGTGCATGCCAGTGATGTCTAGTGTGTTAATGGTAAGGATTGATAGCCATATTGAAGGTAGTCTGGCACCTGAATGATTTGATATTCAAGAAAAAGTCTAAGCATTGTACTACATTTCTGCTAGCGGCTGTGACGTAACTTGGGATGAAAGGACTGGGCTTCAACTTCAGTTCAGGGTTTTCACACCATGAAATGGATCCACTTGAGCCTCTGTCTCTATATTTAAGCCTTTGTTTGTAGACAACTGAGTTTTCTGTTTGCTTAGATTTTGCTAATTTTATTTCTTCTTCGTACATGTAAACTGTGTTTTAGCTTTGAAGTCTGTTTACAGTCTTGTCTGATTATGACATCTTCCTCTCCCTCTCCCTCTCCATCTGTCGTTTTTCTTCAGGACTGGGTTGACCATATTAACACTGTCAACCACACTGCTGCCTGCAGAGATCTGCGCAACAAGTGAGGGAAAATTTGAATGTGCAGCTGAAGCCTTGCATCTTCAGTATATATATATTTTTTTATATTATGTCAAAGTTACTTGGATAAGCATTCTGTATTCTGCTCTGGATGAACAGTCTAAAGACAAAAGCATTTTAAGTCACATAAAGCAATTTTTATAAACAATGAAACAAAGCCTTACAAACACCTAGCCCAGATGACACTTTTGGCTCATTAAGTTCTTACTGGTAAATTGGTTAGAAAACAATGGCTTTTGGCTTTGATTTACCTCACCATATCCTCAGAAAAACAGTTGTGTGCTTGACCCTCTTCTTAGCCAACTTGTACCATGTGCTGTCTACCATAGCTAACAGTTTAACTTGGTCAATGATATAACTGATGGCTGTTGAACCAAAACACATGGAAAATGGTATATCTGAAAAGAGCTACAGAGTAGGGAGTTTATTTACAACACACAGAATATTATCCAACATGTTGCTTAATGCTTTTGGTAATTCTTTCTAAATACAAGTTAACGTTGAGTAAATGTTTGTATGTGTCTCTAAAGGTACCCTGACTGGAAACCAAATCTGCCAAGGTCAGTTGGACTTCTGTTCTTATGTTTCCAATAATCTGTTTTTAGCTGGGGACCAGCAGACACTGTGTGTCATCCCTGTCAGCTGGTTGGTCCCATACATCTCAAATGAAGCACATACAGCTAACCTGACACAGGTATCATGGAGCAGTTTAGTTAAATATCCATCTGAAAAGTCTTGTAAAAGTGAAAGTTTATGTTCATGTTTTAGAACCTAAATTATTCATTAACAGACATTTAAGAGAAGATTTTTCATATCAGTTTGTTCACGACATCCTCGTCAATAATAGCTTTTCAGGGTCTCTTTATTTCTGACTGTGGGCACTTGAATACACAGAGTTGTGTTCTCAACAGCTTTTTAAAAGTTGTCCAGTAAATGTTTAACAGTCCTGAAATCTTGACTTAGGCAGCACAAAAAGAATAAACAACTGATCACTGATCAATGCAGATACAGAGTTCGGGCCAACACTTGTCTCAGTGATTGCACTAAGTTAACTTGCACCAGCGTGCTTGCGTTCTTGCCCCTGTAATGTCACTAATGTCTGTTACTGAATGTTGTCTTTATCCAGTCGGAGCGGACAGTATGGCAGCCAGGCTTCGTGGCACCCTAGCTCTCCATCCCATTCGGCATCTCGATCCCTCTCGTGTTCTCTGTCACCAAGTCCTCCTCACAGAAAACACAGGGTGGGGCCCCATACCCACAGGCCACATGCGAGACTTTACTCTCCTCAGCATCAACCTCGCCACCAGCACTACACAGGTAGATCCCATGCTAGTGGAAAATAACCAGCTAATATGGGGAAATGTAGAACCTATTAAAGGAATGGTAATGATAAGAAATAATAACATGACATGAATAATTTGAATTTTTTAAAGTTGGAAATAATAGAATGATGTTCTGAGCTGATGTGCAAAAGTGGTATTGGACTATTCAGTAGTCAGATCTTCATATTGGCTTTATTCTCTCTAATCCATGTCCAATCCATTGTTTATTGTAAGCCTTGGTGCTGATGGTAGACTGAAATTGTTCAGTTGTGTTCTTATCAAACATGCAGAATGGTCCATACAAATAAGCAGTTTATTGAATACTTAAGTGTATGTATTTTCTTCATGTTGTCTCTCAAACATAGGTAAACTGAAAGGCATTACTAATTTAATTGTGGACTTATTAATGGTGCACTATTCTTCTATTCTATTCTATTTTTTAAGTGCTTGAAGATCCAATCATCACTAATATGTATGTTATACAAGAGAGTCAGTAAAAACAAACAGGATGGTTAAATCTGTCATATTGACATTTAAGGTGTGTTGATTGTTTCAGCTCATATATTCAGTAAGGAAAGAAAACAATCCACCTTGACAGTTGACAGTAGCTGCTGGAAGCCTTTGAATTAGAACGGTTCTATAACTGGCTAATGTTAACTCGTCCGCTCAGTTATAACTGACTAATGTATGTAAACTTACCACCATATGTGTTCTGATTTTATTTTCTTTGTTATTTTCTAACATTTTATTTGTTTTTAACCACAGGAAAGCTGTCTTTCTTAATAAGATAGATAGATAGATAGATAGATAGATAGATAGATAGATAGATAGATAGATAGATAGATAGATAGATAGATAGATAGAGATAGATAGATAGATAGATAGATCTCTGTGGGACATATTCACAGGATATCAGGCAGATAAAGTTTAAAACAATGCATCAATAATGATCATCCAGTGATATAATGTTTCCATTATTCCACTCTGCATTATAAAGATTACTTTTGGTACTTTAAGTACATTTTGATGGTAATCAAATGAAGGACTTTTACTAGTATTTTTCCACTGTGGTACCACTGCTTTGTTGAAGATCTGAGTACTTCGTCCTCTTCTTCCACTGACAAAGTACAGGCTGCTGTGGTTTAGTTTGTGTGTTTAAGAGAGAGAGTGGAATATGTTGTGCATGTTTCTTCCAATAAATAAACAGTTGTTGATTCATTATACTATCTTTAAATAAAAAAGACTACATGATAAATAGAAAGCTTCAAATAGACCCTGTGATTAGTGATTAGATCAGCCCATGCTGCTGTAAACAGCTATCCTTACCTTTTATGTATCGGGTATTGGGAGAGTCAGATTTACACATTTGCACATGTATACAACCTATCCTGTTTTCATAAACCTTTTCTTTATCCCAGGTTTAAAGAAACTCAGATATATTACCAGGGTCAGTCAGAGGTTTTCATATTGTACACATAGAGGCTTTAAATGAGCATATGTGGCTTTAGCTTTTCAAATGCAGAGATTTAATTGGTTTTCTGTTAGTTAGTTGTAAATTGAATGAATTGAAATCTGTTCTTCACTCTCCTTCTTTTTGCTCTCCTGTCACCCTCCCTCTGGTTTATGGCGGGTCTGCAGGGGGTTTCTTTCGCAGTGGTGTGAAGCGTCCACATGATGATTCAACCAGGTTGTCCACTGACAGCAGCCGACATCCGTCCTCCTCCAAGGCAGGTCACAGCTCCAAATATGGACCATTCCAGTCAACCAGAACTGTCAAGAGCGGGACAAAGCCTGCAACCAAGACAGCCAAGGTGGTAAGTGCCAAGGCGGTTGTCGGTCTTTTCACCTCAGCTGAATACAGCTCGACGTGGAGGATCACTGTGTTGGACCAAACACAGCCACAATTTCAAAGCTAATTGTGTGTATTAGAACATTTTTTCTGAGCCATTCATTGCATGCTAACAACAGTATTCATTTTGTGTTTTATCTAAACAAGTGAGTTTATTTCTAAATGTGTTGGGTGAATATTAAGACCATAAAAATGACAGTGTGTCTTTACTCAGCTGTGGTCATGTAGTGGCTTTTTGATCACCTTTTTCAATCACTGATTCAGATTCATCTGTGCTCTAGCTTTAGTTGGTTAAAATGTGACATTTTCATAATAATTTCCAGCTAGCTGGAATGGTTGCAGTTAATGCTACCTACATGCTACACCATTTTAGTTGTTGCTAGTATGAGCTGAAATATTTATGTAATTATGAACATTATGGATGCCACGTGCCGATTTGAGACACAACACTAGATGCCTACTAAATACCTCAGTTGTAGTGGCTTGACAAGTTGACTTTGAATTATCCCAATTTTACAAAGTTTTTTCTCAAGCCCAAACACAAAGTTATTGGGAATAAAAATTCATCAAATTCATCAGAGTTGTAAATATATTGTGTTGGTTTGCCTCTGGTCGACTGAAACTTGATCTCTCCTAAAACTAACCTAAAACATATGCCATTGGTTTGTAGTGTGCCAAGCCTCCACCAGCCAAGAAGAAGAAGAAAGGAGTGACTCCGGCGTTACAGGACTCATCTGTTGCAGATCGCTTGGTTTATTTGACAGGCATCCCAAAGGATGCATCAGAGCAGGAAGTTACCGACCTGGTCGGGTCATTTGGCAAGATCAACAATGTGATCCTCATGCCATGCTCTGAGGAAGAAAGTGAGAAGGGCGAAGGGCAAAAGGTGCAACATATTGGTTATTAGCAAGAAATTACACTTTGATTTTTTTTACAGTGTTGTCATTAAACCTTTTAAATCATAGCTAAAAATTGAACACTTGGCCTGATAGATACAGAAAATGTAGAAAACTTGCAGGTAGATATGAGACTTCAGACTTTAAAATTGTTTGGTTCATTCATTACATCAGCTGATATGAAAATGTCCTGGTTCTGTGTTGCAGAAAGCCATCATGGTTTCTACTTGTCTTCTGTCTTGTAGGCATCTGTGTGTATGGTGAAGGCTGAAGATGCTCAGGCTTTGGCCAACTCCATAAATCTCTCCATCAGAGACCAGCAAATCACTGCTTCAGTAGCCAAGGTACTGACAGGAAAACTTGTCACAGGCATACCTGTGGCATGTTTTGTTGTTTCATAGAAAACATGGAGCCTCCACAAGAAAAGCGCAGTTTTTATTTATCCTTTAAGTATAAATACAGTAAATACAGTAGATAGGAAATGCTTTTTGCTGTTAATTCAGGAAGTAATTGATTTCATTTTTGGACCACATGTATGTAGTCTCATGTAGACCTTCAGTAAACATAACTTATTTGTTTGTTTGTTTGTTTGTTTAGAAACCTGACTCTACCTTGCAGTCCTCAGAGGCTAACAACGGGTATGTCACGCTCACATCTTCTGTATTTTCCTTTTTACTCCAACATGCTTCACACTCATCCTTCCTTTTTCAAACCTGCCCTGGCTGCGCTCAACTATTAATATTTCTTTTTCACAGCAAACCTGCTCCAGGACAGGACATAAGTGCTGCTGGGGAAGAATCTAGTAGGAAAACTGCTGCACTTTTTTTTTGCATCCAAACCTATCATTGTCAAGAAATGCACAGTATATCAACTGATTATAATCTTAAAGTGGCAACAGACAACTTTCAACCTTTACTATAATATCCGCATTCTCGGCTGGTATTGTATTAAAAACAGAAAACATAAGATCTACAGTATACAAGACAGAGAAACACAGATAGACAACTGGATCACTCTTTGTTTTTCTAACAACTACCAAAATCCTAGATCACACTGCATTCATTTTCCATGAAATAGCAGCACTGCTTTGGAAAGATATAGATATAGATATAAAATTTTCACTTCAAACAAATGTCCATAAATCTGCTGAGAAATTGCAGAAAAAAGATCCTCCTTAGAAGGCCATGACCAATGAGTACACTGCAAATAGGAACTGCTAACCACTAACAACTGCTAATTTGTCAAAATGTATACAAATATAGCCCAAAAAAACAGCGTGACTGTTATTGTAGTTGCCATCCAGTAATGTTATTCTATGGCAGTAGGGCTGGTAGCTAACAGGAAGGAAGCCCTGTAGAAATCAAAAGGTGACTTTTGAGGATTATAGGGAAGCAGTTTGACACCAATTGAGTCATTATTCAAGAGCCATCACACTGGGCAATCAGTGTTTACTTCATAATAACAAGTTAAAGCAAAAATGTGTCTATTGCCACTGACTAAATTATAAAGAAGCATCCACGTTTGTAGCAAGACACATGTAGACAGGCCTGTGACATCATGCTTTAGCAGGTTGCGGTGGTGTTAAAAGTATACTAATTATGCTACTTTTTGTACTTTGCCTCCCCCAAACTACCCAGTTGCAGGAGGTGAGGCTGACCAGAAGACTTCTGATGAGGTACGTGGTACACACTAGGGCTATAACAACACACAAAATTCATGTTTGTTCAGTATGTGTTTTGGTGCTGAGGTCACAGTTCGGTACTTTGTTAGTACAGCAGGGAAAACAGCAACATGTAGAAAGTAACATTTTTATCATATATTTTGAAAAATTAAACCCACCCAATACACTAAAGCACATACACACACCTTGTAAAATATGAATTAGTGTGTATAATAAAATCCTGTAGCTACATGATTAAGATTACTCTGCTTTGTTGTACCAGATTTGCAATTCAGATAGATGTCTGTTTAAAACTGGTCTTTTTGACTGGTAATAAAATGTCACTAATCCCAAAACTATGTCTGCTACAGAAAGGCGTGATTTTGATCACAGGACTTCCTGAGAGTGGCTGGTCAGAGAGTGACATCATCAAGCTGGTCGAGTCATATGGAACTCCCTCTGATGTCATCACAGCAACACAAATTGGAAAGGTTGGTATGTGTAGGTTTCACCATTTAGTGAAAAATGTATATATGTATGTATGTATGTATGTATGTATTATTGGTCTGTCTTTTTCAACAAATATATCTTTTCACAGGAACTGACAAAGTTGATGTGCATACAGCACAATATTAATAACATCCTTTTTGTGTGTTAGGTACTTGTGTCAGTTCCAGACAATGAGATTGCTCAAGAGATCATGAAGGTCCACACCTTTATCCCTGCAAAGATTAAAGACTCAGAGCTGAAGATGGTCCATCTCAAGCAGTGCATCGGTCTGAGCACACCGGTAGGGCTCTCAGCACTTACTCCCTTTTCCTCTATTGTTAATTATCATCATCATGAACACCATGTTCTCTGTCAATTATCTCACTTTTTTGGGTGGTTGGTTCTTTGATAATGTTCTTCAAGGGAGGTGTTTGAGTGATTTGTATAGAGAATCATTTCTCTTTCTTTCTCTTTTTGTGTTGAACAGTAAACCCTGAGTAGTGACTGATGATGAAAACTATGAAACTCTTTCCACAGGTGGCTCTTTACAATCTTCTGATGGGAGCACTGGACCCATTAGTGAGTATTTCTACCAGTAAAGTTCACTGTTATATAAACCATTAAATAGGATTAGTTCAGCAGAGACCGTGTATAAATAATAAACTTTACTGTAAATGCAGGTTTCATTTTTTCATTTGTAGCTTCTTGATAATAGTCAAGTAATTGATCATTCCAAATTTTAGGATATGTCACAGTGACTGCAGGATAAAAGTGCTAAATGGTTCTCATTACAGTGAGACTGTACTGTGGATTGCATTATCTGTACCAGGAAGTATTCAGTTTACTGCAACATCACACTAGCATCATAAAAAGTTTTCACATTCTGTTCTCTGTGCACACTTCCTTTTCTGACTCCTGCTTATTGGTATAATTATCCAGCTGTGTTTGATCCCTGTGGTGCGGAGTTCTTGATTCTTTAGTTTCTTCTTGGCTTAAGCAGCTGAAAAGAAGCTTTGGGCAGAACTCTTACTCTTACTACTACTATAGATGCGTGAGGACAGTCCTGTGACTGTCCTGTAGTGACTTTTTAAAAACTAGTATTTCTGTCTTTAGGTTACACGGTTATCATGTACTGTTGCATTGTTTCACTGAGCTGCGATACCAGTTTTCATTGACAGTACTGAGTGTGTCTTACTGATTGATTCGCTGTTAAATTACTGATCTGGAGATGAACAAGTAATTATCCTCTGGCTGATAAGTGATTGGATGCTCCTTTACATCCTACAGGAGAGTCCTGCTCCAGTAGGCTGGAGCAGCCTGTTGGTGATCAGTAATGTTCCCAGCACTCCTTCTGGCTCCTCTGAGGTTCAGAAACTGGTGAGACGCTTTGGGACCGTTATCAAGACCCTGGTGCTCAACAGTATGGTGAGAGCTGTTCATCTGTGCAGCTGCAACATGCTAATCCTTAATGTTCTGAATATTTGTTTCCTCAGTCACAGCAATGTCCTGAGTTGGAAAAAGTAGTCTCTCCAAAACTGTCATGTTTCACCTCTTTATTTGTGAAGGAAAGGAAATCTTACATGCTGATGACATGATGTTATGTCTCCTCCTGCCCAGGTCATTTGTGAGATGGCCACTGCAGCCATGGCCCTGTCTGTTTACAAACGCTTCCAGACATTTCCGTGCATCATCCAGAACAACCCTCTGTTCTTCTCCCGCAAGGCTGACCCCAAAGCCAGCACCCAGACCAAAGTCATCAATGCAAACCTGGATTCATCTGAGGTCGGTCCTGCAACTCTAACTCATATCAAACACCCGTTTGTTGATGTGTGACCTTGCACAATACCTCCTTGTCTCTTGTCATAGGATACACCTGCAAATGGCAAGAGCAGCCAAACAGCAGCGTCTGCCGATGAAGAGGAGACCGCACATAAAGATGAGTTTGAATCTCCACTGGAGGAGATAGAAATAGATGGTGATGGGAAGGAGAAGAAGATGAGGAGCACCGAGGAGACAGTTTGTAAAGATGATGCCTTGGAAGAAAACGGGAGCAAGGACGCAATCAACAACACTAATGCCGTTTCTGACTGTTTGGCTGCGCCGGACACCAAACCAAAAGCATACCTGGAGACTGCAGTGACAGAAATATCAGATTGTGAAACTGTCATGGAGACAACAGAAGAGAAGACATGTGTCAATGCATCAAAAACAGAAAATGCCAAGACTCCTACTGGTGAAGAGACAAAACCATCTAGCTCAGAGACAGCCATGCCAGAACTCCCTAAGGTAAAATATCCTGATGTCTGTTTGCTTCTGTGTGGCTAAGAATCTCCAGCATATTAATTGATATCTTTGAGCTGTGACGTCTCTTTTCAACACCTGTTTCACCAGGTTACTCAAGAGATGGTTAATGCACTGCTTGTGGAGTGCCGAACAAGAACAGCAGGCCAGCCCAATAACAGTGAAGAAGAGGAAGAAACACAGATGGAGACAGAGCAGGGTGAGAAAGCAGTAGATGAGACAAGAGAACCAGCCAACCACACAGAGGAGGAGGAGAAGAAGCAGGAGAGGGAGCGAAAAGAGAGGGAGGCAAGAAAGGAGAAGGAGATGAGGGAGAGGGAGAGGAAAGAGAGGGAGAGGAGGGCCTGGGAGAAGGAAGAGAGGGCCAAGAAGGAGAGGGAGCGGAGTGAAAGAGCCAGGAGGGAGAGGGAGAAGAGGGAGGAGGAAAGACGGGAGTGGGAGAGGAGGGACAGAGAGAGGAGGGAGAGGAAGAGAACATACAAGCAGAGCTCCTGGAGGGATGAACAGCATAACAACTCAGAAGCTGAGACCAAAACGGTGAGGAGACGCACAGTTTCGAAACTGAGTTTCATTTCTCCTCCTTACCCTTCATACGTGTAGTGATGTTTGTCATACAATGTAATCAGGTGGAGGAGGAGTTTGACGAGTTCCCATTCAACATGAATGACTTTGTGACGGTGGATGAAGTGGGAGATGTGACCGATCTTCCCTGCTCTCCTTCACCTGCTGTTCCCGTGGCAACCACAGAGGGAGGAGAGGATGATCCCACATCTGTCCAACAGGATGCTGCAGGGGTACATTTAGCTTGTATATGTCACATAGAACTGTTTCTCTACATGGTTAGTGGGCTGTTTGACACTTCATGGCCTTCCTGTTTTCTTCTTCTAAGGACACACCCATGGAGGTTACCACAGAAACAACACCGTCAGACGCCCCAGTAACCGCGGTGAAGTCTGTTGAGCATATTTCAGAGTCTGAAGCTGTGACTGTGCCGACAGCTGAGACATCAGCGGATCAGATGTCATCACATTTAACACCCAGTCTGGTCCTCACCACTGCAGCACCCCGCTCACCAGCCTCACAGTCTGAGTCTGCCCCCCAAACACATGTACCAATATGTGAACCAGAAGCACCTGACACTGAGATC
The DNA here is from genome assembly GCA_023238725.1 of Scortum barcoo. Classification (NCBI taxonomy): domain Eukaryota; kingdom Metazoa; phylum Chordata; class Actinopteri; order Centrarchiformes; family Terapontidae; genus Scortum; species Scortum barcoo. The sequence continues at coordinate 1,495,242 of CM041553.1, forward strand.
ACACCTGAGACAGGTACAGCCGCCCAGTAATTTAACCCATATTATGAACTTTCAGAAAAGGCACCTTTCTTAGATTGTGTACTTAATTATCACCTAAAATCATTATTTTTTAGAAACCACAATGACAGCCATTCTGGACTCCACCAGAAGCTGGACTACCACTGAAGTTGAACCACCAGCCTCTGCAGCTTCATCTGCCCCAGCTGACTCCTCCTCAAACAGCCCAGCGTCACAGGAAGTGACTGCAGGGACTGAGAAGAAGGACAATGCTCTCAATCACAATCAGGTTAAGGCAGAGGAGGTGGTGCTGGTGTCCAATGAAGGCAAGGAACAGAAGAAGACACAGGATGAAGAGGACAAGGAGCCGGAGACAGGTACGGACAGATGTACCTCAGTGGTTAGAGGATCAGGTGTGTGACCAGGACATGTTCATTTGGATCCTTAAATGGTTTGGGAAAACATGGATCTCTGAAATGCGCACAATAGCATGTATGGTTGTATTGGGAAGCTCCAATAAGATGCAGATGTGAAATGTCCTAATGGGCCTCATCTTGTACGTGTTTGGGGTGGGTCACCTTTTCTTGTTGTGAGAATGTGCTGCAGATGTTTAGTGATGAAGACACATGGAGCCCATTTGAAAAAAAAAGCATGATTACAAGGTTATCTGGATGGACTTGTTGGATAAATCCAGTTCTTACATCAGTCCCTGTTCTAGATTTTAAAGAGGTCTCTGTTTGGTCTTCAGAACCCTCCTGCTTTCCCATGAGAGATACTGAAGAGAGTGCAAGGAAGAAATTAGAGAAGGAAACTGTCATGGGCACAGACTGCTCCCTCCCTCCTTTTGACCCCAGAAACCCAGTTGGTAAGACACCTTTCTGTATTTATTCATGGTGTCTGCTATTGTGTCGGCACATTTGTGTTTATTTCTGTTTTACATTTTCACAATGTTTGATAGTGGTCAGCAGGCGACAGAGTCCACTTTCATATTTGTGTGTATGTGTCCATCCACAGGTATGGAGTTCTTGGTCCCAAAGACGGGTTTCTTCTGTAAGGTGTGTAATAGGTTCTTCAGCGGAGCCAAAGAGGCAGAGATCAACCACTGCAAAACCCTCAAACACTACGACAACCTACAGGTAGGAAACAAACATGCACACATGCATTGCAGAAAACTAGAATGAATGAATTCATTCATTCTAGTTTTATCATATAACCTGTTAAGTCCTTTGGGGACTTTTACAGGTTCTTAATGTATCTAGAAATGGTAATCTTAAATCCTACCATCCACTTTGCTCCCGAGCTTGTTATGCAGGTCATTATTATACGAGTCATTTGTAGCATACCCGCCTGTATGTGAACCTTTGAGGAATAAATTTGAGGAATACTTAAAATTTAGTAATAGTATTCAGTGATTGAAGACACTGAAGAGGATATGGATGGCCTGTAAAGTAGGAAGTTATGAGGATTCAATTCATTTAGTCACGTTTCTCTTTCATATTATATTTATAACTCTCAGACACTCTTTGTTAGACAGGTGTTAGTATGTCCAGACGATCTAATCCAGTTTCCTTGTTCATTCTTCTCTAGAAATACTTGCAGACCACAAAGATGGCGAATGCGACTGCCAAACCTGACTCCAGCTGAATGTGGCCATGAAACTCTAGACTGACTTTGCCGTTCCCCTCCTTTTGTATTATCCTGTCATTTCTCACGAAGGGTCCACATTCTCACATTGGTCTAGATTAGTATCTTGTTGTGTCTCCATTTCAATATATAGTAATCATTTTCATGTACAACTGTGTGGAAACTGTACAGTGGAAGATGGCTGGTGGTAAAAACTGCACAGGCAATAAAATGTTTTAAATATGGTACATGGACTGCATTTACATAGTGCTTTTCTACCTCAGCGACCCTTTCACACACATACTCACCACTGATCGCAGCCTGTCCATAAGGGCCAACTCAGGGGGCTCAAACCACCAACATGCAGATGAAAATGTTGTAGGTAACCTTTATGTGGTTGTATTTGTTAAAACGGTCTCTGTATCCAAACAGTAGTACATGAGACAGATAATCTGTGGGAAAAAAACAGTTCTGGCTCCACCTGCTGCCTGCTGCCTCTGTGACAAGAATCCACCACGCTGTGGTCAGAAACAACCAACCGCTGCTCCTGCACAGACTGTGGGCAACCAACACCACAACAAAGAGAAAAAAACATACTAAAAAGATTTTTTAACTTATTTTTAGTATTCTGCAGGGAGGGGCTTTGGAGGTGAGCTGGAGCACAGCGAAGAGAGAGCGGGAGGGACTTTCAAGACCCTAACCCAAGATCTTTCAAATTTTCAAGTCCACTCTCCTCTAAATCCCCCGACTAGCTTTAAAGACCAATTCGCTCTCCCTCCTGAGCCACCACCGTAATACATAATCTGTTATCACTCGTACAATCTGGATGTCTGAAATGTCTCCATCTGCTGTTGATTAGTATTTTTTCCATGTTTTTTACTGCAGTGCAGAGAATAGCTGACAAACAGCAAAACCTTTTCCTGTGTGTAAAGGGCAAATGCCTGAAAAATGATAATGATAATGGGCTCTATGAGGGGCATAGTAACACGATAACCTTACAGTAAATCAGTCAAAGTTATAAATTCACACCTGCAGTCTGCCAATTAGACCTTTATATTTGTCTTTATAGTAGTTGACCTTAAGGCTTCCTGCTCTTTGGTTTGTAGAAACAGCACAACATAACACCCTTTTTTATGTCCAGGCTCATCTTACTCTTGGACACAACGCCTTGCATCTCCTTGTGTGTTTTACATCTGATAAAATAGTGTACTGTGACACAGTACAAGGCCCATGAACACATGAGTCACTGTAAAATATCTCCACATGCATATCCAGCTACAGTAATTAAGGCTATTTCCATGCATGCCATTGCCCACCTGTCCAGCACCGTCACTAAAGGGCTCTCCTGTCTCAGCTATCACTTGACCATCACCATGATCCCCACAGCTGTTCCCCATTTCCCCATTAGCTCCCCAGTATGTACAGACACCTGTCAGCACGTCAGCCTAGTTGTTCTATGTTTCCTACCAGCCTGAGTCTGCCTGTTTGACATCCAGGTTCTCCTGTAGACTGTAAATGGCATGTAGCACAGAGTGCCTGGAGTACTCAGAAGACTCAGAAGAAAGGTGCTATATAAGTGCAGTCCGTTAATTTACTAATTGACAGCTTTTCCTGAAATGTAAATGAATAAAAATTATGCACCCTCTGTCCATAAAAGTATTTGCGATATTGTAAAAACATACAACATAACAAGAAGCTGTATGTTAGGTGATGAAGGCAGCTCCTGTGCATTGATGATAGTAATGTATATTTTTGCCCAAATTAGGCCTGGGGTGCCCCCCGCTGAACAGAGCTGGGAAGTACAGTCATTCCTTCATCCTACAGTGCCATCTGTACCAGTACAAACAAAAAGTAGCTTCTTCTTTTGTGGTCTGATTTGTGGTTTTGACTGCAGTACATTTCTTCATGCCATTTCAGCATTCATCATATGTGTAAATAAACTGCCACATATATGAGAGAAGTTGTTTGACTCTTATTTCTTTATACTGGACTCTAGAATTCACAAGAAGTAGAGAAGGAGTGTAATATCAGAATGCTGTTTCAGTACAGTGTAGTCTAATTAGGTGACTATATACGATGTCGTTGGCACAACCCAACTCAAGGCTGCACAAAGGTGAGGAGGCTCCACATGAGCACTATCTAAAAACATGATCATTTTACAAAGGGAAATTAACAGAAAGACAAACTAAATAAAACTCAAAATCAAACAGATGGTAGGAGAGAGAGAGAGAGAGAGAGAGAGAGAGAGAGACTGGCTGACTGCCACCACTTCATACAGTCTTGCAGCCCGACCATGTGAGCTGAACCTCCCTGACAATCTAACTCCACCCACCAAGCTCCAGGAGAGAGGGGAAAAAAACACATTTAGTGTTAAGTTATTCTTTGAGAAGGAGAAGTATGTAGGATTCACTGATATCTAGGAGAAATGTTTCAGTCATGTACCATCTAGCCATCTGTTGTCAGATCCAACTATAAATCCAATTATAATCCATAAATCAGAGTTATTTAGGAAGTACTGTTGGCTCACAGTCTTCCTTATCATCAGTAAGTACTCACTTTGTGTACCTTGCATGTATGCATGTACTGTATAAATAGCACAGGGTGTGACTACCCTGGGAGGTGACCAGTAAGTCCACAGTCTTCAACTGGTGATCACTAAACCATCATGAGAGCCTGATGATGGTGGATTGATAGCACTCGCTGAGTTAGTCATAGTCTGAGTTAGTCATAGTCTGAGCCAAATGCTCACTCTTCTAATCTCTAGATTTTTGCAAACTAACTTTTCAAAGAACCCAACATGTGTTTTCTTCTTCTTCTGGTACAAACAAATGAAGCTTCTTCCCTGTGGATCCATAGGTGGTCTTCAATGTTTTCTTTTTGCTGCTCATTACATTAAGGAGAAAGTTAGTGGCTAGAACAACTTATGAAATTAAAACCATAAACAGATTAAGGGAGTCTCCTCAGTCTCAAATAAGATCTCTTACACACTGTTAGACACCCATGCTGTCCTAAGAAGAGCTCTGATAAAACCAAATAAGTGAAGCTATCAATATGGAGAGTCATCAGTCTGAGGCTGAAATTGTAAATGTTACAGTGAGAGAAAAGAATAATGTAGTATCATAAAAACATTTATTAATCAGAAAAAACTTGATTGATTGATTGATTCACTTATGCATGGACAGACTTTCAGTATATGCATTATACAAAAGTGATCAAAAGAGAAGAGGAATGTCAGTGTGCAAAGAGAGAGAGAGAGAGAGAGAGAGAGAGAGAGAGAGATTGTTTCAAAAAGGCATACCTACACTGCTGCACCTGACGAGCAGGTTGGATTAGATCAACTTTGTGGTGAGGGAAGGGTCAACAATGACAGAAGGAAGCACAGAAACAGGACAGGAGGGCAACAAGGACAGACAGGAGGAGAAAAGACTGTAGAGAGGCACAGAGACAGTCTCCACTCAGATAGTCTTGGATATATGCAGCATCTGTTGCCCACCACTGACACAGAAATAACTCTGGAATCAATCCTCAGCAGGTAAGGCATGTTTAACTAAGGTAAGATGGAAATACAATTATTTCTCATTCAGTACAAACCTGTGTGTGCCACAAGCTGTCTCGTACAATATTGTGAAACCTGTCTGAATAGTATTTAGTCAGAGCTAATGGACTAAACAGCAGCCTGTTGTACAACTGCAAGAAGCAGTCATGTTCTCTACACTATTTTCTGTTATCTCGCAGTAAGTATGTAAGATAACACACAATAGAAAGTATATGTAAGTACTGGTACTTAATGCTCCATCGTTATCATGAGAAAGGTCCCCGGACAACATGTTCTTTAAACTTTCAGGTGTTAAAAGGTTCAAGCTGACCAAAGTTTTCATATGTCCAGCTAAACTGATTGTGAGAAGTGTGTGAAAGAATGTGAAGTGGTGTGTAATGGGTGTTGTTCACTTTGCAGAACTCAACTCAGGACTGATCTGTCAGTGTGAACACCAAACTACATCTGAGACACAGAACAAAAGAGAGCAGTTTAAAAAGTCCACCAAGCAGGCCTCAGGATTTGTTCAGTGTGAAAATACAGTTTAAGGGAAAGAACTGCAAGATAAAGGTAAACCTTTGAAAGGTTGAAAGGTTCAGAACATGTGAATAATGAAAACATTACTGTAATTAACATATTTAAACTCAGGAATATCTCATTGAGCTATTTATTAGTATATATGTTTTGGTAATCACTCGCTGTACATTTCGTTTTGGAAAAGGTTTGTTTCAGCAGGCAGAATCATGAAATATTTTACTGTGCTGCTGATCAGATTATAGTCCATATTGATCTGAAGCATTTACACCATTTACACATCTCCAAAACTTGACATGCCTCCAAGTGTTACCTAGTAACACAGAACAAATACTGCCTCACTTCCAGCTATGATCATTATGTTAAGGTTGTTTACTGCATACCTTACCCCCTCAGCTGTGGCCTACCAATGGGAAACTGCTGCTACCTGCACTGCTGGTTGGATGTGTGCTTATATTTTATATTATTAGAGCCTCAGGAACAGAGCACCAAGGAAAATGTCCATTAACATGGGCTGTTTTCCTTCTTCAGACCAATAAAGGCTTAATTCTGAGTCAAATTTGGAATTAGGATTGTTGGCAGCAGTACAAAGTGTGAGTGAGTGTGTGTGCGTCACAGACAACTGTAATTAAACTAACTGATCAATTAGCCTCTTAGGAGGTGTCTGTGTGACTCAGCATTTTAGCTGCTAAATAAATAAGTGATGATACAGACACTGTGCCTGGCACCGCCATTGCAAACATGTTTCCCACAATTCATTACAAAGGTGAGCTGCAAGAGGAGCAGTGAGCAGAGTTGTTAAAAAAAATCAACTGTTAATAATACATAATAAAAAAATCCTGATAATTAAACCATTATAAAAGAAAGAAGCTGAGTTATCTGACTTTCAGTCAGAAATTACAATTTAGTGAAGTAACTGAAGTTCTACTTGTAAAGACGACATACTGACATTATCTGTGGTGTTTTATCTGTTAAGGGATAAGCCTGGCCTCATAATGTATTTTTCTAATGTCAACAGATTACATGAAAAGACCAAAACCAACACTGATTTGTCCCTCTCTCAATACTTCCTGTTCTTTTTTCACAAATGTGTAAATGTGTAATTTTTACTAAATCAAACATCATTACTCAACTTGTTTTTGGGGGACTATTTCCAGCAGCGAAAGAATTACTTTTGATGCTTTAGTAGGTATTTCTGGCAGCAGGACAGTGTGTGTAAACCACAGTGTGTGTGTGTTCATGGTGTTCATTGATGTTTTTTTAATGGAGGGATATGGCTGAGAGGAAGAAGAGCGTTGAATACACTCACAATACTTGCTACTAGAATCAATTAATCGTTGGTTTTGGTCCGTTAGAAAAGTAAAAGTAGGGTCATGAAGAAAATTACGTCACTCATACTTCTGAGAAGAGGAAATGTGGATGATGTGCAGGTTTAGAATTTGTTGCCATATTTAGCTATCAGTTGACAACCTCAGATGGAGTGTTAATGTTCCAACCAATCCTGAAATTCCAGATGTTGCGAAACAACTCTCTTGTGTTGTTTCAGAGTGCATGTTTTTGTGTGAGTATTTAAGTGTAGGCGGCACACACACACAGATAGAATCACATTCCACTGCACACTGACAGGAGTACAATGTTTTCAACAGTGCTGCTGTGTATTGTGGGTGCAACCCTAACCCTAACGCCCACCACTGAAACCATTCATGCGCTGTGTTAGACTCAATATTAGTTTTGGGTTAGACCAAATAGTTTGCTGTTTAGCCTACAATATGTGAAGTCATCATGGCTTGTATTATCCTGAAACCTTTAGCAGCTCTAAGGTGATAACATCTCTGAATTTCCTGGTTAAGGATAGTAAATAAAGACATCCACCGTCAAACCTGTCTGTGAGTACTGTAGCGCATGTATACAGTACTACCTGTACAGGATTATTATACCCTCTGTGCTACAGCTTTAAGCCTGCTCCAGATAGAACTATGGGCTGGAGACACTGAGGTGATTTTGGTGCTAGTTTTATCATCACATATTGGGTAAGAATGAAGAATTCTGCCACAATAATACAATTGTCCAAGATTAATCAGGGTATCTAATGTTAAAAATGCCATTTTCAATGCTTTGAGCATCACAAACTAAATTTCCTTAACCTCCATTGTATCAAATCAGGCAGGGATCTCAAAAAAGGACAAATGAAGCCAAAAGCCAAAATTATCTGCATGTTAGATAGATAGCTCACTAGAGCTGAGTGAGAGGATCAATTTCATTAAACAGGCTTTCCTTCATTTGACTAATCCTGGCCTAATGGGGTTTTCAGACTCACAACATGATAACAAGTGTGTTACTACAAGGTACAGGTGAGGAAGAAGAGATATAAACCTGTTTAAAGATGCCACACAAAAGTTGTTTTGAGGTTTTGTACAACTCTGGCAATGACAATGCATCAGGATGTGGAAAAATTGAGACAGTTTTTTTTCTGCATTACACGAGTTTGGTTTTGCTTGACTTCTGATACTGTCAGTGATGAGCTGTTTTCTTAGTAAATACATGCTGATTGCGAGTGTTGACTGAAAGCAAAGCCTTTTCATCTGTGTCTGGTCCCACAATTTTTCACATTGGGAGGTGAAGTTTGTATGTTGTTATAGTAAGCTTTACTTGTATCCCTTTCTAGTCATCTCAGTCATATATCAAGCGTGAATAATGGAGCTCCTTTATAAGTTTAGATTACAAAAAGTATGGGACATCAAGAATATAGTATGTCTGTCATTATGCTGTTATGCTGTATACCCTGAATTACAGATATTTCTTTGTAATGGCGACACTCTCTTATGCAGTCTAACACTGGATAGCCATGGCACTGCCTGCTGCCTTTCTGTCTGAAGACCAGTTCACCTGCTCCATCTGTCTGGAGGTGTTCAACAACCCCGTCTCAACACCATGTGGCCACAGCTTCTGCAAGGCCTGTCTCTCCTCCTACTGGGATGGAGGAAAAGGAGGAGGTGCCACGTCCTACCAGTGTCCCCTCTGCAAAGAGTCCTTCCACAAGCGACCAGAGCTCCATGTCAACCGAACCCTGAAGGAAATCACTGAACACTTCAAGCAGATGGCTAACGCCACGGGTCCAATGGATAGAAGATCTGAAGGAGTGGAGAACTCACATCCTCACCATCAACATCACCCCGCCCCGTCTCTGCCCCAGAGGCCCGGGGAGATGCCAGAGAGCATCTTTGCTGAGATGATGACTCGTTTTCAGCAGCTACAGGCTGGAGCTGGGATGCCTTACACCACCCTCCCTGATCCCAGTGACCCTCATCCTCAAAGCCAGCTGTCCTTCCAGACTCAGACCAATGAGCAACATGATCCGCCTCCAAGCTATGCATCTACCCGCAGGTACCAAACTACACCCCCAAGATTACAGTAAAATGGGTTTGATTCAACTGTATCTGTAACACTCCAGAAAAAAGGAGATTAATAAAAATGTAAGAAAAGGGAATGAGTAAATGCAGCATAATAATGCCACAATGGTCATTTTACAGAAGTCATCAGCACCAAAGTTTAATTCACTCACATTTACCAACAAGGTAAATAAGAGAGACCAAAAAGTAATGATTCCCTACATTTGAAGAGTCATGAATCTGAATATGTGCTTATATGCATTTACTCCTTAATGGTAAAAAATGTATCCAATGTATCCATCTCTCTCGCTGTGCTGCCTTGCGTAGCTGGATCAAAGTACTGATTCATAATTTTTTTATTATTTGATAGCTCAATCTTTATTCACGTTTTATTTACACTGGTGTAAATAATCAGTTAGACAGTATTTACCATCTTTGCTGGGAAACAGTTTTGTGTTAAAAGACTGTCCCAAGTGTAAGCCAGTTGAGTTCAGTGACTGCAGCAAATATAAGCTCAGGCTATCAATTTAAGTGTTAGGGTACTCAGTGGCAAACATAAAAGCTTTCATGTATTGAATGTACATCAATGAATCAATGTTGTATCTGAATAATAATACTGATAACAGCAAAGCTGACAGCAACTTCAATGACAATGTTAGGACTTTATTTTAATGTTATGACAGGAAGACTAGGAGTGCTAGTGAGTCCTCCTCCAATGTGCCTCTGTGTCCCATCCACCTGAGAGCCCTGGAGTTCTTCTGTCGAACTGATAACACCTGTATCTGCAGCACCTGTGTGGAGACAGCAGCACACCAAGGACACAACGTTATGCCTGCCAAGAGAGAGTGGCACATCAAGAAGGTGTGTGTGTGTGTGTTTGTTCAGGAGAAGTAAGGACAAAAAGTAGGTTTTCACAGAAACTACATTATCAGGAGACAGATTTGTTTCATATGTCTAGGATTAAAATATTTGTGACTTTGGCAGCACCTAATGGTTCAGGAATTCAGAAATTAAGGGGCTGAAAGTTACACACAAGCTGTACATATTTTCATGAGGGTTGTCTCATTTATCTACTAACAATTAACATAAAATTTGGTATATTCATATGCGTTTGCTACAAAGGTGATATGCAGTTAGAGTAAGGCATTTTATATATGGAACATGTACAATAATACACATAGTAACACATAGGTGTACTCTTGCATAGCAAAATGTGCCGTCCAAATTTTTACAGGTAGGGGCAAAACTTTGTTAAGATGCAAAGATGCAACTGCCAAGAAAGACCATCTTATGTTTTTCTCTGCAGCCATGGAAATTCAGATATATAAAAGCTTGTTAGCATATACAGTTTGTGCACCAGGCTTAGAGAATATGAGAGGCTTAAGGTTTAGGGTGAGGTGGTTGTTCCTTATAGGCACAGGTAGGTTAATACTATGCACACGTGTGTGTTTTCTTTCTTCTCCAGTCCCAGCTGGGTATTGCAGCAGTGGAGCTGAAGGATCTCATCTGTGAGAGAGAGAGGAAAATGGAAGAAATACAAAACTCCTTACGAGAAATAGAGGTGAGTTTTCAGTCTTTCTACAATATGGAAAAAAGTTTCAGTTTTCAGTTTCCTTTAAATCTTTTAAGTTTAAATCTCAAATTTTACAGTCAGCCGTCAAATTCACACAAGACTGTCCATACTGACCTAGTGAAGAGGAACAGACTCACTCAGTACTGATATATTTATAACATAGATCATAAATTCAGAAAAAATGAAAATACAAATGTAAAATGTATTACCATTTAAATGAAGATCTTTGACATTATATCTTGAAGTAAAAACACCCAATATGCACCAAAGTTCAAATTACTGTTTTGTCTCATTTTATATCAAGGGATTTGATATAATTATTTTTTTGGGGGGCTCTGGCACCCCCAAGTGGTAGTCTCCAAAAACACAGTGTGACAGATGGCAAAGCACACTGTGATGAATGGCCTTAACACAAAAAACTACCAACAGTAAATTTCACTGGGAAAGTCTGTTTTTTTGTTGTTTGTTTTTTTCCTACAAACAGAACCTGTTCAGTTTTTTCTTATTTTGGGGGGAGTGTTGTTTGTGTGCTTATTGAGACGATACACTGCTGTTATTAACATGGTGCATACTGGCAGAGGTGGTGCTAGAAATTCCTGGCTTCCTGATAACAATTTGCTTGCCCCTCAAGACTGAGCACTCTTATTAGAGGTTTGTCCCTCACTTGGCTAGTAAAAGTTTGCTCATGCATCAATGTAACAGCTTATAAAAATAGCCAGTTTGAAAAATGCCCCATTGGCGCCTTTAAAAACCACTATATCTATTGCTGTTCATCTTCATTCAGGCTGCTGCTGAGCAAGAGATACATGGAGCTGTTTGTGTGTTTTCCAAGCTGATCTCCAGTGTGGAGTGCTGCCAAGCTGAAGTGTTGGAGGTAAGTAGCGCTGACAGAGAAAGATTTTTTTTAACAAAAACTCAAGGCCGTTTTCTTGTTTCATTTACATGAATATGCTTTTTAACATATTAAACATTTTTTCTCCTTTTACCCTCAGGTGATAGAAATTACTCGGCGAGCGGCTGAGCATAAAGCTCAGAGCCTGCTGAGAGAGCTGGAGGAGCAGATAGCTGAGCTAAAAACAAGGAGTACAGCACTGAGCCAGCTGGCTCTGACTGAAGACTACATACACTTTTTCAAGGTATGGATGGGTAAACAGAATGAAACAAGATTAGTTATTACAATCACTTATGTTTCTCGCTTAACCAGCAACAATAAACATAATCCCATATTATTTCTATCCTTGTTTTCATCTACGACGACATGTGTGTGTTATTATTATTATATAACTATATTATAATTTATCTCTATTACTTATCCCTGTGTTCACCGATGGGACAAATACTAACAGCTGACACTCTCTGCAGATGTTCCCTGCTCTGTCCACCCCTCTATCAGCTAAACATTGGTCAGGCGTCTCTGTGGGGCTTACCCCTGGGGTGATTCTCAGAACTGTCAATAAAACCATGGAGCGCTTGGAAGAAGAGATTCAGAAACTCCCAGAAGTCTGTAAGTCTTTGTTCGAACCAAGAGTCAAACTGGAGAGTCAAGAGATGTTGAATTTAAGGGAAACCTTTCACCATCTAGAAACTAAAACAGCAACTAAAAATCAATTCTGTAATCAAGACCAAAGATGGGTTCTTCTGTGTGCATTAACAAACTTTCTGCTGAGCCTTTATAGATACATATACAGCTCTGGAAAAAATTAAGAGACCACTGCAAAATTGTCAGTATTTCTGATTTTACCATTTATAGGTATGTGTTTAAGTAAAATGAACATTTTTGTTTCATTTTATAATCTACTGACAAGCATTTCTTCCAAATTCCAAATAAAAATATTATCATTTAGAGTATTAATTTGCAGAAAATGACAAATGGTCAAAATAACAAAAAAGATGCAATGTTTTCAGACCTCAAATAATGTAGAGAAAGATCACATTAATTTTAAAACATCACAATACTCATGTTTTAACTTAGCAAGAGTTGAGGAATCAATATTTGGTGGAATAACCCTGATTTTTAATCACAGCTTTCATGCGTCTTGGCATGCTCTCCACCAGTCTTTCACATTGTTCTTGGGTGACTTTATTCCACTCCTGGTGCAAGAATTCAAGTAGTTCAGCTTTGTTTGATGGCTTGCGACCATCCATCTTCCTCTTAATCACATTCCAGAGGTGTTCAATGGGGTTCAGGTCTGGAGATTGGGCTGGCCATGACAGGGTCTTGATCTGGTGGTCCTTCATCCACACCTTGATTGACCTAGCTGTGTGGCATGGAGCATTGTCCTGCTGGAAAAACCAATCCTCAGAGCTGGGGAACATTCACAGCGAAGAAGGAAGCATGTTTTCTTCCAAGATAACTTTGTATGTGGGTTGATTCATGCGTCCTTTGCAAAGACGAATCTGCCCAATTCCAGCCTTGCTGAAGCATCCCCAGATCATCACTGATCCTCCGCCAAATTTCACAGTAGGTGCAAGACACTGTGGCTTGTAGGCCTCTCCAGGTCTCCATCTAACCAGTAGACGACCAGGTGTTGGGCAAAGCTGAAAATTGGACTCATCAGAGAAGATGACCTTACTCCAGTCCTCGACGGTCCAATCCTTATGGTCTCTTGCAAACCTCAGCCTGGCTCTTCTTTGCTTCTCATTGATGAAGGGACTTTTTTCTAGCTTTACATGACTTGAGCCCTGCCCCTAGAAGCCTATTTCAAACCGTTCTTGCTGTGCACTTCACCTCAGTTGCCATTTGCCATTCTTTTTGTAGGTCACTTGATGTCATCCTACGGTTTCTGAGTGACATTCGAATGAGTTGACGGTCATCCCGGTCAGTTGAGAGTCGTTTCCGCCCCTCTGCCGGTCTGTAGCTTTGTTGTCCCCAGTGTCTGCTGCTTGACCTTGTTCTTATGAACCGCCGTCTTAGAAATTTTAAGGATGGAAGCAACCTGACGCTCACTGTATCCCTCTGCCAGTAAAGCCAGAATTGAACCTTTCTTTTCCTCACTCAAAACTTTTCTTTTCAACTCTTTTTGCATGGTCAGTTGTTATTATTTGATTCCAATTATTTTTTGAGGTACTACTACCACTGTTTTTGACATCCAGCTGGTCCTATTGCAACAGGATGGTGATGAACACAGCACTGTTTTTTATACATTTCCTCCTTAAATAAGATTTGGTTCAGGTGTTCACCTAATCAGTACCTCATTAAGCAGAATGAGGTGTGCTTGTGTTAGGAATTCAACAGATGCTGGAATGGATTGGCTGTCATACATGTTGGGATGATGATTTCAGAAAAAAATGCAGTGGTCTCTTAATTTTTTCCAGAGCTGTATTTGTTCTAGATTCGATATGTCTCTTGCCTTTGTGATTCAGAGATTTGATGACTGTACATTCACTGATATAGTCTATAGTATAAGGTCATAACAATAGAAATGTTGTTTTCATTAATTTACAGGTCAGCAATCATTGTTGGACCAGTCTGTACCCAGGACCAACCCAAGTAAGATTCTGAGCTAACAGAACAAAATGTTGTTTACTCAAGTTTTTCTGATCATGTTAAATCCAATTTATCAGTTATACACACAAAAGGAAAAGTATTCTTTTGTTTCTTTGCAGAGATAAGGAGGGTTCAGGAATATGCAAGTAAGGGTTTTTAAAACGTTTGCTGTCATTTTTGCTCAGTTGTTATATGTCGTATTACTGTCGCTGCTTTCACTGTCCATCCGTTTAATCCCCAACCATGACTCTTTCTCTGTCAGCCGACATTACTTTGGACCCCAACACAGCCCACCCACGTCTCATCATCTCTGCAGATGGGAAGCAGGTGTACTGTAGTGAACGCCATCAGCAGTTACCAGACAACCCTGAGCGTTTTGACCGGGTGGTGTGTGTGCTGGCCCGCCAGGGATTTAACTCAGGACGACATTACTGGGAGGTAGGTGGTACGCAATATGAAGCAATGTATGTCAGTGTATGTATGTCAGTCAGTGGCAACAAATTTATTTTTCCTCTTAAGCGTTTCGATATCATTTGAAATTATACAGTATGAAAATAACAGCAAAATGTCTCCACTTTATATTAGTTAACAGTGTAAATTAATGAAACAGGATTCAGGAGAGATACATGAGTTGCCAACTAAGAGCTCACAAAGAGGAGGGTGTCCTGCTTGTATTTTTCACACTATCTGACTGTGACTGTTTAAACATATGGAATTTAAATAAACTTCTGAGTTTGTTTTATTTTCTGTGGGATATTTCTGCTTGATGAGAAAAATACTAAAAAGAGATTAAGTAGAAAAGTACAGACTTGTATGTTTTTATGTGATGTGCAGGTTCACTGTCAGCATATACAGATTCAAGAATTTGACTTATGGCTTAAAGAATAATACCAAAACATTTGACAAAATTTTTAGTTAAAATATAAAATCAGAGTTTCTGCATTTCAGGAGTCAAGTATATTACTATGAATAGGCGATATGTATTATTTCATTATTATTTTTTTCCTTTTTAACTCCTTTTTGTTTTTGATTTGATTTGATTTTAGTGCTTTTGGATGTCAGCCTAAAATACAACACAATTAAATGAACAGATTCTACTTTATGAAGAGATAGTTGTTGAAACAGAGGAAATTCCATTACAACTGGATAACTTGACAATGCGCTGTACAGATTGCTAGACCAATAAAAAGACCATTATAAACCCCATATATTGTCAAATCAACATGCCTACCCTAATCAGTGTAAAGTCGGCCCCCTCACAGTAAACTCTACCACACTGCCCTCTTCCAGGTGGATGTGGGTGGAAAGACAGACTGGGACCTGGGTGTGGCAAGCTGGTCCGTCAGTCGGAAGGGCAAGATAACTGTAAGTCCCGCTCATGGCTACTGGTTCCTCAGCCTGCGGGATCAGACCGACTACGCCTTCAGAACAGAGCCGTCAAACAACCTGAGCCTCAACCTCAGACCGTCCCGCATTGGAATCTATGTAGACTATGATAAGGGACTGCTGTCCTTTTACAACGTGGAGGCCAGAGTGCTCATCTATACATTCACAGATACCTTCTCTGACACCATCCATCCATTCTTCAGCCCCTGTACTAATAAATCAGGAAGGAATGAGGCCCCACTGATCATTTGCCCTGTTTCAATGACAGAACACAATGAAGCAACCGTTTAAGGAAATCTTAACTCATGAGAAAAGCTCCCACATGCTTTTATCTGCTCTATATTGGAAAAAGACTGAAATGTACAAAAATACCTCGAGAACAGCTCACAGCTATACTCCATTACTTCACTGTAATAGAATAAATTATGAGAAGGCTATTTGTTAACTTTGACTGAAGTCAGATGTATTTCTGTTATAATACTCAGAATCTACAAGTTTGGCTGCTGATAAATGAAAGTATTCAGATACAGCTTTATGGCCCTCATGGAGCACAGAGACTCCCCTAGCTGAAACCTGTGGCACCAAAATGCTTTTTAGAATCCATGAAAATAAAAACTGAAGCCATAGCCACACTAGCAGCACCGCAGGGCTGAATCTTGGTTCAAAGCACAGCTACTATTAGCATGTGAATAGATATAGTACAACCTCATGTATTATTGTAAGAACTGTGGACTGGAATTCAAGATGGTAAACTTGTCATCCAGCAAAGTTGTTCATTCAACACATATACCAACAACATCCTCCATGTTTTTGGACAGACAGAGTGAGTACAATCCTCCTCTGGCAGAGCTGGTTTGAAGGCTTTCTGCTGCCTGAGCTGTGTGACTGTTTTGAAAAGAATGTACTTTACTACAGCTCTTTAAAAGTCCAGTTGTATTGGACCTATTGGCTCAGATTCTGATAACACAGGAAGTCATTTCAGAATGTTCCTGTGTGTTGCAGCCCACTGCACACGTGAACTCATATCTCCCTTTCAGCTTTTAACAGGCTCTAGTAAAGTTTAACAAATATTAAACCTTCATGGGTAAGAGTATAATTTAAAGCATAGTAATCAACCTTTTCGCAGTTTTTTGTCTTGTCAGTAGTTGTATAGATGTCTATGGGGAAAATGCTGTTGACTTCTCTTGCTGTATTGGCTCTCTTAAAACATCCATGGTTAAAATGTATGTCACCACTGGATATTACCACGCTGTTTATCAGGCAACATTTAGCATGTTAGCATTTTCACAGTAAACATAATCTGTATGGCACCAAATTCATTCAGTTTCTTTCTCTTGAAGAAGCTCAGCATGAAAACCAGGATGTTGTTTTTTTTTTTTTTTTTTACACAATGAATAAAATAGATGATTGGGTGTGGTCAGATCTGGAAATTATCTCAGTGAGTGTTGGAGAATGATCATAATTAATAATGAATTCTGTTAAAATACTTTTAAAACAATATAAAAATAAAATTTTAAGTAAAAGTAAGTAGCAGTTGTTCATTTGTTTGGGGGAGGCTGTGGGGAGCTGTCTGCGCTGTAAGCTTACATACCTCAGCCTTTCTTCAGCTGCCTACAACCATATAGTGAGTCAGTGGTTACAACCTCCATCATAGCATGCAGAACATAATCCTGCAATCTAAAATGAGAAGCACACTTGGCACGCATCTGTAAAATCTGTCTCTTCACCTGCACAACATGCAACTGGGCACGAGAGCTAGAACCACTCCTTTTTTTCTGAAAACTTTGGACTGGACACCCTGACAGGCTGCAGCTTGTGAAATGAAGTTACCATCAATATTGGATGGCAAACACAATCACTACTGTGCTTTCTAACCAATGTCTGGAACATGAAGCGGGAATGCTTGACATGAGAAATATTCTTCATTTAAATCAGTAAATGTCCAGGTGTATTTCCCTACAGATGATGTTCAAAACAGTTGACAAAAAGAGTCTGAGGACAGAAGAGGAACATGTCATTTAACTTCAATTAAACAGAAAAGTGCATGACCTTACACAGTATACATGTGAGAGAATGCTTTATTTACATTCAGGTAAACAGACAAACTGTACAAAAAGACAACACATTCTGCTTTTTAAGATGACACATTCAAATATTTGAACAGTACCATGCATGTATGACCAGTACAGTTTTCATTGCCAGCCACAGTTAAAAACACAAATACCAGACAGTGGGGTTATATGCAAAATCCTTAAAATCTGCTCCTTTATTCATTTTTGATTTATGTGAAATCCAAGAATAAACTAATCACTTTTGTCACCTGATAGGTAAGTGTGATGGCTGACAGGTAAGCTGGCTAAGAAAGCTGCTGAGAAGTTACACGTGGCTCTTGCAAAAAAGTGCCAATGCTGCGATGCACTGGTAACATTGCACTTGAAAAACTGACTAAACTGTCGTCACTAGAGGCTGAATCAGTTTTCTTCATATGATATATCAATAGTACAATGAGAATTGTCTTAGTGCAATTGTAAGGTGCAATCAGTAAAATGTTTGGTGGCAGCTGAGGAAACTACAACAGCAGCAAACGTGTGTCATGCTTGGTGTATTTCTGGCAGCTTGTTCTCTCCTGTCTGTACATTTCAACCATCACCTCTTGGTTTCAAAACATATCACCAAAGGAAAGCAGATTAAAATCAGCCAACTGGCTAATATTGGTACACAATGTTGATTAATATGTGTTGTCCTCATAAATAAATGGAATGCAATGAAACCCTGCAAACTACAGCAACAGCAACTATTAAATTACATTAATTAATTATTGCACCATTTCCATTATGCAAGTCTGCTTTTGTTCTTGATGTGTATCAAAAACAACTTACTGTGCTGTGTGATGGGTGGTGCACATACGTTAAGGTACAGTGAACAGCATAAATTATGTTCAAAGTATGTTTTCCTTGGTTGGGCTGCAGTAAAATGATAATCGATTTATTTGAAGTTACTTTACAACCTGATCATGACTGTAATTCTTCCAGACAGTGACTTGGTTTGTGTGTGTGTAATATGTGAACTAGCTAGTGTAAAGTGCTGGTTTCCTGTACATCCAGGCACAACAGCAAGCATCATGGCTATCTGAATTTGATTGAAGTTGTCAAATGCCCAGTTAGAGCTACAGGCTAGTGGTATTTAAGATTTCTTGCTGGGGAACTTCATTATCAAGTAGATATATTCATATGACTCTGCATTTTTTATTTTTGTGAACAGTCATCCATTTTAATTACAGTATTTGACCTGTCGTTTCTAACAAACATTTGGGAATTCCACAATAGCAAAATATAGTATCACAGACACGACCCAGTCAAATAAATTTGTAATTTGGTCATTGGTTACACATATTTTGGTCTTTTCATTGTACAACTCTGGGCCCTGACTCACTGGATAACACTGCTGCAGACATATACATTACATATATGCATCTTTTCATCACATCCTCTTACGTTCACTGCTGTGCTTTGTGTGGGCATCCTTGTGAGCACCCAGGCACCTGACTCCCTCCAGCAGCATGGGAGTCCCGTGATGTGGGTCTAAAGGGGACAGAGATATGCAGATGGATAAAAAGAGCAAAACTGTGTGACTGTTTGCTTTGCTGTTAACTTCCAGTATTACACTTGTCAGGTATTACCAGCAAGTGATCAGGCCCAATCAAAGCTGACCATTACCCTCTACTGTATATCAATACACTGAGAGCACTGAGTGCATTGTGGTGCCTATAACATGGTCCAGGGAAGAAAAGTAGGCTGCATTTAAATTTTCTTTTGTTTGCTTATTTGTAGTAATTTTGCAAGTTTGAAAACAGGGTTTAGTAAACTCTATGGCAACTACATTTATTTCCTATTAAACTACACCAGCCCAAAAAAGTGATTATTGTTAGACTGTTCAGTCATAGAGACACATGAGTAGGAGTAGCTGGGCTTTGTGTAATGCATCATGGCAGAAGCTGTGTCCAGTTTCCTTCTATATACCAATTTTCTAATCAGGTTTTCCATTCTGTGGTGTCCACACTGGATCAGTGACAGGGTTAAGTAGAACATGTAGTCAGAATGAAAAATGTGTTGACTTTTGAGTGTGTAGTTGATGTATCTGTAACACAAAGGAATCTATAATGGACATGTAGGAGCTGTGCATGCCAGGGAAATGTTAAACGAAATGGAGCATAGACTGCTTCATGCTTCAGTCACTGGTTTAGGGTGTGGTCACACTGGATTTCACTCCCCATTCATTTCTATTAAGAATGGAAGGAGTGCAAGCTGATTAAATGTTGAAGTGCAAATTGTGAGGCTCTACGAACTCAAGCCCATTTGAAAGAAGGAGTGTGAGTGACCTCTCATTCAGGAAATATATTAATGACCTGCAGGGAGAAATAATACAGCAGAAAAGTAGGGATGCTGCTTCCCTGCTTTACAAGCCTACCCACGCAATGTCCTATCCTGCAGGCACACAGCAGGCCATTATAACTAACCACCTTTTACTATAACAGATATTTAGACTTTATTTAGAGAAGAAAAGGTGTTACATTAAAGTTAACTTTAATGATGACTCAGTTCAACTACTCTTCACTTTCTATGACAATGTGACAGTGACCCATCATGAACAATACCAGGACTCTGCATGAGCAAAATGGAATGTAGCTATCATTCATTTTATTATGTATACCTTTCACATGTCAAAATACCCTTGATACTCAAAGCCTGCTCAGAGTTAGTATGACTCTCAGACATATCTGTTGGTGTGGGTGAGTGAGCGTGTGTGCTAGCACATACCAATGACCTTGGCCTGGAGTCTGACCTTCAGGTTGCTGTCTTTTCTCCCTCTGGTTACCAGAGTGATCTCCTCCTGTAGCACCCCCTCCTGGTGAGTCCTGTACTCACACGTTACTTTCACTCCTCCTAAAGAGGAAGGATAAGGTTTTTTTTGTTTAATATTGTGCAGCCTGTGTTATCATCAAGCCAATCAGGAGATGATCAACAGAGGTCAAATTGAGGGACTGATGAATGAGAAGTGATAGGATGAGAGAGGGAATTATTTTCTTCACTCCTTGTGAAAAGTAGGAGGTGTATTTGACACTTGTGCTTGAGATGCACTCTAAAATGTTATTTGTCTGTGTGGCATATTGCTCACTCAGCTCTATATCAAAACAGTATCAGTCTCTGAGCTGCATGGTACATGTTTGATGTACATGCTTCATTATTTCTCTCTAGAAGACTGGCTAGAAGAAAGCTGAGACAGACTCAAACAAAGCATTTCACATTCAACAACTACAGCTCCCCTGATGTGTGTGTCAGCGGCTCACACTCACATGATATCTTGTAGCTGATTAAATAGTGATGAAAGAAATCCTCTATGAGAAAACACAAAGCTGAAGTTGCTACTGCGGTGAAGCAGTCACAGCTTGAAGGTTGCTTGCTTAAAGGTACAAAGTACTTGAATGTTATACTCATGTAAAACTACAGTTACTTTAAAGACACTTTATTCAAGTAAAAGTACTTGTGTAAAATTTTTATATAGATCAAAGTAAAATGTAATGTAAGTTAATATGCACTACACATAACAAGTATTGATAAACAACATTAAATTACACTTGTAAAAAAAATGAAATGCTCATACAGGAGCTCTATTTGATTGACCAAGTCAATCAACGACCTGATGTGCAGTTGTTCTCTGTCATATTGCATGATAGGGCTTGCTTGATGATCAGATTCTACTTTTTACTTCTACTTTTTTGTTTCATTAAGGAAGGGACATGTAGTTATAGAAATGCATGTGTTTGTTTGTATGGTTTGAACTTACCCTCCAGTGTGGAGTTAATACGATGGACCCGGAGGCTTGAGGACCTCCGAGTTGGAGAGGAGGATGGAAGGCAGGAGAGCTCTTTGCCCAGTGAGGGGACATCAGGAACGGTGAAGACAATCTCATAACAGTGGTGACTCTTCAGGAAACCAGCCTGGAGAGAGGAATAACAGAGCAAAAGCAAATATTAAACAAGAAAGCATACACACAAAAAATAGTGAGAGGTACAGAAAGAGTAAATTGGTGTCGTGAAATATTTGAGGGCACAAAGGCCAAATGCCTCAATTGCAACTATATAAACCAATGTGCTGATACTAATATAGACATATAAGACACACATTAACAAACATTTCTGACAGAGTTTCCTTTCATTATGAATAAAATATATATTTAGGAGAGCTCTTTTAAAAATTTGAAAAAAAAACTTGTCAGTGTTGGAAACTACATAAAGGCTATTAGCTTATACAATATAGGTGAAAACATTGGTTAGGCTCTACTCAAAACTTAAACCAGGCCAGTGTGTCACTTTTTACAAACTGAAGTCAGTGATGTAAGTGTGTAGTTGTTTGGGAAATATGGTGCGCATGTATCGGTGGGAAAAATGAGAAAGGAACCAAATAAAGCACATGGAGAGAACTAAGGTGGCAGTTCTCATAGTAAGTGGAAGCATTGAACCCAGGTCCACAGCTCCACCTATCAGTGTCACCCACCTGCTGGGGTAAGAGAAAACAAGACACAACCAAACAGGCCAGAGGATGGTCACAATGCACACACACACACTCGTGAACAGACCTTGACCAGGTAGCTCCTATCCTTCTCTAGGATAGCAATGAGAGTAGAGAGGTTTGACTGGTCATCTCTCCATGTTGGTGAGCCAGGGGGCTCGTCATCATCAGGGAAACGTACCCCACCCGCCTTGGAGGTGGAGCCTGGTGACAGAAACAGAATACAGGTTACAGTCCAGTCTTACTGGACAACACCACTGTAACTAGTCTCCTCCCAACTACTGGTTTACTGAAAATGCAGACACAGACGTCACAGGACCATCTATGCTAAGGTGTGAGATTCTGGCTCTAAAACAGTGTTAACAAGTGTTATATCTCTGACACAAATCTCTGAGAAAGTTCTGGAATTTAGCATGTTATTGGGAGCTCTAACAACATTATAACATTTTTATAGCGGCGAATTAGCTGTGGCCCTGTGGTGGAAGTCCAAAGAAGGTGACAGGTAGGGCTGTCACAATCATGAATTTCAGGTAGCAATTAATAGTCATACAAGTAATTGTAAATATCAGTTTAACTGGGGCTTTATTCTGGTGAACTTGTGCTGTTGTGCTTGTCCATTAATCGTCAAATAGTTTGCATACATGGCCGCTCTGAAACCATGTTATACTTCTGGCTCTGCTGTACATATGATTTATTTTCAATAAATGCAAATGTTTTTTTGAAACTGTTGAATAACAACAACCTATTGAAACAACTGGTTCAAGACAATATGCCACAGGAAAACACAGTAATGTTTCCTTTAAAGCATTTTAAGCAAATTGTCTAGTTAGAGGAGTTGGATGAAAGTGTTACATTTCCATAACCATAATAATAAAAAGATTTTACACTCCCTTGGCTTGTTTTTTTCTTTTTTTTCTAAAGAGATTATGAGACAAATAGAGGATGAAAACATTTCTGTCAAATAAATAATCATGTAGAAACTATTGTGTGATCAACTGTTTGGTCTGATTACAGTGAACAACAACTCTAAGCTGGTTTAGAGAGACTCAATGAAGCAACAGAGGACTGTCTGTAAATGATTTCCAGAAGAGCTGCCAAACATACTGTTGCACCTACATCATACATCATACTTGTTATTGGCACCTGTCCATCATTGTATCAAGCCAAGCTATTTTGTCATTTAACAGTTTACTTGCTTCAGCCCTTTAGTGGACATGTTTTTATACTGTATCCACACAGTTGCTCATGATGAAAGAGAAAAAAGAATGAGTTGAAAGAGTTTATTAACCCACTCTGCCTCATACAAATTAAACTTGGTGAAATTTTTAAAAATATTTTAACAGAAAATGCTGCCATTGTCTCTGTATATTCCAAAAGTCCACAACATAGTGAGAAACCTGTGCAGATCCACATTGTACCTGCAGTTCCTTGCTGCCCTAATAATGTCATTAAAGTGAGCATGTAATTCTTTATATTGACTTACACGTGACAAATAAAACTAATGTGGAGAACTGTAAGAACAGACCTGAATTAAACCTCATACATCAAGAATAGAAGAAAATATGACTAAATACCAACATGTAAATCATAATATATAATATTCAACTGTGCAAAGTCTCCCTTGATTGTGGGATCTAACACTTATGCAAAATGGCTGAGGCCATGATAACCATGATCAGGTGATTATGTAATAAATGTGACAGGCCTAGCATGTAGCTGTTACATCATAAACCACACAGATACAGTGCTCGGACTCACATTACATTGTATTATTTTGGTCAGCAACCTGCACAGTACTGAGTACTGACAGAGTGAAACAAAAAAGGTCCCAGGTTGTAAATAAATGACTTATCTCAAAGAAATGTTCATTTTCAGTGCATTTTTCCAATGTTTACTACACACAGGGAGGGGAGCCATCAAATGCAGAAAAATGAGAAAATGTAATGTTTTTTCTTCTGCATTACACCACTCCCATTATTTTTTTCTACATACAGACTCATTCAGGAAGGCTTTTTCAGAAGAACACCAGCTTGGCGTACAGCAGGAGGCACACTCCCCCTGGTGATTACAGCCAAACATGCAGTAACTGTAAGAGGGCCAAAGTACAGCCAGGAAACAGTAACAATCACACACATCCACACATGAAGACAGGCATGTCAAACTTACCTTTTCTTCCCGTTGCCATGGTAATGTGGTTAGGAATTGGAAAGTGTCAGACAATAGCAAGATGATGTCATCACTGACCTCCAGAGTATGAGGACAGACAGTGACAGAGAGGGAAAGAGAGAGAGACAGCACCGTGTTATATGTTTGACTCTGTTCGGTCTGACAGTGACCATTTACTGAAGTATAAATAAAATCTTTAAGCTTTATAGTTATATTATCTGTAGTGGAAAGTGAAAGAGCAGCACTCGCCCCAACCTCAGTACCCCTAAAGACCCACAGCAGAGCTACTCAACAGATCAGTGTCTGTATTAGCTGGCTTGTGTGTGTGTGTGAGAGTGAATGGGGTATCCCCAAAACAGAGAGCATGGGTGGAGCTGGATCCGTCTTTCCACCTTGTAATAAGTCTTGTCCTCTCATTCTTTTCATTCTTCAAGAACATTTGCACAACTGCACAGTTCTCAGACATGTAAGACACAAAGAGTTCTTGGAAAGAGAGGAGGGTGGACGTGGGCAGCCAGGACGAGGCTATGACAGCAGGCTGTTCATCCTGATCTGACTGGACAACATCAGACAATCTGGTTAGTTTGAGGCACACTGAGGCCTTGTATGTCTTTTCATATGTTTCTGGTGCAGTATCAGAGATGATCTATCTTTAAATCTGAGAGCGTAAGCTTTAAATAAATACATTTACATATCATAGAACATACTGTTTTGCTTTGTTGACACAGTGCTCTGCAAAATAGAATTTAGAAAATGTTCTAGTTTTCTTTAGATGTACTTTTTTTCTTCATCATATGGAAATCTATATAGGCTTGTTTAAAAAATCGTCTGTAATTCTAAAAAAAAAAAAAGGACAGGATTTCACATTTAGCTTCCTTCTCTTGCAGAGATCTGTGACAGTACAGTGTCTGCACTGTCAGAGGGAAACAAACACTGCTTTTCTCTTCAACATCGTCATGTTTGAAGACATTATGTAAAAAAAATCCATGGACATTTCCAACCATAAACAGTTGGAGTATAGAATAGGTAAGAATGATGTGTCATCTGTGCAGTGAGCCGACACCACCCCCCCACCCCCCCCCCACGGTGGATCATACATGCATCTGTGCAGCACATGATGGAGACACTCATGAACGTGTTTCGTTGAGCTCTTGAACACATCACGTTTTGCGTTAAATCAAAGTGATCAATATGATCAATACACACATACACGCCCATCGTCTCAGCAACCTGCCCCCCCTCCCATCCAGATGAGTCACAGAAACACCTACCGAGATCTGGACGCTGCTCTGCCTCTCTACAGCGGCTCCTCGGACGTCCTCAGTCCCCTCTGAGCACAAACACTCACATCTGTCCTGTGCAGCGCTGTGTCGGACGGACAGACAGAGTCAGACTCAAACATCCTCCTGGTGGACCCGAGCCTGGCTCAGGAGCGTGTCCGGCCTCGGTTCCTTACGGTGTTCAGGACCAAGCAGGACTGGAGAGCCTGCAGCCGTCAGCTCCACTTTGACCAGAGGGGGGCGCCACAACACAGACTGAGAGCCTGCTCCGTTCATCCAGGACCAGGACTGCTCCACCCAACCTGTCAGGCTAAACTGCACACTTTATACACACCATACAGCGTTGAACATTTTGTTCGCGTGTGTGTAGAGAGAGAGAGAGAGAGAGTCATTGTAAACACTAATATAGTGCAAAGAAATATATATAATTATATTAAATGGCTATACTGGATTATTATGTATTGTGCATGGATAAATGACTATATACTATAAGAATAAACGGTGCATACATTGTGCAGGATTTACATTGACAGTGCCTGATATGTACATGTTATCAGAGCATTTTAGAGTATACAAATATAACCTATAAGAAGATTTGTTGAACTTACAGGTTTAGTGACTCTATATGACTGTTGTTCATCAGGGACAGAAGAAACTGTGGCGTACAGAACTCGTAGCTGAAGAGAGAAGTTCGAGCTGGTTGTGTCCTGTGAGTCATGGATCTACAGTTTCCTGTCTGTCTCCTGACTGTGGACATGTAGAAGTTGTGATTGGAGGACAGGTCAGCACACTGATTCTTTCTGCAGTCCTGACTGTCCTCTGTAGTCTTTTCCTGATGTGTTTGATGGCTGACCCAAACCAGACAGAGATGTGCAGAGACACTGTTGATGAGGAGAAGTGGATCAGCAGCTTCTGAGGCAGCTTAAACTTCCTGAGCTGATTCTGATGGGCCTGTTTTCTGACTGTGTCTATGTTGGACACACACTTTAGGTCCTGGGAGGTTGTGGATCCAAGAAACCTGAAGCAGATACAGTGTTGTTGTGTATGTTGAAGTGTTGGGAGCCTCTACCTGAAGTCTACTGTTATCTCTACAGTTCTGAGCACATTCAGCTCCAGGTTGTTCTGACCACACTGGATCAGTTGAAGCTGATAACCATTGTGTTGTCTGTAAACCTTCGCCATCTGATCCTGGTGCTGTCCCGGTCTTCTGTATCTAAAGGAGTCAGAGTGCAGGTGCGGGTTCAGTGAGGAGCAGTCGGGGGTGGCAGTTGGTTGTCTGAGTCTGAGTGAGTGAGGGGTGTGTGTGTGTGTGGGCTTATCAAACCTACACACTCAGGTCACCACCAGTTAATGGTTCTACACAGAGTGGGTGAGGTCTGCTGTAGCTGATGTCCTGTTTTTCTATCATTTAGTATGATAGTAGAGTATGTGATGTTAGTGTAGGATTGTATTTGTATGTATTTGTACTTTGCCTCTGCCAGAATGCTACATCGAAAATGAACCAATACATTATTTAATCATTTAATGAATTATGAAAACTCAATTCACCATTACAAAATGTTATTTTATCGTACTTATTTTTATAACATAACTTTATCAGAGTTTATTTCAAAATTACCTCTTTTACCCTCTTTCTTTCAGTGCATTATTTTATTTTATTTTATTTTACTTTACGGCATGTCACTTTGTCATTGGGACAAATGTAATAAAGAAGTAAAAAGAGAGCTGTAAAGGTTTGTAAAATTGAATTTAAAATTAGCTCCAGTATAAACCTGTGAAAATCAGAATGAGAAACAATGTAGTTGACAGTTCCACACATTGTGTTGTGATGGCTGGAACTTTACTGCTCAGTGAGTCCACAAGTAATCAATTCATCACTTTCATTTGTAATGTTCCTGTTTTTAAACTTGATTATGTTCACTTTAGAAATAATAAAAGAAAATGTTCAAAGGTACAGCATGTGCCCCACCCCCAACATCTCCTCCAATCAGTACTCTTTCACTTTCAGCTATTCAGTATATGTTAAAAAAGAATAAAAAAAACAGCACAGGGCACAGGTAATGCACAACCATATTTGTTTATTACCAGATTATTGCACGCAGGTTTCTAGCTGTATAGAAGAACAGAGCAAAAATAAAAACGAGGCGAGAACCATGGTTTAACATCAGTTATGACGAGATAAACATTAACCTGTGAGTATCCATCACTCTACCTTCCTCTCAAAAGTACATACACACACAGTGTGTGGAATGATCTGGACAATAAATAATCATAGCTGCTCCACATGCCACTTTTTAAGTTACAACAGTGTAATCAAAATGTACATGTACACGCACAAGATACATGTGTGGAGTAGAGTCAAAAGATGAAAGCTGTGCAGTTTGTTGGGCCAGAAGCACACGCACATATAAAACACCAGTAGCACAGATTTAAATAAAGCACCATCTAATAAAAGCCTGGTGTCTTACTGCAAAGTGCTCCAAACTGAAGTGCAAAAATAAAGACTTTACATGACAAGCCCAGGAAGAGGTTCTTCCTTTAAGTTCCCCAAAGCAACAAATATCAGTGTCTCTCTCTCTCTCTCTCTCTCTCTCTCTCACACACACACGTTAAAAGGTCACTGCTATAAAAATGTAGGAAGTAAATCATCTTTATTAATTTTATAAATATTCCCCATGTAGCTACTGCTGATCAGTTAAATAGAATCAAAAACAGTGTTTTCACATATGCTTATGTACCTGCAGCCACGGTGTGCTGGCAGAGGTAAACCCATTCACATCTGTCATTTTCTATTCACTCTGTATGGAACCTGGACATTACAGTGCAGCAGTGTTTCCATCAGTAGTTGGCCTGCAGAGTGACACTGCCAGCACAGCCATGCAAAACAAAATAATGTATTTCTCCCAAAATTCCTCCATAACAGGAGGCACAATGAATTACAAAATGTTCTCCCCCCACCACTGTTACCAAAAAGTACTGTACAGGTAAAAGGATAATCCCGTCTTATTAGAACTTGGGTCTTATTTTTGGCGCTTCACATTTTGATGACATTGCACTTGCTAAAGTAATTGCCGGGAACATGGTGATATCACTACAACACACTGAAATCTGAAAGGGAAAGACATTTGAGCAGTCACAGCACCATTGTATTGTCACTCAAAAAACATTTGTCAAAGCCCCTGATTTTACAGAAGAACTGAGTGTAGTAAATAAGTTGTAAACTGTGACAAATGTTTAAAGGAGGCAGTTGCTGGAAAATTTTATTTTCCACCATCTGTTTTTCCTTCCAAATCAGTGTGAGTAGCCTGGGCTTTGCTTGCTACATCTGACCTCTTTTCATTTGTGTCCCAGTGTTACCAGACTACAGCAACTGACAATGTTATTGATACCTTAAGAAATGACGGCCATAACGACTAAAATAAGACCCAAATTGTAATGAACCACAGGAATGATTTAACATAGCTTGTTAAATGAGCCGCAATAATCTCAATGACAGCCTCCAGAACTGAAGTTTAGTCTGATTTGGTTCAGTAGAGATAGGACGTGCATCACTGTGAGTCAGACTAGCTGCTCGGTTTTAATCAGCACCATTCCAGTAGCAGTGATGTGTCGTTGACCCCGACTGTTCCCTGTGTGGCTCAGCTGTTTTCTGCCTGTCTGAGCCCCCTCTTACTTTACACCACCACGTTCTTTAGCGTCATAGTGATCTGCTGTTTTTAATCCTCCAGCCCACAGACTACTACCGTTTGTTGTGACTGCACATAATTAGCGACACACCTCAAATGCTGGAGTGAGTATTGGGTTCCCAGTGTTAGCATAGCAACATCTGGTGTTGCAATGTTTCTCTGCTAACATTTAGTGCTGGTGCATGTCACAAGTTCAAAACCAAATCCCCTTTGAGCAGATTTACGTCTGGGCCTCTGGCAGGGACCGGCCAGGCTCACATGGCACAGAGGGCCCAGCCACTACAAGTCCATTTGTGCTGCGACACAGCAGAGCTTTGGTGGTTGAGGAGGCGGTTGTTGATGAAGAAGCGCTGCCGCCAGTTATGGTACCATTGAGGTTCCAGTAGGGCCGCTGCCGTGGTAACGAAGCCCTAAGGCGGGGGGCAGGCACTGCAGCTGAACCACGGAGGCACACTGAGGGGAAACTCAGACCCACCAGACAGCAGCCTGGACAGGAAATTACCTCATCCTGCTCAGAGGGACCACTAGGGTCAGAGGACAGTACGTGGGCTCCACTGTAACCATTAGTCTGCCCACCTGAACCCCACTGCACCTGCTGGCCAATCACGAAGCCTGAGCCATTGTTGTTGTCCAGTCGTGGCACAGGAGACAAGGAGGGGGGCCCGTTGGAGATGGGGAGTTGCCAACAATTGGTCTGTAAGGAGGAAGAGGAAGTGGAGGTGAGCAAGGGTCTTCTGGGTGTAGAGTTCGAGCCTGCCTCTGCTGGCTCCGGAGACTTGGTACAGTCCATGGGTTCTGTTAAACACACAATCTCCTCCTCCTCCTCCTCCTCCTCCTCCTCTAACCGCTCCAGAGACACCATCTCCAGCTCGACAGGAAGACCTGAATCCTGTTCCATCCCATCCTTAAACAAGTCTCTCCTCTCAGTTTTCTCCACATGCTCTAACTCCAGCCTTTCATCCACCTTTTCTGACTCAGTCTTCTTCCTCACGTCATCCTCCCCTGTTCCTCCTTCAATCACCACCACTCTGATGTCCTCGTTCTGTTCTTCTTCTTTCCCCTCCATGTCCCTTGATAAGGCTGCAGTCCGGCTGAGCTCTGGAGTACAGGGAAGTGACTGGCATCTCCTCGGTGGTGCTCGCATCCCTCGGAGAAGGTGGGGGGAGGCACAGGGGTCACAAAGCGCCGGGAGGGTGAACGTCAGGGAGATGACAGACTTGCTGGGTGTGTCCAAAAGTTTACACCGACCCCCGTTCAGGTCTTGTCTGAGAGAGAAGGGGTTGACCCGCGCAGGAGTACCGAAGAGAGGAGGGGTCAAGGTTGCCGGGGGTAACATGTCTGACTGGCTCCGGGCCAAGCCTTGCCGTTGCTGGCTGCGGTCACCGTGGTGACAAGGAGAGCTGCAGTGCCGGTACGGGCTGACGTCTACCGCCACTGGCTCTGAAGCAAGAGATGGAGAGAGAAGACGGAGAGAGGTGGGAAATGAACGTGAAATGAAATAAAGAGCCAGAGAATTGTGACAGACCAGGACTAAGGCAGAAAATTCAGAAACACCAGGAATGTGTACACATGCTGTCAAAAGGGTCTGCTGAATAGTCAAGCAAACTATTCAGCAGCAGATCATCAAGCTTTCTGTGAGCAACCATACAAACAGTGCTGTCAAAACACACCTTTACATTTAATAAAGGCATTTATTTAAAAAAAAAATCAATTAATCTTTTACCGAGTGTGATGGGCTTCTCTCTCTCTCCTTCTCTCTCCATGCCTTCCAGTGTGTAGACAATGTCAGTGAATGAGGGGCGCATTTCTGCACTCATCTGAAAACAACAGGAGCAGACAGTTCAACAGAGGTACAATGGTGTGTGTGGAGTGTCTTAACATCAAACAAACTTTGTCAGACATACTATCAGCAAACAAACAAACAAACAAACAGACAGACAGACAGACAGACAGACAGACAAACAAACAAACAGAACACTGGTCCAATAGTCCATGATGGGTTGTCACTAATGAGACAGTGTGTGTACTTACATTACAGCAGGTGACAGCAAGGCTAAAGAATGCAGGTGGGCAATCCCCAACCATGTTCTCAAAAGCATCCACGTCCAGACCAAAATCCTACACACATACGCACACACACACAGAGGAAAGTGTTTCAGTGACTCAGTGTAATATATTGACTCCTTCATGTCTTGTTGCTGTGTCTCAAATGTTGAATCAAAGTCACTGCATAGCAAGTATGAAAAAACATTTCCCACCTGACACATGCCACACACAGGCACTCTCACTGAAGTCCTAAAGCAGCACACACACACACAAACACACACAGAGGAGACTCCTACCTCTGTCCTGGGTAAGAAGTCAGGATCAGCTTCAATCCGGGCGATGATTTCACACAAGATAATGCCGTATGCGAACACATCCACCTGAGCAAAGGAGAGGCAGTTGGGGTCAGTTATGTCCTTAATGTTAGCTCTGATCATACACACACAGAGGAAAAGGCTTCAGCTAGATTTGTGCTGGTATTTGTGCCAGTATGTGTCATAAAATATTTGAAAAATTTCAGGTTCATGCCTCTGATTTGTTGCAGTGCTCAGTATTTCCTTCAGTTGATAGAATCTCAAACTCACTTTCATTGTGTTAAAACTTGACAATAAAGCTGATGTGTTATAATCACACTTTTTGCATTCTTTATGGTGTCGATTTAAAACAGGATTTTAAGTTTGTGGGTAACACAACACATCAACATATCGTACATGAAAGACAGCGACCGACTGTTCGCTCATAATCAGATGCATTTTTTTACTTTTGTTTACCTCATCACCAGAGAGGTCACCAACAGCCGTATATATCTAAATTTTGATATTATTACCTTACATTAGCCACCACAAGTCATATTTCAAATAAGGTTATTCCAGCACAATGACCAAGTGTGTGTTTTATTGATAGTAGTCTAGTAAGTGCAGAAACCAATGATGAAGCAAGATTAACCTTCTCATTATAGAGCTCTCCTCTCAGAACTTCAGGGGCCATCCAGTAGGGAGAGCCCACGATGGCCAGAGGCTGCTTCCCCACGCTGTCACTGCAAAGAAGAACAAGGTTTCCAAAGAAGTCAGCGGCTCATTCAGTGACACCACACTGTCAGAGTGGAGCTGGACAATCTAGTGCAACATGTCTGTGTTGAGCTTATAATGTTCAATTTTGTTCACACTGTTGTTATTTTTAATTCTTTGTTGTTGTAGTGGATCGTATTATATTGTGGGGAAGGGTTCTCTGCCCATTTCCATGCACAGGGGAAAAATATTATATAAACACTTATGTGCCAATAATTAAAAAATGACACAATTATAAGAAAATGAAAATAAATTCATATCCCAAACCAATGAAACAACATATTCATCTCCAGTGTTGGATAAAAAGCTGTTCCTGACACTGACATTAATGCACAAAACACAGATTCTCCTTTGCCTCTTAATATCTGAGTTAGACATGATCTCATTT
The DNA here is from genome assembly GCA_023238725.1 of Scortum barcoo. Classification (NCBI taxonomy): domain Eukaryota; kingdom Metazoa; phylum Chordata; class Actinopteri; order Centrarchiformes; family Terapontidae; genus Scortum; species Scortum barcoo. The sequence continues at coordinate 1,527,968 of CM041553.1, forward strand.
GGACTAATGGGTTCTGCTAGCTAATAATAACATCAGACATTCATCTGACTACAGACTACAAGAACCTCACCTGTAATCAGGGATCTTCTCTGCCAGGCCGAAGTCTCCCACCACAGCAGTGAACATACCGTTATCACAGCGAACCAGACAGTTCTGCACAGGGAGACAGTCAATAAGTCAGATCTACAAACAGCTACAGGGAGAAATGTGCCAGTTAAAAAAAAGAAAAATAAACACATTAAAGAAAACTTTGTCACTGACCTGTCATGTCAAGCTTTCATTTAATTTAACTTCCTGACTGTCCTCGCTCTTGCCAGTATAATGTGAGATGACACTAACTTTTAAATTGGAAACAGCTGTAAGCCTATTTCCTGCCAAAAATCTCTTTTATTTAATGGGCGACAGGATGAAAGACACAGCTCCTAGTTTATTGACTCCATGTAAATTTAGTTTTTATAAATACATAATGTCTGAACAGTTTAATGTACAGTTGAATGACTGTTTTAACTTATGGAGCTTCCTTAACATTTATAATTAAATCTCAAACAGAACCACTGACTGTATTAGTAACCATTGGTGTGATTTTCAGATATCTGTTGAAGTCACCAAATAACACATCAATAACATCACAGCAGAGTGCTCTTTTGTCAGGTATGTTTCAGAGGACATGGGTCAATGGAGGAGTGTTCCCCTTTCTGTTTATTAAATGAAGAATTGATTCAAACGGTGACAAATGAGAATCAAATTGGAACAAACATAACTGATGTCGTCCTCATGATCCATACCATGCATCATATTTCTGTATGCTGTACCTTGGAGGTGAGGTCTCTGTGAAATATGCCCTTGCTGTGCAGGTACTGCAGCCCTTGGGCAATGTCCAGAGATAGACCAATCCTGGTGCCCCACGAAAGGTACAGATCACTGTCCAGCAGCTGCTCCAGGTTTCCTCCGTTTATATACTACAGAGAGGGACAAAAAAAGAGAGTGGTAATACAAGATCCCCTGCTGCAGTCAAAGGAAATACTAAACAGATAAATCTCTCTTCACCTCATCCGTGGAACTGTTGGACATCATCATCATCAAAGGTGCCCTCACCTTTGTCATGCAATGAAACACCAGGAGTTCTCAACAAACAACTCCAGAACAACACTGAATCAGTTCTACTGTCAATCTGACAGACAATGGGACAGTTCTGACACCATCACCCATAACTCCATCCACCAGCTCCATCTGCCCAACCACAGCAGGGTACTCCTCCCTGCTACCACAATGACGACTGTCTCCATCGTGGAGTGGAACATTAACAGACCATTTAAGAGGCAGAACCTGCAAACTAGCCACACCACACTGTCTCTGCTTTAACCCCAAAGCCCAGTGCTGATCAGCTGTCTCTGGTGTTCACAGGCATTACCACAGTGACAGCGGCGCATGCAGATGCAGCAACCAGTAAGCTCTGATGAACTTCACTACTTTTTTGTTTTAATTTGTTATCTATTCTTCTTTATTAATGGAGCACGTGTTACCTGGGACAATCATTGACAGTGGAAAAGAAAGTGCAGGGACTGCATTAAGTGCAGCAGACCTTGAGAAGATCACTGGCCACAACATTTTGTGAACACCCATCCAAACCAGCCAAACAGACCCCACAGAAAGCTTTTTTGAAATCTCTTCAACAAAGAATCAGCTGCCAAGTCTCCTCTTCCTCCAGAGGAGCAGTCACTGTCAGTATCCACAGCTGATGTAAGAAGAACCCTGCTGAAAGTAAATCTGAGTAAAGCTGCTGGCCTGATAACATCCCATTAGTACATACCTGTACTAAGAACATGTGCCAACCAGCTAGTTGATGTCATCACTGATATATTAAGTGTTTCCACCTGCATCACCACAGTCTTTGTACCTACAAAGTCTGCAGTGTCTAGTTGAAATGACATGCACCCCATTGTGATGAAGGTCTCTGAACAACATCCCAGCCATCCGGACCCTCACCAGTTTCCAGGGTCTGGGTGGTTGTGTCTTTAGGTTCTAAAATATACCTTTTAGTTTACAGAATTATAGTAATTATGTATAGCAAAATATACAGTGTAGAACAAGGATGTGCATGTATCTATTTCTGTATGTCAGTTGACTTTTGCAGTACTTGCTTTTTATTTTCTTATTTTCTCTTACTATGTTTATTGTCACGAAGCAAAAATACCAGGTTATACCAAGTTCTCTGTATGTGAAAACTTACTTGGCAAAAATAAACTGACTCTCACTTGTAACCATTTGGAAGGCATGTTGCCATGGATACCACCCTCTATGTGCTATATGTTTGGAATCAGAATCAGTCAGAATCAGAATACTGTATTTAGTCAAAGAGGGAAATTTAGGAATGAAAATTTAGGATGAAACTGTCAGCTCAGCTTACAGGAAACAGAGTCCTCTGCACACCATGTAAACACTGGCAGTTTGGGAGAATCCCTTGATACAATACCTGGTATAAACTCATTTAATGCACATATGTACTATTAATAGACAGCTACACTTGTCAGTGTATTTTATATTTCCACATTCAATTATTTTGCCATGTGTTATTCATTACTTGAAGTCTAATCATACATATACATTTGTGAAACATAGTGAAAAAGAAAGACACAGACACAAACAGAGATATGAATTTACCTCAGTCAGAGCATGGAGTTGACCCTCATGCACACAAACCCCAAGAAACCTGGAGAAAGGTGAAAAAATATTATTGTAAAAAATACTGTAGGTCATATTTTAGAATGTTTCAAGGTTATCCATTTGCCCATTATCTTATCTGGATTTTGGTGACCCCTAGTGTTTGTCGATAGTAGTGAAAAGCAGACACATTTAAGTTTATTATTCAATCAAAAAGCACTGTCAACTGTACAGACTGATCAGTATTTTAAAAATACTCACAGAAGCATTTACTGCTGCGCCCACTGATTTTCCTGCCACATTTTTCTTTTAGTGAATTATCAACAACAGTTGACTTGAATGAAAAGGTCAAGGTGAAATATGCAAAAACTGGACACCCTAAAAGTAAGAACTCTGTTCCTGAATAGAGCAATTTTTGCTCTTGACAGTCAGACAGGAGAGAAAACTGAACGGCTCAGTTAATACAATACAACACACTGAGCGACAGGTAGACTAGGAACGCAGAAAATCCCTCAAAATCCAAACAGAAAACACAAAATGTCACATGACCAGAACAGAAACAGACATTAAAACTGTGTCTTGAAAATTGATGCAGCAATGAGCACAGACAGACAAAAAAGCATGACAAATGCAAAATGTCAGCGTGTGTGATGGACAAGGACAAGCAGAGAGCAGTTGAGGGGAGCAAACTTTCCTAGTCTAGTTATAAAAAATCTAATGTTTAAAAAAGTCTTAATGAAAAAATCAAACAGGGCTGATAAAACACTGGGCCAGAAAACAAAAAAACTCCAAACCTTTTAACTGGCCCAACAGTCATAATGTGTGTTCCTGCCTTCACTATACACTACACAAAACTTACGTACCCTTTTACATTTAAGTGTGTTTTTACATGCACATTATTACATACCTGAGGATGTTAGGGTGGCAAAGCCTGTTCATGAGCTGCACTTCCCGTAGCATGTTAGCTTTGTTGCTGGCCAGCGTGTTCATTTTCAGTGCCATCACTTGCCCTGTAATCCGGTGCTGCACCTGGAAAACAACCAGAGAAGGTTTACAGTTAGAGAGCAAGTACAACAGAGGGAGAGTGAAATGTGGTGTCTGACCTGCAGGGCACAGGAAATAGTGAGGAGATACAATGAGTCTTTACTGTTAACTAACTAACCAACCGACACAGCAAAGATAAAAACACAGAAAACTCTGGTGTTTTAACTAAACATATCTGAACACCTCTGAACACCTGTCGTCATTTCAGCTTTGGTTCCACATGAGACACACAGCAAGAAACTCAGATCAGACATCTCATTACTTTCTAACTACAACATTCATAAGAAACATTACATTAACCTTGTACATTAGGATTATCTGACAGAAAAAAGTGATCATTAAGAATGTGATTTCATTCTCCAGTAAGAGTACATCACAAATGGAGGCTTTCAAGTGACAGCTCCAGTTAATATGTGAACACTGGGACACCATACAGTTAGCTAGTGTTTGCAGGGTGTACCTCTCCTTTTTGCATTTAATTACAGAAGGAGACATGGTCAGAGAGGCTGATTTTGTATTGTGATGGATTCACTAAAGTCACACAATTTGCTGCAGTCAGCTTGTCGTTCAGTCACACTACCAGTTTAACACACATCCAGGTGTATCACCATAATTACATGTTGTTTAATCCTGTTAATATAGTAGTCAGGCCGATGCTGTTATCTGTGCCATAGTGATTAGTTGACTTAGACTTGGAGGTGATTAGTCAACTAGTTTCTGTATTAGACTGTGAAGGTTCTGGTCATGCTGTGGATAATGTTATCTGGCTCACTTGAAGGTCTCTTTTTTCTGTTCAAAAAGCATTATATTAGGCATTATCTCTTTACAGGAACACATTTTTTTAGCATTTCTACTTTTTTTTCTATAAAGACAATACACATGCTTACTCCTATCCTTAAGATCCTGTACTTCACTGCCCTTTGAAATAAGAGAGCAGATCACACTCAAATATCAGAACACAGTCTATCTATCTGTGCAGACCCATGATTATTATGTACCACTGTTGGAAATGAACTTTCTCTGCCTTCCACTGTGGCTGGTGGATTCAAAAATCTACATGCAACTTTCTTGTTTTAACCAGCAGTTTGTGACTGCATGTGAGAAAAAAAGACCTATAGTATTAATGTTGATTATTTAGGAATATCGGTTATCTTATTTCACTAGGTTGATATTTAACCTCTTGGAAGACACTGACATACTGTCATTGTGGCTTCATGGTGATGGCTGATTTTAGCTGTACTCAGGGATGTAGTGCTACTTCTTTAAGTATCATACAGCACCATCGTTTCATCTTCAAGTGATCAGTCTTAAGTTTTTCTACACAATGCCGAAACAATTCAGAGAGCCCCCAAAAATGGTATACAAGGTTGCCTTGTAGGTGAGGTAAGGTTAGGCCTGGCTAAGTGAAACTAAATGTTTCCAGTTCCTGAGAAGTCCGAAAATATTTAAACAATCCAATAACTTTCCTGCGCACATGCAACTTTTCTAGCCACATAAAAGGAGTCAGTGCAGGGATAGAAAACACAGTCGAGATGAGTATCATACTACCAAAAGTATTTCTTCATTATAAATATATATCATCACAATATGACAGCTGTATGCAAAAATCACATTTGAAATTACCTAAGTGATGTTTAGTGCAGCGAACTGTGTAACACTGATGTGCATTTACATCAGACATATAAAATTAAATCAATAACTTATTTTAAAAGCTTATTGTTAGATGAAGATCAGTTAGTAATAATCCAGGTTTCCACGTTCAGTCAAGCCATCATGTACAGCACTGGACCGTATGATATAAGTTTTAGTAAACTTAGTCTGATCAGAGGATTTCTGGACAATGTAAGCGCAGTAGGCCAACAGTAATGTTTGTTAAGCTGTCAGGTTTTACTGATTTCTTTTCATGATTTGCAGAGCCGAGAACCATGAGGGTTTTCTGTGGGCTAGTTTTCACTTGTTAAAATGAGGCAGACCTTTACACTGAGCAGCAGAGAGAAACAGCATCCCAACATGTGACCATGTGCTGAACGTGTGAAGCTGCAGGTACAGTGGGTCTGTGGTCGTGTGTGTGACTGGTCGGGTCATTGGTAACTTGGAACTGTAAAGTTCAACCAGTGTCTGGACCTGCAGTGCATACATTCGTGTCTGTCTGTATGTGTGTGTGTGCACACGCTTGTGTGTGGGCATGGATGTGTGTATTAATAGCATGCACTAATAGGCTTTCTGGATTTCCCATCACTCCTCCTGATCTGCACAAATCCACCGGGCCATTACTGGACCTCATCCAGCAGCAGCCAGGAGGCATGCACACACACACACAACGACACACAACCCAGCGTGAACAAGAAAACAGTAGGCTGGTTTTATATAATAATAATAATAATAATAATAATAATAAACTCAATGAACAGTGTGCATGAAACTGAATGCTGATCCATTACCATTGATCTGTGCTCATTCAGTCTCTACAGCACTACATGATATAAAATGGTCTTCCTCTCTCTTTTGTTGCATCCTACAGACACTCAGCACTACGGACAGAGCCTACTGAGACTCTGGTATTTATTGAATCTGACCTTGTTTAGTAGTCTCCTTTTCAGCTATGTGTGTGCAGTTCACTGGTACAGCCCGACCACCACCTGACATGTCCTGAGATAGTGAATATCCTTCCTGGTTTTGACAGTACTGTACACAATATGGAGAGCAAAAAGGAAAAGAAAAAGGGCAACAAAGAAAGAATACTGGGGTGGGAACGCTGAAACAATGGACCTGATTATATTGTTATATTTTAAAAAGAATAAAAGCTTTCTAAATGTTTTGTGTTAACAGAAGCTGTTTTTCATTTCGTGTTGGTTTTGGCCGTAGCTGTGGACAAAGGCTGTGGGGTTTCACCTAACGTTAGGCCACATGTTCCCTCTGCTTCACTTCCTGCTGCAAGGACACTTATTCACCAGGAGCACAGCAGGTGGCAGCTCCAGAAACAGACCTTCAGTTAGAAACTAAAGCCATTCAAATTCAGCCAGAACAAACCCCTGTGCTGTTAAGTCTGATTTGCCAGAAAATCTGACCATGTAGCAGGAATTAAGAATAACTATTATAAACTAATATAAGAAAGCAGTCCTCTTGCTGTTGGTCTCATTTGATTATTTGGTCATATAGAGGTATCAGTATTATCTAGTTTACCCACACTCTGATGAAAAGATCACCATCTGTGTCATGTGATCTCAGTGTCACAGTAGTCCTTTGAGCTAAACGCTGACATTACAACAGTAACTATTCAAGTGTTGGCTGGAACATACTGGAGGTATTTTAGTTACTTTAGTTATTATTTATGAATATCAGAAACAGAATAAATACAATGACTGCATTGTTAGCATTCTTGAAGTGGTTGGTTTAGTTTGTTCAGCTTCTTCACATGCCGAAATAAAAAAGCAAAACACAAGCAAACTTCTAAAACAGAGAATTCACTGACCATTTTAAGCACTTGAGCACTGAAGCACTGGATGTTACCAATGGTATTAAGTAGGCTAATCTAAGTCATATGAGCTATTAACTAACCTCAATGATGAAGTTTCACTGAACATAGATATCTGTAGCTTTAACATGCTTTTTATCATGTTCCTCAAACCACAGTCCTATAGTGCACCAAGCACCACTCCCCTGCTTTATGATGTCCCTCTTTCTGGATGTGAGTGTGTTTGGCTACTTCAGATAAGAGCAGAGGAATTTGCACTGGAGTTAACTTTGTATAAATCCTCACCCTGAGCAAATACACCAGGAACTACCTTACATACCTTTACTGTACAAGGTCACAACTGGCCCATGTGAATGCTGTGAGGAGTCTGGTGGTCAGCAGGTGATCAATTATATACGTACACAGAGGTTACCTGGGATGAAAAAGTAGGATGCCCACACACAAACAGACATGCACAGACCAAAGGTGGTCCAACACTGTAGTTTGATGATGACAGTCGAAGCTAAAAGTTTCTGAGAGCTGACTGACCAGCTTATCTGAGAGTGATAGTGTGTGACTTTACCACTGACTCTTTGAACAATCTCTGCTGAGGGATAGTAAATAAATCTTACTAAAGATATTTCAGTCACATTCATGTTACCTGACTTGTTACCCGATAATGGACAGAAGAAGGTCTCTAAACGAAAGCTTGCAGATTAAGATTTTCACACATTTAGTTTGATCTCTAGCTCCAGCAAAGTTTAATACCTGGTGAGTGTTGTTTGTTTTTTCTCTATTTTTGGGTCTGTTGCATTCATTTAGTGACAGAGGAAAGAAGCTAGCCAGTTTCAGATTGAAAGTCACAAACATGCTCTCATCATAAACTGCAACAACACTGGCATAACTGCCAAAGTCTAAATCTCACAGCTAACACAGTTCAAACAGAGAGATTTACAGACAGTTAGTTAATGAAGAGGCAGTAGATCAGCCCGCAACATGCAGAAACACTTTATGTGGATGGTAATGAAACTGAATGTGTTGAGAGCTTCGATCCCACGAGACGCCAAGACGGATTTGTCACAGTGCACATAAATGGCGAGCCCACTGACATGAAAGCTGACATGGCAGCAAAATGCAATGTAATGTCACAGGAGACTTTCAAACAAGTGACTAATGTCAAGCAACTTTCAAAGCAGGAGAAAGCTGCAAACCTTGTTGCTAATGGAGACAGCAGAATTAAGATCAAAGGCCTGGTCACTGTGCCACGCAACTTAAAGGGGCAGCTTCATAATGGACAAAGAGGTGCAACCACTACTAGGATTTCTTATGCATGCATGAACATGGGAATTGTCACAATGAGTGGCTCTGTCCATCAAGTCACTGTGGAGAACAACACACACTTCACCACACAGATTCTCACACAGTACAAGGACCGGCTGTGATAAGCTTGGAGAGTTCCCAGTCACATACTCCATGATGGGGGACCTCAGCATTTAGCCTGCATGTACATCTCATGATTTAAGAGCATCCCTAGCCCTTCAAAATGCCTTTATATTGAATATTCAGCTGGGAGGATGATAATCAAAACCATTGTGAAATAGAAATGTTAGTAATAATGTGCGTACCCAGTTTCTTGAATGGCCTGCCACATATTGGGGGCACCACGTAGCGCTGTGTAGCCTGTATATTCTTGTCATGTTTCCTGGGTATACGTGTTGAAAATGCATCTGAAGGCTAACAGTAATTAAGAGGGCATGTTAGAGCTGTTGATGTCTAACCCTAACCCATGAACTATAAACATTTAACAGTTCAACAATGAGTGCAAAGTTTCAGGAGTTTTTGAGCCAACAACTTATTTAGAAAGTTGAAATTTACCAACAAAATCAAAATGTCTAACCTCCTGTAAGGCAATCTCCTAAAATAAACTGGTACATGTACAGATGAGAACAAAGGCCTCATGCAAGAACTACTCGTATGAACAGATTTGTTCTGAAGTGGCTTGGTATTAGTGATTTAGGAGAACTTGACGCATTCACAAATTTTCTTATATTTATTATTATTTTCTCTTCGGCACAAACACAATTTACAAGTGACCCACACTTGTTGTAGGAGTCATGTGTAATTAGTATGATTTGATATTTCATATGTATGATTTGATATTGATATTTATACAGTCAAGCAATTTTGAACAGGAAAATCCCACATAAATTACATGTCATAATTATGTTGACAGTTTCCATTCTCTACAGTGATCAAACTGCTGATTGAGAAACTGTCAGCAATAACAATGTACATGACACAGTCAGTCTATGACATCTTCATACACTGACTCAAGGCCAAAAGATGCTGTTTTTAAATTACTTTAACTGTATCAGACCTTACATTAAGACATTTTACAGACAACAAACAGCAACAATGACAGGCTCACATAAAAAGCTCTACACTGTAGTCATACAGCAGCTTTAATTAATGGGATTGAGTTCCTCCACTCCAAGGGAAGTGATCCAGGTTGGAGGCATGAACTAGTATAGATTTCTTTCTGCCTGCTCACTGGGCTTTCAGATCAAAACAGCACTGTGTTTTAAAAAAGAAAGGGGCAGCACTGACAGAAAGACTCATTTGAATATAAGATGAGTTTGAAGATCATTTTCCAAAACATACAAAGACAAAAAGTTACAGTACTATGAGGACGTATTTTACATCTCTGGAAGGTTATCGCAACAACATTTTCAGTTCAGCTAAAGAAGCTTGGAAAATTATGACAGGACCTGAGAATATTTTGAACTGAATGAGGTGCAAAGATATGCTTTACTGTCCTTTACATCACGATTTACAACATTAATGACCCATTAATTGACTTTTCAATAATATATTGTATAGTATATTTCCAAAGAAGCCTGGAAATTATAATTATATGTATATTATATGTATTAATATACATAATTTATTCATGAAGTGAATCAGGCATACAGTGTGTTTACTGACATTAATCTGTGCTGTAGATTTGTTTTTGTTTGGAATATATTATGTTTATATTTCTAGTATCTACTTAGTTTTTTCTGAATAATCCCATGAGGGATGGGTCACGTAAATGACAATCATAAATAAACTAAATGATTAATTCATTATTTCATTTTTTCACATAACAAAGTAAACTGGCGGCAATATGTCCTTGTGCATATTTGGCTGGCTAATGCAGTACAGGCCCAATGATATTGACTTGCATTTTGGCAGAAGTGGAGTAACCTGATGTAATCTGTAGTAATCTGAAGCCATCTATAAAGATTTTCTGATGTTAAGTAACATCAGGCTATAGATTCTGTGGAAATGAAAATGGCCCACTGAGGCTGAATGAATGTGAAAAGACCCAAAGCTAAAATGTCAAAGGCTAGCTACAAACTGTATTTAGTTGGATCTTTTATATTGAATGTCAAAGGGCTTTGGTCATTTGATAAATGCATCTGTAAGGGAAGCTGCTCCACCTCTTTGTCAGAGACATTATCTCAAATACCAGTGATCGTCAGACTTGATGAAACTCTACCAAATGAACTGTAGAAACTGAATGAGCATTACTGGAGGCCTGCATGTTGATCCCACATTGATTGTCTGGAATTACGGCTTATGACAAAACCAGAGAGGTGTTTTCACTGAGAAGAGGTCACATACCTTGAAGACCTCTGAGAAGAAGCCTGACCCAATCTTCTCACAGAAGAAGTCATCGATGCGCGCCAGACTGGACACGGCGCTCCTCAGGGCCCGGTACGAAGATGGACGCATCCGGTTGGGCGCGTGGATACTATGGAGGGCCAGCTCGTCCGGGCCATGACCCTCCTCAGGATCACAGAAGCAGCACTCAGCGTGGTAGTCCATACTGCTGGTGGACCACCACGCTCCAGTTGCTCCTTTCTCTCCCACAGAGGAACCAACTGTCTGTTAGGCTACAGTAGTCCTGAGGTAGGAGGTGATGGTGGCTCTCACCATCATGGTGTCTGAATAAATCAAAGCGTCTCCTGTGGGTTGTATAGATGACCTAATTACCTGATATTATCTCTGTTTTTACACGGCACGGATTACATCTGCTTTCCAGGTCCACCCACACGCAGGCTGCAGTCGACCTCAGGTTACTACACAATATAGAAAATATATTATCTATGCTTGTACTTTGGTGACACACATTTCTCGGTGGTTCACTGTCCTCTCGCTCAGCTCATCTGAAGTGAAGGTAAAGGTTAGAGTCCACCCTTCCCCACAGCTTCGTTCATCCACACTGCCAGGGTGCCCCTGGGCAAGACTCCAACTTCCCAGCAGCTCCAGGTTTGCCTCTCCGTGGCTCAGCCGGACCTCTGACCACCCGAGAAGACAAAACGCTCACTGATGACAACAAAAAAATCAAGTCACTTCAATTCTTCAACACGGCCGTCTAAGAATTCCTGCAGCACCTGAACGCCGCCTCTGTAGTGAGGAGGATGGAGGAGGATGCTGCGGCTGCACGGTACCGGGCAGGACGGAAGGGGGGGCCGCCAGAGGCCATGAACAGGTCCCTGAGGGGGTACTGTAGGATTATTAGAGGGAGGTGTTCAGAAAGATGTGACAGCACACACACCAACAGCTTTACAGAGGGTTATATTACACACAGACACACATACAGAACATGCGGGATTTGTCGCATTTGAAGACTGTGCTCTGTACTCATGAGGCTGGAGAAACACAGACCGGCCGATAAGCCACAACCTCCAGCGGATAACATCGACCTGCACAGCTCTCACACACACACACACACACACACTGCCCTGAATATCACAGGCCTCATTCAGCCATGTTGTGTTTTTTAATAACTGCGCATTGTGAATATTAATCTGAGTGAATCTGCAGCTGAATAAAGAGCACAATGTCGTTTTTTTCCTTTTTTTTAACCGTATTGGTGCCGGCTAATAAAAAGCCGCTGTCTGTCAGGACCGGAGCTGTCAATGACGAGCGGGCTGCGGAGGAGAGCCCGGCCGCTTACCTGTGTGCCGGGCCGGGGAGGAGCAGAGGGGGTCTGCGGGGGGAGAGCCGGAGGAGGACCGGAGCCCGAAATGTCGCCGCGCAGCTCGGCGGTGTCTGCCGCGGATAATCCTCTCTGAGACTGCTGCTTCACTGGCAGCTTGATGGAAGTGCCATGATGAAGCAGCTCGGAGTCAAGCTGCACAGAGTGACGCACGGCACGTCCTGTGAGACATTTCACAATAAATGTTTTCAGCCGAAACGGTCCATTTACTGTTGACTGTGGCTGTGGACTGCTTGGGAGACAATTGTTAGGGTTTTTTCTTTCTAAAAGAGCAACCTCGGTTTCCAAGAGAGATGATCCACTTTACAAAAGACGAGCTTGTTTACTCAGCAGTGAGTAAATGAAATATTTTGCCAGAGTTGATGACGGATATTCTAATTTTCTACTTCTACTGTTTTATCTCGAATGTAAATACAATTAAGAACACGCTGTTATATGTAATATGAATTAACTCAGTAACTGTTTAACTTAACTTACAGTTAAACAATTAAATGGTTTTGTTGTAACATCAGAGTATTTTTATCTGAGGCCAACAGAAGATAAGAGCAACAACAACAACAGGTGAAATGTGTGTAAAAAGTCGGATTTGTTGTCATTAAAGCAACAGATTGTTTTTCCTACAACTAAACCAATATGTGCTTAGTTTATGTGTGATATGAATACAGGAGGACACTTGGTCCAATGAAAATTGTGTAAAAGATGACAGACAACAGGCAACTGGCAGAATGTGACTCTGTACAGATGATGTTGTGCTGTAATCAAATACTATAAAATGTAATGTCATCAGTTTTCGGACAGTTTCACAGCGTTTTCATTTAAAGAATCCTTTGATACTTTTATTTCGTAGATAAATTCAAACTTCCTGTATGTGTTCCTCCAACTGTGTACACTTTGACACCTGGCACACACACACACACACACACACACACACACACACACGACAGCTGTTCAGAGATCTGTTTTCAGTCCACCCGCAGAGGTTAAAGACCTCAAATTTACAATATAAACCGATCCCAGACCAGCGGAAGTGGAACATTGGCTCTGACACCGATTAAATAATCAAATAAATCAAATAAATAAACGAGAAATATTGATAATAATAAAGCATATGTAATAATAATAATAATAATAATAATAATAATAGAGTTGGTAGTAAAAAATTATTTCAAAATAAAATGATCGACCCACCATCGTCCTCTGGTCGCCCCCCCCTCCTCCTCCTCCTCCTGTGTGCTGCTGACATGATTTTCCTGTTCACGTTGGAGGAAGTGATGAGGGAACTGTGCAGAGCAGCACCAGGAAGTCAGTGTGGGCTGGATGGAGGCAGACATTCACTGCATCATCAGAGATGATGTTAGCACATGACATGTATAAAACATGTCTGATACAGTGCTGTGCTATCACAGGAAAATGCCACAATGACCAAATAATCCCATTGATTTTTTTTCTTTCAAAATAATCAGGTTAGATGTGATGTCAGTGTTGTTTGAGTTCAAGGCTGCAGGGATAACATCATGGCTCGGTTGCATCAGGAGGAGCATTAAATCTGTTTTTATGTCCGACCTTCACACCTACTGGATGTTACAATGGTCATCATGATGGACTATGCATGTGTAGATACAGGTTATAAGAAAATAAGTCAGCAGAGACAGGAGCCTTCATCAGATACCATTATAAAGAAAATCCAGGAATTCAAGAAGCTGATTTTGATAAAGCTACCATGACTTTATTCTTTAATCCACAGAGGTTATCTTTATACCATCATGTTTTGTATGTATGTATGGGCACAGGCATGGCTATATGGACAGACATAATTCACAAGCTAAAAAGAAATCAGGAATGTACAAAATATTCATATATGCACTTTGAATCAAATCTGTATTTTATTCATTTTGGTACCTGGTTCTGTGCTGTTTTCATCTCATTAATATGAGTGGGAATATCACATTTAAAGACCATTTCATCTTTTTCTGCTATGGTTTATGAGTTCATTCATCTCCAACAAAAACACTTCATTGTTAGATCCACAAACACAGGTGATGAGCTCATGAATCCAAAATGAACACATTCCTGGTGATTCAGACAGAGTGATGTCACCCCAAAACAAACAGCAGAAAATTTTCTACTACGGTTGTGTTACATTCAGGTCAGGTGGGAAAACTGGGATGAGAAATGAGAGGCATTGTCTTGTTTCCTTTTGGAGCCATCCACACGTCATGATAGAGGTTTTCACTTTGTGATAATTCAATTAATCATTTTCTTCTATATATTTTTTCTTTATATTTTTTCTTCTATATTTTTCTATCCTTTGTACACTTACTGTGCATTACTTACTTGTATTTTTGTATTTATATTTTTCTATTCCCAGCTACATTATAGACGGGGACTCGTTCATTTCAGCTTAAGTGAATGGTATTTTCTTACTAACAATTTTTCTGGATCACTTTGGCTGTGTACAAATAGAGAAACTATTTCCACTGCATTACAGAGAAAGTTTGCTCACATTTTTTAAGTACATCAACAAGACTAATAAAATGTCACCATTATCATGCTTGGGTTATGGTAGAAGCATCACAAGTCGATATCTCAAAACCTTAGCAAACAGGAGTGAAACTCTCTGCATGGCTACAAATTACTGAAGACAAATGAGAGGGACTGTTAATGTAGTGTGCATATTTGGCTGTAGTGTAGTGTAATTTTCTTTGACCAACCTTTTACAGAGGCACTGTTTTTATTTCAGCACCCTTCCAAAATCTCAAACTTCCTCCCACCTTGCTGTCCATGTTTTTCTTAAAACAAATTTCCACATTGTGATGGGAATAACAGCACATGCAGAATTTATGTGTTTTACAGTGATATGTTGAGGTATCTTAATGCACTGAAGTTTTCGTTTTCACAGAGGGCTTAGGACTGTCACCTCACAGCAAGAGGGTTCTGGGTTCAATCCCTGGTTGACACAGGCCCTTCTGTGTGGAGTTTGCATGTTCTCCCTGTGCCTGTGTGGGTTCTCTCTGGGTACTCCAGCTTCCTCCCACAATCCAAAGACATGCAGGTTAGGTTAATTGGCAACTCTAAATTGCCCCTAGGTGTCAGTGGTTGTCTGTCTATTTATGTCACTGTGACTGACTGGTGTCCAGTCCAGGGTGTACCCCTGCCTCTTCGCCCAATGATAGCTGAGATAGGCTCCAGCACCCCCTGTGAACCCTGTGTGTCAGGATAAAGCGGGAATAGAAAATGGATTGGAAAATGGACTTTTGACAGTTACCCATCTCTCTTTTTCCACTACATTTTTGGAGCTGCAAAATATCTATCCTTTACCTGCTGATACCCATTAAACCCCCACAAGAACCCAGTGGAAACACTGGTAGACAAATAAGTGAATGATGGCATATGATCTCAATCTAGTTTACCGACCCTTGATATAAAATAATAAAGACCCATCTAATGAGTCCGGATCCATTATATGAAAACGAACCAATCAGCAGCGACCTGTTCTCTGGCTTGACCAATCATCGTCTACTAGAGCACATTCGTCCTGATTGACCTCTGCTCCTCGTTCCGCCCCTTTAAATCCGGATTTCTTCACTAGTTTGCCGACTGCAAACCACCAAAGTGAACCAAGTTACCAAGAGTTAGCCACAGCCATACCGGAGGTTAAGTTTTACCTTCAGATTAAAAGAAGATAAATGTTCTTATGGGCGAGAAAACGCGCCACTGTGGGACACAACATGTCTTAAAATATAAAACATTATTTTATATGTATTCTAAATATATTTTATGATACAATAAGCTGCATTGATGTGTCACTGTGCATGGTATTTAATAAGATATAATTTTATTTTTAATGACCAAGCAGAACGTTATATTTCCGGTTACTCTCCCTCTGTTAAACATCAGCTAGCTAACTTCGAGCCATTCACGTCCAGCTAACGGCTCCATCACCGGCCCCTCGGTCTTTTCGGGGCTCACTTCCCTTTTTAGTTGTAGTACATCAGTTAAATAGAAGATGGCTCTGCTGACGCCGTTATTCGCCTTCCTGTATCACCTGCCGCAGGTGTACAAGTGGCTGCTGAAGCCTTACTATATAGCATCTCTGTTCATGTCTGTAGCCTTTCTAGCTGTCCGCAAGACGCCTGGCATCTGCGACCATCTGTCCACTCAGAGAGAGGACGGCAACTCCTGCGACTTCGACTGGGTCCGTAGAAAATGCTACAAAATTACTCGTTTCTGTCAAACTGTACATCCTGGTGGTCAGTGTGGTGAAGGTGTCAGTGGATGGTTGAACAGGCCAAGTTACATTAGCTGTTTTTAGCTGCTCAGAGAGAGTGAAAGGCCGACCTACGGCCAGAAAATGAAGTTTCATCCCGTTTTTCTCACAAACAGAGATACTGATGCCACAGAACTGAGAACACAGAAATATATACGACAGCTACATATAGACTGTAAATCTGCGCTCATTACAAATGGAGAAATAAAGTCACCTAACGTTACAGCTAGTCGCCATTCAACATTGGTTCAGCTAGCAGCTAGCTAACATTAGCTCAAGTATCTTCAGTGGTAATGTGTTTGAAGAGCATCGAGAGTCAATTTTCTATAAAACATAATCTCATCGTGTACTGTCTTGAATTACAGCTCCTACAGCTGATTGCAGGTGAATATCAGATCACTGGTTCACTCTGCCTCCACCATGACTTTCCCCACTGACACATTGACACACACACACACACACACACCTGTGCATAATGTTGGAAATGGCCAGGTGGTCTGAAATCAGGGTCGTTTGTGTTTTGCATGATATCACAGTAATCTGTCTTGTATAATCTGTGGCATGGTGACTACCACCATCTTGGACAACCTTCACCACAACATGAAGGATGAAACGAGTGTGAACATTAGATAGTATATAAAGATATATATTTATATATAGTCAGTGGTGTGAACAGGTTGATGTGTCTGGCACAGCTAAGACATGTGTTTGTGTCCTCAGAGGGAGGTGGAGATCCTCATGTTCCTCAGTGCCATCGTCATGATGAAGAACAGACGAGCGAGTGAGCTGAACTCTTCTTTAATCTTTTGTTCAGCATTGAGTTATCCTGAGAAGCAATGATATGATATACAGTGTTGGTACTAACACAGTAAAAACTAACAAACTAATGTGTTCCAGTATTTTTTAATAAAGTAAGTACTGTTATTGAAAGGGTAATTTTTAAAGGAGTTTGGTTTTAAAAAAAAAATCTTGAAGAACCTCTCTATATGTGTTCGTGTCAGTAACGGTGGAGCAACATGTGGGCAACATCATCCTTTTCAGCAAAGTGGCCAATGTCATCCTATTCTTCAGACTGGATATCAGGATGGGACTGCTGTACCTGACACTCTGCATAGGTCAGTCCAACCTTTACTGTTACACTCCTGCATCAGCTGACACATCTGGCTACTGTGTAGTCCAGATGTAGAAAACATGGTCTGGTTGGTCAGATGGCTCTTAAAGTCTGGTGACTTTATACTGGGGGAAATGTGTATTCACCATGTCAACATTTTTCTCATTAAGCATATTTTTTAATGCTGCTCACATGAAATTTAGAGCAGACATTAATATTAACTCAATAAAACTACACAGATAAAGAAACCATAACATTGCAATCCATAAAACAAGTCAGATTCAATAAAGTTGAATGACACAAGAAAAAAAGAAATAATTTCTAAACTCCTAAATGTCAATAAGTGGGAGGAACACCATTCCATAAACTGACTGTCTAAAAATACAGCTACAGTTAAGTTCAGAGGCAAGCATATCATGGAAGGGGCTCTTTTCCTCTTCATGGTATCAGCAGAATCCAAATCATCCAAGGATAACTGAGAAGAATCTGTTGATTTCTGTTTCCATTCCTTTCACAATGATGAGAATGAGATAATAATGATAATCTAATGTCCTCATAGATAAAGTTCTAATGATGTCCTCTTCCATTGGTTCCCTTGTTTCAGTGTTTTTGATGACCTGTAAGCCTCCTCTCTACATGGGACCAGAGTACATCAAATACTTCAGTGACAAAACCATTGATGTGAGTAAGAATAGTAGAATTTGTAGCTGTTTGTCCATTACCAAGAGCAAAGTTCTGTACAGATTCTAATCATAAGTCAATATTGTATGTGTATGTGCATTTAGGAAGAGCTGGAAAGAGACAGTCGTGTGACATGGATCGTCGAATATTTCGCCAACTGGTCTCCAGAGTGCCAGTCCTTCGCATCTGTCTATGCTGATCTCTCTCTCAAGTACTCCATCCACCCACTCAGTAAAAGTGTAAAGGGCACTCAGTAACATTTACAAGTCACTCCAGCTACTTTTCTCTTCTGTGTTTCAGGTATAACTGTGCTGGCCTTAAGTTTGGCAAAGTGGACATTGGACGTTATGGAGAGGTTGCCAAGAAGTAAGACATTTTATTTCTTTGTTTCTGAGATGTATTAAGTTTGACTTGTGAGATTTTATAAGAATAAAGTATGAACATGTTGTCTGGTATGAATTTCTGTTCTTTAGGTACAAAGTGTCTGCGTCCCCACTGTCCAAGCAGCTTCCCTCCTTGGTGTTATTTCAGGGAGGGAAGGAGGTGATGCGGCGCCCACAGGTGGACAAGAAGGGTAGAGCCGTATCCTGGAGCTTCACTGAGGTCAGTTTGGACAGTCCACTTCAAATCTGTGACTCTTAGAAATTTCAGTATTTCTCAGAAATACTTGGCTCAGGCAGTCAGTATAATGTGCACTGAAGTTTCAGAACAGCAAACATTCATGTACTCATTCAGACCCTGCTGTGGTTCACACATAAGAGTCTGTTCCATCAAACTCTTTCTCCTGAAGGCTCCTGTATGGATTCAGGCGAACTCAGTGGAAACGTTCACATTTAACTACAGTTTAATCTGTACAATAGAGATGTTTACATTCTCATTTTAAGCAGTCACATTGTTGACCTGCAGACACATGCGGACAAAATTCAAGCCCTCATAAACTGCTACTTTCACACAGTCATGAATTGTGAACTTCCTCCATTCTATATTGAAAACTTGGTCAGAGATTTTTAAAAGATTTTTTTAGGCTGGGTCTACCTTTCATCTCCTCACCATCCCAGAATGTCATTTTTACTGACCTTCATCAGTTGCAGTGGGACACCCATAAATTTAAGTCCAGGAATAGGTCCACACTTTTCAAGTGTGTCTTAAAACAATACAATACTGACATGTCCATATATATGTTGAAAGTTGGTCAAGAGCAAAGCAATTCTAATGGAAGTGATGAAGAACGAATCCAGTCTGTTCTGTGCAATAATGACTTTTGAAGTTCAGCTGAAGATCATATAAAGCGATACAGAGCAGGAATTTTAAAATAACTTGCAATTAACCTCTGTTGTCATTAAGAAGCTAAGGTGTCATTGAAAATGTTTGATATTAGTGCCAATACACTTGTCAGTAACAGCCTCCGTCCCTCTCCACCAGGAAAACATCATCCGAGAGTTCAACCTGAACGAACTCTACCAGAAATCCAAGAAGCTGAACAAGACCAAAGGAGAGAAAATCAGCCAGTCCCAGTTCCCACCGGTCCCCGAGGAGGAGGAGCCAGAGCAGCAAGGAGCCGACGCCCAAGGGGAGGACGCTGAGTCCAAGAAGGACAAGTAAGACGGTTTGTATCACTCAGCATGGACCTCTGGATGGAACTTTCCTCTCCTCTTTAAAGTCTTTAGTTTGGTCGCTTGTGAATCGAAACAGGATCATCATCATTCCTTGGCGTGGAAAGAAAGAACAAGAGAGAGAAAGTCCAGTAACACTAAACCTCCTTGAAAAAATGAAACGGTGATGCAGCTACAGTGATCTCAGTCTGTTTCCCCCTTATTAAAAAACAAAGAGAACAAGTGTACATGATAGTGGAAGAGCAAACGGGGACACAGTAATCCATTTTTTGAAGGGGGTTGTAATGTTAAAACCTGGTCCAGTATGTCAGTGTAAGGCCTGGAAATATGCTATGCAGACTTTCCATGTGCAGCAGGTTATACGAGTCTACACTGCACATTTCTGATGGTTAAAGCTGTGAAGTGTGAGTGACTGCTAATCTGGGAGGGGAAGTTGAGTTCTTAGTAATGAACAGTAAGGGAGCAGTGAATGTGATGCTACTTTGTTGTTTCTGATTTAGATTTTTTATGCAACTAATTTAATTGAGTACATTTTTAAAAATCATTCTGACTAACTGTATATTGGTGTAAACTAAGTTATAAGTCAGCGGTACACACACAGGAGGCTTGTTTTGACACAATCCATTTGCAGTGTTAGTACAGCAGTACATTCAGGTTCCTGGTGGATTCATTTCAAAGTGTGGATGGACCGAGCTCAACTCTGCTGTCATTC
The DNA here is from genome assembly GCA_023238725.1 of Scortum barcoo. Classification (NCBI taxonomy): domain Eukaryota; kingdom Metazoa; phylum Chordata; class Actinopteri; order Centrarchiformes; family Terapontidae; genus Scortum; species Scortum barcoo. Next base: position 1,548,558 of record CM041553.1, read on the forward strand.
AAGCTTTTGTGGCTCTGCATTCCATCAGTTTCATCACGTTACTTTGGCAGATTCCTACTCTTGTTTACCTTTTTTATGTTCAGTGTATTTGCCTCTCAAACAGATGAACCCAACAATCCTCATCCGTCAGTCAACAGGTCATGTTGGCTAAATTCATGCCATGCCTTCCTGGCTAACATGTAAGACATTTTATTTGAAAACACTTCATGTTTCTACTGATTGAGTTGTGCTTTCTTTTTTCTTTCTTTCTTTTTTTTTTATTATGTTACCAATATGGTATTTTTGTGTTTTTAGATGCAAGCATTGTTCAAACTCGAGTGTCTGCCGGCACTCCATGTTTGTGTTTCTCAACTTTCCTGGCCAGTCACTGTTTTGGGCTCCTCAGGACCCCAGCAAATAGACAGTAGTAATTTTTTTTTTTGCATTTCATTTTCTTGAAGCTGGGCAGACAGCATTTTCATTAATCCTGTACGTTGTAACTAATCTTTTAATCAGCCTTTCTATATGAGCAGAACTTAGTATTTTCATGCTCTCACTGTATGGATCAGTTGACCAGCCATGATTAGAGCTCATAAGCAGCAAACCCCCAGTCAGCTGTGTTACATTGAAAATTCCAATAAAGTTCCTTCAAAGGGAAGAAGTGGGAGATGCAGGTGATATGATGATCCTTAGTTTTCTATCAGAGCAGTCAGTCAGATCACAGTTTGTAAAACAGCACTCCAGTAATAAAACAAGCTCTCCCATTCACACTTCCATATCAGAATATTCCAAACAGCCTCAGCTGTACTGTGTTTAATGCTAATTAGCGAATGTTAGCATGCTAACATACTAAAGTAAGATGGTGGTAAACTAACATTAGCAATATGAAACTGTTTTTGTTATGTATTGTACACTTATTTTGAAATTGATTTGTCATGTTGCATTTCCTTTGAGCTGCATTCCCAGGCTTGTATGTATATTTGCTCCTGATCATGAATGGAGAAGTATGGCCTGTTTTGTTATTCATGCAATAAAATACGCACATGAAGCATTTCAATGCAGCCTTCATTCCTCAGACAAATGATTAACTTTTCTCTGTGCTGACTCATCAGTGTTCCTCTGAAATCTTTGTGTATTATTTCCACATTACAGAGAGAAACGGAAACCCCGTACAGTGTAACAATATTAATATCTGGGCAGAATCATAGAAACACTTCCAAATATTCTGTAATTCCAGTCAATGAAAGCAGAACAATAACTGGCCCCCACTTCAACACTGTCCTACAGTCGTCAAGAAAGATTTGTTAAAGGACTGTTTTTCTCGAACATATCGTCCTGGTTGGACGTTACAGTGTACCGTTTACATACTATTAATGTGATCATGGGGTTTTTTTTTTGTCATTTTTTCAGTACAACATTATTTTGGGCAGTTATTTCTGTCAAATTGTGAGACTAAGTTCAGTATTACACAGACACATTGTTCAGTTGGAGTTGTGACAGTTTTGTCATACATCATCAACACTTGTGCTGATGTATGATGTCACTGATGATGTAGATTCCTAAAGACTGATGTGGTGGCAGAATCTGTGAACATGTGAAGTCTGTGAAATCAGAACTGTCCACACTTGAACTCGTCTTTCTGATGGTTTGACCCTTTTAATCAGCTGGGTGTAAGGAGGCAGGAGAAACAAGGGATCTGGGGTTAGCGAGGCAACTTCAGGTTAAATCCTGGGTTTTTAAGGTTAGGACAGTGGTTCATCCTTTCTCAAGAAAACTAAATGGGGCAAATTAACCTACACTTTCATTTGATCCATCTTTAATATACCATAAAAAATTGATGAGAATAGCTTAAACTTTTAATGACTCTAAATTTTGTCACATTAGAGGGTAAACCAGTTTTGCTGTGGTGGTTTTCTTGACAATCAAAATTCCATCACCTCCATTGTGTTGGGTTGTAACTGTAACTTTTCTGAGGTGAAAACATTGCATATAAAACAAACTATTGGTAATGCTGCATACCACTAAGCCACAAAGGGTTTAGAAATCCCTTTGTGAAGTAAAGAGTGAATACGTTCCAGCTTTTGGGTTTTATGTTTATTATCAATCCTCCAGCCCCGCATCACATACATACATACGTCCATCCATCCACAAACACAATCACACACACATTAATCTGTACAGTACACATATCTGTAATTTCTTTGATTTAACTTCAGTTTCTCAGCCCTGTCCTCACCCTACACTGCCAAAACTGTGCTTGTCAACATACACCTATAACCCACAGTCTTCATCTACCATCCACTCTGCTCAAACAAAGAAGTGGGCTCAAATTCCTAAATAAAAAAAGGCTGAAATGAAATACAGAATTTGACTTCCTGTTTATGTCATAGATCAGACAGATTCTTTTCCTGTTCAATTCTTTGATAGTACTTCATGTGTGCTTTATTTATTACACCTTAACTGGCTATATCATTTCCAATGATGTGGTTCTGTGTTGCTCCTACTTGTGTCCTAAACTGACAACATGGCTAAAGATGGAAACCAAAAGTGAGAACAGACTCTGGTTAAAAGTCATATGTATGCCCATTCCGCAGCAATGAAAATAATACTACAAGGGGAAATTAAACAAGATGGCATAATTAGATCCAAGGTTAGATTTAGTGTAAACTAACTTACTGTCTGTACAGCTGAATCCAAGTTTAACTGCTGCAACAAACTACTGGACCTCACTCCATAAAAACTGCGTGATACATTTATGGAATAAAAAAAAAAAAAACAGCTGAAAGTGTTTGAATTTGAGTGATTTCTGAATCTTTCACAAACAATGGATAGTTCATGTTTAGCGAGGAAAGGAGGACTTAGTGCACTGTTCCACAGGTGTTCACTACATCATCACAACGTCAGCAACATTTTTAACCATTTAACACATTGTCTCGACTATAAGTATTCTTTCTTTTATGTTTTAACTCACATCATTTCCTATGGCATTGCTCTTGAGCACCTTCACTCACAAATGAAGTTGAATCTACATTTATTTGGAGACCAGAAGGAAACTAGTATTAGGACCACTGGGACAGGGAAAATGGAGCTTCAGTATAATGTCAAAGAGAAGAGATAACTGTACAAACTGAGAATCATAACATACATGTTGTTGTCCAGATAATACCTACAACTTTATTCTCAGACAGAGCGTTCACAAATTTCAACCTTTCTCATGGAATTATTATATATTATTATATTATATATTATATTATTATATTATATCCAACTCACAAAATGACTTTATCAAGTCAAAATGACTTTATCAAGTCATTTTGTTGTAAAATTTCACCTTCATCTTCTAATGACTTTTTACCTGTATTTCATAATAACAGTACACGTTTTCTTCTCCATACATTACTAAATCTCTGTTTCTTTTAACAGTGGCCCTAATACTCTATCACAGGCTAGAGATCGTTTCCATGTTACATTTATGTAGAAAATTACTAACTGAAGATGCACTCTGACTGTAAGACCATTTTATAAATAGGGTTTCTTGTCAGATACAATCCAGTACAGTTTTTTTCAGATGTGATTTTGGAAAATAAGACATTTAAGCACAATGCAGCTCAGATTCTTTGAGGAAAAAACAGCACATAATCAACTGCAGAGCTTCAACCAAAACTAATCGGAAGGGCTCTTTTTATCGCGATTCTGAAATTGACAATACAACCCCACTTAATATTAAAAACTCCTCATTTAACAATAGCTATATTTTCATATAAATTCATATAAAACAACTTCAAATTAAATAGGTGACATAAAAAAAACACTTGAAATTTCAAGGCAATTGCTCAAGGAATTCAATTCTAGAAATATCTGCCTTGTCTTAAGGACCCCATTGACAACAAAAGGCCAAACCATGACTTCCTTGTTCACTTTAGTTTCCCCACTTCCTGTTCAAACAGATGGCATGATCCACGGCCCAACACAGTGGCCTCTAGTGGCTAGAAGTAATAATAGTGCATGCTGCAGTCCGGCATGAACGCCACTTTAGAAAAAGGAGAAATCAACATAAAAAAAAAACAAAAATCACATCATCCTGTACAAACATGGAATCATATTCACATCTAGGAATAAATCAACAAATGAATCAATGAAACAGGGAATCAGCATTTTGTTTTGTTTTTTTGAAAGTCTCAATATTCATTCCTCCATTGAAAGGCAAGTCAACATTGATGGAAATGTTTGTGGGTTACGTTCCTCCCAGCCACTGGTAGATTGTCACAAGTCCATCTTAGATCCTACTGATTGCTTGATCACTGACCTCTTGTCGGTAGTGTTGTGCATTTCCATGACTGATTGGAAGGCTGTGAACGATACCACAGCCTCGAGGAGAGTGACGACACTTTACAGGGATTCCTCTGGGCTGCTTTACTGACTCTCTGCATCACACAACACCCAGGAACACAAACACCAGTTCTATTCCTGGTCCAGTGCAGTCCCACCACACTCCATTTGGTGGATGCTGTTACTGTAAGTAGGTTTGAACTGGGTTGAACTTGTAAAGTTCTCGGTATGACTTAATCTGATATGACTTGTGTCTGACTGATGATACATGTCATTTACACTGAACTGGTTATCTATGCGAAGCCCTTAACTTTGAATGAATTCTGCTCTGATTTTGATCGGGTTCCACAGACTGCATCAGTGTGGTCATTATTACCACTGTTAGTTTTGTGTTTAATGATGTTCTAAATGTGAGCATGAAAATGGTGACATGGTAAAATATTAAACATCTACACCAATTTTGAGCTAAATGCAGCTTCAGTCCAAAAGTGCTGATATGAACCTTTGTCAACCTGCAGTAGTCAAACTCTCATCCATCCCTTTGGTGGGGATCAAACTCCTCACCCTGGCAGTGGTAATACCTTACGCTGCTATGCTAACACCCAGACCTGACCATGTGAGTGCCTTATGCTACCTGCTGAGCTACAGTGACGATAAAACCCACAAAAATAAGCCAAAACATGTTTCTCGTTTGGTCCAGTGAGATCTAAAAGTATTTTCTAGCCCAGTAAGTCCTGGCTTATGTCAGTTCAGGTCTCACTCTCATTTTACCAGCAGAGTTACTGAGGTGGATGTCTGGAGGCAGGACTGTCCAGTACAATGAGTCATTGAGGAGTCTGATCTGGACTACATTGTTCAAGTCATCCTCAGACATTCATGTCTACAGCAGGTCACTGGTTCCTTGTATTATAAAAACCCAGATCTCTTCTTCGAAAGGCAGAAAGAAACAGCAGTATCCTCTTTGTCTCACTGGTCTTCGACCTGGAGGCCGGCTGCCACTCAAACAGAAATCTCATAGGTGGTGCCTCCTACACCTGTCACCTTCTTCACCCCACCACCCTGGGGCTTATGGGCGGGACTCTGTGTCAATGCCGAACTGGGATAGGCCACTCGGGGCCGGGCAGACACGCTGACTGGGTGAGAGGGAGAGGAAGGAGCGGAGCAGGAGGAGGTGGAGGAGAAGGGCTGGCCGCCGTTGGTCCGACTCAGAGGTTTCATCTGGATCAGCTCATCCCTGATTTTACCAAAACACAAGGACAAAAAGAAACCATGAGAGTGATGGTTAAGCACAGGAAGTCCAGAGTTCATTTGAGTCCTATTATCCAAATTTCACCACTTCATTTTCCAACAGCTGACTTATTCCTGCAATACATAAGACATTAAATACACCTCAGGTGCTTTCACACTTGTAGGTTAGTTCACTGGCTTTGTGCAAACAAACAGACTGACAGGTAACTCAATCATTGAACAGTTCTGGTGAGTCTCATGCTGCATCGTCAGGACACACATGTGAAATCAAATTCCAGCGTATGGCAGCAGGTCACGCTGCACATTAACAGGTAGAGGGGTTTCTGCAGGGGTCTAGGGGTTTAGCTGAACTAAAAATGTTTTAATCACATATAGAGTGCAATTGAATACCTTTTTCATAATCAAACCATCTAAAGTAAGAAAGTACAATGGAAACCAAAGAATATTATTTAACATAATTTTTTCAATACTTCCGAAGAAGTACATAACAATAATGTAGTCATTTTTAATGATATAATCTGGGATGGCTATGTCACATACTGTTTAATGTAACTAATGAAGCAGCAATGCACACAGAGCAAGATATAAGCTCAGCATACTGCCACAACATACTGTTCAAACACGCAAGTTGTGAAAGGTTCATAATTTCAGATGAAAACTAAATACTTGTCAGAAATGTTCTACATTATTTTCTTTCAGCTGACAGAAACAATAAGAAGGAAACTGAACTGGAAAGTGGTTGCGACTGTCCTGAATGTTCCCCAGGTTTCAGTACAGCAGTACTTCAGTTAGTTATGTAATGCTAAAGCTTGCTGGTGAAACAGCTCGTCTCTGAGTGTAGAGGCTGAAGTATTCATATCAGACTAATACTCCATTAGAAAATGTTGGAATGATCAGAAACATGTTAATAGTTGGTTTGTCACTCATTCACCCTTTACACTGTCATACACAGATGCACAATCGATCCTCTCTGTGGTTAAAGGACCACAGTAGTAAAACTAAACTTTTGCAGTTGTAGAGTAAGTGCAAATAACACAAACAGGGAGCAGGACGGAAAAGCAACTGTGTCAACAGGACAGAAACACACACATCAACACGTTAGATGATGAACTGTTACCATGCAATGTAACTCAGTAAACTGCCTCAGCTAAAACAAGAAAAACTAAACTGTTTCTTTGATACAATGCAAGACTGTGGGATCTGGTACTGTTGTTCATTCCCGGGAAGAAACACACAATTCCATGTATGTGTGCCCAACTGTGTCAACTGTGTCCAGATCAGATATAATGGCCTCTTTTTATATATTGCACATCTTTGAGACAACAGAAAGACATGTAGATATTGTCATTTCATCTTGGATGTTTTCATGTACTTTCACATTCTACATCTGCAACTGTTACAAGTCTGAATTGATGTTTTAGTACATCTTTCTCCATAGATTGTTACTTATATTCTAATACTAAAATTGTGTCTCTCTTCAGTTTTTATTACAAGGCTGTATTATGTTGAACGGTTACTGTGCACAAAACTGTCTTGCTGCCACTTAATATTAGGTTGGTGGCTCTTATATGGGCACACACTTCACATTGTGCATGTGGATAGAGATTTGTCTGTAGAGGGCAGATCGCACTGGAACAAAATAATGAAGTGACCAAAGTGAAGGTGGAAATGATGCAAAGGACAAAAACAAACAGGCAGACCACAACACCACACACGACAATGAGAAACCTGACAGACAAATACAAGACAAGCAAAGGGAAAAGAAGGAGCAACTCACAGGAAATCTGGCAGGAGGAAGAGGAGGAGAGAAGGGAAGAGGAGGAGGAGCAGTCAATCAGGTTTTCAGGCGGGCAGGTTGTTTTTTTGAGGGTCAGCAGCAAACCAATCATCCTGACAAAAGGTGAAACTCATACTCACTTCGGCGCTTGTATTCCTCCTCCTCCTCCCATTCCTCCACTTCCTCCTACTCCTGCCGCGTTCTCTCCGGCTGATGCGGAAGCCTTTCGAACCAGCCGGTACTGCATTTCGGCGGCGCAGCAGCACTCGAGTAAGAGAGTGACTTGCCCAGAGGTGGAGGGTGTGGGGAGCGGGGAGGGTGAGTCGTGGAGGTGGAGGAGGAGCCCAGAGGGGTGTCAGTGGAGCGGGTGCGGTAGGGATAAGCATGGTGAGGTGGTGCGTGAGGGGCAGCGAAGCGGGGAGGGCGTGAGGTAGAGGAAGAGGAGTGGTGGTGGTGATGAGAGTGGTGGTGGTGGTGATGGTGGTGGTGATGATGGTGTGGGGGAGGAGGGGCAGAGGAGGAGGGGGGACCCGAGCCCTGAGCGGCAGGTGGGGGGTGAGCACTGGTGTGGGGCTCCCCCAGCAGGCGCTCCCTCTCTGGAGGAGGTGGTGGAGAGGAGGATGTGGAGGAGGAGGAGCGATGTAGGAAGGGGTGGTGGTGGTGGTGGTGGGAGGAGCGGTGGTGGTGATGAGGCGACTGGGAGGACTGGGAATGTATCTCAGCAGCTCTCTGTTGTGACGACAGGAAGGGGGAGCTGTAGCCGCCTGCTGCCGGCGTGCAGGGTCTCCCAGAGGAAACCTCCGGGGCTGCTGAACCCGCCGCCACCCCTTTGTCGAACTCATCACTCCCTGCTAGTAAGCTGTCATATGACAAGCTCCCATTGCGGGACGGATGGTGAGGTGGGGGCGTCTGATTGGCTAAGCTCTTGAAGCTGGCTGAGGTGGTGGTTGCCTCTGAGACATGGGTGACGCCTGCTGCAGTGTGGGTCGAGCTGGAAGATCGCGACGCCACTCCTGATAGGACGGTGGGGTCAGAGAAGGAGGGGTATGAGCGTCCACCGAGGGAGTAGCCAGGGATGCCCCCTCCTCCCACCTCTCTTCCTGCCTCTCTCCTCTCCCCACCTCCTCCCCCTCCCACTTTGTCAGATGAATTGTCCCTGCGGTCCAGGCTGGGCTGGGAGCGGAAACCAGGCTGCTGGCTGGCCTGGAGGAGGGAGGAGGTGGAGGAGGAGGAGTCCCTCGCACTGCCAACACTCTCCCCTCGACTTAACTAGAGGAGGCAGCGGAGGAGAAAGAGGAGGGAAAGTGAAGGAGAGGGGGGCAGGAGGAGGGAAAAGAAACAACAAGAAGCTGAGCACGTAAGAGCAGAGAGCTATGTGGAGTTAAACCATGAATGTCTGCTGCACCCTAACTCCCTCTAGTGTTGACATCCTGAAACTGTTGCTGTTGGCAATGTTTCTCCAGACAGGAAGTAAATCTAACCAATTACCACAAAATGACAAAGGAAGGCTGAATACCTCATGGATAAATCAAGGCTCTGCACACTTCGGTCCAAAGCATGAATCTAACGAGGCATTGCTCCCTGTGACTGAACCATCATCGCAGCAAACAGGAAATTATCCTTTGTTTTATCTGTGGAGCTTTCTATTTTGGGTGTACTGGCAATTGCCAACAAAACAATACAGCCTTCTCATGGTATGTAGTGGCTGATTTCAAATAGAAAATGTATTGTACAGTACTCAAAGGCTGTAAAAAGAATTCAAATAAAATGTACTTTATTCACTGTATCTTCACCTGCTGCCTGCTGTTCATTATCTGGTTGAGATTTCATACCTGCTGCTTGCACTCCATTTAAAAAGCCTTGCCACTATGTTAGTAAGTGTTAAGCTGAAATGGGGGCACAGCTGTTCTGAAGTGCACTTCACAAGTGTACTTGCATGCAAAGCTTAGGTGTCCTCTATTTGATGTCATTAGAAACTTTTGTCCTGATAAAGGTCTACTGACTCAAAGCTTGTCTTCATATTGAAATATGTTAGTGTGCCAAGTCCACCTTTCTCCATATTAGATATTAAATGTGTTCAAATTTCCATGCCAACATTGTTTTTAGTACCGTGTGTGAGGGTTTAAAAGGAACTAGAAAAGCAACAGAATATAAAACAGTAAATGACAATAGTGTATGAACAGCAGTTATTTTCTGTCAGTCATATTTGTACTAACCAACTGCACATCAAGCACATAATATAGGAAAATGTGTCTCTCCTCGGTCAAGGAGCTGCAGGGGAATGCCAAGGTCACACAGGAAATTCATTACCAGTTACAAATTACAAGACATAATATTCTAAATGAAAACTTGAATTCATAAAATATTAAACAAAATAATTTTCTTCATACTTTTATAGGCAGTGGTGACAAAAGATTTGTTACTGGGATCAGAACTTCATATACATTTCCTCCTAATATTTCCAAAACCCCACAACACAGCAAAAGAGGGAAAGAAGTGGATCTTGTCATTTCTTCTTCAGTATTCTGAATCACTCTGATGGTTTACTTTATCGTATAAGTTAGCTGGCTTTTATCTGGGGCATCAGGAAATGGTTTTACCATATAGGACCAGCTCAGGTGACAAGAGCATGAAACATGTAAGAGATCAAAGGCTACAAATGATGGTAAAATGGTGACTGGTGAATCTACAGGAGACACATTTCTAATCAGGAATAAGGAAAAAAAACTGAAAAGAAAATTAATGAAGAGATGTTGGAACAACAAACTAAAAGAAGACTGTTTGGGGACTGAAAGGTTGGAGGAGATACACCAGATATGGGTATAAATACTGAGAGAACCAAATGATCTTTAGCAATTCAGATGTTTTCTTTGATTTACACAAAAATATTTACACACACACACACACACACACACATATATATACATATATACATACATACATATATATATATATATATATATATATATATATATATATATATATATATATATATATATATATATATATATATATATATATATATACATACACACACACACACACACTACACACTTATCCTTATACTCCTGTTTAATGCCATAATAGATGAATCTGGACACTGACCATTTGAATTGTATTAAATCAGTATTTCACCCACATCCAGAGCAAATGGAAAAGGGCTGGAAATAAAGTTAAAAGTGAAGATAAGATGGGGAAAAAATGCTTTCAGGACAATCACTTACTGATACTGATCAACAGAAAGCCACTGAGAAACCAAACCAAGATGGCCGACATGAAATCAAAGGAAAAACAAAAACAAAAATAGAAATGCATTAGATTGAAATCAAAGAGATGAAAGAAGCAGAGCTAAAATGAAAAAATGTAACACACACACACACACACACACACACACACACACACACACACACACACACACACACAGTCTCCCCTGTGTTTTACACACATCAGCCCTGTGTGTTTATGCGTCACGTGCATTACCTGGTTGGCGTAAGCGTGTGTGAGCGCTGTGTGGTTCTTGCCGGGGCTGTAGGTGGGCCTGTATTTGTACATGGTGGGGGTGGGAGGGGCTTTGTTCAGTAGACTGCACTCTGTAGGAGGGTGGGAAGAGAAGAAAAAAAAATGTATAAAAATATCACTGTGAAATCAACATACAATCAGACCAATGTTTACTTTTTAATAACAAGAAAGTGCAGATGGCTGCTGAAAGTCAGAGCTGTAGCAGGAAGTTAGAAAGCATTACCCTCTGTGTTTCCTCTGGTGATTCCAGGGTAACGGAGCTCTGGTTTAGGAGGCGGAGGAGGCTCAGCGTCACATGACTGGCTCTCCATCATTTCCAGACTGGACTTGGACTGGAGAGAAGAGTGAAGACAGATAAGAGACAAAAGGTCAAACTGGTAAAACTGCTCTTGTTTTGTATGCATGACGTATGTATACAAGTCTGTACAGCGCAGTGACAGAAAAGGCTGAATAAATGAGTGGAGACACATAATGATACTTTCATATATGACAGGGAGGCACATATTATGGCCTTTGTTGTTACATCAACCATCTTTTGAAGTTGCTTTATAAACTGAAATGAATGAAAAAATAAAAATGACAAACTGGAAGAATGCCGATGTTTCATTTAGGTGTTTCAAAGCCAATGTTATAAGCTTAGGTCGAACAAAACCAATCATCAACCTTAATAATCCAATATTCACATCTTCCCCAGTGTGGCAGGTTTTTTGTTTTGTTTTCTTTAAATTGCAGCAGTTGGTGGAAAATGAACCCAAATCAATCATGTTTGGCCTCTACCAATGATAAATAAAAAACTCTTGTACCATTTAGTATCCTTTGTTATGAAGTGTAACGTACTGTCTGGGCTGATAAAGGTGGTTGTGTTTATTGATGCGACCTCACAGGATTTCTGGCTACAGAATTTCAAACAGTTTTTAAACCCTTGCTGCCATCTGGACCTGCCTATATGCAAACTTACCACCTGTGTACCAACAGGCAAAGCAATTCCATTTTTTTCTTTAACACAGTTTAACACTCAAACAGATTTTTTTATGGCACTAGTACAGATTGTCTCTATGATCACCCCTCCTGCAGTTCTTACCCGGTGCAGGTCTCCCTGTATGCCGTTGTCCAGGATCTTTGCAGCCAGCTGGGCCTCTGTCAGCTGGGGCCGCAGAAAAGGAGGCTGCACACACACACTCTGCACACACTTCTTTCTGCCCAGATACCTGCAGAGAGCACAGACACAGTGAGTGCCCACATCATAAAGACCAACCACCACACAAGGACTCTGTTGTTACAGATTTCACTGGAATACAGTGATTCACTAGCTGAGCATGTCTTTGTAAGGTTTTGCAATGCTTATGAACAGCTGACCATTAGAAAGAAAAATGTAAAACATGCACCTGGGTGCCTGTGAGCTGCAGAGAACATGAGAGACATTCTTCCAACAGCCATTGGTGAACGGGTTAACACCTCCTCTGAACTTCCCTGTTACCTGGTAAAAGAAAAAGGAGGCCACAGAAATACTGAGTTACATAAAAATTGAACATTAAGATGTACAAAAATGCATTCAAAACATGGACACTAAATGTTTTGTAGAAAGAATCAGTGACACATTTTCAAAATTTCTATATCAATTACAAAATTTCTGGGACTCAGAAATTATTTTACTCTGAAGTCACTGATGTACTGAAACACAGAGTATCCTACCTGTTCATTGGTAGTTCTGCCTCTGGCCACAAGCACTATGTGGAAACCAGTTAGGCCAGCGACAGGGATGAAGAACAAGCCTGCAACACACATTACAGCCAGCCTGAGAGCACAGGGGGTCAAGGAATATCTTAAGAGAGAGGTTCAACAAACACATGGAGACCCATAGACAACACAAATAGATTTCATGGCATCATTCCTATCATGTATAAAACAATATTTCAGAGTCACCAAAATAATTCAAATTCATCATGGAAATCTGTTGCACTGGAACAATCATGACAGTTAATCCTTTCCAATAATTTCAATACTTTCGGTACCTCTGACATTTTCCCCAAATTTGTAACCTTTTTAGGTACAGACATCTGTCTCAACAACAACATCTGAGCCACTGGGATACAATAGTTTGCTACCAAAAACTGGACTGATAATGTCTGTTTAAGCAAGTTAGCAATTATTCAAGCCAGTTAAAGGCAAGTCTTCATTACTTGTCTCAGATTGTTGACAGTGAGATGAATCTTCGGGACATCTGATACAACCACAGCAATTTATTGAGATTTACTGAGGTAGATACCACTGCACCTAAACAGTATCGGTAATCTAAAATGAATAAGATGAAAAAAATTGATGGGAGAGGTCCTTAAAGGATACGTGACAATGGCGTGCAGGCGGTCAATGTTCTGGCGGTGGTAGAGGATAAAGAGCAGACCAAAGCCAAACACAGCCATGATGTGAGCCGTCAGAGACAGGAGGAAGAGGAAGAAATAGCGGTAGTTCCTCCGGCCGATGCAGTTGTTCACCCACGGACAGTGGTGGTCGAAGTCCTACATTGAGAGTTAAAAGACACTGTGGTCAGAAACGACAGCACTGTTCAACATGAATATAGCTAGCAGAAAGAGTTGTATCATTCTTTACTTTCTGATAAGTAAAGCGCCTGCAATTTACATTATATACAATCTACATTACATACAATGTGGAGTATGACAAATAACTGATAAGGAATTGGTTTTGATGCTTGACTTTAGATTCATTACAAAGTCACAAGTTGTTTTTGGTCCCATTAAAAACCTGCATGTTCTATGGGCGTAACTTAGGGTCATTTCTCTAACTGAACCGGTATCTGTGATAGTTAACAGTTTCAGCTTTCCCTGAGAGATGTCATGCCTTAAACAGGATAATCATACCTTTGGTTTCTACTACAGAGGGATGGGAGGCCTTGGATAATGTACAGTAGTATATTTAGTTACTTCACTGATTCTGTTGCTCTCAAGTCAGTGTTTCCTCTTGCTGCTGAATAATTGCTGAATAATAAGCACTGCTGCTTAAATCCTCCCTCTCCTCATTCTTCAAAGGAAATCTATGTAGCGTACCTCATTAGGGAAAAGCACAGTGTGTAATGTTTGTGCATAGGGAGTGTGTGGTTAAGCAAGTGTGAGAGAGCGACCAACAGAAAGTGATTGTAGCGGAACAGAGGCCAAGGTCAGCAGTAGGTAAATGTACAGTATTCCCCTATAGGAGAGCCACAGAGCTCACAGGCAGGATGAAGCCTTTATCAGTTTTAGCCTGAGAAAATGTTTGTAACTCAGTGCAGCAGTTTTTGTTAACTTTTACTTAATTATACAGTCAATAAAATCACAACAGCACAGCTGGTGAAATACATTCTAGGAGAAACACTAAGTTTCTTTGGCCCTGATTTTGATCTGAGTCTTTAATATTGGGTATCTACCGATACCATATCTGATCACATACATACATTTCCTAAGCAGCTCATATAAAATCAACATATTTAACCAAAGTTGCAACAACAAGCATATCTTCCTGACCTTGTAAAGCCATAAAGGAGGTGAGACACAACCATGTCTTTCTAAAAGCAAATATTGAGCCATTTGTGTTCTTATGGTAGTGGACAGAAACTGTACCATTGCTGACAGTAACGATCCCTTTTTGATTTTAGTTTGTGTTCCACGCACTGTTGTTATAGCCACACATTTACTTTAGCTACATTCTTGCAGCCTAAGCTATTTTACTTGTCCATGAACATTTGATCTAACTGTTATCTGAGCCACTTCTTTAGGTATTCTTCCAATCCCTCTGCACTAGCAGACAGAGGTATGATAATATTTACCTATACTAGCTATTTAACTGTTGCAGTAAGTAATCAGAAGTCACATATATCATTCACACAAGGTATCACAGGGCACAACTGTGTGTTATTTTCATACTGTACACCCACAAATGTAATTCCCATCATATACATAGTCATCTGAAGATAGTGCTATTGTGTTTGATTGGTACCCTGACCTATATCCATGCTTTTAATTTTAATGGATGCTTATTAAAATGATGCAGCATTTGCAAATTACTCTAATATAATCTAACCTAATTTGTCAATTAGTCTTTATTTCAATAGTCTGAAATAATGTTTCACCTCTCTGCACATCCATTTATTTTAAACAGCGTGTCCTAAACCTGTGTAGGCTAATCTAATGTAACGCAAAATTGGTTCAGGATAGTTAATAAATGTAGGAGGATACCTGATTTGAATTTAATATGCAAACACAAAGAAACACAAAGCCATGTTACCATCAAAGTATTTTTATGCACATTATCTAAATTAGAAATACTGGATGGAAGCAGCAAAAATTAAACAAAACTTCCATAGTTCCACTCAGAAGTCGCATATATAATTCACACAAGGTATCACAGGGCACAGGAATAATGCAAATAGCAATATGTATACCCTCATGTCAGTTGGAAGACCACAGAATCTGTTTATTGCAGAAGCAAATAAGGCATTATGTATGAAGTGCTGCCACTGGCTGTATTTGTGTTTTGTTCATTCAAAAGGTTGTCCAGACTTTGTCACAACAGATCAACACTGACACATCTTGCTCCACCAGAAATCATTAAAGAAAACTGTGTAACATGAGACTAATTGTTGATGAAGTTTAGTCAGTCGGCCCAAACTGGCTTTACAAATGTTAACATGGGCCTACTTTAGACTAAGTGTGCATGCTGGGGCTGTATTAAGTCATTTGAAACTATATGACATACATAGTGAATGGGTGAGTGTGAGCACACCTCGACACAGTTGTCACAGACGGAGCAATGGGAGCACCGTGGTGGTCTGTAGAAGCGGCAGGTTGAACACCACTTCATCCTGACCTGGATCCCTCTGATCTCCACTGTCTTGTAGAGGGGAGCACGGAAGTCATCCTCCTTGTCTTCGTCCTCCTCAGCTGCAGAGATGAGAACAGACAACACACACATGATTACACAACTACACAGAAAAGGCAGTAATCAAGATGTGAATACTGATATCAGAACATACACTGATCCTCACACCATTGTTTCTGCACAACTTGTCATTAAACCATTGCACAAGACTTCACTGTTTACATTTTCAATTTTCCTGCATTCTACAGCAGGAAATTACTGATTAGTGCAAAATCTGATGATACCAATACCTTGCGTCCACAAGATTCTTTACCCTGTTTTCTCCTATCCTAGCTCAACCACAGGTCAATTAAGACAGTCAATTAGCAAGTCATGTAGATTACTTAATGTGACTGCTGTGAGTTGTTAACTTCTATTTCAGCTCCTCCCCTTTCTGATCTACCATTAATGTCCTATTTGACAGTTTGATAGTTTTTCTATCAGTCTTCTGAGGCTATTAAAAAGGAAATAGGATTTTGAGGCCCTAACTGAAGATCATCTTGGTATGTGGATAAGCAAAAAATGTATAAACTTTAAAACAAAGCCAACAACTGGAATATTAACATACTAACAGTATGTGTGCCTGTCACATATAGACAATACATTTAACCATCAACAAACTCACCTCTTGGGAAGATGCCCGGGTCCATAAATGTGGCCATACTGAAGTTTGCCAAAACAAACAGGAAGATGACTCCATTGTAGATGGGCACAGCTACTGAAAAACGCTCAGAAAGCCATGGACACCTGAAACATGAACAGAAAAAACTGTGTCTACCACTCATGACTGAGATTATGAATTTGTATTGATCTAAAATTTCTTTGGAAGTGTTATCACAACATGTCTGTATGCTCAAACCTGAAAGTGTAAGAGGATTCAAAGTAAGCTGTATCACTATCCACATGTAACACTAGCCGTACCTTTGTACGGCTGCGTCTAATTCATAGCATACATAGATAGGTAACATCCCATCTATTCATTTTGAAAGAGCAATAGCCAATGAAGAACTCTGTAGGAATGTAGGATCATTCAGCCCTCGTCCCTCTGCAGTCCAGGCAAACATTAATATTAAAAGTATTTATTCATTCATATTTATTTTTAATAACAAGCCAACATATACCAATTAATTACAACCATATTACTGCTTCATGGTCTTCTAGGGGGTTTCTTTGTTGTTTTTGTGTTATTCCCTAATTCTAATGTGGCATTCCCTAACAGTATTTAGTGTTGAATTAATTCAAAAGTGAGAAAATCAGAGTGAACATGAGAGTGACAGCAGTGAAAAAAACACTAAGACTCAGGGAGAAAGAAACAGTGAGAGATTGGATGATGAGCTTTTGTCAGGGCGACAGATGTTGGCCTATTTTCTCCTCACTAATCTGAAGCACAGAGCTGACTGCCCACCACACTGACCACACACACAGATTACATTTTCACACACACACAAATACACACAGACAGGAGGACACACACACACACACTTACTAACACCTATCAATGTGACTTTCTCTCACATTGTTTCTCCCACAGACACTGCTTCACATACTCCAACCCTCACCACTACTTTTCCCTTCTCACACAATCATTCTCTGACAAACACACACAACCCATTCCAGGGCGAGGCGTGAGCAAGATTAGTGTTGACAGTCTATAACACTATTGACTTAGCACTGTGTCAGAAACACTCATGGGGCTTAAGGGCCTCAAGGTGGATAAATCTGAAAATACTGTTAACATGAAAACGACATCAGTTCATTTCACAAAGCTGTTTTCAGGTTGTTTGTTGAAATGTTCAGCATCTATACTTGTATTCCTAAAGTGTGCAGAGCCTTCCTTGCAACAACACAAGGCAACACTACATAACTGTGCCAGCATTTCAAAAAGCATTTAAAAAAGCAAGTTGAGGCTGTGTATGATGAGTGCATAGTCAAACCCAACTACCAGTGTATCAAACGAACAGACTAGCACATGTTCAGAGATGTCACTACCAGTGAGAGCCACATAAGTCTTGAGGAAAGGCAGAAAGCCTGGATGAACAGATAAGTGAGGGCCTTATCCAGAGCCAAAGAAAAGCTGCCTTTCAGTCAGGGGACAGGAAGCATACAACACCACTAAAATGAGACTGACAGTTGGCAAAGCAGAGACCTCAGGAGAGACTGGAGAGAGACCTCAACATAGACAACACCAAAAAAGTCTGTAGTGTCTACTGTAAATGACTACCACCCTGTAGCACTCTTTCCCCTCTGATGAAGTGCTTTGAGAAACTGCTTCTCCAGCACATACAGAACAACATCCCAGCCAGCCTGCGCTTACCAGTTTGTGTTCAGAACCAATGGATCCAGAGGACGCAATCTTCACTGTCCTCCACTTAGTCTACACCCAGTATAACAACACCATCAGAATGCTGTTTGTTGATTTCAGCTCAGCAATAAACACAATCTCCCAAAAGAAACTCTTCCTCTTTCATGTCCAACACTAGAGCTCCCCCAATGCTGTGTGTTCAGCCCCCCTCATGTTCATGCTGTACACCCACTAAAAACACTTGCTGGAGGTGTTCATCTATTAAAAGGTTGATGCAACAAATAGGTGATGGATTGTCTGTGAATAGCGGTAAGTTCTTGACTGCCAGGATCTTTAATCCATGCTTTTTTTCTGACATCAGAATCTTATTTGCTTCAACCTGGCTGACAGAAACACACTTACTTAACATTTTACCAGTCGAAACAATTATAGCCAGGTGTCAATCCACATACAGAGTAAATTTAACTGAATTTAGAGAAATCCAAAATCATCCCCATTCAAAAAAGCAAACTCAGTGATCCATGTTCAAAGAACAAGGCCCTGCTATCTATTACTGTTATGTTCGTTATGATTATTCTGTTTGTCAGACAAAAAAACAATTTAGACAAAGGAAGACACTGTTGCCACTTACGTGAAGCAGAAGAAGAGCGTGGTGGAGCCAACAAGGAAGAAGGTGGCTGCGGACACTGGAACGTAGCGGGAGGGTCGCAGGGGTCTGCTGGGCGGGACCACGGCGTGGGGCAGGGGTGACGAGGATGGACCCCGCCCTCCACTCTTACTGCTGCCACCTGGCATCACTTCCTATGTCTGGTGGCGTGTGTGTGTGTGCGCGTGTATGTGTGCGTGTATCTGTTCAGCAACTGGTATGCCAAGCAATTAATCATTCAGAGTTAAATGTCTCTTTAGGTGCATTGAGTGGATTTGGATTTGATTATTCTAGGGGTAGAAATAAAGGATTGGCAAAAAAAAAAAAAAAAAAAAGTGAAGGAGATGTACAAAAGGAGGCTTCTTCTTTCACATGGTAAAAAAAAGGTATCTCTTACAGAGCTGGAGATAAATACACAACACTATATCGATTCTACACAACATGTCATTCAATTACAAATACATGCCAATAGAAACTCGAAAGAAAGGTCTTTTCCCACAGGGGTAAAATTGTTTTAAAAAGATTAAGTCTGCTTGTTGTACAGCAAGGTAAACAAAGGCTAGGTGCAATTAAAAAACACTTCTGTCAAAACACAATAATTTAGTTCTTGGTGCTGTGACAGTCAAATGAAATCCTGACAGAGAAATCCTCAGCTAATTTGATAAACGTTGACGTTGTCTGATGTGACTTGGTCCAATTTGATTTGATTGGTCTGTAAATGAGAGTTTAGTAAGGTACAAGTATTTGCAGAGGTAGACCTATTTTGGTAGAACAACAACAACAAGGAATTACAAGATGGAAAAACAGCAAAAACAAGAAAAGAAATGAGCCCAAAAGAAAGATTGGAGAGGAGAGCTTGTAAGAAAAAACACCTTGGATGATAATGTGACTTGGCTTTCTATTATCCTTCAGTTGTGACTTTCTTCATCACAGAAAAAGTGCAGATCAAGGCATAAAATGGGAAATGGGCTGTTTGTAATCAAGTATGCGCTCGCAAAATGTATGGAGATTCCTGTTCACTTAGATTCAAGGTTTTTAGCACCTGTAGATCAGCAGTCTGGGCAGCCGTAGCAATGTGACAAAAAGTCTTACAAATAAAAAATGACAACCCCTTGCTCTCTGTTGGAGAAGAAGACAATCTGCTTTCAGTCCAGGATTCGTATTAGAAACAGAAGTCTATAAACGGGCCAGTGGAGCAGCCTGGTTTTCCTGTGTCGGGGCATCCCTAAACCCCGCCGGTGGCTAATTCAAACCACCTCACCTGCCAGCTGCACCAGGGATGTGATTGGAAGACAAAAAGAAGTAAGTGGTGGTGTGGTTCTACCGAAAACATCTGAGGGAACATCCAGTAGAACATCCATTAGTGTCCAAGTAACTTACACTGTTGACCTGAATTGCTGGGGGTTATGAGTAAAAAGATAATGGTATCTCATATATCAGCCAGAAATGACAACATTGAACAACTCAAGTTTCCCCAATGGTCATCTTGTTCCATTGTGTTAGATGATGGTTGTGCCTGTTAGTTCTGTAACCGTCTGCGTCCCAGCTACAGGCCGTTTTCTTTTTCCCCTTCTTCTTGAGGGACTTACAAGGGCCTTCCCGTCTGCTTTCTTCCCAAGCAGAGAGCGCTGAAGCTTGGATAACACCTTCCTACAACAATCCCTTGGAGAATACAGCAACTTCCTACAAATGTCCTCATCAAAAATGTGAAAAACTGTGGCTATTATATGTTGATGATGGATACTCCTCTGCCCTTTGAATCTTGAGCTCTTCCAGATTTCAAATCTCTTTGTCCAACCTCTAAAATAGGATGCTGATCACTGGTCTCCTGGTTTGTGATGTGGATGAAACCAAGAGGTTGCAGTATTGAATGTCAGTCTCATATAACAGGTGAATCCACTGTGATGGTTGGTCAGGATGCTGTGTCTACAATATAATAAGACAAAGAACAAGCTGGTTAAAAAGCAGATACTTCAGTCTATTTATTTTATCAAGTACTGTCTTTTAGTATCTTTTTTCTACAACAATAAGGAGCAGTCAGTCCACACAGGATAATAACAATAGGGTATAACAACACCCAAAATTCAATTTTCATTACAGCACGAAAACAAAGGAAGATAAGATTTTTGCCATTTATTTTGAAAAATGTTATCAATCATCAGTGGCTCAATGGTCATAAGTCTTATTGTAACAGCCACTCAAATACTGAAACACTGTCAACAGGAGAAAATAGACTAGACTAACATGAACATGTGAAGGCCCATTGTAGCTGCATTTAGGCACTCTAGGCACCACATGTCCTGTATTCCCTGACAGAGTGGTCACATCTCTGCAACCATAAACACTCTGTAACATCACTTCTTACTTTAGTGTGAATCTGCAGTGAGAGGCTGTAAATGACGTGTTTAAAGAGTTTCAGACAGACACGACTTTAGCTAAACAATGTCTGCACACACACTAACAATAATTATTGTGCTTTTTTGCTGTAACTAACCAGAAAACTCTCCCATACAGGTGGATCTAAATGTCGTGAAAAAAATCCTCCAGCTCTACTGGCACAATACAAATTCAGACTTGAAACTTAACTGAACCTCAACAATCACCAGTGGTTCACAACAGTTCTGAGGGAACACTTCCTCATTAGACAACTCTTGTTAACACAGTCTGCTTACAAGAAAAAGACTGGAGCAAGAATGCTGAAGGCGCCACACCGCTGTGGCAGCTACAACTTCCATACTTCTTCATTTATAAACTAGAGCAGTACTCATTTGAAACGTACCTGTTCGGAACGGGCAGATAGTTTGTTCTCTGGTACTGCTGGTTGCAGCTTTCTTAAGAACAACTCATCCAAAAAATCTTTACACTCGACACTGCTCTTCCCAGGGTCCTCAGACACACATGTGCGAAGTGTGAAGTTGATCAGATGGATAATTGTTGAGATAAACCGAGGACAGACAGATAGACTCCTAGCATTAATAGTTAGATAGGGAAACACTGGGTGCCACAAATATCCAACGTTAAAAACAAAGTTATGCTGTCGCCTTCTCACCTAGTTTAATTAAAGACTGGGATAAAAAGAGAATGAGAGTGAGTGACAGAGAGGTGGTTGAATGAGAGAGTGAACTGAGAGGGAATGAATGAGAGAAACTGAATGAAGGAGAAATAAGACTATTTGTTGATCTTTTCATGGTCACACTGTAAAGCTGAAGTATGTAAATAACCATCAAACATGCAGCTGCATGCATGTCAGCTGCTACGACATACTGCAGTTTCTGTCTTCTTTTCGCCTTAGCATGTCTTCTTTGGATTTATTCACTGCATCCATTCAAACAGAAGTCTTGCAACAGTAAATACAAAGAACACAATCTCTCTAAGTTCTTGATTCCTTGTGTGAAAATTACATAGCAAAAGCAGGTGTCATCTTTTTAATCCACTAGTGGTATAATCTGTCTTGTCTTCACGCCTCTTTAGATGCAGTCAGAGAAAGGAGAGCGCAGAGGGGACATATAGCTCCTCAGCTTACCTGTTCTGGTTCAATAGTTCCTGGAACATTTTGGTCGAAAAGGGTCATCACTCTTTAGCTGTCTTTCACAACAAATACGTTCATTCGTTGCTCTGATTGGTATTAAGAGTACTTTTAACTATAGGTGCAGTAACCCAAAAACTATAATTGCAGCTGTGGACAGGGACAGCAGCAAAAAACGTACTTAGATTTTAATTGTATTTTAATATTTTCACCACCTTGCCATCAGTCCTTTCCTTTGGCACTACATTTTGTGAATCATAGAACATCCATATTGCTATGTCTATTGGCTCTTTCAGATTGTTCAGTCTCCATCTGCAAAAGTTCTTCTGAATTCTCTTGTCTCCAGGTGAGTTCTACAGTTGAGGAAATGTAGTGCCAAAGAAAAGAGCTATAAGCAAGGTAAAGCAGTGAAAGTACTCTATACATATCAGAAATTTAACCTAATATTGTTTTTTTTTCCCCAATGTGTACTCCAGCCTGCTTCTCCAAACAGAGAGCATGCTGACCGCCATCTACTGCAGGTAATACATTAACTATGGAGAAATACCTTACAACCCTATTTCAGGAAATCTGAACTATCCCTTTAAGCAGAGACTGCTGTTTGCAGAAACAATGACAGGCAGACAGACACAGTCTCTGTGCACAGTTGTTCACTTTATGGACTCAAGACTTCAACCCTCCCCTCCTTGAACCGCCACCTTACTGTGGTGGAGGGGTTTGTGTGCCCGAATGATCCTAGGAGCTATGTTGTCGGGGGCATTACGCCCCTGGTAGGGTCTCCCATGGCAAACAGGTCCTAGGTGACGGGCCAGACTAAGAGCGGTTCAGAAGCCCATCATGAAAAGAAGAATATCAAGGACCGTTACGTCGCCCGGATTGGCAAGTTACCGGGGCCCCACCCTGGAGCCAGGCCTGGGGTTGGGGCTCGCAGGCGAGCGCCTGCTGGCCGGGTCTTTGCCCACGGGACCCGGCCGGGCTCAGCCCGAAATGGCGACGTGGGTGGGCCCGCCTTCCAGTAGGCTCACCACCCGCAGGAAGGTCCATGAGGGGCCGGTGCAATGTGGTTTGGGTAGCAGTCGTGGCAGGGGGCCTCGACGACCCAATCCCTGGAACAAAACTCTGGCAATAGGGACATGGAATGTCACCTCACTGGGGGGGAAGGAGCCTGAGCTCGTGCGGGAGGTTGAGAGGTACCGGCTAGAGATAGTTGGGCTCACCTCCACGCATAGCTTGGGCTCTGGAACCCAGCTCCTTGAGAGGGGCTGGACCCTCCACTACTCTGGAGTTGCCCAGGGTGAGCGGCGGCGAGCTGGTGTGGGCTTGCTTATAGCTCCCCAGCTCAGCCGCCACGTGTTGGAGTTCACCCCGGTGAACGAGAGGGTCGCTTCCCTGCGCCTTCGGGTTGGGGATAGGTCTCTTGCTGTGTTTCAGTGTGCCTACACGGGCCAAACAGCAGTACAGAGTACCCGGCCTTCTTGGAGTCCCTGGGAGGGGTGCTACTTGATAGTGCTCCGGCTGGGGACTCCATTGTTCTACTGGGGGACTTCAACGCTCACGTGGGCAACAACAGTGATACCTGGAGGGGCGTGATCGGGAGGAACGGCCTCCCCGATCTGAACCCGAAAGCGGTGTTCTGTTATTGGACTTCTGTGCTAGTCACGGTTTGTCCATAACGAACACCATGTTTCGAGCATAAGGGTGTCCATCAGTGCACATGGCACCAGGACACCCTAGGCCGGAGGTCGATGATCGACTTTGTTGTCGTTTCATCTGATCTCCGGCCGTATGTCTTGGACACTCGGGTAAAGAGAGGGGCTGAGCTGTCAACCGATCACCACCTGGTGGTGAGTTGGATGGCTCCGCTGGCAGAGGAGGAAGTTGGACAGACCTGGCAGATCCAAACGTATTGTGAGGGTCTGTTGGGAACGTCTGGCCGAGCCCTCTGTCAGGGAGGTCTTCAACTCCCACCTCCGGAAGAGCTTCTCACAGATTCCGAGGGAGGCTGGAGACATTGAGTCCGAGTGGACCATGTTCTCTGCCTCCATTGTCGACGCGGCAGTTCGAAGTTGTGGACGCAAGGTCTCTGGTGCCTGTCGTGGTGGCAATCCCCGAACCCGGTGGTGGACACCGGAAGTAAGGGATGCTGTCAGACTGAAGAAGGAGTCCCTATCGGACCATGTTGGCCTGTGGGACTCCTGGACGCAGTTGACAGGTACCGGCAGGCCAAGCAAGCCGCAGCCCGGACGGTCCTGGAGGCAAAAACTCGGGTCTGGGAGGAGTTCGGTGAGGCCATGGAGGAGGACTATCGGTCGGCCTCGGAAGAGATTCTGGCAAACCGTCCGGCGCCTCAGAAGGGGGAAGCAGTACTCTGCCAACACTGTTTACAGTGCGGGTGGGGAGCTGTTGACCTCAACTGAGGACATTGTCGGACGGTGGAAGAAATACTTCGAGGATCTCCTCAATCCCACCGACTTGCCTTCCAATGAGGAAGCAGAGGATGGGGACTCTGAGGTGGACTCATCGTCCATCACCCAAGCCGAAGTCACTGAGGTAGTTCGTAAGCTCCTCGGTGGCAAGGCGCCGGGGGTGGATGAGATCCGCCCTGAGTACCTCAAATCTCTGGATGTTGTGGGGCTGTCTTGGCTGACACGCCTCTGCAACATTGCATGGAGGTTGGGGACAGTAGTACCTCTGGAGTGGCAAACTGGGGTGGTGGTCCCTCTTTTTAAAAAGGGGGACCGGAGAGTGTGTTCCAACTACAGAGGGATCACACTTCTCAGCCTCAGCCCCGGGAAGGTCTACGCCAGGGTACTGGAGAGGAGAATTCGGCCGATAGTCGACCCTCGGATTCAGGAGGAACAATGCGGTTTTCGTCCTGGTCGTGGAACAGTGGACCAGCTCTATACCCTCCACAGGGTGCTTGAGGGTTTATGGGAGTTTGCCCAACCAGTCCACATGTGCTTTGTGGATCTGGAGAAGGCATTCGACCGACCGTGTCCCTCGTGGTATTCTGTGGGGAGTGCTCCATGAGTATGGGGTCCGGGGGCCTTTGCTAAGGGCTGTTCGGTCTCTGTACGACCGGAGCAGGAGCTTGGTTCGCATTGCTGGCAGTAAGTCAGACCTGTTCCCAGTACATGTTGGACTCCGGCAGGGCTGCCCTTTGTCACCGGTCCTGTTCATAATCTTTATGGACAGGATTTCTAGGCGTAGCCAGGGGCCGGAGGGAGTCAGGTTTGGGAACCACAGGATTTCATCTCTGCTTTTTGCAGATGATGTTGTCCTGTTGGCTTCTCATCAAGCCAGGACCTTCAGCATGTGCTGGAGCGGTTTGCAGCCGAGTGTGAAGCGGCTGGGATGAGAATCAGCACCTCCAAATCCGAGGCCATGGTACTCGACCGGAAAAGGGTGGTGTGCCCTCTCCTCGGGTGGGTGGAGAGGTCCTTGCCTCAAGTGGAGGAGTTCAAGTATCTCGGGGTCTTGTTCACGAGTGAGGGAAAGATGGAGCGTGAGATTGACAGGCGGATTGGTGCAGCGTCCGCAGTTATGCGGTCGGTGTACCGGACCGTCGTGGTGAAGAAGGAGCTGAGTCGAAAGGCGAAGCTCTCGATTTACCGGTCAATCTACGTTCCTCACCTCACCTATGGTCATGAACTTTGGGTAATGACCGAAAGGACAAGATCATCGGATACAAGCGGCCGAAATGAGTTTCCTCCGCGTAGGGTGGCTGGGCGCTCCCTTAGAGATAGGTGTGAGAAGCTCGGTCACTCGGGAGGAGCTCTGAGTAGAGCCGCTGCTCCTTCGCATCGAGAGGAGTTAGCTGAGGTGGCTTGGGCATCTATTTCGGATGCCCCCTGGACGCCTCCCTAGGGAGGTGTTCCAGGCGTGTCCCACCGGGAGGAGGCCTCGGGGAAGACCCAGGACACGCTGGAGACTGACTATGTCTCTCGACTGGCCTGGGAACGCCTCGGGATCCCCCGGAAGAGCTGGAGGAAGTGTCTGGGGTGAGGGAGGTCTGGGCAGGCATCTCTGCTCAGACTGCTGCCTCCGCGACCCGGTCCCGGACCAAGCGGATGAAAATGGATGGATGGATGGACTTCAACCCTTCAATCAATAAGCACATGGGTGCACCTGTTCAGGTAACTCAGAATGGATGGACCTGTCTCCCTACACTTAATCTATTACTGCTGATCCAGTCATCAGCATTAATGGCTCAACCTGTATTGATGTTCAAGGTGTTGTTACAGCCTTTTCAAACTCTACAAGGTCAAGGAAAATAAATAAATTCTCCTCTGACTGCAGATCTATTAGCCCAATTAGTGTACCCTTTTTTCTACACTTACATGAGAAAACTTGTAAAGGTCTCCTGTAGGGTGGCAATTAATGGTTGTTTTAATCAACTGTTCTTCATAAATAAATAATACAGTCCATTTAGAGAGATACTGACATCAAAGAACTGAGGAAATTTTGTTGATGAGTAAGATTTGGCTTAAAAAAAGATATCATAAGGGTAATATTTCTGAAGCTTCTTTTGGTCATTTTCTGATTACCACACATCCATTACCACCAGCAGTCATGTCAATAACCATTTGTACAGAACTAATTAATAAACAAGGTTAAAAGAGTGTAGTTACTTAAACGATACTCTCTTTACCTACCCTTATCATTTAACATGATTTATTATAGTCCAAATAACAAGAGGTGGGTTGAAATAGGCGACACGTGGCCCAGCCTACACAACACGAGTTCTATCCCCTTAAAGAAACGTTTCAATGTTTAAATATGTATTTGACGAAAATAAAATCTTTATCTTGTACAATTAATGTATTGTATTTATAATTATTGTAATTCTGTCACCCAGTGCTGCTGTCAAACATTTTCTAAACTGTTTTTGTATTTAGTGTCATCTTATTTGATCTGTATTTTGCTTATTTTCATCTCTATGTATGACATTTGATCAAAAACCATGCCATTCTTAAAAAAGGAAATGTGTACAGTCATTTTCTACTCACTTCATATGAAAGGCTTTTCAAACCAAACATCCTTTTTGAATGGCTGTAATAAACCCATGCTCAGAGTCCAGCTGTGAAGGGATCTGAAAACAACACAGGTGCTCCCCCCATGCAAACTCACTGGAGTCGCTTCTTGTTTATTACCCAATATTTGTGTGAACCTGACAAGCTGTAGTGGGCCACGTTATGACACATCAAGGCCAATGATGAGGAGGTAACTGTCAAATGGACCTGCCGTTTCCAAGTGAACACACACACCTGTACCATACAGAATTCATCTGCTCCCACATGCTGTAAATATCTAGAATTACATTCATGAAAGCAAACCCTTTAATAAATCACAGTCTGTCACATTCAGGGACTACACATGGAATGACACTGTTTAGATTATTTATTGTTCTAAATTCACTCCAATCTATATTGCAGGTCTTTCTTAACATTCACAGTGTTGTACTTCCTCAGGCTGCATTAAGAAGAAAGACGAAGAAGAAGAAAGCCATTTCCTCATTTAGTCAAGAGTCCTTTCCAATCTGATCTGATTGATACTCTTCTTGATCTAAAACATTGTTCCTCTTTAACCCACCGGGCAGAATCTCTTCCCTCTGTGCCTGCTACAAAATCTCCACTCAGTGTTACCTTCTTCCAGCCCACAGCACTGCCAGTACTTGCACACATAAATGCTGGGTGTGTATGGCCCGCTGCAGTCGCGGGAGCGTTGCCTCGGTGTATGCACCAAATGGGCAAAATGATGCCTTTTACCCGAGGATGCCAACCACCTCATTTCCTGACCACGACTCTCCTATTTTGCATTGCCATTTTAGTCTCACTGTGCAGCGTAGAAAAGGCGTGCTCCCGGCTCGCTGCGGACGGAGGACGGTGTGTGGATCCAGCTGACACACAGCCCGGATGGACCGAGTCCACCGGCCCAGCAGCTCTCACAGCTCACGATTCAGCAAAGACGGACAGACCAGCAGCTCAAACTGCAGAGGATCAACTTAGTGAGATGAGCAAATGTACATGTTTCAACACACAATTCAAACAACCCCTTTCTCCATCCGTGTGGGATCCACTCTCGAAATCACCAAGCCTATACCCTCATACATATATATATATATATATATATATAATTATATATCATAGGGTGGTAGCTGGCAGAGCATTGTGTGCAGACAGTGGATTGTAGGTAATATTGACGCTGGGAGGACGAAAATATCTTTACAGACCTCAGATGATGGGCAGAGTTAAAAGTAAATGTGATTTAAGTGCGGCGTTACAGTCACAGTAGCTGACAATCAGGCTGACTACGGCGAGTCCATCATGATGAAATGAAAGCAGGGTGGAGACTACTCACGCCAATGAGTCACAGCAGCAGCAAGATAAAAAGAAAACAAGCTCGTTCGCTGCTACTGGGAACTAACATTGAATAAAGATAAGCATGACACCACAGAGGGTTTGTGTGATAAATAGTGTGTGCACAATGAGCCTTTTCTTCATGTAACATTAACATTAGCTACTTAAGCTACTCAGGTCTCCATCGGTTAGCCCGGCTAGCAGCAGGCTAACACTTACCTGTGAAGGGTTTTACAAAGGCTTCGGGTCCAAACACGGTCAAAGAGTCGTGCCACAGCCGGGTCGTGTTAACGTGGTGTCCTCTGGAGGTTATTATCTCGTTACATCCATTTTATCGATACGAGTCAGTGAACGATGCCAGCAGGTTAGCTCCCCCAGCGCCAAGCTCATTTACAGATAACGTTAAACGGTGAGCTAGCTACCAGCCGCAGATACGCCTGTCTCATTTCACTACAGGCTGCTAGCTTAGCTCTGGGAGGAAGCTGCTTGGTTTATTGAACTTTACTTTAAAACACGTTAGCTAGCATCAACCTGCAGGACGCTCCGCCAGTACGGAAGTTAAAAAGAAGAAAACCAAGCGACTACAGTCCCCAGACACTGATGTGCTCCTCTCATTTGTCCAGAGTATTGGTGGCCAAGGCTTTCCCAGAGCCCGACATATTTGTCAGTACTACTAAACTCTGGTGCCACGGTCCAACAGCGGGATTGTCGCAATAAAAACAACGCTGGTTGGACGACAAGCCTGTCAATCAAGATGCAAACGTATTCTGTGGCTTCTCCAACTATGACCCGCCTCCTCCACAGTGGACGTCATGATTGCGCTAAATCAAGATTGAATTTATCCCCCTGCACGGCACAGACCGGCACGGCACGGTGCTGGGCTACTTGACAGAGATGCAATAGATAATAAAGCCTCGGTAATACAGTTTATTGTCACTAAGCGTGGTTGGCACATAAGCTGTCTCTGACATGAGGGTTTTAATCAAGTGAGACACTGACACAGTAACGTATGTTGGCGTGCACGTGTGTGTGTGTGTGTGTAATTCCACGGTACTGTAAGTGCCTCAGCGGCTGCATCATGACAATGACAATAAACATGCACGCGGCCGACACACACACGGACACTGGCTGCACAAAGGGGAGATTAAAATGACAGCAGGGGCTATGAGGATAAACCCAAACAACCAAGCCCCTCATCACCCCCACACACACACACACACACACTCTTCAAAATAATAACAAATCTGAATTTGAAATCCTGCCACCAGGAAATCATACATGGAAGTGGATTGCAAAAGTATGAGTGTGTGTGTGTGTGTGTGTGTGTGTTGAGGGCCCTTGCCAGTTGGCATGTTAGCCCATAAAGCTCTTAAACTAAAGGGGAAATCATGGCATAAAGAAAACAATGGGTGGTTTTGTCATGACCCATTTCCCACACAGAGTCAAAAAAGAAAACAGTTTCTCAATATGTGCCTCCATATGAAGTCTGAACACATACAATGAAAAGGCCACTGCTCAATCTCATCATTCATTCCACTTGTACTCAAGGATCTTTTACTTATTAACTGTGTGAAGTGTCTCAGAGTATCTCCAAAAGTGTTGTACAATTTAAATGTATCACTATTATTATTAGGCTTTAGGAGGGGACCTCTTCACAGCCATCATGCAAAGAGAGCAGGAACAATTAGCTACGACAACCAGAAACTGTTTCAATGTGTTTGTAGGAGTTAGACAAGTTTGCATTTACGATTTAATGAAAGTGTGGTTTATGATCAACCCTAAATTTAATAAGCGTATTTTCTGAATCATGTATAAGGAAACATTTAACACAGAGTCAGAGAGTTCACAAGTAAACAGCTAAATGTGGGTGTCAGTGAAGACTGAACAATGGTCTTCATCTGTTATAAATGGCAAAGAAAGACAACTGAGGAAGGGAACAGACAGCCATCTTTGACAGGGACTCCAACCCTGATGGTCCAGTCTGAACCTGAAACTTTAATAAGCATACCTAGTTGCAATATTCTCAGGTTTACATGTTTTATGAATATGGTCCAAGATCTGCATTTCTCCATTTATTAAACCATCATGGACCATCAGGTCACGTTGTCTCTCTCCATGAGGATGGGATCATTCTGAGATATTTTGGGAGTAGGTGAGAGGCCTCTGAACTGCTGTCAGTGGTACTGACCATTATTATATCTGAATCTTAGAGAAAAATACAAACAAATCAACATTTTGAAAGTCAATTGAAGCTTACACCGATATTACCGTCAGTATATGTGATCATTAGTCTTTGTTTGCCAGTATGCTAATGTGTAAGAAAGAGTATAGCTCATTTGTATGCCAGTTGCTGGTTGATGTCAGTGCAGTAATAGTGTAAAAAAGACTGAAATCATAACTTGACTCTACAGTTTGATGTATGAAATATTATTCATCAACAAATACAGGAACAATTTAATATATTCAAAAGAAATGAATATGTATTTTTTCAAGTTCATGTCAGAATGTGGTCCTGCTTTATGATGTATTTATCATAATGCATGTGAAATATGGGAACAAGAACAGAAACACAATTTCATTTTCACTTCATTTTAGTGTTTTTTAATTCTTTACATTTGTCCACAACAAATCAAAGCAACATTGCAAATCAACTCCAAATAAATGTCAAAAGTCATTTACAGTGAACAATTCTTTTCAATATTCTCTGTGGTCATTTAGCCTTTAAAGATGATAGACACCTCTTACCTTGATTTTGATTAAATTATTTTTGATAAAACGTCGGCTCACTCTTCATCACCAAAGTACATGATGATGAACACTGCTATAGTCGATTCTGCTGTGACCAGCATGTCTTAATTACCACTGATGGTAACAGGAACAGTGAAATAATAACACAAAGTAGTTGGATACAATAAAAGCAACACCTGTAC
Organism: Scortum barcoo; assembly: GCA_023238725.1. Taxonomy (NCBI): domain Eukaryota; kingdom Metazoa; phylum Chordata; class Actinopteri; order Centrarchiformes; family Terapontidae; genus Scortum; species Scortum barcoo. The sequence continues at coordinate 1,580,081 of CM041553.1, forward strand.
ACCGTGATGTAATCCAACACAATGAATATACAATAAATACTATATTTTTGAAGCTTGTGGACTTGTGGTCAGAATAATCAATGTGTTCTATGTTTCTGTATTGGATTCAGATATTACATATAAAAGGTGCATGTCAAAAAAACATGATTTCAAATAAGGTGTTTATTTGTGCGTATGCTGCCTTTAAATCAAGACACTTGATCATCAGCAGAGTGCACTTTGAAGGGGTCAACCCAAGGCACTTCTAAAGGATGCAGAGTGCGTCACACACATTGTACTATTTTACATATCATCATGTAATAACTGTATATGTATGTTATATGTATGTTATTATTGAATTATTGAGGCATTGTACTGTTACAGATTTTACTAGAAGGCATGTGCTGTCAGCCTGCAGACATTCACAGCAAAAACGTTTTAAATCTTTTTTCATCATGGTGTGCTGGCTCTGCTACATTCGAGTGCTTGTTTAATTGCAATTATAAAATAAAGCTACTTTAGTTACATGATACTACAATATGTCTTATTACACTCTATAACACACTTCATTTTTCTTATATGATGTCCTTTACTTTCAAGTGTCGAGATTTTATCATTCCATTTTTTATTTTGCTCCATACAAGTGTGAGCCTGCACAGAATCTCAAGAAATCTTTAGGAGAGAGGAGGACTTGTTGTTGCAGTCGTTTCAGTCACATCTCAACCAAAGAGAAATATATCATAACATACTAATGTTACATTTTGTGAGATCAGTTCTTCTCCCCATTTCATGTTTGTCTTCCTAAGAAACACTGGCCTGAACAGAGCTGTGACTGGCTAAAGTATCCCCAGACTGTGATGTCATGTCAAACCAGTTCAAGATCAAGTACAGCAAAGAAGAGCCACCTGGTGGCAACAAAAGGATAACTATCTTAACAAACTGACAGAAAAAAACATGATGAATTTCTACACTTCTAAACACTATAAACTAAAGAGACTCAAAAACTTGAAAAACTTTTAAATTAGTTTTAAATATAACCAACTTCACAAGTCACATTTATACAATTAAATACCACATAGATGCTGAGAGAAATATGGTTGCTACATGTCAGTGTAACAACCTGCCAAAGAGGTGTTGTTATGGCACCATATTTAATATCAAAGTGATGGTATGATTGGTGGCCTGCAGAAAGGCTGCTTGGTGCTAACACTATGAATTCAGTTCAGACAGAAACAAACAGAGAGTTTCAAATAGTTAAGAAAGCTTGTAAAATATACCTCCCTTAATAAAGATTTACTTCATTTCACATTCAGGATAATCTGTGTTGTCCTTTGTATTATGTGAAGAAATATTAAACCTAATTTAATTTCCTTTAATGTGGAGAACTAATATCTGGCCACAGGAGCATGTCAGACAGTACTCTATACCTAACTAGATCTCTGTTTATTTGAGCTGAGATTGTCCAGTTAATAAAAACACCACAAGACAAAGGTAATTTTCAAATTACATTCAGTGGTCCTGTGCAAGAAAAATTATATTCAGATCTATGTTTTAAGTAGCGTATAATCACCTGAAAGTGAGATTCATTGTGCGTTCATTAGTTTTCATTACTTAATTTCTACATAAGGAGCAGATTATCCGCTTTGTTGCTCCGCCATGTTTCTACAATAACCCAGAAAAGTGTTTTTACCCTGAAGTTGCAACACAAATCTGGTGGAAATGGTTTCTATTTTCATAGAATCTCACTGTGGTTACTTGAGATTGCCAGGTTATTAGGTGATTTATATGAACATTCAATAAAAATGTCTCCTCTGTTCAAATAACAGCTCCCTTTTAGAAGTCAGTCTATCTGTGCTTGGTGTCACCATATCACAGCATCATGTTCACTTTAACATTATTATCTTATCACAGTCCATATCCCCAACATTAACTACTCTTACTGAACGCAGAGCAAAGTTTTGGTGAGCAGGCTGACGGAGAACTGAGATGAGGGCTGTCAGATCACCAAGAAGAGACGGATAACTGGTTTGTAATGAAGGATTTAAATTCACTCATCACTGATTAACGGGGCTCAGAGGGTGGACATGCTGCTCCACCAGAAACATGTCTACATGAACAGTGCGGAGCACATTCTACAGATTATTTTTTAAACATCTTATTTCTAATAGTAAAGTGGTTAAATTGCATTAGTATCAGCATTGGAAAAAAAAAACAATTATTGAGCTGAAAAAAGCTGAAGGCCACAGTAGTTTTTCCAACATGCTTGGGAAGGGAGGGGTGAGGGCAGAGGTATTCAGCTGGTACTGCAGCCTCACTGTTAAATAGCACTAAATCCTACATACTGCTCCTTTAACCCTTTGGCAGTGGAAACAAGTTAACTAAACACTGACATATCATTACCTTTAAAATGGTGTTTGATTGATTTGTGTTCAAGTGTTACTTGTTAGAAAACAGTTGCTCATTTACACATCCTGCTATTTAAGAGCAACATGATCATTCTCTTGGAGTTGTGATTGTGATAGCTGATGAATGGAAGATGGTAGATAGAAATATCTGTCTCTTTAGCTAATAAATGCTCCACTATGTTGACCAGCTAGTCTCTAAGTGTGTCTGTCTGCTGTTTGGTGCTAAGCAGGTAGTGTATTGTGGGTTTTTACAGCCCTTTCTCTGAAGGCTTCCTGCTAAGCTGAAAATGTCACAACGAGAAAGGTGAGCGTGAAACACAAGTGTAAAGTTGCACCTGGATGTCTAAACAATGAGCTGAAACTCATTATGAAGTTCCGTAAAGACAACGGGAGCAGCAGATTCAAGTGATAATCCTCTGTAGGTCCATTACCATTATAGAAGAAAATGACCACACAGTAGTGAAAGTATTTACATATTTAGATGACCTCCCCCCACTATCCTCCTTTTCAATCAAAAACAGTGAGCACATGTGGTGGACTGTCTGAGGTACAGGGGCGAAAAATGTCAAAAGAGCACCAACAGAGAATGTCATGATGCATTTATAGTGACACAGCAGCCTATATATCACTGTGTCACGTTTTCTCCTCTGGAAGCCAACCATGGAGGGCACTTTATCACTTTTCCTTGCACTTTAAGACCAGCATAGAGGACGCTTTTTTTTATCTGTGAGTGATGAGTGATGTGCCTATATGAACTTTGAAACTGTTTTGTCTTGCTGTTATCATTCCTTCTGTTCAAATTATAATAAATAATGAAGTTAATATGAATCTTGAACAAAGAGGGAATTTTATAGATTGTATTGTACACAGCAGGTAGCCTCATATTATTAATATTATAGATAAACTCAGGATAAAGTTTTTTCAGAATGAGCGCTGTGCATTTTGTTCCCCATAACTTCCATAGTGTATTAGGAGAAGAGCTATCAACAGACAATGAGAGAAAGACATGAGAAAGGGTTATGGCAAGCGAAACCCCTGTCCACATGAAATAAACATGTTTAAATGTTTAAACAGGTAAAAATGAAGAAACAGTGGTATGGTCCTTGAAGTTGTATGATCTTTTGTTGCTTATTGCTAGGGTCAAAGGTTTAGGGACTGAGGCCTTTCCCAGCATACAGTTTACTGGTCCATCACGTGTACACATATTCTCTCTTAAGGGCATTCATATTGTGAAGTGACCGTTCTAACAACTGAGCCACCTTTACATGTCATTTTTAAACATGCTGGAATCTAGTGGGCTATTTTCTAGATGACGTTTGGGTTACAAATATAACTTCTGGTTTAAATCAAAATCCTGCTAATATGTGGATATGTGGATATAATCTATGTGTTTTCTTGTTTTTGCCAATGTCATAGTTTTTACATCAGAATGAGGTTGCATTTACATCCTCTGAATACTCATAAACTATAAACTATAAACTATCATAATAAAAAATACTACTATTGTTATAATTATTTTTAAAAATATAGATCATTTTACTCATATCAGTCATTTTAAACAGTGTGCCCATTTGGTGTGTATCTGTTAGCTGCAAACCCATTGGCTTGGCTCTTAGCAGTTTCACTATCTGATTGGTTTAGAGGGGCATTCTCTTGGTCTGATTGGCTGGCAGCCACCCTCTCACGCTTTGCCTTTGCCCTGATCAGGTTTCTACGGTGATAGAACAGATAGCCTGGCAACAGGAAGCCAGCCAGGGAGAAGATGAGAAGGCCCAGATTGATCTGTTGTAAGGAGAGACAAACTGTTATAAAACCTGCTATATGTATTTGCATGCTGCTGTCTTCTCGTTGATTGTATGTGCATTTGTGTGTGCTTCCTACCCAGTAAGGATCTCCATTGAGCTGTCCCACCATCAGTATGAACAGTGGCTGTTGGAGTAAAGCGAAAGCAGCACTGATCATTGACTGCATGCCTGTCAGTGTCCCAAAGTGGTTGGCTGGATACCTAGAGCGGGAAGGGAGATAGAAATGATTCACAATCAACAGAAGAATAACAGAAGAATAATTTTTTCAATCCACAGTTGTTATATACTAAATGTAGCAGTAGGACGATCAAATACTAATTCCACAGATACATGCTAAAGCTGAACAGCAACATTAGCATTAAAGGTATGTGTTAACAACGTACACTTTTACCAATGACCAAACCTAAAGGTGTCCTGCATGTGTCTTTACTTTTACTAACGCATTTGCCATTTGTCATAACCATGTCTCCAACACTCTGACAAGTCACATGAGCGTTGTGTGATGCAACAAACTGTCAGGGAGTTTGCAAGCTAAATCAACTGTGTGAAGGTGTCTAGAGCCTAGAGGGCGTGTGCTGGAAAAAAGTAAAACTGTGCGCTGCACAGTGTGTGGAAAGAGGATGCAGCCATTTTTTGTTGCTAGCCCAAGCAAGATCATTTGCCAACATGCTGTCACTCATTACAAATGCAGGATCAAACTGTACAGTGTAGTTTGTGTGGATGTCTTGAATGTTAACGACATCAGAACAGTACTCATGAGTACTGGCTGGCATTACATGCTATTTACTGGCATATTAAAAATTCTAACCTGCATGAATAAATTATTCTGGCCATTTATGGCACAACTAGTTGTAAATGCTGACGTGTCTCGAAATTCTCAAAAACTGTTATTTCTAATGTGTTAGCAAACAGTTTCTGTTTTGGTCTTCACCAACAAAACATTTTTTTTCAAAATTCTGAAGTTTCAGGCCATAAAACAATGAGCTGAACGACATTAAAATGTTCTGTAGGGCTGAGTGGAATTGCAAAGTGAGATGAGAGTGACAAAGAGACAAAGTGAGCGAGATCCTTTGTGAGTTTGTCACTACAACTTTAACATTATACAAAATTACTTCAAATCCATTGTTAGTATAAAAATATTTATTAGTACAGCTTTAAAGATGCCAGCTGTGATACTCACACAGCAGAATAGAGACCTCCACAGCAGGAGTGGATGAATCCTCTCACTATGGTATGCAGAACAAATGACACCATCTGACAGAGAAAGACAGAATGTCAGACAACAGCTTTCTAAAGAATCATCAAAAGTGTCACTGTATATTCTTTTTTATCTGTGTATCTAAATTTAGAGGCAGTGGTGTACTGTATTAGCATACATGGAAACAGGGATTTTTCTACCTGTATGGGCAGGTTGTCAATCAGGGAAATGATTCCAAAGGTGACCAATAGGATGTTGGTGAAGATGAAAGCTCTCATGGCATTAGTCAGTTTCTGGATCTTCCGGTCTCTCTTGGGGGGATCTGATTGGCTGGAGGAGACACACATTAAAGGAGGCTTATACCTAAGGAGGACATGTGGTGCTGTTGGTTTCCAGAAAACATGTCCTTCATCTTTTGCAGCGTAGTCATGGAGGGGATTTCTTCAAGTCCAGTGTGGAGAGCAACCAATAACACTTTCAGTGTACATTTTTATAATAACTATTGGTATATTATATTAATCATTGCACTAAATACATAAAGAAATTAAAGCTGGTCATCTTAAACCTGAGTATCTTACCGTGTGAGTATTGAATGCAAAGATAAACTGTAGCAACACAATGATACACCTCGAGAGAAGTCCCTGAACCTTCTTTCATACCTCTTCTCTGTTTGAGTGTCTGCATTTTCCTCTTCACACTCCTTCATCCTCCAGTCCATGATGTAGCCAATTAAAGGACAGGTCAGTAGACACAGCAGCTGCATTGTACCGAAGATCGATGAGTAGAAACCAACTGGGGACGATATGCAGAGTCAGGGAGAAGATCATTGAAACACATGGGCAGAAGTAAATGTAAGCTTTTAGATAGTATTCAGGTCTGTGGTCACTATTTTAGAAATATAGAAGTCATGAAATGAAAATGTTTTAAGGTTTCATTTTCCAGTAGGAAGGACTAAATGTTATTTCAAAGCCCTCCTCACACTGCCAGGAACATTTTGGGATATTGGACCTCAAATGCTGTTTTCAACTTCTCAGAGAATATACCAAGACATGACCTGTCCTCTGTAGCAGTGCTGCTTATTGTCCAGCTGATGACTGTAATATCATGACCTGATTATAACACTTTGATTAGATATTAGATTACACACAGGTAAGTGTAAATTCCTTTATTAATATAAATAGTAATAAAATCTGTTCTATATACAGTCATGTGAAAAAAATTAGGACACCCCATTAAATAGTCAATGCTTTATTAAAAAATGTTCACATAACAATTTCCTCCAATCTTGTTTTTTTTATTTATTTCTGGAAAAGAAAGTGATTTAATTGTAATTAAACAACATAAATTAACATATGTTTTTACTCATCAAACAAAAGATATGAACAACAATGCATATTTTAATGGAGGAAAAAATTAGGACACCCCCACATATTTTCCCACTTAAAATGGCTATAATCATCACACACAGGTGTATCAGATCAGGTGCACATGATCAGAACATCGTTACCCAGCATTTTGAAGGAGGCTTGCCCTATTTAAACCTCAGACATTTAGTTTGGATGTGCCCCTGTCTGTTGAAGTGAGAGTGAGCACCATGGTGAGATCCAGAGAGCTGTCTGAGGCCCAGAGAGAAAAGATTGTGGCTGCTTATGAGTCTGGTAAGAGGATTTAAAAAGATATCAAAAGAATTTGACATCAGCCATTCCACCATCCAGAAAACTGTTTACAAGTGGAGGACATTCAAAACAACTGCCACCATGCCCAGGTCTGGTCGTCAAGTCCAAGTTCACCCCCAGTTCACCCTCACCCCTAGAGCAGACCGCAAGATGCTAAAAGAAGTCATCAAAAGTCCTAAAATATCATCACGGGACCTACAGCAGGCTCTCGCTACTGTCGATGTGAAAGTGTATGAGTCTACTATCAGAAAGAGACTACACAAGTTTGACTTTCATGGGAGGTGTGCAAGGAGGAAACCTTTGCTCTCTAAAAAGAACATTAAGGCCAGACTGAACGTTTGTTTGCCAGAGAGAACATAGACAAAGACCAGGTCTTCTGGAATAATGTTCTTTGGACAGATGAGTCTAAAGTTGAATTATTTGGACACCAGAACAGAAGACATGTTTGGCGTAAACCAAATACAGCATCCAGGGAAAGAACCTCATACCAACTGTGAAGCATGGAGGTGGAAGTGTCATGGTTTGGGGATGCTTTGCTGCAGCAGGACCTGGCCATCTCACCATCATAGAATCCACCATGAATTCTACCTGTGTATCAGAGGGTGCTTGAAGAACATGTGAAACCATCTGTAAATTGTAAAATTAAAGCTGAAGTGGAACTGGACACTGCAACATGACAATGACCCAAAACATACCAGTAAATCCACCAAGGACTGGCTGAAAACTAAGAAGTGGAGAGTCCTGGAATGGCCCAGTCAAAGCCCGGATCTTAATCCCATTGAGATGCTGTGGGGTGACTTGAAACGGGCTGTGCATGCAAGAAACCCCTCAAACATCTCACAGCTGAAAGAATTCTGCATTGAGGAGTGGGGCAAACTTTCCTCAGATCGATGTCAGAGACTGGTAGATGGCTACAATAAGCGTCTCACTGAAGTTATTTCAGCCAAAGGGGGGTAAGTGGTTATTAGGGGGAAAGGTGTCCTAATTTTTTCCTCCATTTAAAATATGCATTTTTCTTCATATCTTTTGTTTGATGAGTGAAAATATGTTATATATTATGTTGTTTAGTTACAATTAAATCACTTTCTTTTCCAGAAATAAATAAAAACAAGATTGGACATTGTTATGTGAACATTTTTTAATAAAGCGTTGACTATTTAATGGGGTGTCCTAATTTTTCACATGTACTGTATTATGTTATATTATGATTATATTATATGATTATTTTGATAATTTCTTAAAATACACATCAAATCACAACAGGCAGCATCAGTTATGGCATTCTAGTAACTCCACCGGTTTTCAAAAGCCCATCAACCCAACGGGACAGCCTGTCCACCCTTAAACCGGAGCACCTTACCTTGTTCCTCCGCCTCCTTCTGCAGCTCTTCTGAGGCTGAAAGAGTCAACAGCTACAGGTCAGACACCACCAAAGATTGTTAAACACAATTCTACTGAATGTTTGAATGTAGTATACAACATTAGTAGGAGCATTGGCTTCACTCAGATTTAACCAATAAAAAGAAATTCTTCAAATCTTTGATGAAACCATTGTTGATGTTCAGTAGTCAAAGTGATACTTACACTGACAAACAAAAAAAATCATGAAAATTATTATTCTTACGGTTGGGGTCGCCGTGGGTGACCAGGAACTCCAACATCTTGTTCATGGCACCCATGAAGAAGATGAGCCTCAGCTGGGTCATTGCCATGGTGATGAGACTCCACAGGAAGATGGGAGAGCACATAGATTGACAGAGTGTCACAGAGCCTGCAGATGGAGAGAGAGAGAATGCATGAAAGCAGCCTTAACAAACACATCAGACAGTTCAGCCTAATTGTTATAGTTGTCAGACAGTTCAGGCCCACTGAAAATTCCCAAAATAATCTGTAAAATACAGGTTGTAGAGTTTCTTGTTATACAATTTTCCATGTAAAACTTCAGAGGGTAATGGATGTTATGTTGTTGTGCTGGCACTGAAAAAATTAAGACTAAAAAATAAAACACAGGCATTAAAAATATTTGGTATTATTTGTTTTTTTACACTGACAGTTCAGCTCAGTGACAGTGGTTTCTGACTCTCTGGAGCAGATCTCAAAAGAGTGATGTTTTCTCTGTAGTCTGCAGATTAGGTGTATTATATTATATTTGTTTTTGTATTTGTACCGTATCTACTGATTATATGGAAATCAGGATCTACTTTCCCGTCTGTCTGTGGCTGTGGGAAGAATCACTGCATGTTACACATATGTAACAGGTACTATTACCTTATTACTACCTATCTATTATTATTATGTAGAATATGAAGAACATGGAGAAGGGATAGTAGTATTTATTATGTTTTTTTTCTCAAAAGGTAAACTGCAAGATTTACTTTTAACATTTTAAAATGACACCATCACTAATTCTACAAATAGTAGATATTAGTAATATTAGTAACAGGAAGTACTCATCCTGTGAAAACAGCTGATTTCTCTAGAGGAGCCTTCTTAAGCCTGCATCACAAATTCCGTTGTAGAGTCTTAAAGACATGGGAAGTTGACAGGCAGGAAGGGTCTAAAAATGAGTGTATTCTTGGTACAGTCCCTAGTACTTCCTCCCACAATCCAAAGACATGCAGGTTAATTGGGGACTCTAAATTGTCTGTAGGTGTAAATGTGAGTGGGAGTGGTCAATTGACTGACGACCTGTCCAGGTGTACCAGGGTGTATCATGTCTCTCACCCAGTGCCAGTAGGAATAGGCTCAGGGTCCCCACAACCCAATGTAAAGATCACTAGTATAGATAATGGATGAAATTTTATTATGAAAAATATACAGCTACTCTGGAGTTTGACCCATTTTAGGGACTAAAGTCAGAATACCTTAAAATCTGCTGCAATAATTTGGACTATTACTTTATGGTGTCTTCATATAAATATCTCAATGAATGAAGCCTCCACATAAATAGAAACACAACAAGAAAATCATTTTAATAATAATGTCCCTTACCTTTGGTTGTGCTTTGGGCTACTGTCTGCTCAGATTCTGATTGCTTGGCTCCCATTGTCTCTTCCATGGAAGTCACATGGGTGACATACCTGTCCCCAGTCACCTTGTCCTCTGTCACGACCCCATTCAGCTTCACCTTTTTACTGCTGAGAGAAAAGAAAGACATTGAATGTATAATAATGACACCTAAAAACATCATACATCCGGCCCTTACCTAATGGTAAGAAAGTGAAAGGGAAGAAACCTGTCACCATAAAAAACATTTTAACCTGGAAAAAAAAGACATATAATATCCATGATTACTTAACTGAGCATCTGCTTTAAATCATGGAGTGAACAACATGGAAAGGGTTAAATATGAATGTGCTTATTACAATTGGATATCAGTGGAAACCTGACCTGATTGGTGCCACAAGAAAGGTCAGGGGTCAATGAAACCATGAGGAGGTTCATTTATTTTGTCATTATACAATGAAATGAAAGTTGTAGCCCCTTCTCCATACACACACTGAACATACAGATACTTAAAAATGAGAAGAGAATAAAAACATCAGTATATATAGAATAAAAATAGTATATCATACTAAATGTTAGTGGCTTTGTAATGTGCGAAACCACTATTACACTTCAATGTCATTTCATTTGGCTGGACTGCTGAGGATGACGAGGAGCTGAGGACTCTCAGCCTGAGGAAACAAGCTGCTCTGTAGTCTGCTGGTACAGCAGTAGATACTTCTGAGTGGAGAGGCTGTAGCTGGGGTAGGTATTGTCTTTAATATCCTTTAGGCCCTGTGCTGACACCTCCTGTCACCAATATCACTGACGCTCAGTCGATGGGTACCAGTAATATTGTGGGTGGTTTTAATCAACTGCTGCAGAGCCCTCCTGTTCTCATCCATGCACAAACCATGTCAGTTTGTAATGTTTCCAGTCAGGATGCTTTCTATTGCTCCTCCTGTGAAAGTTAATACAAACTTGGCTTGGGGACCTTGCCCTCTTAAGTTTCCTGAAGAAACAGGAGACATGTGAGCCCCCGGGGGCTCTCATATTGAGCACTAGAGTGGAGGTGTGACCTGTCTGTGGTCTGTTTGTGAGGAAGTCCCATATCCTGTTGCAGAGTGTGGTACTTGTGCCCACAGTGTTCTATGGGGTAGATTGTGTTAAACTATTGATTATATGGAAATCAGGATCTAGTTTCCAGGATCTAGTGCTTTCCATGCAAATAAATCAACACACTTTCACAGTGTGTTCAGACTGAATGGAGGGCATTAGAGATGGTACCTAGCACATGTTGGGGCTTGTGTAAGGATTTTCTTCATTTGAATCCCATAATGAGAATTTCTGACACATTTTGTTTGTGCAAAAGTCTTTTTCATGTCATTTGAACGTGTTGTGAGTTTGAATCATAACTGAGTGTGCCTTGCCATATAGAACAGAGCAGCACGGTAAAACTCATTACTGGATTTTGCAGCAAAGAATAACTGTGTTTGTATGGGTTTTCATACACACAATAATGTGATTTCAGCATTTACTGACATGTATCTGATATCTTCAGGTGCAGGGAAGGATTCAGCAGGCCAGTTTAGGAAACAGTTGAGGAAGACCATGCAGGCCATACCAGACCAAACCCACATGATGACACGAAATGACACTCCAAGGTCATAAATCAACTAGAGAAGAGTGGAAAAAGACAGGTAAAGGGAGTGAGACAGAGAGACATAGGGAAGAATGGGGATATGGATGAATAGAGCAGAGGGGAAAAGGAGTACATGTTAAAGTGTACAACTGCATACTGTAAAGCTGACCTTGCAGAATTATGTTTAAGTTGAACTACTGGGCTGGGATTACATTACAAAAATGTCATATATCCTGAATGCTATGATGCCTGACAAATTTGATGCCATTTGGTCACAATTCTTACTGAAACAAAGAAACCACTGAAATACTGTTAAATGCAACAAATGTGAGTAAAGCTCCATGGTCAGACTCTGAAATATTGATAACTCCTGAACAGCTTCAGCTTGTGCTGGTTACTACAGGGTAGCATGGTCTGGGTATCACTGTATAATTCATTCTTCTCCATGGAGTTACATAGCTTCAAGTGTGTCCTATATCAAACAGTTTAGGAAAAACACACAGGTACTTTTGCCCTCAATGGAAAGTTCATCTGTGCTGTCCCAATATTTTTCATGGAGTTCAGGTTCACCCACTAATCTCTGGACAAAGAATGTGTGTGTGTGTGTGTGTGTGTGTGTGTGTGTATTTGAGCACCTTTACACCAGGGAAGGTGACAGCTGATGAAGCGTAGGAACCAATCATCAAGGAGAGAATGGTTGATCGTACATTCCCAAACATGTTAGGCAGCTAAATGAAAAAAAGAAAGATTAAGAAGGAAAACTTCAACAAATTGAAATAAATAAATGAACCAGGCGACCCCTCTTATTAGGTCAGTGGTAAATGTGGAACAAGACTAGCTCAAAGCCTAGTCCCTGGCTGGGCCGTGTATGGTCAGTGTCTATTACAGACAGTGGTCGTGCGTGTGATGTGAATTCCTGGATAGTACATGTTCATCTGGAATTTTCTGTAGTGGTCCCAGTAATATTTGTTCTTAAAGTGTACTCAGCATATCACATGATGTAGTTAAGCTATGTTTGAGTGAAAAATTTTATAAATGCAGTTGCAAGAACAAAATTTTGCACTCATATCTTAAGATGTTTGATTTGAAATAGAACTTATTATAATCATAACTACTGATGATGATGACTGACTCTCTTGCTCTTTCCTTTGTTTCTATCTTTATTCTGACTCACTGTGTGTTCAGTGTTTTATCAGAGCTGTTTTCTCTCCTACTCTGCTCAGTGCTGGACTGTTACAGTGCATAACCATCATCTCCACCTCTTACAGCAGCAGGTTTTATCTTATATTCCAGTTTCATTCCCTCATGGTGAATATCAGATATTGTGCCATCTCTTTGCACATATAATGTGCTACTGTGCTGTGACACACTGGCAGAATGTGGACTGGTTATTGCTTCACGTGAAATGGGTTTTCGTTTGTGGGTACTGGTCAGACCCAGTGGGGCATGGACCTCATCCTGCTTTGCCCTATCCCAGTGGCTATAGCCTTAGAGGGCACGGCCTGTACGAAATAGATCAGTTCAGTTTCTGTAACTCTGGTCCTTTAACTAGCGAAAGAAAATGTTGGTTTGGAGCTGACTGTCCTGTCTCAGTTCAAGTTATGTACAACAAGGTGAGACCGAGGTGGGACCCACATAGTAAGTGGGATAAACCCACTAGTGGTAGGGTTAGAGGGCTGCACCTGTAGTGTTAATGTTCTAACTAACAATCCCACTAATTTGTATTGAGAGCCCTGGGTAAGGAGGAAACTCCCAACACTTAGCCCACCAGTGGTGTACCTTCATCACTCACTCACTCACTCACTCACTCACTGACTCACTCTGTGACAGACTTTTGTAGTGATGGCTGACTGTGGTCCAGCCAAAAATAGCTCCTGCACCCTTTAAACACTAATGTGAATCATATGTATGCAATCAGCTTTACTTTGTGCAATGCTCTGTGACCCTTTTTTGTATAAAGTAACATCAAATGTAAAACAACTTAAATAATAAACTAAATAGCTGTGCATGAACAGTGTTGTACTAGAAATTAGTCAGTTACTATTTACTTCATGAATAAAGTAACTAAATTACTTTAATGATTAGTTTGTCCAAACTGTAATGCTTTACTGTTATTTAAATGTTTAGAAATGCTTCCATTTGTAATGTGCCTTTCATTTCAGTCCTGTTGTTGCAGTTGTTGTTGTTGTTGTTGCTGACAGACAGTTTTCATTTGTAAATCAGGTTCACATCCCTGAACTCTACCTATAAATGTAGGCTTGAATATACTAAACATTTGATTTTCACCTTGTCATAGATTTAGTTGCACATAGGCATGGATTTTGTTATCTTGTAATCTTTTGTAGACAAGATTAAAAATATAACCTTTCATGACTTTAGGGACTGTGTATCTTTCTGCTCTATGTGAAAAAGCTTGAACACTTTTAACATAAACAGCAAATGTAAATGACACATCTTAGCCACTGGTGAAAACTTAACTAAAAATTAGATAATAAATAAATAAATAAATAACAAAGTAACAAACCTTTCAGTAACAGTCATCCAGGTACTTAATTTAAAAAATGCGTTGGAGTAACAAAGTTCCTGTAACACGTTATTCCCAACACTGGTTATGAGTAAACTAGTGTATGTTATCAGTGATTCAAATGCACTTTAAAAACTCAACCAATATGCGGGGGTTCTGCATTCTTGCAATCACAAACCTTACACCTGAGGGGTGAATGTGGAGCTGACACCCACACACACACAACCAGCAACCAGCATGGCTCAACTGCTCTCCCTCTATGTCTCTCTCTCTCTCACACACACTCACTCAGACACACACTCAGTCACCCACTCTTTACTCACGACAGCTTGGCGTATGAGGGTGTGTGCATGTGAACATTCTCTGGCAGATGCAGATGGTAAGTTTCAGATAGTGTGTGTGTGTGTGTGTGTGTGTTTACAGACTATCTATAGCCGCAGCTGGAGCACTGCAAATCACACGGCACACTGCACGTGGCTCTGTTCACACTACAGGCCTTGCTCTGTTTATATGAACTACTCATATCAGATTCTGTGGATGTTTCATCCAACACCGGCATGAGCACAGGTCAAGACAAAAACACATACTCTGGAAAAAAAGAATGCAACTCTGATAGTTACACCCTTCACAACTGGTGTATAATGTGTTGTTTCTCCTGAAGGAGGAGAAGAGTCTAAACCATGACTGAATGAACCATGAAGCTTAATGGCAAACTTCTTATTAGAGAATGAGATATCTAATGAGTAAAGTTCAGATTTTGTCCTGAGGGTGGCACCAGAGGACAGCCCACAAATGATCCAAAAGCGAAAGGCTTCATCCTGTTGGGAGCATGAAACAAAACTATTGCCCCTTTTCCACTAGTACCTACTCGGCTCGACTCGACTCGACTCGCCTTCGGTTTGTACGCGTTTCCATTACGTGTTAGTACCTGGTACCAGGTACTTTACTTTCGTAGTACCTACTCGGCCGGGGTTCCAAGCGAGCTGAGTCGAGCCGAAAATGTGACGTCGGCAGACGGCAGGCCACTGATTGGCCATTGGCCAGGGCCTGACGTCACTAGATGCGTCGGGAGAGCGACTCGTTCGTAAGAGTCAACCGCGCCATTTTTAAAACGCAATAACAACAACGAACATGATCAGACATGGCTGGCTGCACAGAAATCAACCCC
Organism: Scortum barcoo; assembly: GCA_023238725.1. Classification (NCBI taxonomy): domain Eukaryota; kingdom Metazoa; phylum Chordata; class Actinopteri; order Centrarchiformes; family Terapontidae; genus Scortum; species Scortum barcoo. The sequence continues at coordinate 1,595,463 of CM041553.1, forward strand.
GCGGAGCAACGACGAGGTGCAGACATTTCTTTGTCTGGTGGCCTCCATTGCTCCGTAGTCGTTTTCGTGTTTGTGTCGCATAACAAATGACGTCGCTGGAGTTTCGGCCTGCGTTGCCACGACGGCGACCCCACCCACGCTGAGGTGGTACTCTGTTGTAATGGAAAACGACCGAAACTGAGTCGAGTCGAGCCGAGCGAGTCGAGTAGGTACTAGTGGAAAAGGGCTTACATTGGGGCTGTCTTATTAAAAAAATTAGGTTGCCTTGTTGGCTTCTTGCTTTGGGATTTTTGTCAAACCCCTGTTAGCTTAAAGAGCAGCTTTCAGGTTGGAAACCCAGTGAATCAATGTGTGTGTACGAAATTATGTTAATCCTTTTTTTTATTTTTCCATTATGTTAAAAATAAAAAGTGTATATATATATATATATATATCTATATCTATATCTATATATATATATATATATATATATATATATATATATATATATATATATCATATATATATCTATATATGTATATATATATATATATATATATATATATATATATATATATATACCTATACAATGCAATTGAAAAACAAAGTGAAATCTTTTAGGGAGGTAAAGTAAATAAACAGTGTGTGCACACCCTCTTATAACTGGGGGTATGGCTGTGTTCGGATTTAACCAATTACATTCAAACTCATGTTAAATGGGAGTCAGCACACACCTGTCACCATTTAAAGTGCCTCTGATTAACCCCAAATAAAGTTCAGCTGTTCTTCACATTTTTGTAGTCACATCTTCCAGCACAAGCCATAGTCCATGCAGAGAGAGCTTCCAAAGCATCAGAGGGATCTCACTGTTCAAAGATATCAGTCAGGAGAAGGGTACAAAAGAATTTCCAAGGAATTAAATGAATATACCATGGAACACAGTGAAGACAGTCATCATCAAGTGGAGAAAATATGGCACCAGTGGCATTACCAAGAACGAGGAGAAAACTGGTCAGGGAGGCTGCCAAGAGGCCGACAGCAACACGTTGAAGGAGATGCAGGAATTTCTGGGCAAGTACTGGCTGTGTAGTACATGTGACAACAATCTCCCATCTTCTTCATATGTGTCTGGGCTATGGGGAAGGGTGGCAAGACAGAAGCCTTGATCTCTCGAAGAAAAACATCCAAGCCTGGCTTCATTTTGCAAAAAGACATTTGAAATCTCCCAAACGCATTTGGGAAAATGTGTTGTGGTCCGATAAAACCAAGGTTGAACTTTTTGGCCATAATTCCCATAATTCCAAAAGGTATATTTGGCGCACAAAAAAACAACACTGCTCATCACCAAAAAGAACACCATACCTACAGTGAAGCATGGTGGTGGCAGCATCATGCTTTGGGGCTGTTTTTCTTCAGCTGGAACTGGGGCCTTAGTCAGGGTGGAGGGAATTATGAACAGTTCCAAATACCAGTCAGTGTTGGCACAAAACCTTCCGACTTCTGTTAGAAAACTGAAGATGAAGAGGAACTTCATCTTTCAGCACGACAATGACCCAAAGCACACATCCTAAATCAACTAAAGAATGGCTTCACCAGAATAAGATTGAGGTTTTGGAATGGCCCAGCCAGAGTCCAGACCTGAATCCTGATCGAACATCTGTGGGGTGATCTGAAAGAGGGCTTACCCAAAAAGACTGAGTGCTGTAATTAAAGCCAAAGGTGGCTGCAACAAAGTATTAGTTTAAGGGTGTGCATATTTATGCAACCAGGTTATTTTAAGTTTTTATTTTTAATTTTTCCCCTGTAAAGATTTGTTTTTTCAATTGCATTGTACAGGTTATAGGTCACATTAAAGGTGGAAAAAGTTATTTATCTTGGTGTCATTTTTTTACATCACAAAAACCTGGCATTTGAACAGGGGGGTTTGTAGACTTTTTATATCCACTGTATGTGTTTGTGTCTCTGTTTGCAGTCATCAGGTTCAGCTAATGTCACGCCTCTGTGCTCTGACTTTGTCTCTCTCTTCACCTTGGAGCTTTGCTTCCACCTCTGTTTTTCCAGTCTTATCTGCCCTCCCCTCTTTTCCATGGCTCTCCCCCTCTCTTTCCATTGGCTATTCCATTTGCTCTTGCCTGTTCTCAAAGCCTGCTTCTTATCATTCTTTCTTTTATTCTTGCACACCACTGTAGCATGTACATAGTAGCAAAAAGCCTATTTACATAAAGGTTTTTCCACAACATACACGCATTGATCAGTTGAAGAAGTGGTGATTTCTAGTGGTGGGCAATCTAAGCACCAAATTACTGTCAATCATACAAGAATGTTTGTCAGTCTTGTATGATTGTACAAAAAAGGACTGGTAGCTTTTTTTACAATGAATGCTAATGCTTTTCAAATTCTTGGCTGTATGGTTAAAGTTAGGAAGAAATAGTACTCGTAGCAAATAAACTATGGTTAGGTTATAAGTGTTGGACAACAAAACAGTTGGTAAAAGTTAGAGTTGTGGTTACAATTATTAAAAAGGCAAACATAAAAGCTGCAGTCATTGCTTGGTTGCATGTCTGTGGGAGGGGGGGGGGCAGTGATTGACACTTGGACACTCCTCTTGGCTCTGATTGGATGCTTGATTCAGGCGTGGTTGACTCTTGTCCAATGACCTTAGAGGCAGCAGGTGGAGCCAGAGGAGTCTGATTTTATTGACAGATGACTGTCTGTCTCGTGTACTACTGACAGGACACAGTGACAGTTTTAGAAAACAAATATGACTAAAAGTTATTTTTATACAGGTTACCTTCTACAGCTTAACCACATGCTACTCGCCATTCAACCAACTGCCTTACAAATCATTATTTTTCACCTTCTGGTGGCTTTGGTCAGTCAGTTTATTACAGTACAAACTGCCTTACCAAAGTAGACAGAGCACCAAATGTGTTGGCAGTAAGTTAACTTAGCTGGGCATATACACTGTTTACATCAGGTAGTTATGTAAGAGCTTATCAACTGATAACACACACCACAACACACACAACAGACACAAACACACACAGGAATGACATCAGTGAGGCCAAAATTACCATGTCAAGTCAAGTCCAGGACATGGTCTCAGTCAGGAAGAGGGGGAGAGAGAGAGAGAGAGAGAGGGATGAGGGTTGACAAGGGGACAGGGCTGTTGGAGGGTGTGCTGACCGCCCATGTTTTGGATTGGCTGAGAGGCCACAGCAGAATTTAGAACAAGTGGAACAGCATGTGCAGGTTTCCAAAATACACACAGTGAGGATGTGCATAATCACAGGTACACAGCTCAAACTCAGTCAACACACGCAATGTGTTGGAAGCATGAAAGCTGCACTTTCTGGTTGTAGACAGGCGTACTGGACTCTGAAGGGTAAATCCACAGTGAATCACAGAGGTCAGAAACCTGCTGCTGCTCTGCTCTGACCACTGTTGGTTGAAATCTTCAAACATTTACACTTCTAGCCACACCTCAGTCTGTGATGTCACAACAGGTTTTGACTCTGACTATGCAATGTAACATCCCAGATTCCAGGACCTTTGTCCTAGCCCCTGTCCCCATGTTTCCTGTCACTGTCTACTGCTGACTGTCCTTCATGAGTTCCAGGCTGGTTAGCTTCCCGACACTGATGATGTACATACCCTCTGCATAGTCTACATAGTATCTGCAGTGCAGGTGATGGCCTCATTAGGTTCACCATGAGACACTAAATATCACGTTATTGTTCCAAATTTTGTCAGCATCAATTAAATGTCAAGAGGACTGAAATAAATGCTAGGCTATCATCATCCAACTAAAAGCAGGAAAACTGTGAAACTAATATCTACATATTATCACCTTATAAAGTTTTTATGGTAAACATGTTAACACACGGTTATCTATTTACACTCCCAGCAGACTCAAAGCAACACTGGCATTGATCTAGAGTTCTGTCTGTGGCAACCTGATGAATGTAGGTCCAATATGAACAGAAAATGGGCAGGCTGTGCAACGTCAATATGTGATATTGGCACGTGAGCTGTAATACACAACAAGGTGTCCAGACATACAAAAACAACCAACAAGGTGGAGATGAAAGAGCAGTGTGGCACTTTATGTTTACCAAAGAAAACAAGGTAGGCTGTGTTCAGTCTTTATGCTCTTTGTAGTCACTTGGTTAGTTGTGCTGCAGTGAGAGCTTTAATCTGGTAACTCAGTATTAAGTGGAAATACTGTTGCAAAAGAATCTTGAATCCTTTATAATTAAAGGGGTCAGTTGAGGTCAGGATCTGATCAGGATGTCTCCAGACAGGTGCAAATCTGGAGGAGATCCTGGGGCAGACCCAGAACGTGCTCGAGGGATAATATATCCCTTGTGTCCTGTGGACACCTCAAGATTCCTCGAGAGACGCTGGAGGAAGCAGCTACGCAGAGGGATGTGTGGGCTATGTTAACATGTCTGCCACTGCCACTGTAACACACAGGAATTTTGTCATGTAAGTAGAAATATTTTTTTCGAAGTAGCCTTCATCAGCACTGATTCAGTTCTCAATACATTTTTTAAACACCTCAGCTAGTTTGCAAATACTGTGTGTGTGCGTGTGTGTATGTGTGTGTGTGCATGTGCGTGTATGTGTGTGTGTGTGTGCAATGTGTGAAGCGGGACTCATACTGTGAGTGAGGTGAAGGTCAGGCAGATTCCTCCAAAGCCATTAAAGGAGACAGCGAAGAAGATGAGGACAGACAGCACTGATGGAAGACATGGAAATGAACAATACTGTGAGCCATGATCAAACTTTAAAGGTAAGTTCAGTTTTTATTCTTACACCTTTGTCCCAGTACTGTAACTCTGAGGGAAAATTGTGCTAATGCAGAGGCAGATTGGATCGAAACAACGGTGTGATGTTTCAGGTGTTGATGTATGATGTGTTGCTTTACCTTCAGGGTTATATGCAGCAGCAGCTATCATTGCACACGAGGCTGCGAAACATGAACTGAAATATGTAGACAGAGACACATGGGAGTACATATGGGCTGTGGTTTAAACATTTTAATTTAGTGTATTGAAAACATAATGAGAAAAAAGCAAGTAATTAAAGGACTGCCTGTCATACCTGCCAGTGAGCCTCAGTGGGCGTGGCCCGTATCTATCCATCAAGATCCCCAGGGGTAAGGTGGCTGCACTCAGGAGAAACGAGCCGATGGTGAAGCCAAGATTCAATACCTCTTCTTGCTCCACACAACTGAGCCATTTACCGCTCTCCATGGAAGTCACATTGGTATTGAACGTCTCATTTTCTGTGCAGGGTCAGAGAGAACACAAGTCTGGAGAAGGTAACCTGGTGAAAATAGAGAACTCAACAACTGCTTAGGCTGTCAAAACACTTCCTCCCTGTACTGAGAGTAGACATCACCATGTATGAACCAGAAGAAACACAATATCATTCAACTAACAGGACACTGTAGGTCCTGATGACTCAGTCTGTAAAAAGTAAAAGGGGGTGAATACAAGAGGTGACTTTAGTAATAAGAGGTAACAAGCTGGACCTTGTGTCAAATTACACAAAAACCAGGAGTGAGTAACAGTAACTGAAGACAATGGGTTATCTTCGATCTTACGTTTTTTTGTAGTTTTTTCTTGTCGCTCTCCTGACCTCCAGAGGTCCGTAGCTCTGCCAGCACAGAGCTAAACGGGGAATCCAGGGCAGCGCCAGACACACTTTCATGTAAGTTTCTGGAGTTTTTCTGAGCTTTTGAAGCTTTTTGTATGACAATGTTATCTTTAGACGACCCACCTCTGGAGGCCTGCAGGTCCCCAAAACAAGACCCACTGAACAGAATTTGTTCAATTAACTTTTTCTTTGTTCAACTTTCAGGAGTCTTTTTGGATCTTCTTACATTTGCAGCAACTCTTTATACGCCTGAGTCTCAGAGAAACTGTCTTAATCAGCAATTTTAGTATGAGTAATAAAGTTACTTATAACCAGGTTGAATGTCACAGCTTTTTCTGAGACCACAGCTGGCAGGTGCACCATGTGAAAATGGTGATCTAAACAGAAGAAATAATGTAGTTCCTGATTTCCTGTTTGTATGGTTGTGTTCAACAAAATAAAGTGCTGCACTGTCATAGGCCCATGTTGTGTGGTGATTTAAGAATAATTTAATGTTAATAGTGTGTTAGCACCTTCTATTTGGTTTCTAGTTACAGTATAAAAAGCTAGTATAACTAGTAAAAAGTGATCAGTATCTGACTACTAAGTCTGTCTGTGGATGATTCCTGTACTACAGATAACTAGAAGAACTATTTGGATGGTGGTCTAACCAATACAAGACAGCAAAAGTCTTAATGCTTGTTTAAGATATGAATGAAATACATAAATTAATTCCGGATTTTGTCTTCTAGGTCTTTGAATCTTGCATCATCCCTGAACATTTGCTATTAATTGTTGTGTTCAGCAGGTTCATTCATGTTGATATGTTCCAGTTTTTTTAAATAGTCACATTTCTCTATGAGAGTTCACTTTTCAAAACAAAAGCAGAAGACATTATGACTAAACTTTGGATCACCTTTCATTTCTTTTACAAAAAATACATTTAATGAGAACATCTGTGAAATTTCATGAACCTCTTTGTGTTTACACTCACATACTTAAACTGTTACCTTTGTTTTTTACAATTGCCAAGTCACTACCTATACTATCTATAGTCCATTTTTCATAAATCAAACACTGACAATATTTTTCTGTATCATTTTTTCATTAATCGAGAATCAAATGGTCCAATGGTCAAATGGTCCATTTCCTGGGTTGGTAGGGTCGGCGGCAATATGTCGGGCCTTCTTCTGCATCCGGCCAGTACGTATATTGAGTCCAGGTCTGCAAGAGGACTTCCCACAATCCTCTGTGCTGTTTTAATCACCCGGGCTAAGTCTTTTCGGTCTTGTGCAGTGCAGCTGCCATACCACACTGTTGCTGTTTGTCAGGAGCTGAGGGGAGAGTCCAGCACGTTTCAGCTTCCTGAGGAAGAAGAGTCTTCTGTTGAGCCTTCTTTACCAGGTGAGCTGTGTTCATGGACCAGGTCAGGTCAGATGTGATGTGGATGCCCAGGAACTTGATATTGTTGACACGCTCAACTGCTTCCCCGTGGATGAGGAGAGGAGCGTGCTCTGTCCTCCTGGACCTCCTGTAGTCCACTATGACCTCCTTGGTCTTGCTGGTGTTCAGAACAAGGTTGTTGTTTGAGCACCACTGAGTAAGGTGCTGGATCTCCTCTCTGTAGTGGGTCTCATCATTGTCCGATATGAGGCCCACTATGGTGGTGTCATCTGCAAACTTTACGATGGTGTTTGTGGAGTGGATGGCAGAACAGTCACTGGTGAAGAGAGTGAAGAGGGCTGGGCTGAGCACGCAGCCCTGTGGTGTGCCTGTGCTCAGGACCAGTGTTGAGGATGTGTTGTCCCCGATTCTCACCACCTGAGGCCTGTTGGTGAGGAAGTCCCTGATCCAATGGCACAGCGATGAGGGCAGTCCCAGGTTGTGGAGCTTCAGTATCAGCTTGTCCTGGGATCACTGTGTTGAAGGCTGAACTGAAGTCCACAAATAACATCCTCATGTAGGTGTTAGGAAGTGTCATTCATTCAGCACACAAAGACAGTAGTGACACTAATTGTAATGCTTCCTTTTCACTCTGGTTGAACGAATGACAAAGTGTCACAGAAATATGTCGTCAGAGTCCGGTGCATGGTTTGATCCTGAAACATGTACAAAGTGTTTTGGTTGATGCTTAGCTCGTAGCAAAAGTTCAGGGATGGTGCAAGATACAAAGGCTAGAAAATGACACATACAGAATTAATTTTTGTATTTCATTCATATCTTAAACAAGCAATAGCAAGAGTCAGTTGTTGAATTGTTGTCACGTCCCTCACAGAGATCAGTCCTTGGATGAAGACAAAAATTTAGCTCATTTAGTTCACTCATGGCCTCATCACTCATGGAGAAATCATCTCTCTGTGGTGCTGACTTTATCACATGAACAGTATCACAGCACTGCAGATGTAACTGTATTTTTGTGTAACTGCAGCTCTTAAACTATTAGAGAGAAGTGTCTAATTTGTCCATCTGTGGATTATTACTGCACCAGAGACAACCAGGAGACCTGAATGGTGGTCTTACCAATACAAAGGTGGGAATAGAAGCCTTCGTTCTTCAGCATGATGAGCAGGGAGCCCCAGCCCAGCAGAACAGCAGAGAAGAGCAGGTTCTCTATAATGGCTGTGATAGCCATCCACCACCTCCTCCTGTACGCCTGGGCCAAGCTGGGCGGCATGATGGCTGGAGACACACAGTACCGGTAAGAGGAAAACATTTAGTTCACCCAACAACAGTTCTACTGGGAACCAACAAGTTCAACTGTTACTTACTTTGCACCACCATATTTTACTATCTTAGATTAGAACATAGGCACTTTATTCACATAACATTTCATTCATAACAAGTGTCTTGCACAGAGCTCATATCTGTGCAAATTCAGCACATTCAGCAAATGTATTAGCAAATGTATTACTTATTTCAGGTGTGTTGTATTCAGCAAATGTGGTACACAATAGTTCTCTTGAGTCTGTATTTTCTTTGTGTCGATTGATGAGAAACAAGATGATCAATCTCATATTTCATGGTGTCAACGTTGGCTAAGTCTAAAGTCAGATGTTCTCAACAAGTATATAATTGAATGTTAAGTTAAGGAAGGAAGGTAATGACAAAGAAGTAATAACATTTGTTTTTCATGTATATCTTATTGTATTCTTTTTACATGTTCATGTTTTGAATTATTCTCAAGTTCTGGTCTCTTTCAGCAGACAGTTTCAGCTAAACCCTCATCATGCTGTGTGCACATCAGTGGCAAGTATAGTGGGTCACAACTGAAGCATACAGTAGGTCTGTAAATTGTGAATGATGTTTGTTAAGGACAGTTTGATTGATCTGTTTACCACCTTCTTGTTCTCTTCCAAACTTTTTGCAAACCTGGGTGATTTGTCTGTCTGATTGTCTGACCACTGCACTGCTGCTTGCTCCCCTTTTGGATTTATTTGTAGCGATGCCAGCACACTCCCAGGTCTCACTTCCTTTGGTGGGTATGTTATCATAACTGCTAAAACTGATGTCCATGGCTACAAATTAAAACCACTGTTAAATCCCTGAACAGTAAAGATATTTAAATTCATGCCAAAATCCTGTAATTCCAAAAGTCATGGAGTGACTTACTCTAATCTTTATATCTAATCTAGATATAAAGGGCAGCTATCTCTGTAAAAAGAGTACTACAAACTTGTAACGTGTCTGCGTATGTAGAGATGTCAGTTTTAGAGCTGTCATGAACCCTGAAAGGAAATGGGGGAAGTATTAAGGAGGGGACAGGAAGATGAGACCAAAGAGGGTCTGAAAGTCTGACCCCACTTGACCTTTCACTGAAGCTACAGCTATCAAGTGTCATGCACTGACCTAACCCACGTGCATGCACACACAGAAGTATTCAGGTTAAACTACAAATGAATGGACCCAGTCTTTTTTTCAGCTATGAATGTGCAAATATTTGATGGACTGAATTTAAAAAGGTATGTGGTGAGTGTGTGTGTGTGTGTGTGCGTGTGTGTGTCAAAGCTTGAGAGCAGTGACTCAACCTGTAAAAGGTACACATCTGAACACTGGGAGTCCTGTCCACGGAAATAGCTTTGCTCTCCCTAACTAAAACACTCACACACACCCACACACACACGTGTGTGAAAAGCTGCAGCTTCCTGCAGTTGCTTTACAAAAAATGAGCAGCACTAAAATAAAGCATAAAGGGACTACAGCTTAAATGATGTTAAAACCTTGTGTTGTTAAATGACAATAAAAAGAGCACTTGAACCTAGAATGACGTCAGCGACGATTCTAAGATCATTTCTATCTTACAGCTTTGGTTTGTTTTGTGATTCTGTGTGTGTAGTTGTCAAAGTAATTTCCTGTTGAGTGACTAATCAATTACTACACTGTTGTTTTGTACAATTGTTAAGTCACATTTCCCTATAGGAAGCTCCTCACATGCAGCTCAGCACAACAGTTTATCTCACATTCAAAATGACACTAAAATACTCAATACACCTCTCAGGATCAAGCTGATCTCCATGAACACTGACAACATTTGCTAAAAGGAAGTATATAAGTATATAATGAATGACAAAGACCAGGGAGTATTACAATTTGGATCTCTGCTGTCTTTGTAAAAGTATATTTTATTTATTCATGTATTTATCTATGAAATGTGATCCAGGATTCCATTACAGCAAATAAGGTCACTTTTTTATTACATGTGCTGCCTTACAGTTCATGTCATAGAAGTGAATCAGAAATGTTGGATTATACTTCATTAGACTTTTTATTCACAAGTTCATTTAGTAATGCCAAGTGCACAAAATGGGACTAAAGTGATTCCAGTAGTGCAATAAGACATACATTCACTGCACACTTGTACAGGACAGATATACAAATAAGAATAGGTCAACCCTGTCTTATGCATTTGGCTACAAGTTCTCATCCACATCACAGCCTCTCTCTTCTCACCTAATAGACCTTGGAGAAAATCTTTCTGACACCTGATTCATCCTGACATAATAAATAATAATAAACATGGAGCCCATTATCACCTAAAACTTCCAATGGGTGAGACTATGTAACTTTTTCAAATAACGTAAAGTCTGTCCATCAAATAAAAAGTTGAACAATAAAACAGCTTCTCCCCTTTGCTCAGTTCAGAGCACCCTGGGGATTTGCTTCAGCCTGACTTGGTGGTATGACCAGTAGCTTGTGCTGACCATGTTCGCTAACTAAGAATAGAAAAACCCTTATTAGCCCATTCACATTCTTTACTGACGCTAATCTTACTTTATGTTTTAGCATTTACTATTATATTATTAATGTGCACTTGTGGCTACAGTGACTGCTGTTTATCTAAGGTTAGGTGTGCTGGCTTCACCTCTTCACCTGCACAGGTTTAGTTGTAATTAAGGAGAGAGGAGTGAGGAGCTGGGCTGTATTTTTTATTGACCGCTGGATCCACCAGCCTGATCGCCATGATTATTTCTATTTTTTGTGCATGTTATTATGATTTTTTTTAGATATATATAGATATATATTATATATATCATTCACAGTGGAGAAGAGCTAATGTGTGTCTGATAGTAAATGTCCATCATGTACCATACCATACTTATTAGTACACCGCAAAGGAAAATAAATCAAAATAAATATATTTACTCATATCTCCTCCAGACATATACATTTTTCATTAATTTTTATTAACCTCACAGATCATGTTTCTCCTTTAATGTTTACTTCCTCTGTTTTGTGACTGCTTTAATTAAAAAACACTGAAACTCAGTAAGAATACTAAAAGGTAATACCCACTAAAGGAACTGTCCGTTGACCCTGACAGGAGATACCAAGGTGTAATGTGGTGGCTTTTCCACCACACTACAGAGCCAATATTATTTTTTTTGTTTTGTTTTGTTTGTGTGTATCATAAATGGGCCACAACCTGGATTTCACTATAGAACATTGTGATCATAATACATTATTTTTTCTTTAATGTACAGACATGCAGCCAATCACAATAAACATGTGCAATCAACAGAGTAATATTTGAAGTTCTGATGGTTGGCAACCATCATTTCCAGGGTTGTGATTGGCTCTCTCTTTTATTCTAATATTTTATTTTATTTAAAATCTGAGAACAGTGTGTAGATAGAAGATCAGCTCATTTTATTCCCTTTTCTTTCCCAAATTAGTGAATATTCTTTTGTTATTTGCATGTGGCAATGTGTCAAAAACCCCTCATGAACTCTCAAATAGCTCAAATTAACCTTTTAATGAACACAGTAAACATACTGTTTCCATACCTTTTAAAAAACTAACAGAAGCTACAGGGCAGCTTCATAGTTCCATTTCTTCATCATATGTTCATTTATATCTCACAGAGCTCCCTTCTCAGTTAAGGTGTTTCTACAGTTCTCTTAAATAAACATGACATGATTGCACATCACAGCTGTTGATGTGCAAACTCAGTCAGCGTCATTAAATCCTCACCACGTGCTTCAGGACGGACAGCTTCATATTTTCTTACGTGTGGCAAAATGAGGAGGAAACAATCCTACCAATACAAAATGTTTAAAATCACTTACTGCTCCTCTGGTGGAGTATTTGTATGGTGATGATTCAGTGTGTCCTCTTCAGTGTGTCCTCTGCTGCTGCTGCTCTCCACAAACAGAAGGCTGAATTCTGTTTGAGTTCTACTCTCTGTCTTTTAAAGTATGATATCCTTCCCTCTGTGTGGCAGCTGTATTCACTGGCACATGTGCGCTCACATTGACTCTCTCTCTCTCTCTGTACAGTATGTCTATAAATGGAACTCAACTCTTGCCCGCCCACCCCACTGACCTAACACTCACAGAGACACACATACTAACACACTTTTTGACTTTATTGCACCAGACACCATGCTAAATTTGTCCACACCTAATGTGTCTCACAATTTTGACACAGCGTCTGATAGCTTGATAGCTAAGATGTGAACGTTGCTGTCATGATAGCATGCTGATATCTTAACGATTTAAATTTATCATCTCTGTGGTGTCATAAAGCCATTAAAGTATTTGCTTATAATGCGTTGGTTCTTGAAAAGCTGACATGTGGGAAAAGTTTCTCACTTAATATCGGTGTCTGCACTGATTAGATTTTGGTAGTTTGCTCACTGGCTCCATCATGTGGTCAGTTACAGTATACTCAAAACTGTTTTGACATATTTTGACATTTGAGGTCTGCAGGAAAAATGTGAAGTTTATGATGTAAACTAAAAATAACTGAACCATTTCAAACATTTTGTTCTACAACACGTCGCACTGTCATGAACAAACAGCTCCATCATCACATAGTGTACCTATCCTCTATCCTCAGAGTTGTCCTGACCATAGACTGTGGATGTAAGACATTATGTAGAAAACATGAAATCATAACCTCAGCCAACATGTGAATTTAAACAAAGCCAGCAGCACATATTATCATGCAAACAAGCACAGCTCACTCCCAGTCGGAACCTTTTCGTATTTATTGTTGGTTTCGTCCTGTGTAACATCATTTCCAATAACAACAAACTTTCCACAGTAGAATGAGCAAGAAAAAAGTTCAAAATAAAATCTACAAAATACAAATAATGCTCCCTCATTTAGCTTCAGTGTTAATGTTGTTGGTTAGTTCGTGGTGAGGGAAAAGAGAGGAAGAGATGAACAGAAAGGAGAAACATATCTGAAAACAATTTCTCTAATTATGAAATTCATTCTTTATTTCACTGGGTGGGCGAGTCAAGAACAGCTATTCAGTTATTATGATACCATATCAACCCTCCTTTCCACTTACTCCTCTCCTAAAGAAATGGGTATGAGCTAATAATGACAATAATAATGGTAATAATAACAAGCAGTATAAACAGAGTTAGTACATTGGGGATTGGTCAGAGCTGGGCTGTCATGGCATATCACATGAACACAACAACATGAATAAATAATAAAACCCTTAAAGCACTTCATGGTTCAGCTCCCAGTTATATTGCTGACTTGCTGCTCCCCAATGAGCCAGAGTGCAGCCACTAAAGGGGAATGAGCTTTTGCAGTCAAGGCCCCTCAGCTCTGAACTCCTGAACTCTGAGACTATTTAGCTTTTTATTAATGCTAGCACACCTTTTTATTTTCAACATGTTATTTTATCCATCTTGTCTGATTTGCCTCAGTCCTATAATATGATCCTGATTTAACCATGCATTACACAGATTACTATTATTATTATTAGCATTTTTATTAACATTATTATTATGATCAGTAGTAGTGGTTGTTTTATTATTATCAGTATTATTATTAGTAGTATTATTATAAAAATAAAAAGAAATGTCACTTTCTAAACTCATGTGAGAAACATGTGGGACTCAATCTTGGGCTAAAACAAAAAACAAGAAGCAGAACTGTGGGCAGCAAAGAGGCAAAAAACTCCTACGGTTTTAGATAAATAACAAAGAGTAGTACTAACTAAAACAAGAAAAAAAAAAAGACAAAACAAAACAAAGAACTGCCTGTTTCTTTAACAGGTGAGTTGGTTTAACTGCTCCTTAACAATTTGTGACTCCAAAAAAAATTTAATGTTTCTCCAATTTAAGCAGTGGTTTATGTTTTTTATTGAATGGTATCATAAAGACCTTACGGCATAATATTATTGCCACTTTTAGGGGAAAACTAATCTGGCATTTACTTATCAGAATAAGGTATTGCTATTTAATAAAGAAGCATAAATAAGTCATAAAATTACCAGAATACAATTGGAAATATACAATATCAAGTCATAATATTAACAGAATAATGTTGGAATTCAGAAAAAAAACAAGAGTAAAAAAACAACAAGAATAAGGAGGCATCTTTACAGAATAGGTGCTGAAAGTGCCAGAAGAAATTTATATGAAAACATTGAATTATACAGCAATATAATGAGTGACCAGACAAACCTTTTGCTCCCATAATGTCACGACGTTAGGACTTCTAACTACAAAGACAGTCTTATTGTGAAAATGAACTGTATGTTTACAACATTATGACTCAATTCTCCAAATGTCATATTCATTCCCCTAAAAGTGGCCCAAATACTGTGTAATCATGTGATATACAACAAAAGTTATAGTAGATTAATCAAAAACATCCTTTCAAATAATAAAAAAATCTGTTCAATGGCAGACAGAGCGAGATGTCACAATTGGCATTACTTGAGAAAATGGCAGACAGGTCACTGATTCACACAAAAACACATTTAAATGAAACACTCACTGTGAGGCTTCCTGCATGACCTCTGGTAAAATATCATTGGGAATCTATATGTTACAGTGTTGAAGAATTGGTCATTAAATTAAAATCCTCCATTGGAAATCTTTGGAGGCAAATTTTGTGGTAAACAGGCAGGGGAGGGGAAAAGAATCAACTGAAAGATGTGCAGTGTGCTGAGCAGGACATGTGTAGTGAGCGTAATAAACACATACAGTAATTTTAAAGCAAACAAAAAGAACCACCTTAAGCCATTCAGCTTACACACATGTAGCAGTCACACCATGTACCTCAAGGTACACAACAAACTATGTTTAACCATGAATAGAAATAATAGAAACAACATATCGTAACTAATCAAACAAACTCAAATCGTTTAAGACTGGAAGAGCATCAGTAACAATCAACAGAAAAAACAAAGAAGGATATAGATCCATCAGAACAGAAGTAACTGGCCTTTAAGAACTGAAACTCTGCCCTCCAAACAGAAAGAGACTGAAATGATGTGTTTCTGTAGAATCCAACGGCCACATGTTGGACACGTGTGACGTTTACTGACATGCATTCTGTAATGTCTGCTAACAGTCTTCCTTTGCAGGTTAAATGCTTGTTTACTGTATCTACAAGGAAGTTCTACCAGTAATAGGACTGAATTGAACAGACTGTTGCATTGGCCATTTGGGGGATTCTACTGCACATCAAAGTTACCGAGCCTCTTCACCGATTACTGACCACAGATCATTACAGGTCAAGTACAGTGTGGATGTAATGATGTGTGTGTGTTTGATTCTGGACCACTCAACGCTGGTCTCTTTATTCAATCTAAAGACTCATTTTTAGCCAGAAATGTTTATCTAAAAGGTGCTATGTGTCACATTTTACCATCAATGAATCATCAACATGATGTGGAATCACTCTGACCACCAAAACATCTACATCAGTGGCTTTTTATTTTCAAGTTCTGGTTACTTAAACTCTTCCAAAGTTCAAATTTAGTCTTTACATTCAACTAATACAAATGGGTTGTTTACGTAAAGTAGTTCTTATGTAGAGATTAGTTATTTACAGCAGTAACAGCCAGGTGGCACATTTGTTAGCTAACTGAAAAAAATGCTAATATTTGACCCCTTTAGACTGAAAAGTAACCTGAAAAGTAAAAAGTCAACTGACACGTCTTTCAATTATATTTCACAAAAAACACATGGATCTCAAAAAACAAACTGTCATGCCAATAATGTTTTACCTAATAATGTTGGTTAGGTTAGCTGGATAAGTGCCTCCCACTCTAAACTACGTTAACACTACTAACCCTCAAACGCACCGCTTTCTCACTGTATTCAAATATGAATACACCAAAGTCTTTAGATTTACAAACCACTGTCAGGCAAACTTTGGGCAAATGTTTGGCCACCTAAAAATGTCATTTAAGGGAGTTGTGTTGCAATTTGTCATGCTGAAGTGACTTGTATTGTACCTGTTGACTGTATTTGACTGGCTGACAGATTTACACATTACTAAAATCTTTAAGGTCCTTTAAGTTGTTTAAGTTTTACTGGTGAAACCTGATTTAGTAAATTACAGGTTTAAAGCTCACCAGTAGTTACTAAGAACTCAGGAAGGACTTTATACACAAAGTTATTTCAGGTAACAACCGCTAACAGCATGCTAACATGCTAACATTTATCATGTAAGCTTTTGGAATACAAAGGAACATCCTGACCAACAAACTGACTAACATTGACATCCCTACAGCCAACAAGAGGAAAAACTCAACCAAGTCCTCTCTGAGTAAGCTGTGTGATTCCAATGTGATAAGATCAGCACTTTGAGAGAAACCATTTGCTACACATAGCACCTTTTAGTATTGATGAAAAGAAAAACTGCCTTGCACATTCTTTCGAGTTGTTTTCTGATTGTCTCTTGGCTAAATATTTCATTCTTTACCCCTTACATTCGTGTTTCTCAGCAAAGTACTTATCACCTTTGCTTGCCTCTTGTTTCTCTCTAACCTTGCCTTTCCGTTATGCACTCCATCCCCCAGTCCTCTGCATCTCATTCCACCAGCTCTTCTTTAGATTCTCTTTCTTCTTTCCTATCTTTCACTGCTCCCCCCACAGTCCACCAGTCCTCTCTTTCTCTCTTCACTCCCAGAAGATGTTGGTGATGTCAGAGTCCAGGCTGAAGATCCAGATCACTAGCGGTGCAGAGATCAGAACAAACGACCAGGACACGCCCTTCACCGACTGACGCAACCTCGTCACCACGGCGCTGAACAGTCCTGGGTTAGCCCGCGTCCTCCGCAGCTCCTCTTCCTCTTCCAGTGACTGTTTGAGAGATGGATATCAACAAAGCAAAGGGTAAGAGACAGACCACTTTGAGTCACAGATCCCCCTGCTGACAGCAGCACTTCCACACGTGTCCTCTGACCTGGATCTGGCTGCCTGGTTCGATGTAGTTGCGGGCCAGGAACTTGAGAGCTTCATCCATCAAGATGACAGGAAGTGACATCTTCAACACGACCACCCACTGAGGCCATGACAGAGGGCGTATCTGGAATATCACCTGAAGTCACAGACAGAGGAATGGTGGGTATTTAAGGCCTGGATAGACACAAGTGTTTTGCATGTGGGGTATCATATCAGTGGAAGCTTAAATTTCAGACACATACAGTAATGCATGGATGCTTACCGGCAGTGGATCAACATATAGAATGAGGAAATGCAGAGCCATGGACAGACAGATGGCCCCCACCAGCCAGGGGTTTGACCAAGGAGGCATTTTCAGGAGGGACTGGTTCTCTGAGAGACTGAAAAGAAATCCACAGCCTTCAAGCACCTTCATGTAGTTTTTACAACAAATCATGACGCTCTGATCACTCCAGTGTAATAAACAACAGTCACATACAGAACAGCACTGTGGGATATGTAGTGTAGAGTGTGGTCGTGTTTTGTTCTCACCTGTTCAAGGCGTTACACATCTCTATGGTAACCAGGACAGACAAGGCCATAGTCATGGGATAAGGAGACTCAAAGACTGAACACTGTACGCCCGCAAACTCAGCGTGGCCTTCACTACACTGCAGGTAATGGGACTGTAGAGGAAACAAAGGTGTAAATAACATTCTTGCCACTTCTTTTTTCTGATCGGGTCAAGTGGGGTTTGCGTGGTTAACACATATTTTTGCGTGTCAGGTTGTGACACGTAGTACAAAACACCTGACCTGCACATCACTAAGACAGAGCACCTTAATCCAATGATCTTAATAAGCAGATGTAAATATTATCAATAACATAGTCTTATTTTTTTATTTTTATTTTTTTATTCATATCCATTATATATTTTTTTCAGTTTGTGATTTAATTTTTGTTTCTTTTTTACTGTTTCAAACAACATGTTATGGTTTCAAGAAGGTTTCAGTTATTTGTGTTACCACAGTGTATGCATTAACCCACAGTATATACTGTAGGGCCACAGAGCATGACAGAGGTGTAGTGATAGGGAGATGGGTGTTTACCAGTTGATAAAAGGAAAGTTTGGGTCCATCATGAGCTGCCATAAACCACCAAGCAGCAGCTCCGACTGTGGCTGCTCCCACATAACCTGCAGAGAGGGTGGAGAGGAGCAGTTTGGTTTGTATCCCACCCATTCTGTGCAGCAGGACATCTTGTCTTATATGTAAGATGCTCTAATAATGAATAAATAATCTGGAGATTTGATGTGTTTGTGGTAGTACAA
Organism: Scortum barcoo; assembly: GCA_023238725.1. NCBI lineage: Eukaryota > Metazoa > Chordata > Actinopteri > Centrarchiformes > Terapontidae > Scortum > Scortum barcoo. Next base: position 1,614,056 of record CM041553.1, read on the forward strand.
ATGATCATATTTGATGAGGTCATTCAGTCAAAGCCTCACGACTCACATCCAATGATGAGGTAGCGACAGAACAACCAGCTGGAGATCAGAGGCTCTTTGGGGGAGCGGGGAGGGCGGGACATGATGTCCAGGTCTGGAGGGTTGAAGCCCAGAGCTGTTGCTGGGAAACCGTCTGTAACCAGGTTGACCCATAGCAACTGGACCGGGATCAGCGCTTCGGGCATGCCCAGTGCAGCTGTGAGGAAAATACTGAGGAGGAAGGGAGGACAGATGAAGGAGAAGGAAACAGTGAGAGGCCCAAATGATCCATAACCTAACTGTCACAGTTTGAGTTCTTGAAACTTTCTGACAATTTTTTCAGCATCTCTCTCATATCAACCTCTTTTACTAACCAGACCACCTCTCCTATGTTGGATGATATCAGGTATCTGATGAACTGTTTCATGTTGTTGTAAATAGCTCTGCCCTCCTCCACTGCGGCCACGATGGTGGAGAAGTTATCATCAGCCAGGATCATCTCAGAAGCTGACTTGGCCACCGCCGTGCCACTGCCCATAGCAATGCCGATCTCTGCCTTCTTCAAGGCCGGCGCGTCATTCACTCCATCACCTGTCTAGAGCCCCGAGGGAGAAGGATCATTTAGAAATATCACAGGAGCAGTGCTGTTACATTGGTTATCAGCACGCCTACTGCATGATATTGCTGAGGCAGTGCTCTCACCATGGCAGTGATGTCACTCAGACTCTGCAGGTACTCCACGATACGACTCTTGTGTGCCGGTTCCACCCGGGCGAAGCACCGTGCTGTCCTGCAGGCCTGACGCTGCAGGTGAGGGGGCAGCTCGTCAAACTCTCGGCCCGTCAGGCCCCCGATGGCCCCTGAGCCCTCCTGCTCCTCTTCCTGCTCTGTGATGATGCCCACCCTCCGACAGATAGACAGGGCTGTCCCTTTGTTGTCACCTGCAGAGGAAAATAAAAAGTGATGAAACGTTACATGACTGCTTGTGCTGGTTTGTGAAGAGTGAAGAGTAGCTGCACTAAACACACACATCATTAAACACTCATCATATCGTGATGCTTGTGAGTATGCGTGGTACAAATATATTGTTTATCAATGTTCATAGTTCTCAAAGTTATAAAGTAAATAACAAGATGGTAAAAAAAAACACAAGTCTGGAGTTAATTAATACTACACAGTTGCAATTTAAATCAACAACCTTTGGCAAAATGACATATTTTACCTAATGTTTCATCCCTATCTATCATGCAGTTCACACACAGTCTCTCTTGTTGTTGTGTTACAATTACCTGGTATATTCCTGACAGTGTATTGTACTTGTGTGGCACATGTGTGTTAAAGGTGTGTTCTTCCACACATATAGTGTACTGTAATTAGATGACTGCGTGGTCGTGTGTGTGCAAGCTTACCTGTGATCATGATAACTCTTATTCCAGCCTGCCGACACATTCGGACTGCACCAAGCACCTCTTTCCTTGGGGGGTCCAACATGCCCACACAGCCCACAAAGGTCAGGTCTGACTGTGGAGAGGGAAGAGACAGACAGGGTGCAGACTAGTTAAGATTCTCTTCTTTCTTCTACAGACATGACCTGCAGTTAATTTCTTTATTTAGAGCCACTGGTTCCCATTTGGCAAACAGAGCATGATTTGACGACATATTCTATAACTGACTGTAACATCTGACCCACTTCATTTCATAGTAACTAGAAAACATTGTCTGGACTTTGTGCCCTTTTTCAAAACATTTCCTCATCATCCTCATCACCTCATATTCAGCAAATGCTGCTGAGTTCTCCAGGTTGAGGCAGTGGATGTCAGGGGGTGTATCCCTGGTTGCCATGGCGAGACAACGCAGTGTGTCTCGGCCTGATCCCCACTCCCTCACAGTGGACAGGAGCTGTTCTCGAACTGCTGGGCTCAAGGGAAGACGAGCAGAACCGCTGACCCGGATATAATTACAGCGCTCCAACACACTCTCTGGAGCTCCCTGAGGAGAGACGGGGGGAGAATATGAGCAACCACAGGGAAGAAGAAGACACAACTCTCCTGTCTCTTTACATCGACCTGACAACCGAATCTATGATAACAAGTGGTGGTGTGTAACTCACCTTGACAAACATCTTGGCTCCAGAGGAAGACCTGGTGAGTTTATTGGATGAACAGAAGACAGACATGGACTTCCTGTCTCTGGAAAACTCCAGTGTCAGCTCCTTCCTCATCAGCTGTTTAATCAGCTGAAAAAAAAAATCAATAAAAACCACAGTTACTACAGTAACTACAGTGTGAACAGTTATTCTTGAGTACAACTAGTGACGTATATTGGAAGAACATACAGAAATAAAATGACAAAAGACTGTTGTTGTTTGAATATTTATTGTACTCACTTTTAAACACTGGCAACAAAAAACAGACCAATAGAAGAGAAACAAGTGTTCATGGTCAACAGTCACTACTAGGGCTTAATGATCTCATAGGTGACGAGACACAAAAGACCAGAGAAAGAATGGAAAGGTTTCAGGAAGTCTGGCATAATGGATGCAGAGGTTAAAGGGGAATGATCAGGGAGTCATTTGTAGCAGCACTGCTAGAAGTGTTTCACTCTTTCACTCACTCACTCAAACACACACAAACTTACGGAGCAGCACGCCGTAGCTCTCTCAGCGCGGCTCAGTCCTCTCAGGTCGGTGTTGAACACGTTCATTTTCTCCACAGACAGACAGCAGAGGGCAGTCTCTGTTGCCTCCCCCACCTTCTCATACACTCCCTTTGCCTGACACACACACAGACACACACACACACACACACACACACAGAAAGAGGTTTAAGTATGTTTACAACTGCCAAGATAACAGCTGTAAATGTTTCAGAACCATATACAGTAATCCATGATGGTCTGAGCCATCGCTGCAGTCATGTCTTACCTCATTGTAGTCCAGTGATGAGTCATTGCACAGTGCGCAGATGGAGGCCATCTCCACCAGGCCTTCATACTCACTGCACTTCACCTCTGTGTTATCCTTATAACTGGAAGGAAATAAGGACAGGTATGACACAGAGAAGAGGAATAAAGACGGAAAGACAGAATGTGTACACATTGGAAAAAAAGACAGGAGAAATCAATCATAATTCATATCCATGCACGAAGGGTCAGGGGTTAAGTGTTAAAGGTTAAAGACACTCACACTTCCCCTTCAGGGGCGTAAGTAGATCCAGTCACTGTGAACTCGCTCAGTCTGCAGCTCTCCCCTGACACACTGTCTACAACAAACATCTAAAGACACACACACGCACACACACAGACAATTGACAGACATTGCAGTAGTTGATTAGTGCAGTAATGTTAGAAGGTTTGTTGTTGGTTGTTTGAAGTTACAGGCTATTCCACCTCATGACTCTCAGGTTATGATATCAAAGCCAACACCACACTTCCAATTTAGATTTTTCTAATGAAGGAAACGCTCAAATGAAAACATGTTTCCACCAGGGGGGTTAATGAAGTCAGGATCGTGTACTTTTCCACAACACTAACAACACTATGACAAAGCTATGTCACACTGACTGCTCCGCTGCCTTGAGTTTGTCTTTTTAACACAGATGCTGTTTTAATTCATTAATCACTTCCAATAGCTTCTACTTTGCTGATTTTTCATTTGGCCGCCTGCAAATGTTTCACATTAAAATTATGCACACAGTGCCACTGAAAGGCTTTTGATGTGAAACATCACATGACCTCTTTGTGTTTATACAACAACCTTAATTTGTGTTGGCAACCATCACTGACAGAATGTAAGAAATGTGAGCTCAACGCTGTGGTAATCTCATGTTAGCATGACAAGCCATTAATTGTTACTTTGGAGGAGAGAACTACTTTGTGTAGATTTTAAAGTCAGTGAAACTGTGCAGGCTGCTTTCAGATGATCCCCTCATGTGTTAATGATCAATGCCATGACAACTCTGTCATAGATAACCCTCTTTCCTGAGTCCCATATTTTCTGATGATCCTCTCCTCCTGCTCTTACCCTGCAGACTGACATCTGGTTGGTGGTCAGTGTTCCTGTCTTGTCAGAGCAGATAACAGAGGTGCAACCCAGCGTCTCCACTGATGGCAGGCTGCGGACGATGGCATTCTTCCTGGCCATCCTCCTGGTGCCCAGTGCCAGGCAGGTAGTGATGACTGCCGGCAGGCCTGGGAGGAAGCACAACAGGAAGACACTGGTGATGAGAAAGCTTTATTTTAAGAGAGGGGAAGCTTTTCACATGTACATATGCAGGAAGACTTGATTGTCTTTTCTGTGTTTTATGTACCTGGTCAGGAGCATGTAAGGATAAGTAGTGAGTCTACACAAATGACATGCCTATGTTTTTGTCTTTGTGCTAAACACAATTTTTGCATAAAAACATAGAAACATCTGTAAGAAGTGATTCTTCTCCATCGATAAAGCAATGAGATGTTTTACCTTCTGGTATGGCAGCTACAGCCAGCGCGACAGCAATCTTGAAGTAGTAAACAGCTCCTCTCAGCCAGCTGCCTCCATGGACCGGGTCATTGAAGTGTCCCACGTTGATGGCCCACACTGCCACACAGATCACACTGATCACCTGCAGGTTACAACAAGACGTGTTACACAGTTCTACAGACACATTACCTCAATAGATTTTGAAAGCAATTTTAGAAAGCATCAAAAACAATAAATGAAAAGTTTAAGAATCTAAGAGTCCACAAAGGGTCTTGCCTTGGACAGCTGTTCTCCAAACTGGTCTAGTTTCTGTTGTAGTGGGGTCCTTTCAGGGTCAGTGGAGGCCATCTCATCTCGTATTTTGCCGATCTCTGTCTGTACCCCTGTTGCCACAACGACTCCAATTGCTCGCCCTGCTGCAATGTTGGTGCCCTGGGCAAAGGTCATGATGGACATTACTCTCCTCACTGTGTAACTGTCAAACTCGTAAAGTGAGACATTGCAGCACACAGCAGTGAGCAGTTCTGTATGTGTTTTTGAATACTCTGTCTTTTTGTATGCCCTCACACAAAGCAGTCAAAGTGAAATTTAATATTGAAGTGGACTGATTTCCTTCTCTTCTTTAAGAGGACCAGCAGCACTCAGATAAGCTCACCACAAAGAGACAGCAGGTCTGCAGCCTGTTAGAGTGGTGGTGCTAAATAAAACATCAATGGCTGTTGACCACCTGGTGACCCTGCAGCCTTTGAGGTTTAATGGAGATAATACAACACACAAAGACCTCAACCTTGGCTCACTCTGCCCATTCATTTCCCCCTCAGGCACTGCTGTCATGTCTCAGGTGTGTTTATATAACATAATGTAATCATATATTTTCTTCTTCGTAGTCTCATATTCTTGTCATTTACAGCATCCTTTATATTTTCCCAACAGATACTTTAAAGCTTCTCTACCCTCCCAAGTAAAAGTACTCTCATAAACTACTACTTGCTGAGGTTTTTTAGCAAACATTATTCAAACAGGAGGAAATAATGCAGATGATTTTCAGCTGCAGATTGATACACAATTTTGCTCTATTGAGCATTTCCAGCAGCTGGACAGTGTGTGTAGTACTGAGTGAAAACAAACTACAGTGTTGAAGGAGCATTGACAATAACAGAAATGGCCAACTTTATCCTTCAGGTTTAAGTTGTCAACTTCATCTTGATCTATTTCCTGGTAACATGTTTTGTGGTGACTGATATGGTTGTTGAGACTCACAGAGAAGAGCATGTTCTTCTTGTCCTGGTTGACAGCTCGGGGATCTGGTACAGGGTCTGTGTGTTTGAGCACTGACACAGACTCCCCTGTCAGGATGGACTGGTCCACCCTCAGAGTGGTGGAGCGGATGGATGCCAGCCTTATATCTGCTGGGACCTTATCACCAACTGAGAGGTGTTGGGAACAGAGAGAAAAAAATGATTGTTATTTCCCTTCCAATTTCTGTATTTTATACAATTTTAGTTTAAGGCAAATGTGCTATTTGTATATCTTTCTGCATTTAAACTTTTCTGCTTCCCCAACTTACAGAAAGAAAAACAAGTGTAGCATGAAAGTCTATTTGATACAACTTTAACACATATAAGATCTTCTTCTCCCCTCTCTGCCATTTTTTTTTTGGGGGGGGGGGGGTGGTGGTGTTTGTTTGCTGGAGTAAAACCTCTTGTTTATCATATAAATACCATCTTACTATACAGATTATGACTGATGAAACACAATTCATGATCCAATGAAAGAAGTGTAATGTTATCCACAAACCAAGAACAGGAACAGACTTTCCCTTGTCAGACAAAAAATATGTTCAGTTTGACGTCCTGGACTTCTCTCTGCACTTCACCTCTTATCTTCAGAGAACAGCTTCTAAGCTTGTGATGTGTGAACTGGGCTGGCCTGCCTAAGAGTTCAGAAACAAGCCACTAACTCTGCTATCACCATCACACATTATGATATTGTTTTCAAGTTGTCCGTTTTTTATAATTTCATGATTATCCCCATGGTGGTAAAAATCAATTACTGAATGTTTTGTTTCTGTTTAGTTTAATATCGAATTTACACACACACATATATACAAATAAATCCCAGTTGTGGATGAAATCAAACAAATCGCCATTATTGTGCTGGCACCATTCATATAAAGGAGGCAAAGGATATCATTTCTGAACTGTTTTTCCAAGAAATCTATCCCAAAGATCCTGTAGAACCTTTTACATTTTGAAAATATAGTCATCCAAAGCCTTTTAAAAAAAGGATATGATTTATACAATTAGTTTAGCCAGGTATTTTCTGGGCCAGCTGCTCCAAGAATAAACTTCAACCTTGGAAAAAAAATGGAAACAAAAGTCCATGAAATTAATTTGAATTTCATAAATGACTTGACCCGTTAAACCTCATGTTTCTATTGAGGTCTGAACAGCCTGCTGACAAGGAACAACTAGGGACTGCTAATTGGCTGACACGACCTTCTACACCAAGAAGTTAAAGGAGGTAACTTCTAGAGGTTTATTTTTGGAATATATTGAAGCCTGTATTGTTTACATTCATGTTTACATCAACCAGCAGCTCAGTGACTTCATTAAACATTTCATGTTTCTTCAAGTGAGTCATTTCTGTATATGTACATTACCATTTGTACAAATAATTAAAATGGCTTAAAACGCTTTGTTTAAAAACATTTTCACATTGTCATTTATAGCTTGACATAGTTTTTCACTTTTGATTTGGTAGAACATCTTACAATGTCTTTTTTTGTTTCAGCAACCTAAATTCATGAGTACATGGGGATACATAAGAACATCCTATTAAACGGTCCATGTGAGCAGTACTTCCTTAATTAAATGTTAATGAGTTAAAACCAGGCTTACAGCTACGCAGTGACATTAAGTGTCAATTATATGTTAAAACTAAACAGAGAGATATTCATGACATCAGAAAACAACATCACACTGCTACACAAGAAAGGTTAGCATTCTTTTATTTGGAGGAGTGCAGCTGTTCATAAACTGTTTACAAGTGTTTATATCTGAGAGTGAGTCAGAAACTCAGGAAACTCAGAGAGCAGAGAGAGAGAGAGAGCAGAGAGAGAGAGCGATGAAGGAAGAGAGGCCTTTTGCTTTCTTTCATCATTACACTGACCAGTTAAAGAAAGGCTGACATTTGTTATGAGGTCTATTAAAGCACTACAAAGAAACTTCCGACAGTGTTAGAGAGAGCACTGAATGGTTGCACTAGATCAGAAACATTCAAGTCAATTTTATTCTACTAAAGTCAATTTTATTGAATTCAATTTGCACTGAGTTGTAAAAAAGCATTAAAAATGAGTGAAAATCATATGATTTGATTAATGAGCAACAGGAGATGACCATGTCTGCACATTAAAGTTTTCATTTAGCATTTTAGCAATTTATTTATGCAATAAAAGAAGCATTTACGTATAGGATATTTGCTCTCCTTCTACCACTCAGTCACAGACTGCCGAAACTAACCAGCCCACTGTTGTCCTGACAGAGTTAATTTCCGTTCAAAGCGAAGGAAGATCACAAACAGGAGCCAACAGAAGAGTTCATTCCTCCTCAAAATATGCCACAAAATGTTACTGTTAATGTTGTTAGTAAAGCAAGCAGCACCACAAGTCTGTTCTGCTCTTTCAAACAGTACCAGAGCAAAAAGAAGAACCCTTTAGACTATCCAGGAAGAACCAGGAACAAGGGAAGTTGCTAATTTTCACACAATGTGGTCTTGCAAATGTTTCACAATAAAAGCCTTGTTAGGAAATGAAGGAATTCTGAATGTGTAATGATGGTGCGAGAGCTGCTGCTGGCTTTATTTCTAGACCTTTCTAACTTACACAATTCTTTCAAGATGTGCCAGGTGAGGTGACTGGAGAAGGCAGTGTGTGTGCGTCAGCCACTGCAGTGTCTCCATTGTGCTCTGTGTGCCTGACAGCTCTGTGTGTTCACTGCAGCCATTTCACACCCAAATATGACATGAAAACTAAAAGTTACTTGGTAATATACGCACAGTATTAGAAGATATTATTGAAAACTATTGACACTCTATTCTACAATTCTTTAATGCTCTTTGATGTTATCTTGTTGTCATTATATGTATGAGGCCTCTCACATTTAATTTCTAGTCTGGCTTCAATTCACCACCTTGCCATGTGCATTTTTTCATTTTGTGATCTCACCTCATGTCATCCTCGTATCTGAAAAATCTTTCTGTGAGCTCTACACAAGTGAAAGGAAAAGAAAATGGCCCCTTTTTCCACAGATTATTCTATGTAGAACGATGCACACGCATGCACATCTCTATGTGCAGAGCAACCTTCATAAATGAGGCCCCAGATAACCTACACAATGTTCTACTCTACGTCCAGACATTCATTATTCATTCACGTATTTCAAAGTAACTCAGGTGCAATTTAATTTACAGCTGCCCTGTAGAGTTTACATGTTTTAAGGATGGAAGGTGTCATTTATTCAACAGATATAAAGCCCTTACATAAATCAAACTGACTCAGCTTGACTTGACTGTATATCTCAATCAATCTCACCCACCACTGGCTCCGGAACAGCAAGATAAATTCTAAAATAAAAGCACTGCAACCTTCAGTCACACTAAACCATGTATTTGTCACTTTTTTTAAAGCTTTTTTTGCTCTTCACCAACTATCTTCTCCAGAGTGGAGAAATCTTAGAGTGCCATTAATAAGTACAACTCCACACCGATTTGATCTGCTGAACACCTCAACAGGTCTTCCTGACTAGAAGGAACACAACACAACTAGTACAAACACTCTGAAGAAGAAGAAAGCTTCAACTGTTGGAATCTGCAGGTCTGCAGAGTAACTTTTACGTTGAATACACTGCTGGACAAAACAGTGATTATTTCATTTTGCCTTTTCGTATTAATGATGTATACAGGTACTTAATATTGTCCCAAAATATCAACACAAACTACTGGCAGCTTCATGCCAAAAAAGCTGTACCCAAAAAGTCACATTAGTCACCCCATTGTGTTTGGGGGGGAAAGTGTCCAAAAGAAAGTATAACAGTAACAGTAACAGTGAGTCACATTAAACATAGCCTCTAGCTCTGCCCTCTCATTCCAAATCTGATTAGTGTCACTGAGTTCCCATGTTCTGGAAATTAAACACTTTTACTACAGACTGAAGGCCACTGATCACCAACACACACACACACAAAGAAACACACATACTCCTAACCCTGTTTCCTTTTTCTGAGGAGCCTGAAATAGCAGTGGGTATCTGGAGAATTCAACATCTTAATGGGTCACGATAAAATTGTGTGTGTGTGTGTGGGGGGGCATGCGTGCGTGTCTGTGTAGGCTGTTACTACAGCTGACCGTGTTCTTACAACCCAGCTGGACTGATTTCATCTGCGGACACAACTGACCTCAACGTGTTTAGTCAAACTAAACATTTTCCCATGCATCATTTCAGCTGTTAAATGTTCAAAAAGCCGTTGACCAATAGGATGAGGTCTCGTTTGGTCTGATCTGTCTAAAGTCTGTCTTTGACAAGAGAAAATGTTGGGAAAACACCTGAAAAATGCTCAGAAGCACTGAGAGATGTTGAAAGCAATGTAATCTCTGGTTGGTTGTTGGAGCATGTTAGATTTCCATCTCTTCTAATGTGTTTGATCACACGCAGACTCCAACAAAGTCAAATTATTTTATATCGCCCCAAATCACTAAGGTGTCTCAGATGGAGCTGTAACAGTGCATGTATTCGTCTTGAACCATTTGACCAGGACGCTCTGCTTGGTATTTGACTTCCTCTGTTCGGTACAGTCTGTGACCAAACATTTATGTCAAAGCACAGCAGAACAGAAATGCCAAATTGAACGTCTTTAATCTTACTAAGAAATTTTGGCTAATGAACCAGGGATTTGTTGTTTACATTTTTATAAATAAAATTACAAAAATTTTACTTTCTACATTCTACACTGCTGTACTGACAACATGCTGAAATGTGACCTCAATACAGAGATATATACAGGACTGTGAATTTTGTGTATAATTGTGGCCCTATTTGTCACATTGGTGATTACTGTTCAAGAGGAGATATAAAGAGTTGTAGCTTTGAGATGCACTCAAATCAAATATTTTCCATGAAGGTTTTGCTGGTTTCTGTGACGATAACAGCCAGCGGATATGGCAGAGATGTAGCTTGCCAAGAATGCCACAGCGTTATTTTAACAATGTCTAAACAACCATGCAGTGGAAAAGCACAGTGCTTAAATACAAGGTTTTCCAAGAGCACAGAAGCTCCAGAGCGCTAGCACAGCGAGTTAGCCCGCTGAGCAATGTTAGTCAAGCTCATGTAGTTGTCGACACTATGGCCGATAGAAATGAGAGGTCTGGAGGATCCTCCCCTGATATTTAGATCCACTGTATGTGACCATACTGGTTCCCCAGATAGTTACAGTCAGTACAGTGATTACAACGACAAAGATTAGTGTCAAATCATTCAACTGAAGTCTTTTTCTTCTTATTGACAATATGTCATTGTTTACTTGAGTGTCTTAACTCTTACAGTAAGACTTATGGTAATGAGCCACCGTTGAATGTATTCATTTTGCACAAACCAACATGTTATTTTATACATTTATGTGGTTTCTTGTACCTGAAAACATACTAAACTGTGACCTCAAAATTGAAGTACAGGCCCAAACATGACTTGTGCAGACTGTTAAACCCCTACGACAAAAACACTGAGAGAGCATATCATTGATGTTTATGTAAAAACATGTTGGGGCTTCAATTAACCATTATTGATGGCTCTCGTTGATATTTGATTTATTTTTTTGTCTCCTGTCCACCTTTAAAGATATTTTTAATACCACATCGAATGCAATTTAACACGTTTCATGATCGTACCATCCAAGTATCAACCAAGTATCATCCCAGAGGAGACATGGCCTAAAATTATTATAGCACTTTATCCTGTACTTCCCGGCACTATATTACAATCATTTCTTAATTAAAATCAATGTGACCTAGACTGGATAAGCAAATTAATTAATCTACATCTGCTAAAATGAATACCTACTGCTGCTGTAGCTAGCAGTAGTGACAGTGTTTGCTGCAGATCTAATGTTGCTGACTGAACATTTTATAACCAACATTACTGCCAATAGCAGTAAAGAAGAAATACACCTTTGCAAAAGAAATGCAAACATTTCTAAATCAAGTTATAGAAATAAGCAATAAGTAATAAGACTTCTCTGACTACCTCACTGGCAGACCACAGTACGTCGGGCTGAAGGACATCAAGTCTGACACGGTGGTCAGCAGCACTGGAGCCCCCCAGGGCACAGTGCTGGCCCCTCTTCTCTTCACCCTGTACACCTCAGACTTCTTCTACAACTCAGAGCTGTGTCATATTCAGAAATACGCTGACGACACAGCCATCAAGCGTTGGGTGCATCAGGGAGGACAGAGAGGAGGAGTATCGGAGACTGGTAGGGGACTTCGCTGCATGGTGCCCCATCATATGGTGCAATAATTTTAATTTATAACTCTTAACTTATACTATACAAAGCCATAACTTATTTCATACGAGGCCATACTCAGCTCTTTCTATTTACTTATAGTATTTTATTCCCATTCTTTATATTTTATATTTTGTATTTTAAGTATTTACTGTTTATTTTTCATCTGTGTGCTTCTTCTATCTGTATGCTGCTGGAAACGTAAATTTCCCTGAGGGAGTCATCCCAAAGGGATCAATAAAGTCAAGTCTAAGTCTAAGTCTAAGTCCAAGTCTGCCACACTAACCACCTACAGCTCAACACCTCTAAGACGAAGGAGCTGGTTATTGACTTTGGGAGGTCCAGACCAAGTCCGCGACCAGTCCTGTTAGAGGGAGCTGAGGTGGAGGCTGTGGATTCCTACAGATACCTCAGGCTGTGGCTGGACAATAAACTGGACTGGACAACGCACACCAGCCACCTGTATGGGAAGACACAAAGCAGGATGTACTTCCTAAGGAGACTGCGGTCCTTCAACATCTGCAGCAAACTTCTGCAGATGTTTTACCAGTCTGTGGTTGCCAGTGTCCTCTTTTACACTGTGGTATGCTGGGGGGCAGCATATCCAAGAAGGACACATCCAGACTGGATAAACTGATCAGGCGGGCCGGCTCTGTGGTCGGCACGAAGCTGGACTCTCTGGTGACGGTGGCAGAGTCGAGGACTCTGGACAAACTGCTGGATATTATGGACAATGCCAGCCACCCTCTGCACACCGTCATCAGCAACCAGAGGAGCCTGTTCAGTGAAAGACTGCTCCTTCCCAAGTGCAGGACCAACAGGCTTAAGAACTCCTTTGTCCATCATGCCATCACACTCTACAACTCCTCACAAGGGGGGAGGAGGACATAGAGTAGGGGTGGCAGCCATTGTACACTTACCTGTACAACACATACAAACACTTTGGACACTTTTTCCTCTGGTGCAATAATAACCTCATCATATGGTGCAATAACTTTAATTTATAATTTATAACTTATTCCATACAAGCCATAACTTATTTCTACAAGCCATACTCAGCTCTATATATTTACTTATATTATTTTATTCTCATTTCTTATATTTTTGTATTTTTTTAAGTACTTACTGTTTATTTTTCACCTGCGTGCTTCTTCTGTATATATATGCTGCTGGAAACTTAAATTTCCCTGAGGGAGCCATCTCAAAGGGATCAATAAAGTCAAGTCTAAGTCTAAGTCTAAGTCTCTCTAAGTCTAAGTCTTTTTATATCAAGTCTTATTATTTAAAGCCTACATAGGGTGAGAATTTGACACTCAAGAGAAGCGGAATGTAATATTGCTTTCAATGGATTTTATGGTATAATAGTAAAACCTACACATTTTACATCTTGTCGGGCTCAGACTGACCAGAGGATGACAATAATTTGGTTATAATCACTACTTCCACAACATATATGTTGAGGATGATGTACTTGTGATGATGTAATGCCATTAGTCTTACCAGCGACTTCCACAATGTCTCCAGGAACAATGTCTCGGGCTCTGACTCTCTGGACGCTCATCTTGTCCTGTCGGTACACCTTGCCCATCTCTGGCTCATACTCCTTCAGAGCCTCAATGGCATTCTCTGCATTACGCTCCTGGAGGACACAGCGACATGGAAAGTTCCCATGAGTTTATTTCAGTTGTTGATATGGAATTTAAGATTGTTGATGGAAAAATCCCTTCCAGCATGGTTGCCCTTATGTGAGGACAAAGACAGCAGGGACGGGGAGAGAGAAAGCAGCAGATAGAGTTTTATACATGGGGTTTTATGCAGCCAAGCTGTTCTGTTTGAGACATGGACACTGTCAGCACTTATTTACAGGGGAGAAAGAGTTTGGCTGATCCTGTTGATTCTCACCATTCATGTGAGCATTTCAAAAAAAGTAAAAGCTAAACCCAACAAACACTTCCAACAGGCAGTGTGCTTCACTTGGTCTTTGTTTAAACCAAAAATAGGTCAACAGGAAACACCAGACCAAAAAAGCAACAAACACAACACAAGTTGAACCATACTGCTGTCTAACAAATGGCCAGTGACACTGAAAAGAATTGGAGGACTTGTACTAAAACTATAAGGGATGTGTTTCTGTTGCCTAGCCTGTCCTCACTGATTGAAACAGCAGTCAGTATCATGTAATACAGGTCTATAGCTGCTTAAACTGCTGCCTATACATGATGCATAATGTATATGTATAATGATGCATTAGTTTAAGATTTGTGTCCCTAATAAATACATTGGCGAGTGTAGTTGTGTCTTTGACAGCTCAAAATGGCATAAAGGGTATAAGACAAACACAGCAAAATTAAGACACACACAGCAAAGGAATCTCTAAATACCTCATAGTCTGATTCAGTGTAGTAGGGTAAAGAGATATTCAGTGGGGAGAATAAAGTCAAGCTTTCTGCAGGAGACATGCGTCAGTATATATATTAAAGGATGTTGGTTCAGCTAGACAAAATGAAGACTCATCATACAAGATAAAGCTGACCAGACAGACGCAGGTTGTCAGCTCATCTGGCAGCTGGGGACTGTTGTGATTTTCAGTTAAGAAGTTAATGCCAAGATACGATTGTTTTTGCTAGGCTTAAACACACACACACACACACACACACACACACACACAATAGGTTTTTATGCAGCCTCCCTGTGACATTTCTCTGTTCCAGGATCAACTTTCCTTATAATCCGTCCAGCTAGTGTTGAGGATTATGAGAGTCTGATAATCACAAAGTACATGCCAACCCTGGATGGGTTTGGTCTAACTATAAAATAATTACAATTACAATTACAATAACAATATAATTAACAACTGAAGGAAAAATCTGGTATATTCCAACTTGGCAGATGTAGCCACTGTGGCTCTATGAGGTGTGCTAAATGATTTTTACATGAATCATACTTGTCTGTGAGTATAACCCAACGTTAACAGAAAGTAACACCTTGGAAAAGCCATGGAGAAGGTCCAACATCTAGGTCTAATCCACAGAATAAAAAGATATTTACATGGTGTTGGAGAGGCTATAGTATATGATTCACCTCGTTTTCATCCTCATCACACCATTCAGTGAGCCCTCGTGCTCTATGGATGGAGGCACTGAGCACTCCTGTGATACAGTATTATATAATAAATCAATGTTGTTGTGGTTTTGTTATCAGGAGTTTAAATCTGACACTGATCTATAAATCACAACCAATCTACAGCAGACTCTAGTTAACCCCTTGTGTCAAGTATAGCTCAGCTTTATCTTCTGTATTACATTATAATGTTATATCGACTGTCTTGACAAACTGCCTTGATATGACAGTATGATTGTCAGTCCACAACACCTACACACACTGTTTACCTGCCACACTCCTACGATAGCATTGGCGATGAGGATGAGGAGGATTACAAAGGGTTCAACAAAGGCTGTGATTGTCCCCTCCCCTTCTTCGAACCAAGCCAGAGTCTACAAGACAGAAGACAGGACAGAGAGAAAGATGAAGATTTGTGTTCAACATGGTTCTGGGTTAACACTCATTTCATTTGTGTGCATACACACAAGGTTAAACTGATATATCAGTCTGTGCAAATACACAGTCCAAATTAACATTATGTATTTGTTGAAGAAATGACTCTAATTACTTGTATGTGTGAGTGTGTATATGTTTGCTTGTGGTTGTGCATGCAGTTGTGTTTCCTTACAAAAGAGATGCATGCAGCCAGCAGCAAGATTCGAACCAACAGATCCTCAAACTGTTCCAGGACCAGCTCCCAAAGAGACTTCCCTGCACAGGTACATCAAAGAACATGATGATGAGAAGCAGATAATAAATGACCAAAGACAGACAGTGATTTAGATAATAATGGTGGAACAAGACAACACAGAAGAGAAAGAATCGGAAATCATAAAACCAATAGACAAAGCTCACCTTCTTCAGCTGGCAGCTCTGTGAATAAAGAAAGAGTTAAAGGGAAAGAGAGAGGAGAGAGAAAATGACATTATGGTTAACCTTGGTACTTTGTTTTATGAATTACAATGCAGAGCAGAGCTGTTTGTTCCCAAGCACCTGGTGCATATGCAGCAGGACTGCACTGATACTGTGTTTTCTAATACTTGAACATGATGCAGATACAGAGTGCGCCTTTTACTGAAAATGGATATGATACAGATTGACAGAACATTATGGTAACTCTTTATCCATGTCCATGCACATTAAAAATATTATTAATTACTCAACTTACTCAAAAACTGTGAACTTCTATGGAAAATATGTTTGCACATTCCTGCAAAAATCTCTTCTATTCTTTCATTTTAATAACTTACATCATACCATCATATCATACATACTGTTTTTGTTTATTATATATTTAATTAATTGTCTATTTTATAGTAAATTTGTGTTACTTGTTGTACTCACTCACACCGTTTCTGCTAATGCTAATGCAATTTTTGTACGAATGTTTTTTATCATTATAATAATGGTAATAATGGTCACTATGGCTGGCAGTAGTAGTAATAACTGTAGTAATGTGATCAGCATCACTGAGTGTGACATCTAAATAACAAAAGATGGATGAAATCCACCGCACAGCTCTCTGACTGTGTAACCGCAGTGAACAGTCCATTTGTTTTGAAGAAATGAATGACTGGTTACTAAAAAAACATATCCATTTGTACCGTTGGGTCCCCATTTCTCCCTGTTCTTCTTCAGCTGCTCACAGCTCAGACCTGTAGTCTCATTTACATTGAAGAAGCCCAAAACCTCCTCCACCGTCTTAGTATGAGCATTATCCATCACTAAGGAGGGAGGAGGAGAGAGAAGACAAGGCAATATGAATATCAGCAACAAGCTTCTTCACTTCACAAAAATATCAGTCACTCTTCAAACTCACAGTTTAACTTAGAGAGACAGTTATAAATCTGAAAGGAAGGTACGTTTGTATACTTGTAAGCATCCTTTACAATAAAAGCTGGCTTTAATGAGGCTGATAATGACATCTTGGCTTGAAGGTGCAAATATTGTTTGCTGTATGCAACATGATTTAAATTTTATTATTTTCAACAGCATATGTGTAAACACTTCTGAAAACTCTTCTTTTTTTATTTATCTTACACACTTGAAAGACAGCCTGCTCATAAAAAGAGTTTCTCAGCACCTGCAATAAAAATGACACAGTTACAGCATTAACTGGCTGGGGAATAAAATGTAGTGTATAACCAAGCAACCACACAAAGTGAAACCCTCAGAGACAAAGAGGCCTGAGGGGACGGCTCTCCACAGAGTGTGAGCTGTCTCTGAAAATAACAGCCTCTGTACTCTGTCAGCTTGGACAATGTTTATTTCGATGATCCTTTTAGGCTGGGCCTTTCTGAGGAATGCTCTGGACTTTCTCCAAGCTCCATTCAGATGTTAACAGGACACTACTCTCCTGTGCAGGGATGGATCAGATGCCTGCTCAAACTGGACCCAGCTGTGTGGGGCCCTTAACAGGTGGGGGCCACTCATCAGGGTCCATCTAATGCACGCTGTTGTTCCCATAATCCTCCATCACTGCGGCCGTGTGTGAGCAGCAGCCTGCTCTCATTCAAACACTTCATTCAAGTGTGTCATGGCAGGTGGTCTGTGCCCGGTGTACCACAGCTCTGTGTTCTCAGTGATTTGTGACGGCCCCTCGTCAGCTCGGGACTCTCAGGCCTGCTTTTAACATAATCAACTCGAGAGGATCGCCCAAAGAAAAAAATCACTGCTGTCAAATTCTGCTCCTGCAAAACACAAACACACCGAGCGAGCCGGACAGGAGCCAGACATTATGCTAATGGACTGATGGTCAACACAGCTACATTTATGATGACACAGATTTCTTACAGATCCGACGCTAAATACGTGTCAGTGCTGGTGTGTGTTAGGAGCAGCAGCCTCGCCTAAATCCTACATGATGCTACATGATGACATAACACTCAGACATGTTGCTGACGCTGTGACACGGCCGCTTCCTTCACATCACACTCATCCTTAGCCAAAGACTGCTCACACACAGGGCAGGAGGAGCGAGGAGCCCTGACTGACAGCGAGCCGCTGAGCTACATGACTGTCCTTTGTGGAGCTAGCCGCGCTGCTAGCTTCATCAGGTTAATCCTCCGGAGATGAACAGGTCGCTTACCAGAGAGGAGCAGTGTGCCGTCTGTCCACAGCTTCACTAAGTCCGGTTACCTCACAGCACCATGCGCCCTCTGCTCAGCTCCTCACAGCGACGAAAAGACAGGAAAAAATACTTTGGAAAAAACAGTTTCTACTACAGACTGTCTGTGTCAGCGTTAGTCCCACTGTGACAGCCGCTCATGAGGGAAAAATCACCAGGACGAGATTTCCATGGAAACTCTTTCTAATTCCCGAGTAGTAAAAAATATTGTGTGTTTAAAAATTAAGGCTTAATTAAGGCAAATGTCTGTCTGAATGTGGTTCTAGTGTATCCAGACAATGCGCTGTTATTACTCCTTATCCCGACTGCAGTGTATGTCGTGTGTGTCGGTAATATATATTGCAAACGTCAACGTTAAATGAAATCAAGTTCAACACTCTCAAACCACTACTTCCTGTGTTAACTTTCAAAATAAGTATTTCTTTTTAGGATACGCTACATGTTGTGATATAATCTAAATTTAAATCTTGTGACAATGATTGTTTCAGAGTATTTTGGAAATGTCCTGAAGTACTGCACAACCAACGGATAACTGACAGCTGTATTTTCTTCCAACACTAGCGGGTTTTGGCTTTTAATTTAACACAAAAGTCGGCGTACTTCCTGTGTTACTGCGAGTGATTCTGTGTAACTTGGCGCACCTGCCGTGTAATGAACGTGATTAGCGGAATTTGTAAACGCAGAAAACCAACGGAGCTGAGAATGAACCAATTACATGAAGAAGAATCAGACTGACATGATACACTAACAAATCAGCGTGCAGAATTGTCTTAAGCCCCGCCCATTAGAAGCTTTACTCAGAAGCTGTGACTCTATCATCGAGCTTTCGCCCAATCACCGGGCAGTGCGTCTGCTGTCGCTCAGTTTATCGACATGCTGACCAATGAGCTCTGAATGTTTGGCCTTAGTGCAGACCAATAGGACGGTGCTGTAGGCGGGATTATCCGTTGAAGATATAAGGAGCCTTTAAATCAGGTGTTTGTAAAAAAACAAAGTAATTTTTATACGTGAAGCGCAATGTGGTATCGAAATGTTATTCATAATTCATAATGTATGCCACATAAAGTCCTATTCTTTCACTTTAAAGTGTGTATAGTATAGTATTTGTTTTCATCTGCATCCCCTGTGGATATTCAGTATATATATGTATGCGTCAGTCAGTGGGTCATATATATATATATATATATATATATATATATATATATATATGTATATATATATATATAAACATATTTCTGTTGATCTCAATGTACCTACACAGAAACAGACTTATACATACAGCTAAAAACAAGGACACCAAAGCTGGACAAAGGTAAAGTAATATATAAGCTACACACAAACACAACCTCACTGACATGCTGTGACTCTGACTGCCATCAGAGCCCAAACAATGAAACCTCTTTCAAAGTCATTTAGATCTTTTCCTCTCAACCATGCAGTGCTCTTGTGTGGAAATATCAGGCTTAATTATTTTTCTCCATTCATTTATTCAGATTTCATTTCTTCCTTTATTTGTTATCTCTCTCTCTCTCTCTCTCTATATATATATATATATATATATATATATAAACCTGAGTCTGAGTTGAGAGTTACAGAGTGCCTGTGATGAGTTAGGTCAGTTATAAAAAGACTGAGGCAAATGTATGTCAGTGGGCAGACCACATGGGAGATACCAGTGTGGAGAAAATTATGTGAACGTGTAACTCATTGTCATTTATGTCTCCTTCACCATTTAGTTTCAACAGTACCAGTAACAGTGTGCTAACCCCTCCCTCCATTATACATCACAACACAGTGGTTTGGTAGAATGTTTTAATAAAAAAGTCAATGCTTAGTACAATAGCAAGAAAAAACAAGTGGTTGTTGTGTCATTCCACTGTCTCCATATTGAAAGAGCTATCCTTTGTTGCTCTTCCTGAGGTTTCTCCATTTTTTCCTCTGTTGAAGTATTTTCTTTTTCTGAGTCTTTTGGGGAGGGTAAATGCCTCTGAGACATGGGGTGTAACAGTACATAATATTCATGGTTCAGTATGTGCCTGTAGTGTGTTGTTATTTAGAAAAATGTTAACATTTGAAAGTGGCTCATCGACTAATTGACACATTTAAGTTATGCCGTCGTATATATGCCGTCAGTTTAACACTAATTGCTGCCCATTTTCACTGTAACTGAAAGGGAATCAGTAAAACTCCCAAACAGTGCGTCTAAATCACAGGATGGCAGTAACACAGCTGACAGATAATAACTGGTGTGTTACTAAAACTTTCCTGGTAAAACACTTGCTCTGGAATCTCTGTTCTGTGGTGTGAGTCCTGACATAAATAGACTATTATTAACAGCAGTTGTTTGAGTCACAGGACGTACCGAACCGAGGCAGTCACACACCGAACAAAACGTCCTGTATTGAACGGTTCAGGATGGATACATGTACTGTTACAGCTCTATCTGAGACACATTCGTGATTTGGGGCGATACAAAATTACTTGATTTTTGTTGGAGTTCTTATGAAGTCTTCCTCACAAAGGATATTCACTCCACAGGCTGAAAGACAAAGAACAAAATCATTTCCAACAAATTAAGAACCGTGTATTCATTGAGGTTGAAACATGAACATGATGAGTGATAACAAACCCTGTTATAACACTATCACTATAGCATGTAGGTGCTGATATTAGAACACTAACATTACAGTGGTGCACTATGCATCTTTTATAAAATACCATCTTTATTACATACTTTTACAGGAGAAGTAGAAATGACCAGAAACACAGAGCATACAACATTACAGCATTTCAACCATTCTTCATTAAAAATATTATTTCATCTTTTACCATGAAAAGGTAAAAATCTTGACTCACCAATTTCAGTAAATGGAGCAAATTCTGTGGCCTTTTACTAGAGCATTTTCACACAAAGCTGATTATAACCAAAACAGCGTTTTGTAAAAAAAAAAAAAACAGCTCTGTGTCGTTTTCTCTCACATTTAAGACAGAATGGCTCTCAAATTATACCAGTAAATGAGTTTATATGCACTTAAGTACCCAGATTGTTTTTAGCATTCTGCTGGTGAAATGATTTATTAAATGGCAGGTAGATAAGAAATGAGGTTTCCATAATCACACTAAATTAAGTGTGGCCAAGCTAAGGTCTTGGCCATATAAGCAGGAGACATTATTTAACACAATTTAACACCAATATATACAGCAGTCTTAAGCACCCTAAATATGGCTGATTCCTGCCATCACCTGATTTCTGCGTGGATGTTAACATATCGAGTACAGGAGCAGGCATAATGTGTCATTTAAAATACTCTGGGGATACCACCAAATCCCTGCTGCTCTGGCCATACGTATGTTTGTGTGTGTGTGTGTGTGTGTTACCTCTGCTTGTCTGTGTGTGTTTGCAGCAGCAGGTCTCTGATCTCCTCAGGTGGGTTCAGACCATGAAGCTTTGCTCTGTCCCATCTCTGCAGCCTGGTGATACCTGGAAACAGAGAGATGGTTTGATAAATTATTCAGTATTTTGTGTGATTAAAAGCTTTTCTTTTTTTTCCTTACAGCACTACAACTTTACCTTTCCCAAAAAGAACACACCCAAAAGTAAAAAAAAAAAAAGAATAACAGTTACAATGCTGTGCTGTGGATCAAAATGTGAGTGGAGTTTCTGTTGTATCAACCATGACAAACATGGCACTAAAAACATCTATGTATTTCATACATTGTTTAAGCTTCACTTGTGGTATTTTGGCAACTTGGGGGAAGCAGAGCTTGTTGTAAACACAGCATCACACATATGATCGCTGTGTGAATTTGACACAATGAATGCATTAAGAAACTGGTTTCCATTTAAAGAGTCAAGAGTTGTTTTTATAGTCACCTGGTGAATGTAAGCTGAATATTCTTATCACTAACTTTGTGTGTTGTTACTGGGCAGGTAGCTAACAGCTGGAAACAAGGTTAGCAATAATGAGAAAAAGTAAAATAGGAAAAGAGAAAATCAAGGAGGAGAGCTGATTAAAAAGCTCCTTACTGTCAGTTAAAAAATAATATAATGTATATGTACAATGAATAGCATATATCAACTGCACTATATTTTGAATGCATCTGTTAAAGCACTTACCAATCCATCTTATAAAATACACAAATTAAAATAAATAACATGTGAATAACATTTAAATTGACAGTACTGTTTCTTTTCTGCCAAAGTCAGATATTCTACAGTGTGAACATGTGTATGAAAGTTACCCGTGCAGGGCCCAAATCTCCAGTCCAGATCAAACTGCCTGAGCTTCTGCAGCTCCTCCTCTCGGACTGTATCAGTTTCAGCCTCTGCTCCAACAGAGAGAAGTCAAGTCACTACTAATGTGTGTCACAAGTATCAGAGAGAAATCTAACATGGGACCAACACTAATAATATTCAACTGGAATCACTTACATTTAAAATAATTTAGAAGTCACATTTTCTTTTTAGTGGATGATGCATTTTCATATTCTATGAAGCCTTAAATATTACAGGGTACATACTGTATATGTTTGTACCATTCAAGCTGCGTCTGCTCACGGAGATGACTGTTTCTCAAAATGATGTTCCAAACTATAAAATCCTGTTTCATGAATAAAGCTTTGATACTCACCTTTTGGTGGTGGAGGAGGAGTGGACCTCTTCTCTCGTTTCCCCCCCCTCCTGGCCCTCTTCACCACCTTGAATGAATCAGTTATCAGTCTGTGCTTGGTTGTCATGGTGACTGATCGGGAAACACACACACACACACACACACACACACACACTGATTTTAATATATGTTTTCCATGACTGTTTTCCATCACATTAATAGAGTCTTAATAACAGTAAGTTTGGAATTTTTTTTCCACTCAAATAATAAAAGTAGTTTTATTCTGAAAGGATGTGGACAATCCTATTGAGGAAAGATCTGTGCACACTCAGAGACATCATCATTCTCCTTCTTGATCTGGTATTAGTGGTTATGAGGTTATGCTCTGAGTGTCGTGTAGTCCATGCAGAGATGAGCTCCTCTTCACTCACAGCAGGACGTCCGGACAACCACTGCTGCTTCACTTTCTACATGAAACAGCCCCAACAGGGAATATTAACTAATAATTATATAACCCGGTGGGGTGAGTTATTGTGGAGGGTTTCAACGTGAAGACGGCACAGAGAGAAACACGGTCGGTGGTAATGTGAAGCTCTCTGAGAGCCGCTCCCTCCTCACACAGGTCACTGCAGCTCCTCACAGAGCGTCAACATTTCTTATCGCCTTCTTCTATCGACAACCTTACAGGCTTCCGTCACTGTGCTCTCTGTCTCTGAACTCACCTCTTTGTTCACACTGTCACAGCTCTAACAAAAGCTCCTCTTCTCCATCCAGCCTGAGCTGAACGAGTCGATCAAAACAGTCGATGACGACGTTTCCTTCTTTTTCTTCTTCTTCTGTCTCTCAGGTGGACTCCACACTGTCGGACCTCTTTTCTGCCACCTGCTGTTTGTTTAGCATATTACAGCTCAGAAGCAGGGTACCGTACAGTCAACACTTGAACGTGATATCACTGAGTTCAGAATATGATATGATGAATGAAATATGGAGTAGCAAGTGTAAAAACGTTATTTAACAATAATGAGCCTGCAGGACCCCTCCTTGAACCGCCACCTTACTGTGGTGGAGGGGTTTTGTGTGCCCGAATGATCCTAGGAGCTATGTTGTCGGGGGCATTACATTCGCCCCTGGTAGGGTCTCCCATGGCAAACAGGTCCTAGGTGACGGGCCAGACTAAGAGCGGTTCACAAGCCCATCATGAACAGAAGAACATCAAGGACCGTTACGTCGCCCGGATTGGCGTTACCACGGGGCCCCACCCTGGAGCCAGGCCTGGGGTTGGGGCTCTGCAGGCGAGCGCCTGGTGGCCGGGTCTTTGCCCACGGGACCCGGCCGGGCTCAGCCCGAAATGGCGACGTGGGCCCGCCTTCCAGTAGGCTCACCACCCGCAGGAAGGTCCATGAGGGGCCGGTGCAATGTGGTTTGGGTAGCAGTCGTGGCGGGGGGCCTCGACGACCCAATCCCTGGACCAAAACTCTGGCAATAGGGACATGGAATGTCACCTCACTGGGGGGGAAGGAGCCTGAGCTCGTGCGGGAGGTTGAGAGGTACCGGCTAGAGATAGTCGGGCTCACCTCCACGCATAGCTTGGGCTCTGGAACCCAGCTCCTTGAGAGGGGCTGGACCCTCCACTACTCTGGAGTTGCCCAGGGTGAGCGGCGGCGAGCTGGTGTGGGCTTGCTTATAGCTCCCCAGCTCAGCCGCCATGTGTTGGAGTTCACCCTGGTGAACGAGAGGGTCGCTTCCCTGCGCCTTCGGGTTGGGGATAGGTCTCTTGCTGTTGTTTGTGCCTACGGGCCTGAACAGCAGTACAGAGTACCCGGCCTTCTTGGAGTCCCTGGGAGGGGTACTTGATAGTGCTCCGACTGGGGACTCCATTGTTCTACTGGGGGACTTCAACGCTCACGTGGGCAACAACAGTGATACCTGGAGGGGCGTGATCGGGAGGAACGGCCTCCCCGATCTGAACCCGAGCGGTGTTCTGTTATTGGACTTCTGTGCTAGTCACAGTTTGTCCATAACCAATAACCCACATGTTCGAGCATAAGGGTGTCCATCAGTGCACGTGGCACCAGGACACCTTCTAGGCCGGAGGTCGATGATCGACTTGACTTTGTTGTCGTTTCATCTGATCTCCGGCCGTATGTCTTGGACACTCGGGTAAAGAGAGGGGCTGAGTTGTCAACCGATCACCACCTGGTGGTGAGTTGGATCCGCTGGCAGAGGAGGAAGTTGGACAGACCTGGCAGACCCAAACGACATTGTGAGAGGTCTGTTGGGAACGCCTGGCATCTGAGCCCTCTGTCAGGAAGGTCTTCAACTCCCACCTCCGGAAGAGCTTCTCACAGATTCCGAGGGAGGCTGGAGACATTGAGTCCGAGTGGACCATGTTCTCTGCCTCCATTGTCGACGCGGCGGTTCGGAAGTTGTGGACGCAAGGTCTCTGGTGCCTGTCGTGGTGGTAACCCCCGAACCCAGTGGTGGACACCGGAAGTAAGGGATGCCTGCCAGGTTGAAGAAGGAGTCCTATCGGACCATGTTGGCCTGTGGGACTCCTGACGCAGCAGCTGACAGGTACCGGCAGGCCAAGCAAGCCGCAGCCCGGACGGTCCTGGAGGCAAAAACCTCGGGTCTGGGAGGAGTTCGGTGAGGCCATGGAGGAGGACTATCGGTCGGCCTCGAAGAGATTCTGGCAAACCGTCCGGCGCCTCAGAAGGGGGAAGCAGTACTCTGCCAACACTGTTTACAGTGCAGGTGGGGAGCTGTTGACCTCGAACTGGGGACATTGTTGTCGGACGGTGGAAGAAATCACTTCGAGGATCTCCTCAATCCCACCGACTTGCCTTCCAATGAGGAAGCGGAGGCTGGGGTCTCTGAGGTGGACTCGTCCATCACCCAAGCCGAAGTCACTGAGGTAGTTCGTGCAAGCTCCTCAGTGGCAAGGCGCCGGGGGTGGATGAGATCCGCCCTGAGTACCTCAAATCTCTGGATGTTGTGGGGCTGTCTTGGCTGACACGCCTTTGCAACATTGCATGGAGGTTGGGGACAGTGCCTCTGGAGTGGCAAACTGGGGTGGTGGTCCCTCTTTTTAAAAAGGGGGACCGGAGAGTGTGTTCCAACTACAGGGGGATCACACTTCTCAGCCTCCCGGGAAGGTCTCACGCCAGGGTACTGGAGAGGAGAATTCGGCCGATAGTCGACCCTCGGATTCAGGAGGAACAATGCGGTTTTCGTCCTTGGTTCGTGGAACACTGGACCAGCTCTATACCCTCCACAGGGTGCTTGAGGGTTTATGGGAGTTTGCCCAACCAGTCCACATGTGCTTTGTGGATCTGGAGAAGGCATTCGACCAGTGTCCCTCGTGGTATTCTGTGGGGGGTGCTCCACGAGTATGGGGTCCGGGGAGCCTTTGCTAAGGGCTGTTCGGTCTCTGTATACGACCGGAGCAGGAGCTTGGTTCGCATTGCCGGCAGTAAGTCAGACCTGTTCCCAGTGCATGTTGGACTCCGGCAGGGCTGCCCTTTGTCACCGGTCCTGTTCATAATCTTTATGGACAGGATTTCTAGGCGTAGCCAGGGGCCGGAGGGAGTCCGGTTTGGGAACCACAGGATTTCATCTCTGCTTTTTGCGGATGATGTTGTCCTGATGGCTTCATCAGGCCAGGACCTTCAGCATGTACTGGAGCGGTTTGCAGCCGAGTGTGAAGCGGCTGGGATGAGAATCAGCACCTCCAAATCCGAGGCCATGGTTCTCGACCGGAAAAGGGTGGCATGCCCTCTCCAGGTGGGTGGAGAGGTCCTGCCTCAAGTGGAGGAGTTCAAGTATCTCGGGGTCTTGTTCACGAGTGAGGGAAAGATCGGAGCGTGAGATTGACAGGCGGATTGGTGCAGCGTCCGCAGTTATGCGGTCGGTGTACCGGACCGTCGTGGTGAAGAAGGAGCTGAGTCGAAAGGCGAAGCTCTCGATTTACCGGTCAATCTACGTTCCCACCCTCACCTATGGTCATGAACTTTGGGTAATGACCGAAAGGACAAGATCGCATGGATACAAGCGGCCGAAATGAGTTTCCTCCGCAGGGTGGCTGGGCGCTCCCTTAGAGATAGGGTGAGAAGCTCGGTCACTCGGGAGGAGCTCGGAGTAGAGCCGCTGCTCCTTCAGCATCGAGAGGAGTCAGCTGAGGTGGCTTGGGCATCTGTTTCGGATGCCCCCTGGACGCCTCCCTAGGGAGGTGTTCCAGGCATGTCCCACCGGGAGGAGGCCTCGGGGAGGGAGAGACCCAGGACACGCTGGAGAAGACTATGTCTCTCGGCTGGCCTGGGAACGCCTCGGGGTCCCCCCGGAAGAGCTGGAGGAAGTGTCTGGGGTGAGGGAAGTCTGGGCATCTCTGCTCAGACTGCTGCCTCCGCGACCCGGTCCCGGACCAAGCGGATGAAGAAGATGAAGATGAGATGAAGATGAAGAGCCTGCAGGATTGAGTGAAAACCCCATCAGTGAACTGAAGCTCACAGTGGTGATTAAACATACATATATACTACTAATAAAGTGTTTCATACAGTGGCTGGCAGACATTCAGATCCACATATTTCCCAGGTGAGTAACTTACTGTGAGCATTACAACATGTACAGAAAAGCCAACAACACTCCTTCTGTTTCAGTTTAACATGTGCTGTATGGACAGCATGGAGGCTCCACAGCAAGAGACTGAGTGAAAATATTTATTATATTATATTATAACTTTATTGCTATAGAGAAGTGAAACCAGAAATGCCTTTGTTCCAGAATTTTTAAAAGCTCATTCAAAATCAGACTGACACCTCTAATACCACAAATAACAAAAGAATCCAGCCCTGAACATAAACCTGATCATCAGTGTGTTGTATGACGTTCACGCCATATGTGTAGGCAAGGTTGGCAATTAAAAGGAAAGATCTCCTGTCACTGTTTATTTAATACTTGTATTTTGTCTTACACTTCCTGTAAGCCCAAGACCTTTTCAGTTAGGTGACCAACTCAATAGTAGAGACTATTTGAATGGCAGAAATCATTTGAGACAGCAGAGATTTCAGCTAACAAGATGAGGCAGCGTTGGTAGATACCATGGAAAAGACAGAAACCAACTATCACAGTGATATCTTTACTAGTTCTGATTTGCCAGTAAAATTTCATGTGAACTAAAGTCCTTGAAGTCCTGCAAAAATGTTTATCATTTGTCAAAAATGAACAATTCAGTTATTTCATGAATTCATCTCGGTGAAGACCTCAGACACCGGAGAGTGTGTTCCCCATTTGGTAAGTGTCTTCTGACAAGAGCAGCATTTGTCACTGTTGCTAAAGATTACAAATTTAATTTAATGCAATAAATATCAGAATAACAGCTTCAGCCTTGGCAACAAAATAACAAAAATGACAGTAATTCCAATAATCATTATTTATTTACTGTATGAGGCTTTATGAAGACAGCTGGACTCAGTGATGGCTGAACTCTTCACCACTTCCACCCATCAGACTGTAAAGACAAGACATTTACAGTGCTTTGTTCTTTATCTGGGCTCCCATTAGCTTCCATAAAGTGGCTTTGTGGCTAATGCTTCAGCTATATGGGTAGATGTAACCTTTGCAGTGAAAATGATGACCATGATGATGATGATAGGTGACAGGAAGGCAAACTACAATTGGCCTCTCTCTCTCTTACTGGTTGTAAATTTATCAAATCAATACAAATCTTTTTGACCGGTTCTGCAGCCTTCTTCCTCGATATTTCCTACTCTGTGTCTCCTTTACCTCTCCATCCAGACAGATCATACCATATCATCTTACTATATAATCTAATCTAAGGTGTGTGTCTGTGCACGTTATGCACTTCAGTGTTAACTGCTGGAGAGAAATTCCACTTTCTCTTTGTCTATGTATTTACATTGATATCTAAAGGATGCTTATGAGAGACATGTAATTTTAGAAATAAAATTCACATATCAAATGGAAATAAATTAAAGCTTTTATTTAAATGTTGTTAAAATATAATTGTGAATATAATTATTTATCGTGCTGTAAAAAATACAGTCTATTCTGTATTGTTTTATGGAGCCAAAAGTGTCTATTTGTTGGACAATTGTCTTTGTATTGCTGTTGAAGTGACAAAACCCCCTCACAGCTGTAGGAACTGTCCTCTTTTCTGTCAGGAGCAAAGAAGGAAGAACTGAAATGTTATCATGACACAAAGTTTCTCGTTTCTTTCAGCTTTTAACCATGACTGCCATCAGGGTTGTTCCCTGACCTTGACCATGTGGTTATTATTGTAATTTTATTACAATTGATGATGTTGATAACATTCCTTAAACTTTAACCATCAACCGTTGTCAAGTCATTTTGTCAGGGCTTACAACCCAACATTTCTGTATGTAGCCCCAGATATAATTTTAGATGTAAGTCTATGTGAAGCTAGAAACATAAGTCTTTGTACAGAAGGCTTCCATCAGCCCCATGTACCAGTCTCAACATCTCCACACCACAAACCACATCCAGGAGATACAGTTTCACACTAACTCAATCATAGATGCCGACAGTCTTACGCCATCAAGACTCTCTGAATGCCTCCATTAAACAGTGGTCACTTATGACAAGTCAGTAATGGACTGCCATTGGATGGCAACCAGGAAGTGGTTAGATATCATTAATGTGTTCTTTCCTTCTGTCTCTTTGTTTTTCTGGAACAAGATAAGCTGAGGACAGGGGAGGAAAGAGGGGGCTAATCATGGGGAAAAGAAAAATGGAGGCAGTGGAAGGGAAAAAGCAGGATGCGAATAAAAACTGAGGGTGAGGTTGGGGAGAGCATGGTGGGAAATAAAAGGGAGGAAATGAAGGAGGAAGACAAGGAAATGAGGAGGGAGAAAAGACGGCAAAGAAAATGAAGAGAATGAGGAGCAAGGAATACAGAACTTTTAAAAAGCAGTCATGATTATTGTGGCTGGCTTATCTGTATGCCTCATTGTCTTCACTCATGTGCCATCCCAGGATGATTCAAATCTCAAGTGAAATTTAGAATGAAGACATCAACCATATTAAAGATAATGATATTTTTCCCTATATGAAAAGACTTCTAGCAGTGTAGTAGATGGACTGTGGATGAGACTGGGCTGATTGATGGCATTTATGTGTGTGTGTGTGTGTGTGTGTGTGAAATTGATGTTCTCCATCGTCTTGGAAATGAGCTGTCAGTCCAGATGGAGACCCTGGAACAACACAAACAAGGTGGCTTCTTTGTTCCTCGCTCTCCTCATCAAATATTTTATGTGTTCTGCTCTCCAACCATCTCTTTCCCCTCTTTTTGTTTCCCTGTACTCTCTTTCCACTTCTCCATTTCCTCCCTTTTCCTCCATCCTCTTCCCATTCCCACTCTTAGTTCCTTAACCTCCATTACTCCCTCTTTCCTCCCCTGTCCTCAGCTTATCTTGTTCCAGAAAAACAAAGAAACAGAAAGAAAGAACACATTAATGATATCTAACCACTTCCTGGTTGCCATCCAATGGCAGTCCATTACTGACTTGTCATAAGTGACCACTGTTTAATGGAGGCATTCAGAGAGTCTTGATGGCGTAAGACTGTCGGCATCTATGATTGAGTTAGTGTGAAACTGTATCTCCTGGATGTGGTTTGTGGTGTGTATTCAGATGTTGAGGCTGGTACATGGGGCTCACAGTAGCTTTTTATACAAAATGAAGTCGGCTTCACTCACTGTGGTCAACCCTTGACATGACTGCTTTAATGCAGTTTGAATCATTAAGTATTTATTGTAGAATTTATGTGCTACACTACACTGGTTGTGTAAGGGAAGGTGTGTTCTTAAGTCCTGAAATGATACTAATGTGATTTTTTAACTCAAAGTCATGTATCAGTATGTTCACCATGTCCATAGTCTGATCAAACCATAAGTCTGGGTTCAGGGTTGAAATTATTATTTATTTTTATCTTATTATTATTGGTTTTAAGCCAAAACAGATTACAGTTGTGTCTAAAATTAAGTGTCTAATTTCACAGTGAATAAAATTGTATGTCTAAGCTCAAAGTCAGAATGGGTCCAAACTCTATTCTCAGAAGCTCGGGGTGGGGTCCTGTTAGCAGGTCTTGGATCTGTGTCCATGAGTCCCTTTCAGATTCAGTCTTCTTTTGTTTTGAACAAGAATAAAAACTCAATCATAAATGTTACATTTTGGATGAAGACCTCTCACCAACAACAAGCAAAACAAAAACCCAGAAACTGAAAGCAGGTGGAACTGTTGGCCTAGCAATATCAGCTGGGCGAGCCACTGTTTCCAGTCCTTTTACTGAGCGAGACTAATAATCTGTTTGAGCTTGTTCTGTCTGTCCCTCTAAACTAATTTCATGAATGATGGGTTTATGTAGATTTCCCCTGGCCCTGCTGCGGTCCAAACTTTTGAACTTGTTAAAACATGTAGTCTACAGCTATTGCTAAAAAAAATTTGCATAGGTTGGCATAAATGCAAGATAAATACATTTATCAACCAGTTTTATGATACATACTTATTAAAGTAATTTATCACACAAACAAAAATGTCTGATTGTATAATACTTGAAAGAGATTTAAATCTGTAATACTGATCACACAGCTTTTAAGTGCAATTTGTCCTACTTTTATTCAACTAAATGATTATTTTCACAGTTAAGATGTTGCTGTTTTTTCCCCACTGACTATGACAAATCCATAGGGCAGTGCAAAATAAATAAATAAAAAATATTTACCATGAACGTCCATGGTGCTCTGAGCAGAAGGAGGGAGGGGGACTTAGAGGAGTCATTTAGACAAGAAGTGGAAAGAGAGGCGGGATTGGGTGAAGAGAGAGATAGGGACAAAAGGAGAGAGAGAAAGCTATTTTCTGATTTACCAAGTCGTCATCATGATACATGAAGTCTGAAGTTACAGGAGAGTCAGCTGAAGATTGGTGTCACTGAGCTACAGGGATTTCTTAACTGTGTTTTTAAAGACGGTTGGACCTGTTTACTGAACAGACGGCAGCACTTCGATGTCTGGATACTGCTCGCACTGTTGGACTTGAAATATTGATCTCTTTTTTTCTGACACAAATGATGTCAGGCACATTTTGGGACTGAAATCTGCACTGCTGTAGGCACACACACTAACAGCTGCTTCATCTGAAGTTAGGTTTCAGGAGTTGAATTCTTTTGGAATTAGTTTTATATTTCTTACATACAGAAAATACACAATCACAAGTGTTTTTTGGTTGCACGCTTGCTGC
Organism: Scortum barcoo; assembly: GCA_023238725.1. NCBI lineage: Eukaryota > Metazoa > Chordata > Actinopteri > Centrarchiformes > Terapontidae > Scortum > Scortum barcoo. The sequence goes on from CM041553.1 coordinate 1,646,197, forward strand.
TACGATGTGGTCGTGTATAACAGACTTTTTTACCTATGAAACCACTAAGTCGGTGGTAGTGAAGAGCTGGACCATTGGCATCATCAACCGTGTAGTCCAACTCCTCATCATCACTTACTTCATTGGGTGAGCATTTATCCTCATTGTTGTTGACTTTTAGAATTAAGCAGTATTTAATTTGGTCTGGTTGGGCGGCTACCTGTTACAGAAAGCTATTTTGTGCATATGTATGTGAGACAAATCATATAACTGAATTAGGCACTGATTATTTTATTGCACAGACCTTGACTAACTGAGAGCAAATATAATCATATAATAATCATGTAATGGTGATAATGAAACGATTGGGTATGTTTAAAATGAAAATATCTTTTAAATCTAAAACACAATGTTACATTATATTAGTATTTTTATTGCTGCAAAGTATTCTATGATAGATGATTATACATCAATATGAATTATTTGAAAATTTAAATATGACATAATGTTCAAATATAAAATCTGTTCCTCTACCACTAAGATTAAAAACATTAAAATATTTTTTCCGGCACATAATCTTACTTCATTAACTATAAAAAATAAAAAAACCTCATTCATCAACCAGGTTATGCTACAAATAACCACACACAAGACTTCATGTAACTACAGTGTGTGTGTGTGTGTGTGTGCGTGTAAAAGTGTGCCATGCTTCAGGTGGGTGTTTGTCTATGAGAAGGCCTACCAGGTGAGAGACACAGCTATTGAATCCTCTGTGATGACCAAGGTCAAAGGTTTTGGGATCTACAATAACAAGGTCATGGATGTTGCAGACTACGTCACTCCTACACAGGTATGGATGGACAGGTGGACGACTGACAGTGAATATATACTGTATCACAGTGCTATATATGTACATCTATATGTGTTTACTGCAGGGAGCTTCAGTCTTCTGCATCATCACCAAACTGATTACTACAGAGAACCAAGTCCAAGGATACTGCCCTGAGGTCAGTAAGTGTAACTCCCATTAGTGCACCAGTACTACTATTAGTGCCTCTCAGTTATTATTGCTTCTACTGCTGGCCCTACCCAATGTGGCGCCTTAGGCGAGATTTTATATGGCGCCCCCCATCTGCGATTTACATACGCTTACAAAAGAAATCAAATAGCATTGTTTTTACCATTGTCTTTAATTTATAATTTGACATGTGACCCAATTTACACTCTTAACAAATTACAAATAAATACAAAAAAAATCTGAAATACAATATAAATACCCTTACCACAAAATAAAAAATAATAGTAATAAATTATAAATACAACAATCAACATCAAACAATTTAAATAACCACACAGTTTGCACACAAGTAACTCTATACATAAGCTACATTTACACTATGCAATAACGATATACAAAAACTAAATAAAATAACTATATACAAAAGCTATATAACAATACCTATATACTTCTGAGGTGGAGGGCACAGAAGGAGTGCTTGATATCTGTTGATGGCCCAACATTTGCAGTGGCTGGACTTAAATATCTCAAAAGTGTGTCTAAAGAGAGGAGTGTTACAGCTATTATATAAAAATGATGATTCCTAGAGAAAAAATGAAAAACCTAGATACATGTTGTCTACTATGCATGTATAACATACAATGTATTTTTTTTATTTGACTTTATTGTCATTACAGTGAAATATTGATTAGCAGATGCAAAGAAGCAGTAAACTGCATTTTAATATGGCATGTGGGAATACTAAGTTATGGAGTATTAATAATAATAATAATAATGTGTACTTTAACACTGATGTAAAGTTTAAAACAATTAACATGCTTTAGACAATATGAACTGTAACACAATGAACAACTAGGGTTAAAAGGGATGAAAAGGGAAAAGCATTTTGATTGACTATTAAAAGCAGGAAAAACATTAGCTAGCCAGATGTAAATAAAACAAATAATAAAAGCGTAGATTAGGCCAATGTAGACACCTACTGAGTAGGTTTAATCTTTACAAATGATCCATAACAGTAAAGAGCCTCCATGCCGCCCAGCTACAGAAATATAAAACTGCTTATTTACTGATTAGCATGTTGAGGCTAAGTCGCTCAGAAGAAGTTATCAACTTCACAGTACACTGTAAGATAACTGATGCTTCATTTCATTACTGTGTCTTTAGCTTCTATAAAAATACTGTCTGCTTTACGCATGTGGGAAAAGCTTGTTATTCTTTCCATGGTTTCAGTTAATCTGATGATTTACAGGTGTAAGCTGAAAGAAAGATTTTCTTCAGAAACTAAATAATCTCATCAAGATTGCTCCCACTCTGTGTCATGATCTGGGAATATACTTCCTCTTTCTGCAAGTTTCATAAGAATAAGTTTTTAGGGTAAACATAAAAGCAAACAGTTGCTTTTTTAGACCTGCACTGGACACATGGCCACATTAGCATTCAGTGAAGGTCATGTTCTGTTGGCCTACAACTGTTTAGGTTCAGCCAGCCAATGGCCGTGAAACCAAAAACTATGAGCTGAAAAACTCTTTAAAGCTGAGGGGAACTGCAGTGTGTTCATCACTAAGAGCCTCATCTGTCATTACAAATAACCCTTTGATCTATTGTTCATATAAAACAACTATTAATGCAGCTTTACAGTGTGTGTGCAATTTTGTGTTAACCAGAGTGAGAAGAAGTATAGTTGTACCGAGGACAGTGACTGCACAAGATACCTCAGCAAGCCAGGAAGTTATGGTGAGATCTCTTCTCAGTTTGGTTTTACAATATTTGATTAAAACAACTGTAAAACTACATACATACATGCAGACATACATACAATGAGTACATGAGTATAAGCATTAGGTATTTTGTTTTTCTTCTAATTAATTTTTTCTTCTCTCCTATGCTTTCCATTAGTTCACTGCTCACTACTCCTCCCCCTTCCACCCAATCATCACCTTATGTGACCAACAGACAAGCACACCCCCCCCACCCAACACCACACACACACACACACACACACACACAGACACACACACACACACACACACACCCTGACAAACATTTATTTTTTGCTTATCCATAAAAGCTTTTCTTTTCCTGCACAGGTATTCTTACCGGGAAATGTGTCCCTTTCAACAGCACGATCAAAATGTGTGAGATAAAAGGATGGTGTCCTGCTGAGATCGACACCATCAAGACGTAAGACAGCCCTGGGCATGACACACTGGGCATGAGACTGGCATTTTTTACACGGGTTTGGTATCACTGTTCTACACTGTTTCACTAATGAAGAATATTGATTTAAAACACTTAGAGAGAACAGGTTATTCTGACAGCAAAGTCAAAATGTGCAATTCAATTCAGACACACTGCTTTGTTGGTGTAGTGCAATCTTTAAAGGGTCATTAACCTCTGGTAATACCTATCCATGCAGAGCATTTGCCTTTTATTTGTCCAGCTTTGCAATACAATACAGTAGAAATGAACAGAATAGTGTACTGCACACCATGAAAGACAAACAGAAAGTTGTGTAGTGGCTTTATGAGGCTGGAGAAAGATAATAAATTGAAAACAAAGCTCTGTTTACGCCTATCTGTCTTTTCTCTTCTATGTTCCTCCCCTCCCTGTCAGTACACCAATGATGGAAGTGGAGAATTTCACCATTTTCATTAAGAATAGCATCCGCTTCCCAACATTCAACTACACCAAGTATGACAATTACTATTTGAAATATGGTGATGGTGATGATGCTGGCACTGATAACTGATATTATGACATGTCTGTGTGTGTGCAGAGGGAACTTCCTTCCTACAATCACTGATGATTACATAAAAAAATGTAACTTTGACATGGTCAACAACACCTACTGCCCCATCTTCAGAGTGGGAGACGTGGTCCGCTACGCGCAGCAGAACTTCACCAAACTGGCAGACAAGGTAGAGTCAAAAGACATTTTCGAGGCTTTAGGGACAAGTCCAAGTCATGTCTTTATAAGAAAATGAATTAATTATGTTTATTATTAAGTTTATTATATTTTATTCAATATCATCTGATCATTTCTGTGAATAGGCCGAATAAGCCAATGCAAAGTGTGTGAGTATTCTGTATAATGCTAGTAGCTGTAGCTAGTAATTCAGCTCTCAAAGTAGTCCTGTCCTCATTTATGTAGCATTTATGTAATATGAAAGTCAAAGTCCTCATTTTTAGTGTTATTTAAAGTCTAGCTGAGTCACAACTCAAGTCTTGGTACAAAACTGAATACTAGCTAAAACCGACAAAGACTGGATGAGAGTGGACACACCACACATAAACACTCTTTCCCCCAAATTGCACAGATTTTTAAGTCTTTGTGGGTAGGTCCAATTTCCTTCCTGACTATCAGATAAAAACCACTAGAAACTGAACAACTGCTTAGTAACAACTGCTGTTCTGTCAGCAGAACTGCTGTTCTGTAGACTAGGCTGCATATTCAGCGAGTATGTCAATTGTTGTATGTTCAGATACCAAGAGACAGACAACAATTTACATCTGCATTCACGAGTAATGAAATTCTTAAGTCTAGTGCTAAAAAAGTCAATGCTAAAAATAAATAAATAAATAAATAACAAGAATAGAACACTCAAAAAAAAGATTAAGAAATAAAAATATAAAATAAAATTAAAAATAAATAACAGTTCTAGAGTAATAGATAAATAAAGACCTTAAAATATAAATTATACAATTAAAATATAAACTAAGTAATATACAATTAAACAGAGACAAACAACAAAAAATATACAATATACTAATCTGTTCAGTCATTTATACTGTTTGCCAAAAATGCCAAATAATAACCATACAAAAAAAAAATAAAGGTAGAATCCACCACATGTTTAGTAGCTGATCAAATGAGCGGTTTTTGGATTAGTTTTGAAGAGTGGTTGATTTGACACAGCACATCGGTTAATTATGCAATCACTCAAGAACGTTATTTCAAGGCCCCTTCCCTTAAAACAGTCCGTGAACCTCATCTCTGTACCTTTCTAATTTTAAAAATCTGTCAGGGAGGAGTGATTGGAATCAAGATCGGCTGGATCTGTGATTTGGACAAGTCAGATGACCAGTGTAGCCCCTCATACTCATTCACCCGACTGGATGCCATGTCACAGAAGAATGCTGTCTCTCCGGGCTACAATTTCAGGTAACTGGCTACATGACTGCACTGATGTTGCATCTAGATAACTCAACGACTACTGACTCACAACATGACTATCACTATCATGATATTCAGGAGATTTAATTGTCTTATTCTCTTCACTTTATGCCGAACAGAGGTGCTGTTGTCTTTGGCTTTGCAGCTATGCATAAATCCATGTTGCTCATTTTCAGCAGCCACTCACTGAACAATGCAGTCGTTATTAAAGGAGTGTCATTAATCTTCAAATAGTTTGCACAGTGCCTGTTCTGAAATAATGTTCCACTTCTCACTCTGCTAATTAGGAAAGCTGGATGAAAGCAGCTAAATCTGTCAAAACCTCTACAATATTATTAAAAAGGTTTTACACTCCCTTGTTTTATTCCCAGAAAGGGATTATGAGACAAATAGAGGATGAAAACATGTCTGTCAAATAAATAATCATGTAGAAACTATTGTGTGATCAACTGTTTGGTCTGATTACACTGCACAACAACTCTAAGCTGGTTTAGAGAGACTGAATGAAGCAACAGAGGACTGTCTGTAAATGATTTCAAGCAGAACTTTCCTCAGAGCTGTACCCAGAGAGGTGTCAAGGCTCTACATCATACATCATACTTGTTATTGGCATCTGTCCATCAACAAACTGTTTTTGTTAATTTTTTACTGAACTTGAATCAGGTTGTTAAAACTTTAAATATTAGGGTCATTTACTCTGTTGAACCTTTGCAAAGTGTTTTTTATGAATGCTTCCAAGTGTAATGTATAAATAATCATTATGAATAGGATCATTTTTTAACACCAAAGATTGCTTTTCAGTAACACAGTGGTTCATTATCTTAAGGGTGTTGTTCTTTAATATAAAAATACTGTGACTTGTCTGTCTATGCAGGTTTGCCAAATACTATAAAATGGAGAATGGGACGGATTACCGCACTCTGGTCAAAGCCTATGCGATTAGGTTTGATGTTCTGGTCAATGGAAATGTGAGTATGTATATCTTGCATGTGTGTGTGTGTCAGAGTTTGTGTATCAGCCACTCATTCCCATTCAATATAAAAAGGTTTGAATGTGTTCACTGAAGACGCTCTTTGTACCTAAAGACCTCTAAGTTAAGCATGTGTGCTTATGAAACACTTCATATTATGAATAATAACAAATGGATATGGATCTGTGGGTAGTTATTTTGACAGCTCAATATGAAAGTTACTAGTTCCTAGTATTTTTTTAAGAACAATACTTTGCATCTAGTATATTACAAATGTCTGATTTAACATTACTACTGGTCTTATCAAAACCACTCATACAATACAGGTACATACAGTTCAAAACACTACATCACTATACAGGTGAAAGCCACTTGGCAGAAGTCGGTCAAGAAAGGCTAATCTTGTTTTTTTGGGCCGAGGAATTATCATGGGCTTTTTGAAGCACGTGGATATGAGCCAGTGACAGTATCATTGTTAATATTAATGCTATTTGTGCTATTAGCACAAAATGTGAGGACCCACTCTCTGATATTATCTGGTCCTGCTGCTTTGTCATGCTTAGACAGGGTGATACGTGTGGAAGGTGCACCCTCCCATTCATTAAACCTCCTCTTCAGCTTTTTTTACTTGATGGCTGCTGATGGCCTCAAAGAGAGCATAGAAACGATTGGCTTGGCTTGGCTTGGCTTATGCATGCCAGAGATGCATCAGCACTTGACAAGGAGTGGGTGGGTGTCATCTGTCAGAGCTCTTAAATCTTGCCACATGCTTCAGGGATTGTATCATGGAACAGTTTTTATTGCATCCCGGGTGGTTCTGGGAATCCATTTTGAGTTGTGGTATAATTCAGCTGCTTACAGTTGCTCTGTTGTTTTACAAATTAAATCCACCACAGACTCAGTGAATCCACTGATGTTATCGTCGTTAATGGTGGTGTCTTGCTCCAAATGCTCCAGAATGTGTCATGTAGTACAGACTATAGGACGGCCTCTGAGTGCTGACCAACACTGTAAACTTTGGAGACTGAACAAAGAGTGGAAAATTAATATAGATAGATAGATAGATACATAGATAGATACATAGATAGATACTTTAATGATCCTTTACAGGAAATTATGCTGTTGCAGCAGCTCACACAGGCATAACAGAAAGAAAACATCGCATACATACATCTATCAAAAATATATACATAGAAAACTCCTCCATAGAAAGCGACTGGCAGAGTGGAGGGCATAAACAAGGCCAAGTGCATATATGTGGACATCAGCAACAATGTGCATTGAACAGTTTGACAGCAGCTGGAAAGAAGGTCTTAAGAAAATTAAGTGGAAACCTGCTAAGCTAAACCATTTTTTCTTCATAGGCAGGGAAGTTCAACATGATCCCTACACTCATCAACATGGTGGCAGCCTTCACATCAGTGGGAGTGGTGAGTTTTACTGGTATACTTGACACAACACAGCTCCTATAAAAGTGCATTATGTACCTGTCACTTTTCATTTAGTAGCATTTTGGCAGTTCTGGCAGTAAACATAGCTTTTATTATTATTATTATTATTATTATTATTATTATTATGAAGGGCACGGTGCTGTGTGACATCATACTGCTGAACTTCCTGAAAGGAGCGGAGCAGTACAAGGCCAAGAAATTTGAAGAGGTAAAATATTCTATTTGTTTGCTGAATATAAGTCTGATATTTAGTCTCTTTTTAGTTCTGTCTTGGTATCCACCAAAACCTGAGAAAAATATCTTACTCTGCCTCTGCTAAATACTCCACTGTGTTCACCAGCTAACTTTGTCTGTCTCCTGTTGATGACGTACAATGAATTTATTACTTTTTTTTTTCACTAAAAACAGCTGCCAGCTGGGGTGGCAGAATTTAGCATATACTTTATTGAGTGTACATGCATTTAATCAAAACATGAAGATCACCAAAACTGGAGGTTGTGACAGATGGCAATGTATGTGATAACATACTAAAGAGCTTAACATCCCAATCTCTCTCTCTCTCTCATAAACTTTAGGTGTCGGACAGCCCACTGGATTCCAAAAGCAATGGGTTTTATCGCTCCCAGCTGTCACTCAGACACAGTGAGACCATCATGAGGTCCAGTGACTCAGGGGCTTTTTCTATTGAACATTATAGCTAAACAGACAGGAATAACAGCCATTGATCAGGGAGCAGGACTGAACAAAGAAAAAGTTACTGTTTTAAGTTTGATCAATTTTGAATTATTCAGGGCCCCTTAATTATCTGATATGTACCTTAACATTATCCATATGTTCACAGATGTCAAAAAACAGCTGAAGAACCATGAATTGTGGCTATGCAAATGTTGAATTAAAGATAAAGTATTTCAAAACACTTACAATGACAAACAAATATATCTAAAAAAAAATACACAAAATTCAAAAGCATGAGTACGTTTGCATGGTGACACTTAAAGCATGTAAAACTGGCTCAGGATTTTCTGTGGGTTTAAAAAAGGAATTAAATCTGAACAATAGTTCATGTTTGACCTCTCTGTGCTTGTTTTTCATTTTACATTAAAGGTACTGTAATGCACCACAGTTACATTATAAAGGCCTTATGATAAGAAATCAGGACTAAACAAAACAGCTGGCACAAACTGATTCACTTGCTCTGCCCTCTTTACTGTAACAGCTTCATTGTGGTTCTAGGTAATGGAGCTGGATTGTGGTTTGGTTTTACAAAACTAAACAGCACATTTAGTCTCTGATGAAAACAAGCTGGGTAAAGCCACAACATACGTAGTACTGGAGCATGCTATTGCTATTGTATGTGCATGTGTGTGTGTAAGTTGATTGCATCAGGTTTAGGTGGCGTAAAATACTTTGTCATGCTAGTAAACGTTCACTCATACTCATACTCACATGCACCAGAATCACCTTCATGAGGAGGCGTAAACAAACATAATCCACATTACATGGTTCACTTGGCTTTATGCTCTTTAATATTCCTGCTTTTTATTCCTCTAGGATTCCCCAGCATACAGGAGCTTGTGGTGCAGTTAGATAACAGCAGGAATATTGTGTAATCTGTCAGATGCTAACAAAACCACTCAAAGAGACCACAGACACTGTGTGTGTTTGTGTGGCTGTTTTTGAACAGTAGTTTAGACTTATTCAAATTATTTGATATGCCATGCCTGCCTCCAATATATGATTTTTTGTTTTTTTGTATTTGAACTTTCTCTTCATTGATTACACTTTCTCCATTAAATACATAAAACTGATGTCCAGAACATCTCAGCATACTGAGTTGTGTTGCTGTAGGTTCAAGAGGGTCCACATTGTTGCATCTGATCACTGTATGTATTTTTCCTTTTAGGGGCAAAATATGGGAAGAGGGGTTAAATAACCACTGTGTCACCACTGTGTTATAATCACTGACTGACTACTGTGGCAGAGAAAACGGCATCTGAGAGTTTACAGGTGTTGCAGGTGTAAAATCTGCAGCACTGACAATATAGAGGGGAATGTGAATGTGAATGGATAAGACACACAGGAAGATCAAAAAGAGATTAAGAGCATGATGTTTAGAGGCAGAAAGCTAATTCAACAAAGATAGCAGAACTATGTGATGTCTTCTCATGTTCCTAATGGAGCCTCCTACAAAGCCAAGCACAGTCATGTGTGTACTGTGCGTCAGACAAATTAAGACTGATACGATGTACTTCAAGATGGAGGATGACACAGCAACATTATCATGGTAGACTAACATGAGGGGTTGGATGAGCCTGCCTTAAGCCCCTGTCAGACATGCACCACTGACAGCAATCTGACAGCAATTTAACGTTTTGGTCTCATGTCTAAATAAGAGTCCTGGTCGCTTGTTGTACATGCAACTGTCCAAAGCCAGAAGATATTTAATTAACACAAAACATGACTAAGAGTCTACAGCCATGCTCGTGGCTCTGTGAGGCTGTGGGCACAATGGTACTTTTAATTAAAAGCAAATGCTGGCACACTAAAAAGCTTATAACAACAACAATGCTAATATGTAAATGTTCAGCAGGTTTACATGTTCATTTTTCTAGCTGAACTTGTTAGCAAGCATTTTGTAATTATGAACAACAAGGTACAGCTGAGACTGAAGGGGTATCATTAGTTTTGCAGGTAAGTGGATATAAAACAAGCTCTTGGACAAATTAAAATCCTGATAATTTGATGATGGCATTAAATGAAAAGTTAAGGCTAACAAAAAAAAAAAAAAACTGAGCTTCTCTGAACAACACTCCAGCTGCCAGCAGAGGGCACTGGGACAGCTTTGCTAAGAGGTTTTAGAGACAGCAGCAGCAGAAGCTCCTGTCACATCTTCACACTGCAATAGATCTTTTAATCACTATACAGATGGCAAACCAAGAACCAAAATAAAACCCAATAATCATAGCTGTGTACATCCACTATTAGTATTATATATATTTTGATATATTTTATTGTACTAGGGACCACCAAAATAGCCAGAAGAGGCAAAACACTTTCAGCCACATTGTTATGTTGTTCTTATGTTATGTGAGTTGCCCCACATCAGACTTATGAGTTTGATTAATTTTGGTTTGTGAAAAGTGATATATAGTTCAGTTTGACATGATTGATAATGCTGTGAATAAAATGCTATCTCATCCCAGCTGACCAGCTATCAACGATTGTAACAACATGAAAGACAATGCTCTCCAACACTATGTCCATAAGACCAAGTGATACAATATAAACCTTGATTGTAAGAGACAAAGTCATGACATGATATGATGTACTTTATTTATTGTTTAATAATTAATAAAATATTATTGTAAAAAAACACTCTGATCATTAGTATAATGTGGGTGTATTATCAGACTGCTGGTGCTAAAGTGCAGCTCCTAGTGTCCTAATGGAGAGGTCAAATGTAAAAAGTTGATTTAGTTAGCACTTAGTGAAGTAAGGAGGTTGCCTCACAGTTAGTTACTGCTCATCTAACCGTTTAACTTGAATACACTTTTTTTTTCCAACCTTTCAGTAGACTACATAGAACCAGTAACAGAACCTTTAATATTTTAGCTCTGGGGCCCAAGTGTTTCACAGCCATTCAAGAAATGGGCTAGTTTGCCTGTGATAAAAAAATGAATTTTAACTAACCACAGTTTTAATGGTGTGGTATTTAATGACCTGCAGTCATTAGCAGAATCAATCACTGCTGCCTTGTTAACTCCTGATCAGTAAAACAGTGTCCTCCACAGCCCAAAATGTCTTTGTGGAGAAGCCGATTAAGCTGTTTGACTGTTAAGAAGCAGCCTTTATATTCAGTCATGTTATGTGTCTGTCAGTAATTTCATTTAACTTTCATGGGTTTTAGAAGAAACAGATTTATGCACTACATTCTTCTGTAGTCCTCTGAAAATTAGACAAGGAGCAGCAACACAACTGAATGTTCTGGAAGAATAAACCCAACAAAAATCAGATCACTAAAACAAAGGAACAGTTCCATTAAGAGACTTAACTCTCCTATTTTCACATCTGCTCCTGTTTAAAAGTTGCCAGTAAATTCAGTAAAATGAACATTTCCACAGTTCTGATTCCATCAGTGCCACAGTCCTGTCACACACCACTTTGGAGGGTGAAGAGCAGAGGCTGAGCTGGGCAGGGCAGGGGAAGTGGCCACAGCAAGCCAAGCCATGTGAGTCGAAGGAGCCAGGAAGAGTTGAGCTGATCTGATTTGGTTTCCATGTGAGCAGGAGTGGGACAGAGGCAGGAGCTGGGCCAGGAAATGCTGCAGGCAGAGGAAGACAGAGCTAGTGAAAGCACATACAAAAAACAAGATTCAAAGAAGGCTGGAACTAAACTAACTGGGTAGCAGGGCCCACAGTCTGGCAGCATGGTGGAGTGTAGACTGGAGATGATCAGTAGTCTGCTGCCCAACACGTGCACATCTGATCCCACTCCTGTAATCAAAGCATGACAGACAGACCGACAGACAGAGGGAGAAGAGTTCCTCTCTGGGGAGGAGGAGCAGAAGCAGATTTGTGACAACATGGACTTTGTTTGCTGTGGCTCAGTTGGTCTACACCATTTTCACCCCAGCATACACCTGCGATGCAGAGTGTGCACATCAAAAGCAGCAAAAGTGGCGTGTTTGCCTACATCGACATGGCTGATAACACAACAACATAAATCCTGATACTAAGGAACAAGACAATCTTTGATTCATCTACATAATGTGCTGCATGGTAGGTCTGCTGGTCCTGTCTGCTGAGAAATGCCAATTTCAAGTTTAAAGAGAATGTGAAAAATGCAACAGACACTCTCATCATAGTGTACACCAAAGAATTCCTCTGTTAAATTCGCATTTGATGTCCTTTGTCATTTGGTGTCTACACATATTGCATAAAGCAATAATACAGCTTTGATAAAGCTGGCAGATAATAAAGCTATGACCTAAAGGAGCAGAATGAAGATGCCATTTCTGCTAGAAATGAGATGCAGGTCCCCCAGCGTAAAAACCAAGTGCAATAAATAAATGCACAATTTGCACTAAACCTTGACCGCCCAGCTCAGCAGCACTTTATTGTGGGTACAAAACAAATGGTTTGATACTTTCCACCAAAAGACACATTTCTGTTTGCTGTAACTGTTGTGATGTCCTATGTCCTTTTATATGTTATGTTTGTGGTTTGCCCTCTAATCAGATTTTGCCCCAGACAATAAAGACCTGAATCTGAATTCTGAACTGAAGTTAAAATCCTTTCAGCAGCTTATAAAGCTTCCCTGCGGGCCCTTTTGCAAACAAACAAAAGTTAAAAGCTAAATAGCCCAAGCATCTTTCTATTCCATTTTTCCTTATAAATCACACAAATGCATGAGCATTACAATCATCAAATATCTGCTGTCATAAACAGTTTTGGTCCTATTTACTGATATGTTTCCATAATTCTAGATGTCACTTTAGAAACACAAGCCAGTTGACCAAGCTCCTGCCCTCCGTGCCCAAACAATGAAACCTCTTTCAAAGTGACTTAGATCTTTTTTCTTGATAATAAAAAAAAAACAGAATCAACTGGGCCTGCTCAGCATTTTTAAACATGCCACAGAGCATGATGGGATGTTAACTGTTTAATTGTATCATGCAGTGCACCTGTGTGGATGCAGCCACATTTGTTGATGATTTGTTGACTGATCTGGAAACATGAGATTGCAATGCAGTGGAGACATGTGAAAAACATGAAAGAGCCTAATAGACACCTATGTGAGTGAAAGATAATTAGAGATGAAAGGAATGAGGAGTGATTTAGAGCAATGTCAGAAGAGAAAATGGAAGTGCTGCAGTATCAATGGTTTCCTCAGCCAGTATGGAAAAGAAAGGTCTAAAAGCTACAATTTAACTGTGGTCTTATTGCCCTGCAGACGATGATGTCAATGATTTCCTGAAAAGTGTTGCCCCAGAACTCAGTTGCCTGGCTATAGAAAAGAGGAGCAACATCATTATATGCAATCTCAAACTAGTGTATGATGCACAATTTAATTTCACTCCAGCATAGATTGAATGGTGATCTAAGTGCCATGTTCTGCTAAATGTTTGAGGGTGGTGGGTATTGTCTGGTTATTGTTAAGTTCTGTGAAACCACTGCTACATTAAAGGATTACAGTCCTTCTTTTTGGTGTGGCTCATTATGCACAACTAATCTGCCTGTGAGGGAAAGCCAGAGGGCCGGTTGTTTCATTTGTTCAAAGATTCAAAATATATTTATCAGTTTCTCAACTACTGGCAAAAAGCCAACCACAGCGAATTTGTCAACACCAAAGCTTTTAGAGATGGTTGTGAAGGAGTCACCAGTGGCAAGGAACCTGTGAAAAACAACATTATTTTTCAAAAATGCATTTAATACAATTGAGTACACCTGGTAATTAGAGATAAGAGCCATGTTCAACTGTAACTGTGCCTATAAATCATTAGCCAGATGTTACTGAGAGCAATAATAGATAGGCCAGAGCAGAAAGCCAGGTGATTAATTGTAATCTTGCCTTTGCTTTCACTGTTGTTCAAAATGTGCACGTGTGCCTGGGTGTGTGTGTGTGTGTGTGTGTGTGCTAAGGATCTCAGGCACTAGACAGCAGAGGTGGCTGATGATATTAAGAGACATGATGACCTTGTCTTCTACTATGACCTCCATTGGACCCTGTAAAAACTGGAGAAGACGGGAAAGAACATGGCCTGGGAGAAGTGAGCAGGGTCTGGAGACAGGGACTGAGAGCAATGTGGAGGGCTGGGGATGAGAGAGTGATAGGGAAAAGGGAAACTGAGGAGCATATTGTGACATGTCCATGATATTTCATGTAATGTCCCTGTATTGCACTTTAGACCCCTGGTCTATTGTAAATCAAAGAGCTGAAATGATTGTAATCTACAAGGAGACAATTGGAGGAAGATTTAAAAAAATAATTCAAAACTAAACTGAAGTAACTGCAGCCACTCAACACCACATGACTTTGCTCCCATCTCTTTGCCTGTGATAGATGAGTAGTTGATTGTGATTGTTACCAGAAGGTGTAGGCATTCTCAGGTGTAGGTGGCAATAGTCTGCTGCTGGAGATGTTGTTGTGTGTGACCAGTATATTGTGGAGAGGGTGAGTAGTTTGCACAGCATCTTCCTCTCTCACCACCAAAGAATCAACCTCCACCCCAGGACAGAGCCAATCTTTCTGATGGCCTTAATGATTCTGCTTGCTTTGACTGCCGTCTCTCTGCTGCCAAAGCACACAGCAGTAAAGAAAACAGCACTGGCTACAACAGACTGTCACCCAATCTCACTTGTTTTCTAGGTATTTGTAATCCTGCACGGTTTCTACGTCAGCTCCCTGAATGGAAATAGAGGTAAATGGTGTTTTCTGCCTACTGAAGCCCACCACCAATTCCTTCATCTTGGTAGTGTAGTGATTTAGCCTGCACCACTCATCTAAAATGCCCCTATACTCAGCCTCCTTCCCTCTCACTGAGCCACCCCACAATTGTCAAAAAACTTCACCAGCTGGCAGGATGTAGAGCTATAGAGGAAATCCAAGGTGTAGAAGGTGAACAGAAAAGGTAACAGGACCTGTCCAATGTTGAGTCCTGTTGTTTCTCACCAGGGTGTCAGACATGCAGGCCTATAGCCTAACTACTAACATACTACATAACCCAGGTCATTGGAGAAATGTCTAACTATCACATTACCCAGCTTGTCCAAGTAAGCATAGGCACAGTAAAGCAACCTTAGACTGGAAGACAAACTGAAGTTTGAGTTATGGTTTACTGGTGGCTGTAGCACGATGGGTCTCTCCAAGTGCTTTCTCACATAGGATGTCAGTGCCACTGGTCTGTAGTTATGAGAGGCGCTAGGGTATGGATGTATCCCACAGCACAGGGACCCTCTCCAGACTGTCCAGGCCCAGGTTAAGAATGTGCAGGAGTACTCCACACATTTGGGTAGTTCAAGCATGAGTACCCTCAGGCTGATGACACCAAAACCCACAGCCTTGTCTGGGCAGAGTCTATTCAACTCTCGCCGCATGTGATGGGCTCTGTAGTGTTGTTGGGGGTGGCTGGTGGTGGGGGGTACGACGTCTTGCATTGACAGGGAGAGAGAAAGTGGGAGAGGAGAAACAGTAAGACAGTGGTTTTGTGGAGGGCAGAAGGTTCAAGAGCTGGGGGAAAGGTAAATGCCAAATCTGAGAGAAGATTTAACTTCTATCTTCTAAACTTCTTCTTCTAATTAAAAAGGACATAATGTCTCTGGTTACCCAGGGTTTGCCATTATGGAAACAGTCTCTGATATAACTACATTATACACACAGAGGTTGACATACCCTGTTTTACAATCTGTAAGATTATCAATTGCAGAACATATACTAGTCCAAAGCAGCCCTGCACAGCCTCATTGATCTCCAGTGACCATCTTAAATGACCATAAACAAGCAGTTGTATCTTCTTGAACAGTGCAAGAGGACCCTGACTAGTTTCATCTGCCCCTAATTAGTTATTCACCAATGTGTATTTAGTCTGTTTGCTCCCCTCTCCCTGTACTACTTCATCCTTGTCCACTGTATAAAGCCTCCCATTGTCTCACTAGTCCATCCCTAGCTCTGGCTCCAAGTTCTGAACCCTCACCAGGTCAGTCCCTGCTTCTGCTTAAGCACTACACTTCTCTTGAACAGAAAGATTCTCTGGTGATTTCTTTGGCAGCAGATGAAAAAGCTTAATGGACTTGAGGTTAACCAAGAAACTTGGCCTGGAACTTTTTTCCCCTACCTAAGGTTTTGAAAACCAGTGCCCTGGATGGGCACCTGCTGTGCCACGTAACCCCCCACACTCATGTAATGGGATGTAGAAAGGGATGTTCATTTACCTATCTCTCTTCTATCTCTGACCTCTAGGCTTGACGAGCTGAGTCTGGTCCTCCAGCTCCTCCAAACCTCTGAAACCAGAGGCAGTACCTTCCCCCACCACACTGCACAGGACGAGACACTTCGCCCATACATCAACTACCATGGGTTAAAGGAAACCACAATCAAGAACAGTTACATCCACCATTTTATCACACAACTGTTACAAGTAACCAAAGTTTTCACCAAACTGGACTTGAGAAATGCATACCACTTGATTAGAACAAGGTACAGGAATGACCGGTCATTACAGGTATTTGGTGATGCCATTTGGATTAACCAATGCACCAGCTGTCTTCCTGGCACTAGTGAACAAGATCTCCTAGGACATGCTGGATCAGGTAATCTTTGTATATCTGGACGATACTCTTATCTTCTCTCTGGATGAGGAGACACATGTCCAGCACATTTGTCAGGTCCTACAACACCTCCTGAACAACCAACTGTTCAAGGGTGAAAAATGCAAGGTTTACATCTCCATCGTCACTTTCCTGGATTTCATTGTGTCTGAGAATGACATCAGGGTGGACCTAGACAGGAGTGCTGTCAGTAAATGGTCCATACTCAACAGCCTTAAGCTGGTCTAATTATTTCTATAAACATCTCATATCTAGCTCTAGCAGGGCTGCCCTCCTCTGTATGCTCTGTTTTCTATCCATGTTCATGTGGTTTCCCCAGACAGGCCAAGCCTTCCACAAGCTCAAGGAAAGCTTCACTATAGCCCCCCATCCTCACATTCCTGGATCCCAGTCAGCTACCCACCCATATGCCTTCCCGTCACACAAACTGTTTCCAGAGAAAAGAACTGTTAGATGGTTGATCATGAGTCAAGATGTCACTGGAGGAGCTGTGCTGAAAAGAGTGAAAAGAGCAACCTTTTGTGCTGTCGAGGGACGAAGAGAAACTTGAGTACATCAGGGCGGCCAAGTGCCTCAATTCCAGGCAAACCACGTGGGCCTTCTTTTTCAACAGTAAAAGTTTTTCCTTGTCACACCATCTTAGGTCTCAAGATGTCGAGCCTGATGCTCTGACCTGCCTGTTTAGCTCGGGCTCCCTTGTGTTCCCACCAACATCCTGACATCATTCTGTATTGTGGAAGCTGTCACGGTGATAGAAAATAGGTTCAAACAGGCCGACGCTCTCTAACTCTGTGGTTCTGGACAGCTGTTCCCCCACACCTGTTTTTTTTCTTTTGTTTTTGTTTTGTTGTTGTTTTGTTTGTGTCCCTCTGTTCCTAGGTTATCTACTGGACACTCACTTTCCTCTTGGCTGTCACCCGAGAGTACTCCCCCCAGAGACTCTCCTGTTCATCAGGCAATGCTTCTGGTGGTTTGCCATGGGAAAGGAACTTTTGTGCTGGAGGCACATAAAGGACCATATAGGATACCGATTCCTACTGAGGTCTTTGGGGTCCGCATGGTATGGTCAATTTAGATGCACGCTACAGGGGCTTTTGGAGATGGAAAATAACTACTGTTTGTAGAAGAGCTGTTGTGGTTAAAGGTCTTTGAGGTCTCTGTATCTACATCATTTTCTCCTTGTGTCTATGAGGCTGGTTCACACCAAGTGTAAAATATCAGATAGACAGGGGTGGAATTGCCAGAGTGGATCAGATAGACAGAGGATAATAATAATCCTCTGTTTATTTGACCCACTCTGGCAATTAGTGTAGAACAGAGTGTATCTGTAACATAATTTACCATTAGTGAGGAGAATGTGATTGGGGGTGGTAGGTAAAAGTGGCTTGTGAGGGGCACAAGGTTGCAGAGACTGCACTGGACAAATTCTATCGACATGTGAATTTAAAGAAGTTCGGGGAGAGACACATTAAAATGAATGATTAAATGGTCAGACATGTGCATGCATGCACAAATGGGCTAAATGAAAAGTTGTCAGATTGCCAGAGGGCTGCAGACTTGTGGACAGTTGATAATAAAGATTTAACTGGATTTCCATTTGTTGAGATTGAGAAAGGCTTTCATGTATTGTCAAATGTGTATGCTTACATTCTCTATTCAATTCTCCCTCTTTATTCTCTCTAATTGTGAGCAAAAATTTCTAGTAATCTTGTTTTAGTCTTTGTGTCAGCACTTCTAGTAAATCTGTCTTTGAAGTAGCCGATTAATCAAGAAATACATTTTGAGAAATGTTAAGAGGCAGTGAGTCAATAAGAGAACTGTGCTACTTCCCCCTAGGCAGGCAAAGAGGAACTTGGTATATGATGCAAAAGCGGTGCAGATAAAGGAACACACACAGGACAGAGCAGCAGAGGGAGAGGGAGAGAGGGAGAGAGGATATACAGTCAGGCTCTAGCCAGAACAGCATCTCAGTAACCACTGAATCCCTGTAATGCAGCAGAACTGATGATCCGACGCACCAGAGGTAGGTATTAAAGCAATATGCAATGTCTCTTTCTGTCTCTGTTTTCTGTTCTGTGTCTGTTTGCTGCAGTTGCAGTCATGGGACACTGTGTGTGTGTATGTGTGTGTGTGTATGCTTGTAGGAGAGAGAGAAAGAGAGCAAAACAGAGAGGACTTGATCTTGTTATCTCAGACTGGAGGACAGCGTTATAAGCCCAGGGTTTGGTGCTGTCCTGTCCTTGTGTGCATGTATGTGAGAGAGCCTGCTTTACACAGATGTGTGTGGATTTTTTTTTTACATTTACATGAGTTGTTACATTTTCCTGTCAGAAAGAGAACAATGTCTGTGTATGCATGTGTGACCATAACAGCTTCAGCGAGCTGTGTCATCGCTTCTTGACAGTGTAGTCTAACGCCGCAGTCCCCCCCCCTCTCCCCCCACCCCAACCCATCCCACACACTCTATAGTCCCCTCTGCCACTTTCCCTCTCCCTATCCCACTAGTTTCTCTCACTATGATTCTCCAAGCTGAGCTAATGAGCTGTACAAAAATGAAGGGGGTGGGGGTGGAATGAATCTCATATCATAATATTTGATTTGGATTTGCTTCTTGCCTTAGATTTTTTTAAAAGTATAACTGTTAAAAATATTTTTATGTCTTGACTGTTAGGCAAAGATTAAGACATCAACAGTAGAAAATAGCTGTGAAGGCTGCTTCTACCAAGCTAGGTCATTCAGAGGACCAAAAGGCAAGACTGAACCTGCTTCTCCTTTGTAGAAGAGATGGAGCCTCACCATACTTGGAAACTACAGTGTAAATCACCACAATGAAACCAGAACTTACAAGTTCTTTTCAGAGTAACTCTGATTTAATATTTGATTGACATTAAGTATCACAAATAATGCAAATTACTGAAATTCCAGCCTTAAAACACAACCTCCAAATGCTGTCAGGTTCACATCATATTGTATGTCTACATAAGGATGGTAATGTTAATGTAATCTTAATATCACAGCACAGGTGGTACCTAAGAGATATTGTGCTGTTGGGTCTAGGACACACATTGGCAACATATGGCCCCTGGGCTGGAATTGGTCCATGAACCATCTTAATGCTGCCCTCAAATGGAAAAAAAATACCACCCTCCCAAAAAAATCTGTAAAATGCAGTGTTATGTTAATGAACCTTTAGATGTGTTACTAAAATGAGTCTGTACTGCTATTTAACTGAAATCCAGCAGAGGGCGTCTAAATTTTGATTGGACTAAAGGCCTCACACTGACTTTCAGTATCTAGCACGCAAGATGGGCCACAAGATAAGCCCGCACACTGGTGGACAAACACACCAAAGAATGAAAGGATAAGATCAAAGAGAGGCGAGAAAGAAATGGAAAAAGTACTCAAAGTACAAAAGGAAAAGAAGCAGAATGGCTTATTTCAGAGTTATATGAATTATATTATTTTTGAAGCATTAAAGTGTTCATTTCTTTTAATGTAGCTGGTAAATATGAAGCTTATTTTTAAATGTTTTTAAAATTTTAAATTCATATATAATATATTTTATCTATTACTTTAAATATTGTCATGTGGCTGTGAATTTCCACCTGGGGCCAATAAAGACTTATTGATATATTATCATAATTTATTTGTTGATTATGCTTTGTACAGAATTTGCAAAGTAAGTGGAAACTAAAAAGGTAAATGTAGTACTTAGTTACTTCCAGTTAAGAAAGTTGGTTTGAGAAACAACATGAAGTTAGCTAACATACCAGTAGGGTATTAAAAGAGTTGTTCTGAAAGACTGAGGCTACTGTGCCTTTGCTGACTCTTTATTTGCTCAGACTGCAGGTAATCAAACTTGACTGTTGTGTGCCATAGATGATCATTCCTTTGTAATTCCCTTTAGCTTAAACAAACAAAGTGCTGCACTGTAGCTTTCAAACATGACAATGAGTAGATATGCATTTTTAAAAACTCTCCTGATCTACACGTTTCATGTGAATGACCTGGCCATGTATGCTAACAGAGAGTTAGTTTTTTTTTTTGTTTGTTTTTTAAAAAAAGGACCCAGGCGCTCTCTCATGTCTACCAAATTCCCATAGTTTAACATAATTTACCAAATGTTTAATGTTTTGATTTGGTTGTCCAATGTGTGGCCCCTTGCTTACTTCTTTAAGTCAGTATGGGCCTCTGCCCATCCCTTGGATTTAATTATAGCAAAACCTTATGGCTGTACCAGCTACTAACAGGGTGCAAACAAAGACAAAGAATGCAGGCCTGAACCTGTTAGTTCAGTTTGCTTTCCACTGCTGCTCCAGCTCACTCTAATCTTCTCATGACGCCAACCATGAACTGAGCTTTATGCACTGTATAATTCATGGGCACTTGTACTCATTTTGGTCTACTACTTTTCTAGATGTTTTTATTGATTGCTTTGTATTGGATTTACGACTTGCAAAAACCAACTCAAACCAAGCACTTAAAGACCACTGTGCTGCCTGTAGCCGGCAGTGTGTAAAATAATAACACCTTCTATGATACCAAAAAGGGTGGTGTTGTGTTCTCCCTTTGAGCAATATGGCTCAGTTGGCATATTTCAAGAAATTGAAACTTCGTTGCAATATCGCAGACATCTCAGGCAATTGTATTAGATACAATTGTTACAGGTAGTAATTGTAATTGTTACACTGCTGTGAGTGAAACCATGTAATGTGCAGTGAACTCTCTCTCTCTCTCTCTCTCTTTTCTCTCTCTCACAGAAAGTGCACCTGTTGGGCAATCATTTATTTATTATTTATCATCTAATGTTAACCTCCACAAAGATCAGATTATAACTCAAACACTACAAACAAATTATGTAGAGAGAGACTTAACCACAATACTTCAATGATGGGGGAAACATTTATTGTCCATAAATCAGTGAAGAGTTCATTGCCATCATCTGCCGCATCTGCCCTCTGTCAGCCCCATGTTGGATTATACTTGCATAAAAAATGACAACCTGCGACCATGTAATTTTCTACCTTGATAAACAAAAAAACAACACAGCACAAATGATTCATTACAATGTCTTCATTTTTTCTATTCATTTTCAGAAACACATCTGAAATAAACTATACATTCATGATTGCAAGGTAATTTACACATTAAATAATCTTTATTAGGGTTTTAAGCAATATTTATCAATTACTATATATATCTGCATTACTATCTATATCTGCATAGGCCACTGGTTAATTATTCTTGATGAAATGATTCATTATTTTTAAGTCTTGACCTGGAAATCAGTGGATACTCCAGTAAGGTACAGCTAAGTCTGTTAATCAGTGAGCTTTATGGGTTTTAACAC
Source organism: Scortum barcoo (assembly GCA_023238725.1). Classification (NCBI taxonomy): domain Eukaryota; kingdom Metazoa; phylum Chordata; class Actinopteri; order Centrarchiformes; family Terapontidae; genus Scortum; species Scortum barcoo. Next base: position 1,668,465 of record CM041553.1, read on the forward strand.
AAACTTATATTTTAACACAACTCGTGTTACACTGATATACTTGGCATTGCCTGATGCATTCATTTTTTTGCAGTCAGTGGATTGTGTCTTGCAATCAGTTCAATCATTTCTAAGAATATTCCTTTATTTTGTGAGCCTTGAGTTTAACTTTTTTTGTAAACTTGGTCTTGTAAAGCTTTTCAAATATAGGAATCTGTAAGAACATTTTTTTGTATTCACTCCACACAAACATTGCGTTAAGATGACCTTATGATTTCTCACGCCATTTAAACCTCTGATCTTTATACATGGCCTTTTTCCAATTGGAGTAACCTCCTTGTGCTATAAAGGATGTTTCACAGTGTTGGGCAAGCTGAAGAGTCTACATGCAAAGCAATAAGCAGAGTTACAACTTTGTGAGTACTCTAACCATGTGAAGTGCATGAACCACGAGCCGTTAAATGCCCTCTTTCTGTCCCCCCTGCACAGTCCATGGATACATATTCAGGAAAGGCTACGTTGGTCCATCTGCTGGACACTGGGATATGTCTTGGAAAAAAGGGGGAAAAGAAATCCATCTTAAAACTATGCATAATACGTGGTTGTTCATTTATAATACACAATGTTAAATGCAACAATACTGAATTCAATAACAAGCTTGTGAACAAAAGTAATGCACTAGACTTGATCATTGTTGATATTTGTATAGGTCAAGTTGGTGGGATGGTGTGGGGTGTGAAGTATGGGGGGGCTTCTTTGGCGTCACTGCCACTGTAGCTTTGACTGCTACATTGAGACTCCTGTTGGTCTGCATCTTCATGATCTGACTGATCACTAGAGGAAGTTTCTGGTCACACAAAGAAATATTCAATTACAACATCAAAAAGTTATTTAAACACTCAGTTTTTATTTATGGATTTAGTTATCTATTATGACTTAAATATTGACCCTGTCTGCTGAATGCTGAATTGCAGATGATGGGCCTTCAACCTCATCTCTAAGTTTATCATTATGCAATGTTCCTGGGAAAAGTTATATCAGTTAGTCTCAAAATGTTAATACAAGTATAAAATGAACAGAACTATTAATACTTATTCAGATGTGATCAATTTGAAAGAAATCCTGCTGCCTTTCTTGACATTGTGGAGATGTAGCCTAGAGATGTATAGGCTAGTAGTCTGTTCCTTTCTATATGGTCAATAGACAGACAGATAAATAGATAGATACTTTGTTCATCTGTCCTCATGAACAACCACACCTCCACTCATCAACAATAAAGACTATTAAAATCGACTTATAGTAATAAAATAGAATTAAAAATTAAATTGAAATTGCCCATTCCACAGTTCAGCCCAGTTGTGGCAGAGGTGGTGTGTGACTGTGTGTGTGACAGTCACAGGCTGATTCAGGATGCACTGACACCTGGATTGGGAATAATCTCTGTGGATGGCTGCTGCTCTTTCTCATCCATGGCATTCCTGTTACCTGCTGCTTTTTTTCTTTGCAATGAAAATGTTCTCAATATTTTCTGTCCTCTCCCTGTTACTGTCTGCCCCTGAAGAAATCATGTATATTGTCTGGTTAGGCTAAATCAAGTCAGAAAACAATCTCCTTAAACTGAAACACACAGGCTAGATATCACATCCAATTACATTATCCACTAATGGTGTAGCTTCCCCTAAAACGACTCTCGTTATTTGAAACAGTCCTCAAAAGTATTTATTTCCGACACACGTGCAAACAAGATAGCCTGAGGTTTCTGTAATGTTTTGGGTTTTTTCCACTTTTACCAGCACAGGCTAATGTTTCCCATACACTGCAAGTCATTATGCTAAGCTGCTCTGAGCTAACCCCATACAACTTACTAATAAACTTAAGTCAACATTTGTAAATCATTAAACACTCTCGCTTTCTCCTTAATAGCCCAAATAGTTGGTCTTCTTGTAGTCCACGGTGATTCAGGTTTTGAAACTCCATCCATCCATCTTCTATACCTGCTGGAGCCTGTCCCCGCTATCTCGGGCAAGAGGGGGGGTACACCCTGAACTGGACACCAGACAGTCGCAGGGCTGACATAGACAGAGAAACCACTCACACTCACATTCACACCTAGGAGCAATTTAGAGTTGCCAAGTTAACCTAACCTGCATGTCTTTGGACTGTGGGAGGAAGCTGGAGTACCCAGAGAGAACCCACGCAGGCACAGTTCTCCGCCCCAACAAATGACCCATGCTGGGTTGTGAACCCCGAACCCCTGCTTAAAAGCCTTCAACTTTAACCATTCATCCCGTGTCCCACACGTTTTGAAACTCCAATCAGACAAATTGATTGACAGCTCTGGTGGGGGTGGCCAGGCAGGGTGGCCAACCAGATTCCAGGGGTAGCCGGTGCCACCCCAGTGGCCACGCCCCTGAACACAAGAAATCCACTTCAAGCCTCGGTAACTGTAGACCAAAATAATCCAAATAAATATGAGGCTCTTCAGAGGGTGGTGAAAGCTGCTCAGCACATCACCAGGATGGAGCTACCATCCATGGAGGACCTCTACACCCAGCAGTGTAGTACAAAGTCCTGCAGGAAAATTAAAAACCCCAACCACCCTGCCAAAAAACTGTTCTGCTTGCTGATTCCTGGAAAGACAGTGTCACACCATCCAGACCTGCACCACAAGGCTCACAGACAGCTTCACCCCTTAAGCCATAAGACTTTTGAACTCCTGGAGTCCTAAACTGTTCAGTCTCAAACTCTTGAACTCCACTTGCACTTTATTAATACTTAATACTTGTTACTTAATACTTTTCACTTTACCCCTCTACTGTCTATATATTTTTACAGCTCCTTTTATTTTTCTCAATTTGTCTCCATTTATATATATTTATATATAAATAAACCTGGTTATACCTCCATTATATCACATCACTTCTGCACATCTGTCTCAACAGTATTGTATTTCTATTTTTTCTATTTATTTCTATTTTTTCTATTCTATTTATTTATTGTATTTATATATGGACTCTCAATATAAACTCCTCCTCCTTTTATATATATATATATATATATATATATATATATATATATATATATATATATATATATATATATATACATATATGTGTGTGTATATGTCTGAGATTCATTAGTTATACATTCAACCCTATATCAGACTATTATCAGCCAGTCAGACTAGATCAAATAATTGGGAATCCAATTAGTTGGCATTGACTAGATTGGTGTAATTACACAGTTACATAAGTGCTCCCATACTATTTAAATTATTCCTTTGATAAGGAAAGTCAGTGGTGGAATAAATGTGGAACTGTCCACATGCCATAACTAATCACATATCATTTTCGGAGGAAAAATACTATTACTTTATAATAACAAGTGTATAGTGCTAGAAAAAAAGAATAATCAAAATTCTTCACTTCAGCATCATGAAAGTGTTAAATATTGAATAAATAAATCAAAAGTGAAATGCACAACTACATTATGAACATTATGAATAAATACAGAACTGAATATAATGAAACCATGAAATTATGAATTGTTATTGCATTAATATTTTGCCAATAACACAGTATATTGTAAGTTAATTATAATTCAATAAGTTTATATTGAATTTCATTTTCATAATAATGTATATTTCATAATCTCTCATTTATCTTGGTTATATTAAACTCTTCATAGAGGTCTCCATAGAGTAAGAATATGAGTAAGAGCTTCCAAAGCCCCTTTCTGCAGCAATGCTTGGTCTAATTTTCTCCTTTTACTCACTTTTCTTCATCGCTCTTCTTTTGTTTATGTATCTTTTGGGTAAACTGTTTTCTAATTGCTTTGTTGTTCGGTTGTTGTTTGTCTCCTACTGCTTCTGCTCAGAGTTAGCACAGGTGCAGTGGACCAATGCCTGTGCAGGAGAATAATTAAAGCTCTGTCAGATACTCTGTTCTGATTGGTTGTCTTGGGGGATTCTTGTCAAATGGCTGGCAGGAGGTGGAGCCAGAGGAGTCTGATTTCTTTAATGGATAATCTGTCTCGTGCAGCTGTCAGGACCTTTGTCAGTTTTAGCAAATATGACTAAAATTGATTTTTTAAAGCGTTACCTACTTGGTAATGAGGTCATGGTGAATAGTAAGATCATGTAAAGCCCATTTTCCAGACTGTGATGAAAAGGCCACCCTGTCCTGTACAAATACTCTTCCCTTTAGTGTCCCCCTCTTTCTAACATGCACATGGCATTAGGTTCTGGTATGTGGATTTTGTTACAACTAGCTCTTTCCAATGGCACCAATGTCCAAGTCACCAATCTAAATTTCATTATGTGAAAACATAATGGCAAATAAAGATTCTTGATTCTTGATTCTTCCAGTCTCTGTTTAACTAAGTCCCCACAAAAGCCAACAAGAGCAAATTGACTTACTTATTTACAAAATTACTAAGTAAGTAATGTTATTAAGATATTTTTTTAATTTTGTGTTACATGTAGCATGTTAATTGTATTTTAGGCACCATGGCTGCTGGATTGAAGCTGGTGATCTTGCTGCTGTTGCTGCAGTGTTGTTGGCAACTGACAACAGCCAAAGAAGGAAAATCCACAAAGAAGGGAAAGAAAGGCAAGCAAGTCGTCTGTCCATCGTAAGTACAGAACTATATTCTCCTAATACATCCTTTCATAACACTTCGCCATTGTTTTAACATTATTCTTTAACATTATCTAGATATTTTAGACACGTGCAAATACATTACATATTTTTTGCACAATAATAATACTACAATACTAGTAGCAAGACAAGGCAGGGAAATTTTATTTGTGCAGGATAAGTGAAAGTCTTTTGATAAAACATTGAAATTAAAATAGTTAATAACAATAACACCAGTGTTCCAAACTTTATCCATATTTATCCACAGAAGTATTCATTGACATATATGTGGTTGATATAGCTTAATAATAGAAACACCTCTAAGTTTAATTCAATACAGTTCAACAGCACCATGTTTAAGGAAGACCTCTCAGAAACTGAACATTTAAACTGACAGGATGGATGAACATTGCCATCACTAGTTCTGCCTGTGTGGCTAACATTTCTGGCACATGAGTGGGTCTAATCAGGGCGACATGTTACTTTTGGCGCTTTTCCTACCTACTCGGCTCGACTCAGCTTGACTCGACTTGACTCAGTTTTTAGGCTTTTCCATTATGTGTTAGTACCTGGTACCAGGTACTTTTCGTAGTACCTACTCGGCCGGGGTTCCAAGCGAGCTGAGTCGAGCCGAAAATGTGACGTCGGCAGACGGCATAGGCCACTGATTGGCCAGGGCCTGACGTCACTAGATGAGTTGGGAGAGCGACTCGTTCATAAGAGTCAACCCCGCCATTTTTAAAACACAATAACAGCAAACATGATACAATCAGAGATGGCTGTACAGAAATCAACAAGCCCTGCGGAGCAACGACGAGGTGCAGACATTTCTTTGTCTGGTGGCCTCCATAGTTGTTTCGTGTTTGTGTTGCATAACAAATGACGTCGCTGGAGTTTCAGGCCACCTTGCTATGACAACCCCACCACACTGAGGTTGTACTGTAATGGAAAATGACCGAAACTGAGTCGAGTGGAGTAGTGCTGGAACTGTGAAATGGGAAAGCGCCATTTGGTTGGAGGCGGCTCAGAAATACTGACCACTGAGAAATTTTATAACTCTTTAAGGACTTATGCTCTTTAAACTGGTTTTAGTATAAATTCAACACTCAAATGACAACATCATCTGCAAATGTTGAAACCTTCTTCCAACATTTCCAAATAAATAACTTATCATAATATTAAAGAGGACTGGACTAATAATGTGCCATTGTGAAGTCCCATTTTAGTTTTAAGATTGGGACTACAGCAGCATGTTTATTTTGTGCTGGCAAACAATACTCTTCCCACACTGAATTAAAGAAAGACATAATATTCTCAAATAATAAATCATCCAAATTCTGAAATAACTCACAAAACAACCTATCCTTCCCACAAGTAAGTGAAAAGCATTGTTTTCTTAACTACTCAACAGCTCCCACTGTGCCTTTAACATTAAGTTGTTTCTCCTCTTAACTGTCTCAACTCAATCTCGAGATTATGCAGATATATATATATATATATATATATATATATATATATACAGTATATATACACACATATAGGTACCTGGAGGTCTTTCACCAGAGATAGATACTTATCAACATGCTTATTTATTACTTATTTCTATTCTTTATTCTTATTCTATTTTACATTTATTTGTATTGTGCAATTGGACAAAAGGAGCAAACAAGTGACAAGTAAACTTGATTTTGAACTTAATTATTCCATACCATTACAAAATTGTTAATATAAGCAGGCAATTTTTATACATATATATATATATATATATATATATATATATATATATATATATATATATATATATATATATACCACTGCATGTGAAAGTATGAATGAGTACCATTAGTACCCTCCTCCATTTTATACCTAGATGTTCTTCTACAGTTATTTTAGTTAAAGTTTCCCACAAGTATTGTTTCTGGCGATCTGAAACCTTTGGTAGTTTTTCTTTTTCTTTATTTTTCGAGTCTACAGGTAGAGAGAATTGAATGTAACATTGCTACAGAGGGGGTATTGGTTTTTTCATTCCCTCACAATAAGTTTTGCATTTCCATGCAACATTTTTTACAGTTCTCCTAATCTACTGGAATAAGTTGTGCACTGGTCCAGTCCAGTTAAAATACACTGTGTGTAGGAAAATGCTCTGAAGATACTACAGAAAGAAAACATGACATGCCACCTTACATGAGGAATTTATTGCTCATTCCTTCTTTCAAAAGGCTGAGCTCTGACAGCCTATGGCTATGAGCACAGCTGCAGCTGCTCTGCCTGCCTGTGGATCTGGTTAATGCTTGGACTATAACTGCAGTTGTGGCTGAGTCTATGATGCATGGATACGGCTACAGGAGCTATACTGTGACTACACTTCACTGCTGCTATAGACATTAGTCAAGAAAGCATAATTAAGCTACACAGGATTTAAATCCCTGGTGCTTATATCAGACATGACGGATGTGTTACCAATACACCACAGGAGTTTAGGAATACATTACCTTTAATACGATGTTCATCCCACACAACCATGTCAATGCACTGCAGACACACATTCCCGACATGCTGGCTCCACTAGCTGCAATGATGCTGACTTGTGGGGGAGCCATACCTGTGGATGCAGCCCCTGCAGCCACAATCCCATCATGACATTACAGGGGCTCCACATGTTTCTAATTTTGAAATCCTTCTATCAAAATATCTTTACATTAAAAAAGTATGGATCTGAACAGGAAATTCCAACCAACAACAGGGAAACAATGCTCTGCCCATTCCCCTTTAACAAAAGGCACTGAATAGAGATGCCTTGTCTCAACATTATTATACTCTTCATTTCCTATCAAATACCAAACTAAGGCATAAAATACCTCTTAAGCTTGAACTGAGCTTAAACTTTTGTGTGGTACAGTAAGTTAAGGCAATCAAATCAGACAGCAATACTGCAGTTTATGGTTGATTTCTATTTTACAATGACATGTTATTAGCTTTGTGTGTGTGTGTGTGTGTGTGTGTGTGTGAATTAAGGTTATATAAATATAAATATGCCACTAACTGACCAAAAAGGCTGGAATCACCATTTTTACAAGTCAGAAATGTAAATTGTATAAAATAAAACACAGACATTGAATATGTTATGATTTGATTAAATGGTCCAAAATGTTGCTGCAGAGCTTTTGACCAGGTCCTCCAAAAGGTCTGATGTGAAAATGACTTTGATATGTCTTCACTGGCTCCCCATCAAATTCATCAGATTCAAGGTCTTTGTGATGACATATGAATCTCCCCATGGTCAAATTTTATGGTGAATTAAGTTACTTACTTAATATCACATTTTTTAGGAAGTCACTGTGGTATTTAAATAATAAATTTATGCTGGTTTCATTTTTTGCTATTTGTTGCTACAGAGATTTTAAGCTCAGCAAAAAATGGGACGGTTGGTGTTTTGTTATGTTGTTCAGCATTTTATGAAAAACATTTTGTTAAAGCATATGACTCTATGTTATACTCTCTATCTTTCTTTGTTTGGAGTAATATCACAAGTATCCAGCATTTTTGGAAAGAAAAAAACATCCTATATTTCCAGTGTTTTAGATTTAGATGGTAATTATTTTTCATTTCTATCAATATCCTGTTAACAGCCAGTTGTCCCCAGAAGATTTGGCCCAGGTTCCGGCAAACTCCACCTCCAACATCTTGAACCGTCTGATGGTCAGCTATGACCCAAGAATAAGGCCTAACTTTCAAGGTAATGCTACAAACTATGCAGGTAAGTCTTTGCAGAAAGACCAGGATGTGTTTGCCATTAAAAAACACACACAGCTTCATCATTTTTCAGTATCCTGAATACTATATTATGACAGACTTGAAGAAATGTTAATCCATCCTTTAAAGTTGCAGTTTTTTTTAATACTTTATTTTATTATTTTATTTAAAAATGCTTCTGGTTAAAGGTAAAGAAATCTAATAATTTCTTTGTCAAATTCAGTGAATATTACCTCAGCTGTCTGTTCCATGTGCTCACTGAACACTCTCCAGAGTCATAGACTCCATCTAGACATTTGCTGAAATGATCATTATATGCTGGCAGACATCCATGATTCTGATGATCCAAGTATTTTGTGAAAAGTCGGGTCTCTCTGGCACCCCTGGACCTCTAATCCAATTGGCAAAATTCCACTTTGCCTGGATGAAAACAACCAATCAGAGCTAGGGGGAGTCTCTCACGCAGTGTCACTGTGACTTAGGAAGGAAGTTTTAGCACAGAGTGGTGGAGAAGCAGCAACTAGAAATGAAAAGAAAAACAACTGAGAGTTAGTAACATTTCCGGACAGGTAATTACTGCTGCTTAATTTCTATTTCACTGTGTAATGTTATTTAAAGAAATTGTCAGTCTAAACATTAGATGGCTTGTCATTTACAGTGTGTTACTGATGTATTACAGTCGAGATAAAGTTTAAACCAGTGATGGGGCTAGTAGTCAGTACTGCAATTTAGAGAGACACCTGAGGGTTTACACACCTTTGACAAGTATCCCAAAGGTCTTGTTGGTATGTTCTTTATCCTAACAAATACTATGTGTCACTGTTCTCACTGCTAAATGTCCTCATGATCTATCTTTATTGTAATTATTATCAGTTAAATTATCAGCTAAATGAGCTATATTATTGAACTCTGAAGCTGTTTGCCACAGTAATGCACACTTCTAAGGCTGCTGTTGTTGGTCAACTGATGGTTTAGGATATTTCTAAGATCTCATTTTTATGACCTTTTAAAGACCACCTTATATTTGTTCTTTTGTCAGCAAAGCAGTTTCAAATGCAGCTCTGTATTTGCAAAAGTTGTATGTGCTTTGCAGATACCAGGCAGATTCGTCAACAAAATGCAGGAAAGCCACTGAACCACCTCCTGCCCTTTTCAGTATTGTTGGCAATAGAGAGAACTTTGGTGCACACTGCCAGACTGAGGAGTTGTACTGTTACAATGTCCAACCTTATTTAGAAGCTGATTTTTGATTGTGTTTACCCACATACACACACCTGATGATGTACAGCTTTTTTTCTGAGTGGTTATCTTTTGTTATGTGATATTACTGAAGCGTTGTATATGTGTGGGTTTATGTTTTCTTTAACCAGTATACTTTTTGTTCTATTCATGTTGTGCTCGAGGACATTGACCTGCACCATATGTTGTTTATTCTTTCTGTGGTAGCACTTTCAAATGATAGTATATGTTTTTATTAACTATTATGTATGCATTACAGCTATGCACAGAATACTGTGAAATATAGTATTTCCTTTTGAATTTGCAGATCAGCTGCTGAAATTCGCTCTGCTTAGTCATTATCACATATTGATGTATTCAAGCCAATGGTTCAGAACCCCCGGCCTATTAATCCTTTAGTCTGCTGACTTGCCTTGAATAAATCCACTCCATCCACATACCTGGCAAGAAAAGGTTTGATGGCTGCTATCCACATAATTATTCTGTGGATGAATCAAGTCAGTGTTACTTTCTTTCTCTTTTCTGTTGTGATGATTGTACTTTTCAAGATTTCAAGTTATTTTGTCATTACTAAACATACATATTTATGTCCATTGAAAAGTCTCCAGCAGAAAGTTTAGGAAGTGGAGTCTGAACACAGTAAAGGAGGCAAAAGATTTCAGAGGACCATTGTAAGAAAGTGGGAATCTTGGGATATCTTGTGCATGGAAAGACTTACAGGAGGCCAGATCCACATTAGCATGGTGTACTGTCTGCCCACCGGCCCTGACCACACAGGAGCTAATGCAGATGCACAAATTAGCATTCTAAGGTCTGAAAATGTATCTCTGCCTCCACTGTTATAATAAAACACCTAAAATAAGTACCCTCAATGGCTTCCACATGCAGTTGGCAGTTATTTTTGTTTTGTGTGTGTTATAATTTGGTTAATTTTAACTGATTTGTTCTCAGACTTAGAGAGACCAGCCGAGTGAGGAGGGTCTTGTCTTTGATCAGTCTTGGCACTGTAGGGCTTTGCAGTGATGAAGGGGGGTCACTGTTTTTGAGATGAAGCCATTATTTGATTGCTCTGTTTTTGAATTTTCATGTGTGGTGAGAAGTGGTCTAATTTAGCTCTACAGGGATTGTTTGTGGTTTGCAAGATGCTTTTACAGGACTCTTAATACATAATTTCGACTGGGTGTTCATGCAGTAAGACTGAATTCTGCTAAGAAAGAGGACCCAACAGTGTACTATCATGACATAATGTTAGCCAGACTTTTTATTGCATAGATTGAAAACATACTTTCTCTCTCAGTTCAGTTATTGCTTGGTTCAAACTTATTTCTGATCCCAAATAATTAAAATCTGTACAATTCCTAACAGGGTCTGAAATTAGCACCTGCCAAAGGCTGATTTTGTTTAGTGAGTGAGTTTGCTCAACTTAACAGAAATTATTCCAGTTTTCCCAGAATCAGTTTGTGTTTATGGACTCCTCAGTTAATGTTAGTTATTTGTGTGTATTGTGCCTTTTTGATTCTGAGTGTATGTTTGTAGTGTGTAAGTGTGTAAGGTGTTTTTGATCAGATCCTCCTAAAATTTTGTCTATTATCTTTACATTTTTTATCAGACCAATTATCTTGTGGATCCTTCATATTTTTGGGGGAATTGTTTCCATTGTTTTTGTTTGTTTGTTTGTTTGTTTGTTTGTTTTGCAGTTTGCATGGTGATGTGATTGGTATGTCTACCTGCATCAAAGTGTTTGAATTTCGGGGGGTGCTGATTGCTTTATGGAACTCTTCTGTGCCATTTCTGTCCCATGCATGATTTCCTGACATTAAACAGTTAACTGGGCTGTGGAGGTGTAGTGCTGCTAAAAACAACAAGTTGGCTGTGGTCAGACAAATGGGTCAATGGTTTAACTGTGAGTACACTGAGAAATAAAGGATCTAGATCTGTTACCATGTAATAAACTCTGGGAGGTTTGTTAACGTGGAGGGTAAGCTTTGTTTTGTGGAAATTCTTGTCCAAATATATGAATATTACCTATCTCTGTGTAAAGAGCCAGTGCATTCAGGTCACCACAGATTAGCTCACATTCATGGGACTGGATGCTGCAAATCTTTTCACGGAGTAAGGCACAGATATTTCCATCATTGTGTGATGAGTCACGGGGAGGATGTGTAGACGGAAGATAGGAACATTTCCGTTGGAGGGTTTTATTTTAAGTCATATGTGTGAGCATTCATATTTTATAGGGGTAATGTAATTTGACATTTCTTCACATAATAATCCCTCCTGAGTCCCTCCCACTTTTAACATTTGGGAGTTTGACTAATGACTGAGTGATTTCCTTGTAGTTTGGGGGATGGTGAGTGACAGAGCCTGATATACTGCAGGTCTCTTGGAGGATTATGATTAATGTGTCTTTGGAGTTTTCTCTGAATTCGGGTGTTCTCTCTTACTTCTGAACAATGAAGAATTAAGACCCTGAATATTCCACATGGAAACAGTAAAAGGCTTCATCGTTAATATAGACAGTTGCAAGGAAAAGAACTACCGTATTGAATGGAAGGTAGGACTGCCCTTGACTGAAGACAATTTTTGTCAGCTAAAAGTAATAATATACAGCCTATATGTATTTATTTATGAATTCATTTATTATATTATAAATATAACTAAACAATTAGCTAATGTAATTAACACATTTGCAGAATTTTATATTCCTCCTAGGTGTGTGCAGATTAATACAGCTGTGCAGAAGGAACACTTTCAACCCAGACCAAAATGTAAAGTATTATTTTGATGCTATAAATATGCTATTACAACCAGTGACAAGAAGGCTAACTGCATGGGAAGAGAAGGAAAAAAACAAGATGAGCTCAAAACCTAGGACCTTGCTGAGCCGTGTGTAGTCAGTGTGCTCTATTGTGGCCAAATTGTTACAGGCAGAGTGAGTGGTCATATCTGTAATGTGAATTCCTGGATATTAAATATTCATGTGGGGTTTTCTACAGTGGCTGCAGTAATATTTGTTCTTAAAGTGTACTGAGGTAACATATCACAAAACATGGTTAAGATATGTTTGACTGAAAAAATGTTATAAAGGTTAGAAATGCAGTTTTAAGTGTTTGATTTTAAAGAGAACTATAACCACTTTAAACATCTATTAACTCCCCTGCTCTTTGATTTGTTTCTGTCTGTGGGATGTCTCTTGTGTGTTGAATGTTTTGTCAGGGTGGTGATTTGGGGTGTTTTATTGTTTGCTCTCCCACACACTCTGCACAGCTGGACTGTTACCTCATCACCGCCTCTCACAGCAACAGGTTTTATTTTGTATTCCAGTTTGATTCCCTCGTGGGTATTCTTTCATCTGAAGACTGTGTTTGTTTGTGTTTGTGGGAATATATATTTTATTAGGTATTTCTGATGTATGCCACTGTCATCCTGCCACTGCTAGAAGATGTTCTATTCGTGCCGCTGGTCTCTCATCTGCAGTCCCAATCAGCATTTGAAAAAGCAATGGCTAGCAAGGAAACCTCAACCAATGGCATAATTTCATCACTCTGTAACAGACTATTCTGTAGGCCAGATGCTGGTTCGTCTGCTGTGCGTCCTTGGGGAGTTCCTGCGTCCCAACACCACATCCTTCAGTGTCTTTGCAAAGGTGCCGACGCCATCTTTGTGAAGGTGGACATGGTCATAGAGACTGTAACTGGTTTCAGTATATGTCACAAGTCTCTTTGTGGGAGGATAATGATCTAGGAAGAGGGATTGGTCTGTGCAGCTCTCTGTGCTACTCTATTCACAGACTCTGAGATTCATCACTACTTCTGTAGATTTTGATGTGGCTGGGTGGAATCTGTGAACAGTTGGAGGGCATGGTCAGTAATGGGACATTTTGTGTTCAGGGAAAAGCTGGTCCTCATTAACAAAAAATTCCCATTTGAGTCTATTTGGATAACAGATGTCTTACTAGGCCTGCTGGTAGTGGCCTCCCTGTGTGAGTCACTGGTAGATGGGGTGAGGGCATTACTGCAGGTTGTTTTGATTGCCTGGTGTCAATCAGGGTGTAGGTGGAGGGCTTTGGTTCAATATGACAGAGGCTGTTTGTGGTGATGGAGATGCTCCTTCAAGCTGAAGATAGTCTGCCCTCTCACGTGTAGCTCTTACAGCAGTAAGGTCTCTCCTCAGAGCCTCTCTGTCCTGCCTCAACTCCTGGATTTCACTGTCAGCTCCTGCAGGGAGGCCTTGACTCACTCCTCGCCTGCCTGCTGATCTCTTAGCTGCTGACTGGATCTAATTGTTCTATTCTTTGCAGAGACCAGGCATAAAGGCAAGCAAGAGATTTATTCTTGCCTTTTATAAGCTGAAGACCACCCCAGGAGTATCTACCATCGCCCCTCTCATTTCAAATTACATATTTGCGATACCAAATTGCCCTCTATACACCTGTGTACTATTTATATTTCTAACTCAACATTTTCTATGTATTACTGATTGAGCAAAATACATTTAAAAAACACTTAAATATCAGCATTTAAGTAGAGCTAAAGTAAGCTTCTTAGAGCTTGCATGTTATTTAATCATCAACTGTGTTATGTATGTGGGGTTTTTGGACTACTTTGTGTGCTTGTGGTGTGTTTCCTTCTGCCTCCTGTGGGAGGTTCCTTCTTTTAGAGTGAAGAGGTTCCTTCTTTTAGAGTGAAGAGGCGTGGCTACCTGCTGACTGGAGGCTGACACACCTGCACCATATTTCTCATCATCACTCCTTTTTAAGCCGGAGCAGGGCTTCTCTTCGACGCTGGATTGTTCCACTATCTGTGGTAACGCTCTCGCTGCTGTGTTCACAGTTTTTCTGTGTTTAAACTCTTGCTTATCTTGTGTGCTTTTCTAGTGACCCTTGTGCTCCTGTTAGTTTTCTGCCCCAGATACTCACCCGTGTTCCGGATTTCTCTCCAGCCAGTAACCTGCCAGCCACGCCGCTCTGCCTCCACTCCTCAACTTACCGGACCGCCTTTTGACTTACCTTTTGTTTAATTCTGATTAAATCAACTTTAAACCGCCCTCCGCTTCGGGTCTGCTTCTGGGTTCTCTTTTTTCAAACAGACTTAACAGAACAATCCAGCCAGCATGGACCCAGCCGACCCAGGTGCCATTACTAAAGCTCTCAGTGCCCAGGGGATCATCGTGGGGAAGCATGACTCGCAAATTCAGGAGATGGTGGACACCCTTCGCGACCTATCTAACAGCATGGCCAGGATGCAGACTCAACTTAGTCTACTCACTTCCTGGCTCAGCAGGCTCAGAAGGAACTCCACCAGGCCTTAGCTCTTCCCTGGCTGCCGGATCAACTGTTTCAACCCCACGTGAGCCTTTTGTTCCTACCCCTGAGTCTTATGCTGGTGATTTAGGTTCGTGCAGTCGTTTCCTTTTTCAGTGTTCTATTGTGTTTGTACAGCAGCCCTCCTCGTACTCATCTGATAACGCCAAGATTGGTTATGTGGTAAATCTTCTTCGTGGCAAAGCTAGTGATTGGGCTACTGCGCTTTGGCAAGCTAATTCACCGGTTCTCCAGTCTTTTGATTCTTTCATAGCTGAAATGAAGAAAGTTTTTGATCATCCTGTTCAGGGCCAGGAAGGAAGCGGTTAAACGCCTTTTAGACCTTCGCCAGGGCTCACAGTCAGTGGCGGCCTACTCTGTCGACTTCCAGCATCTTGGCTGCAGCATCAGGTTGGGATAGCCTAGCCCTTAAGGGGATTTTTTACAAGGGTCTAGCTGAGAAAATTAAGGACGAACTCTCCCTTAGGGATAGGGATGAACCAGATTCGCTAGACTCCTTAATCTCCTTGGCCATAAGAATTGACAACAGACTCAGAGAACGACAAAGGGAAAGAGGGACTTTGATGCCTAAGTTAGCCCAACCAGCTAGTGCTAGTCCTCCTCTACCCCTGTCTTTTGCTCCCACCCCACATTCACCTCCGCCAGTAGCTCTGCCTTCGGTTTCTGAGGAGCCCATGCAGCTTGGCCGGGCTAAGCTCTCCCCAGCCGAGAGGCTTCGGAGAATGCAGGGTAAATTGTGTTTGTACTGTGGATGTTCAGGCCACCTTTTGGCATCCTGCCCAAAAGCCTCGGCTCACCAATAAACGAGGGGGTTTTGGTGAGCCGAACCCCTTCCCTCTCCACTTCACTTGATACCTCCAAGCAGCTGACTGTCCCTGGAATTTTGTTACTGCGTCAGTCGTCTCTGCCTCTCTCGGCCCTTATAGACTCTGGAGCTGATGATAATTTTATTGATGCAGAATTGGCCTCCCAAGCTAACCTAACTTTCGAGCCCCTAGTAACCCCTAAGATTGTAAACGCTTTGGACGGTAGATTACTAGCTTCGGTAACACACCAAACCAAACCGCTCCAGTAACCTTGTTGTTGTCAGGAAACCATCGCGAAACACCTCTCTCTGCTAGTTATCTCCTCTCCTTCCTATCCCCTGGTGCTTGGTCTCCCCTGGTTGAAGGCTCACAACCCCAACATAGACTGGTCTACCTGTACTATAACCAGTTGGAGCCCCTTCTGTCTCGCTAACTGCCTCCATTCAGCCAGCCCTTCACCTCCACCCTTGGAACCTACCATCTCAGAAGTTCCAGATCTCTCTTCTGTTCCCTCAGTCTACCACGACCTGGCTCCCTGTCTTCAGCAAAGCAAAGGCCACCTCCCTTCCCCCTCACAGGCCCTACGACTGCCCCATTGACCTGCTCCCTGGTGCTTCTCTCCCTACCAGCAGACTTTACAATCTCTCTCGGCCTGAAAGAGAGGCCATGGAAAAATATATTAGTGAATCTCTGGCCGCAGGCCTGATCAGACCCCTCCTCATCTCCACTCGGCGCTGGATTCTTTTTTCGTTGAGAAGAAGGACAAGACCCTTCGACCGTGCATCGATTTCCTTCCGTGGGTTAAATGACATCACCATTAAAAATAAGTACCCTCTGCCTCTCATTGATCCCGCCTTCGAGCCCTTTCATCAAGCAACCATTTTTAGCAAACTGGACTTGAGAAATGCCTACCACCTTGTCCGCATCAGAGAGGTGAGATGAGTGGAAGACCGCCTTCAACACCCCCCTTGGACACTTTGAATACCAGGTAATGCCTTTTGGCTTAACCAATGCCCCGGCTGTTTTTCAAGCCATGATAAATGACGTCCTCCGGGACATGCTCAACCGTTTCATCTTTGTATATCTCGACGACATCCTCATCTTCTCTCGTTCTCTCCCTGAACACACCCAACACGTCCGCCAGGTCCTCCAACGCCTACTGGAAAACCAACTCTTCGTGAAAGGCAGAAAAATGTGAATTCCATGTCTCCAAGGTCAGTTTTCTTGGCTTCATTATCGCTCCTGGGCAACTTCATCCAGACCCCTCCAAAATAAAAGCAGTAGAAAACTGGCCCACTCCCTCCACTCCACTCGTAAAAAACTGCAACAGTTCCTAGGCTTTGCCAACTTTTTTTATCGCAGGTTCATTCGCAACTACAGTAAGTAAGGTAGCGGCACCCCTCACCTGTTTAACTTCCACTACCAAGCCATTCCTCTGGACCCCTGAGGCTGAGAGGGCATTCACCCTGTTAAAGTCACTGTTCACCAGTGCTCCCATCCTCTCTCACCCTGATCCCTCACTCCAGTTCATTGTTGAGGTTGACGCTTCAGAGACAGGTATTGGAGCGGTTCTATCCCAACGCTGCCCTGTGGATCAAAAGGTTCATCCCTGTGCTTTTTTCTCTCGTCGCTTAACTCCTGCTGAAAGGAATTATGATGTGGGGAACCGTGAGCTTTTGGCAGTAGTCCTGGCATTGCAAGAATGGCGGCACTGGCTGGAGGGAGCTGAGCAACCTTTTCTGGTTTGGACTGATCACAAGAACTTAGCCTACCTGCGCTCCGCATAAGCGCCTCAACCCTCGCCAAGCCCGTTGGGCCCTGTTCCTGAGCAGGTTTGAGTTCACCCTCACCTACCTGCCCCGGCTCACATAACACCAAGCCTGATGATGCGCTCTCCCGACAGTTCTCTCTAGACACCTCACCATCTGAGCCAGCCAGTATCCTTCCTCCCTCGTGCATAGTTGGAGCTGCATCGTGGGATATTGAAACCCGGGTCCAAGAAGCCCTGAAGGATCACCCAGCACCCAACAACTGTCCCAAAGACCGACTGTTTGTCCCCAGTAACCTTCGCTCTCTTGTGCTCCAGTGGATCCACACCTCTAAATTCAGTTGTCACCCTGGCATTCGTCGGACCCTCTTCCTCCTTCAGCAACGCTTCTGGTGGCCCAGGATGGCTCAAGACACCCAGGAATACATCAATGCCTGCTCTGTCTGTGCCCGTGGCAAATCCTCTCACCGTGCTCCAGCTGGGTTCCTCAAACCCCTTCCTATTCCTCACCGCCCTTGGTCTCATATTGCTGTGGACTTCGTCTCTGGTCTCCCACCATCCCAAGGTAACACAGTCATTCTAACTGTAGTTGATCGTTTTTCAAAGTGTCCATTTCATTCCCCTCCCCAAGCTCCCTTCAGCACTGGAAACGGCTAGCCTGCTGACAGATCACGTCTTCCGCCTCCATGGTCTACCTACTGACATTGTTTCTGACAGAGGTCCCCAGTTCACTTCTCAGGTATGGACAGCTTTTTGCAAAGCACTTGGTGCAACTCCCAGCTTGTCCTCTGGTTATCATCCACAGTCCAACGGCCAGACAGAGCGGGCCAACCAGAGCCTGGAGACCGCTCTCCGCTGCGTTGCTGCTCGTAACCCGGCCTCCTGGAGCACGCAGCTAGCCTGGGTGGAATATGCACACAACTCTCTCTCTAACTCCTCTACAGGTATGTCCCCATTTATGGCTGCTAACGGCTTTCAACCTCCCCTTTTCCCCAGTCAGGAGGAGGACACGGCTGTTCCCTCCGTCCAAGCCCCACCTCCCATGAGTCTGGGCTGGCGCCCGTTAGAGCCAGCTTTGGTTGCGTTCCTCCACTCGCAGCCAGAAGTCGGCCAATCAAACCTACGCCGCCCAGGCGCCGGACTATCTACCGGGTCAAAAGGTGTGGCTCTCCTCCCGTGATCTTCCCCTGCAGGTTCCTTCCCGCAAGCTGGCCCCTCGATACATCGGACCATATGTTGTGGAGAAGATCATCAACCCCTCCTCCGTCCGTCTCAAGCTGCCTCCTTCTCTACGGATCCACCCTACCTTCCACGTCTCCCTCCTCAAGCCATTCACTCCTAGTGGAGCTTTGCCCGCCCTCCGACTCCCCTCCTCCCCCCAGCTCATCGATGGACACCCAGCATACTCGGTTAAGGAGGTACTGGACGTTCGGCGCCGGGGTCGTGGCTACCAATATCTGGTTGATTGGGAGGGGTACGGTCCTGGAGGAGCGCTCTTGGATCTCTCGCAAACTCATTTTGGATAATGTACTGTTGAGAGACTTTTATTCTAAGCATCCTGATAAGCCTGGTTCGGCCGCCACGGAAAGGCGTCCGTTAGAGGGGGGGTAGAGGGGGGGTACTGTTATGTATGTGGGGTTTTTGGACTACTTTGTGTGCTTGTGGTGTGTTTCCTTCTGCCTCCTGTGGGAGGTTCCTTCTTTTTAGAGTGAAGAGGCGTGGCTACCTGCTGACTGGAGGCTGACACACCTGCACCATATTTCTCATCATCACTCCTTTTTAAGCCGGAGCAGGGCTTCTCTTCGACGCTGGATTGTTCCACTATCTGTGGTAACGCTCTCGCTGCTGTGTTCACAGTTTCTGTGTTTAAACTCTTGCTTATCTTGTGTGCTTTTCTAGTGACCCTTGTGCTCCGTTGTTTTCTGCCCCAGATACTCACCCTGTGTTCCGGATTTCTCTCCAGCCAGTAACCTGCCAGCCACGCCGCTCTGCCTCCACTCCTCAACTTACCGGACCGCCTTTTGACTTACTTTTTGTTTAATTCTGATTAAATCAACTTTAAAACCGCCCTCCGCTTCGGGTCTGCTTCTGGTGTTCTCTTTTTTCAAACAGACTTAACAAACTGTAAGTTGTTGAAATGATGTGATTCTATAAATGGAAGGATATTTTTTTATAAACACTCTTGTAAACACACTTGTATTAAATCAGAAACTGGACACCGTCCTGTAAATTAAACCATACTCTTCATGAGGATCTCAGTCTTAGCCTCTTCACAGACAACCTCTCTTCCTGCAAACCACCCAGCAGGAGTGGGTAAGGGTGTGTTACGTACTGTAGTTTCCCTTTTACCGACACCTACACCTCTGCTCTCAAACAGCTTATGATCTCTGTCAGATGAGACAGACAGTGATCATGAGAACAATTCACAATGTGGCATAATAACAAGAGTGTACAGATGTCATAGATGTCCAAGTTACTATGAAAAATAAGATGTAATAAAACAATCTGCAGAATCTGCACCCTTTTGTTCATTTAGAGATGTTCCTGGTGGAGCAGCATGCCCACCCTCTGAGGCCCTCTAATCAGCACGAGTGATGAGTGAATTTTAAACCCATCACAATTGTGTGAAGCACCACAAATGCTTGTATGAAAACAGCTGAGTGTCACACCTCTTTTATACGTCATAGATGCCAAAAAGACTTCCACAAAGGATACACCTGCACATCCTCTCTCATGGCTCCTCTGTGAGCCTTTTCTCTCCTCGAGATGCATTTTAGGAATTGAAACATCCTTCAAGATGGCAGTCTGAGATTAGTTTCTGGATCACAGGCAGGATGATGGAAGAGAGAGGAGACAAGGAGGGGCCAAATAAGAAAGGCCTTAATTCTTCTGTCATGAAAGATCGTGTCCTTCCTTCCTTCTTGCTTTGCCATCACCCCATTCTCCTAACCTTATCAGCTCATTTCCCAGTTAACCCCCAGCATACAGTGCATACTTTATATACCAGCCCTTTCCTACTAGTTCCCCACTAAACTGTTTAGTATGTTCCATAGAGTTAACCAGTGTTCCTTGTTCCTGTTCTGCCTGACCAGACTTCACCTTCCAGCCTTCCCCTATTTGGATTTGGTTACATTATGGATTGCTGCAGCGTGGAGGGAAGGAGGTGGCAAGTTGTGATTTGGTGGTTGTAAAAGTTACCAACAGAAGCTCTAAAGGAATACTTTGATACAGGATGATATAAGTGTACGCCATCTAATCCACAGTCAGAGGAAAAATACCATTTCATGCGTGTCCAATAGAGAAATAGTTACAGGACAATGTAAGCAAGGAAGCAGGAGTTAGCCTAGCTTCAACAAAAGTTAAATAATACACCTTCCAACAAAATATATGTCAACAAATATAATAAACATATGAAACAAATAAAATAAACAGCAGTGACTTCTTGATGTAACATATGATGTAATTTAGTGCATTTGATATTTAATGATAAAGTTGGTAATGCAATTTTTCCATTTATTAAAAAGTCCATTGCGATTCATGTGATGTTCCTTCCTGTTGATTTTACCAAAAAGAAAGCAAATGTTATTTAATAGACATTAGACATAGACATTGTTGCAAGAAGGAAAGATAAAACACAGAGATGATGATGGAAAAAGGAGAGAGATTGAGAGAAGATGCAAGGCAGAAAAGGGAAACAGGATGAGAGCAGAAAGAACATGAGGAGTCTGTGTGGTTGATTTGCTCGGTAAAGCTTCAAGCTACAAGCAGATGTCCTTCACCTCTCTCTCTCTCTCTCTCTCTCACACACACACACACACACACGCACACACACACACACACACAGAGACCACAGTGGACACACAACAACTGCAATATATAGCTATGTAAAGTCTTACACTCTTGAATTGGTCTACAGCTATGCACTGCAAAAGCAAAATAAAGTTTCAGTTCAATACAGCTAATACATGTTTGGTTACCATTTGACTTAAAGGGATAGTTCAGATTTTTTGAAGTGATGTTGTATGAGGTACTTCTCCATGTGTGACTCACCATTCACTCATGTTATGTGCAAACAATAAATACTTCAAGATACCATATCATAAGAGCGTTGTGTAGTGTGTAGGTGTCGTTAGTCAGCAGTGCATTGTTTTGACAGAAAACATCAATTTTGTGAAGCAAATATACCCACACTTACATGCTCAGCTGTGGACTGATGTTGAAAATTGAAACAACACATCTAAATATTTTATTCAAAACAGTGGAAAAAAAGATGACTTATTTCCTCCCATTTTGTGTAAACACTCCAACTCCAGTAGCCTGCTCTACGTGTGCTGCAGACTCCAGGACCAGGTATAATTCAAGCAGAAAGCTCAGAATGGATGACAACTCATAAACCATACCTGTTAACCATCGAAGCTGCTTGTTGCTGATCAAATCTATATTTTATGACTGCAATACTGTCACCATGAAGTTACAGTACAGTTTAATGACAGCAGCGGTGTACATCCACATTAAAAATGGGCGATCACAGTGAAGGTGTCTTCTTTACATCATTTTCGTGACTTGCAGCACTGTGTTAATCGTGTCCTGATACATTTCTGACTAAATATCCTCAATGTTGTGAGTAACAGATCATAAGTATTTATCCACTGCTTCCCCTGTATTATACAGTGGAGGAGTTATACTGTAAAAGAATTTACATTAATGCCGCAAATAGTTGTGTACCGACAAGGGAGCGCCTTTGCAACTCCTGGCAGCAGAAAAGAGAACAGCATGTTAGATTTTATTAGGCTGGAGGATAGTGTGTGCTTCCCTTGACAACTCTGTGGTATGTACTGTATGTTCCTCTAGTACATGTACATGTAGCATGTACAGTCATGGGGAATCTTCTGGTGGAAAAGACATTTTCACCAAATATACAGTTACAGCAAATATACAGCTCATCAGCATCTAATCAGAAAACATTGTATGGAATAAAAAAAGTCTGTTGTCATATTGATTTAAGTTTCTGTGATACGTCTATGTGTGTTTCAGGTATCCCAGTTGAGTCCAGGGTGAACATCTTCATTAATAGCTTTGGGTCCATCCAGGAGACCACTATGGTGATACATACACACACTAAAAGACACACCTAATGTTGTTTTAATTTTCTTTCATTTCAAATTCAGAATGTCTCTATAGTGCAGCTAGTGAAAATGAGAGATATCATTAGGGTACATGAATAATGTGCTTTCATAGTTTAGGTGACCTGATTAGCCATATTAGCACTGTGGTAATAGTACTAGAGCTAGAAATAACAGTGAGTGTTTGAGTAGTAGAAGCAGCAGCAGAAGAATTAGCAGGAGCAGCAGTAGATGTAGTGACAATTAATACAATGTCTATCTCTCCACAGGACTACAGGGTGAATATATTTCTCCGTCAGAGATGGAATGACCCTCGCCTTCGACTTCCTACTGATTTTAAGAGTGAGGCACTAACTGTTGACCCCAACATGTTCCAGTGTTTGTGGAAACCAGACCTCTTCTTTGCCAATGAGAAAAACGCAAACTTCCACGATGTCACACAGGACAACATTCTGCTCTTTATCTTCAGGAATGGAGACGTCTTGATCAGTATGAGGTACACACATTTTAATCTTTTTTATCAGTACCATTATAAACATTAACCTAGTAACAGTGTCACTGCTTTTGCCATAAACCACTGTTATCGCTCATAATAATTTTGATAAATGACTTCCACATGTCAATGTCCATCTGTTGGTCAGTTGCTGAGTACTCACTGGTACCAGTACGTCTCACAAGCTACCATTATTCTTCTATGTCCTCTTCATATCAAGTTCTCTGGGCAGTTCATAATGGCCCTAAATAAACTGGTTACCCAGGGGGCACTACCTGACACTCACCTGTTCCCGTTCTTGCCCTGCCTAGATTTTGCTAGAAATACAAGTAACTAAGAGCACTGCAGTCTGATGACTTCATTGCACCGCACATTAAAGCTAGTCTACATGGTAAATTATTTAGCCCTCCAATATTTGAAATTGTTGTCTCTTTGGTTAAATAAATGTATGCTGTGAACATCAGCAATACCTCCTAGTATATTTCATTCACTGTAGACATGCAGGAAATTCAAGATTCATTCATTCATTCATTCAAGACTCATGTGCAATTACATGGAGCAGTCTCTGGCAATGAAATTCTTGAGTCCAGAGAACAATACTCCTAAATATTTTTGAAAGAGGGGTTCCAAACTCAAAGACAGTATATAGAGAGAGGATTTTAGTTGCAAATGATGCATTGAAGATTATATAAGAATTTATCTGCTATTTTGTTCTCTCTCCGCAGAATCAGGATCAACTTTATTGGCCAAGTATGTGTGCATACTGAAATTTGACTCTGGAGTTTTTTATTGTTCTTAATGTACTGAAATAGCCAGCTAATAATAATGACCACAAAGCTGAAGAAATAAAGGTAAAGAATAGACAGGGCTAGTACATGTATGTGTATATATGAATGCATATAGAGTATATATAAAGCACCAATGGCTAGATGAATGTATGATCTGATCTGATAATATTATGTATAATATTTACATGCATACAACTATATCATACATTTATGAAATAAAGACAGTGCATACAGACAAAAGAAACTGTGGCGTACAGAGCTCGTAGCTGAAGGGAGAAGTTCGAGCTGGTTGTGTCCAGAGAGTGATGGATCTACAGTTTCCTGTCCATCTCCTGACTGTGGACATAGAAGTTGTGAAAGGAGGACAGGTCAGCACACTGATTCTTTCTGCAGTCCTGACTGTCCTCTGTAGTCTGCTTTTATCCTGTTTGGTGGCCAATCCAAACCTATAGATGTACAGAGAACAGACATGGATAGTTGTGGAGTAGAACTAGGTCAGCAGTTTGCGAGATTGATCTTACTGAGCTAGCACAGGAGCTGACACATCTCTGGGGGGCGCCAGTGCTAATTGTCCGGGTGCTGTATGTGATGTTCCCCAGCCTCAACTGCTGCCTCCTGTCTGTCAGGAAGTTTGAGATCCACTGACAGGTGGAGGCTGGCACAGTGAGCTTGATGAGACTGGAAATGCAGTAAAGAGGCTGCCATCCGCAGTGCCAACTTAATTTATACATGATCCTGATGAAAGTGTGTGTGTGTGTGTGTTTCTGTGTCTAGGCTGTCAGTGACACTGTCTTGTCCCTTGGATCTTACACTCTTCCCAATGGACACACAGCTGTGTAAGATGCAACTGGAGAGCTGTAAGTACACACACACACACATACTGACTTTTTCAGTCTGCTTGATGGTGCTAGGAGATAAGTGTAAGTAGGGGGATCCTCCCTTGGGAAGTCTGTTCGATAAACAGGCTCTATTTTCATGCTTTGTGCACCTTCTTCTATAAGGTCTGTCACCAGCTCTTGATATGTGATGTAAGAATATGTCTATTGAAACTAATACCTGATGTGTGTTGATACTGAAAATATAGATTATTAACTTTCATTTTTATGTTTTAGTTGGCTATACCACCAGTGATCTTGTGTTCATGTGGCAGTCTGACCCAGTTCAGATGGATGAGATCGCTCTCCCTCAGTTTGACATCAAACAAGAGGACATAAAATATGGAAACTGCACAAAGTACTACCAAGGAACAGGTTAGTAATTATTAATTATGTAATTATTACTAAAACATTAACACCACCACTACCTTAAGCATGAATATAACAAATAACCAAGTTACAGTTTCCACTATCAAGGAAACAGTAAGCTCAGATGTGCTTATCTCCTGGGTGCCAGGTGGTGCAAGTTCCTGCACACACCAGTGTACAGAGAGACACTATTTTACTGGCAAATTACATTAAAACCAAAAGGAAAAAACTGCAAGTAGTGGTACACCAATAATTTAATCAACTATAATAAAAATATGTAATCAATAATATTGTGTTTATTGTGACACATTTCCAATAAATGAATAAAAATGTTGTGTTGGCTTGCTGAAATACCAACATAAAAAATTACACAATTTCCAGGAGGAGTTTACTGCATGTACCTTCACTGAATAAATAAATTAAAAATCAGATACAAAGCACAGGGTGGAGCTAGAGAGAAAGAGAGCTGAACAAAAGGGTCTGTCTATACACAGACCACTAGTTAGCACAGGGCCTGCCAATCAGATGATCAACCTAGAGAAAATAAAACTGGATGTAACAATCATGTTGGCCCAACTCTTTAGTCTCTTGCATACAATGTACAGTACAGGTACTAACGGTCCTTACCTTGGGCCTGAACAGCTGAATGTGGCTAGAGACGAGGGACAGAGAGATGTGACAGGTTCATAGACAGCTACTATTAAAGACTCTGCTCTGCTGTTTCACATCATGTGACTTTTGGCTCCAACTCTGGTGTGTAATTCACGCTGATTTTTCACAACGCTTTGTTTCAGAAAGTGCGCCAACTTGATGTACATAAGTATTTACATCACAGTGCACACACAACATTTTTGTTAAAGCAACGTAGGCACAAAGCATTACGGATAACTGCCACAGTACAGCCGTTAATGCCTATTTTCTCTACACTGAGACACATGGAAAAATAGAGAAACCTAAAGCACAGTTTTGCTGACATTCCATGAACTGAAGGAAATGCATTGTTAGACTGTGAGGACATAAAACACAAAAGACACAAAATGCATTTCCTCTTTTCTTCTGTACTTCGAGTTCTCAGATTTGAAGTTTGAGTTTCCTGCTGAATTTTATCTTCTGTAAATATTTGCCAGAATATTTTTGAGATATCCATAATGAATCATTCTCTGTCTGTTTCCAGGGTACTACACCTGTGTTGAAGTGATTTTTACATTGCGTCGGCAGGTTGGTTTCTACCTTATGGGAGTTTATGCTCCAACTCTACTGATTGTGGTTTTGTCGTGGTTATCATTCTGGATCAACCCTGATGCCTCAGCTGCAAGGGTGCCTTTGGGTGAGTAGCACACATACATGTTTTACATGCTGTGTTTGCATCAATTTAAGTATAGTGTAGTATAGTATTTAGAGAGGTTATGTACATCCTTCAACTCTTACAGGTAGGTACACTGCACAGATCAGAATTTAACTAATGTTTTGTTTGTTTGTTTGTTTTTTTAACCAATGACTGGTACTTGATATTTGTCACAATGAGAGGCAAAGTGGAATCTGAGTACCAGGACTTTAAATCTAGAAACATGTGGTCTGGACTAAAAACCCCATAAAGTACAAAAAAAAAAAAAAACAGCAGTGCTGAGATAATGAAAGACTTTCTGTCTGAGGATGTACAAAAGGCTCAGGGCCCATGCCCACAAATCATTTTAAGGGCAGATGTATGCAGATCCTTTGAAAAAATAAATCTGTGCCTATTTAGTGCCAGCCCTGGTTGAGCTCTCAAAGTGTGTGCAAATAATTGGCAGACATCTTCACAGACATTTTCAACATCCTACTGCTCCAGTCTGTAGTCCCCACATGTTTCAACGAAACCACCATTATCCCTGTTCCCAAGAAATCCAAAACCCTTTGCCTGAATGACTACCGCCCAGTAGCTTGCTAACACTCACCTCCACCATCATGAAGTGCTTTGAATGGTTAGTCAAAGCATTCATCACCTCCTCCCTCCCCAGCTCACTGGACCTGCTTCAGTTCACATACAGAACAAATACATCTAGGGAATATGCCATTGCCCCACCACTACACAGTTCCCCACATGGACCGGAGAAGAATCAGAATCAGGTTTATTGTCAAGAAGGTTTATTATCAAAAGTGTTGATAATGTGCTGATCACAAACACAATAAAATAATTTCCTAACAACAAAGCCTGGGTGAATGGAGAAGTGAGGGCCCAATCCACAAGGAAGCATACAACAACACCAGAGACTGAAAATCACAAGATACAAAAGCAGGATCGCACTCCTTCTCCAGAGGGGCAGTCACTGTCAGTATCTATAGCAGATGTAAGAAAAACCCTGCTGAAAGCAAATATGAGTAGAGCTGCTAGGCCTGTTGACAACCTTGGTGTACTAAGAACATGTGCCAACCAACTGGTTAATGCCATCACTAATATTTCAACATGTCACAGCCACAGGACAGTGTTCCCACCTGCTTCAAGACAGCCACTATCCTCACTGTACCTTAAAAGTCTGAAGTGTCTACTGTAAATGACCACCACCCTGTGGCACTCTTCCACCTCTGATGAAATGCTTGAGAAAGTGGTTCTCCACCACATCCAGAACAACATCCTGGCCAGCCTGAAAGGGGTTTTAGCCAAACTAATCTTACACAGGGCTTTTCAGAGCAACATCCTCCTCACCAGCTTGTATAATAAGCATGCAGATGCGCATCTCAATTAACTCTCAAGACTCATTGCACATCTTCCACTGCAAACCACTTATTCAGACTGCATCTTGACACCTCATGTTTTCACCAAAGTTGTGATGCCATCAAGCTCTGGTTCTAATGATAGATGCACACTATAAGAAATTTTGGATACAGGTGTCTGCCAAATTAATGTCATGTTATGTACTCAGGATATAAACTACTGGTACTGTTATTCAGATATTCAGGAAGGTTTATGATGTTGCTCTACCGATAAGACTAAAAAATAATGCAGTCTAATAGAGAAATTATTGTGAATATTTACTTTGTCATTGATTTTCTCAATTTTACCCTTATCAGGTATCCTTTTGTGATTAAATCCTTAATCCATCCATTCATCAAACTACCCTTCCTTTTTCATCCATTCCCACAATCTTAGTGATGGTAAGTTGCTTGGTGATATCATCACCCTAAAAACATCATAGCTTCTAACTAACCATTTTTTGTTAAATTGACATAATTGTTAGTCATCTGAAAATCATTGAAACATGATAACACTGATGTGTTAATATCTGTGTGTTTCTAGGAATTTTATCAGTGCTCTCACTGTCCAGTGAGAGTATGTCCTTGGCATCAGAGCTACCAAAGGTTTCCTATGTAAAGGCCATCGATATCTGGCTCATTGCCTGTCTACTTTTTGGGTTTTCATCACTGGTGGAATACGCTGTGGTGCAGGTCAGTTCTTCCACACAAACACACACCTATGCAGTACATCTCCATTGTCATTACTGGGTTAGACACTCCCCGGCCAGATAGTCTGGGATTACAGAAGAAGAACAGTGACACCTGCAATGAAGCAATGTTACACGTGAAGTGCAACAGCTTTAACCATAAAATAAATCTATGTAACAAATATACAGTACATCACTGCCATTTCAATATAAATTAGAATAAAAACAAACACAAGCAACACGCTGAGTTCCTCAAAATTTGAACAACAGCAGTGGTACTGCCTTCTGACAGAAACACTTTTCCAATCAGATTTTTTTCTTTCCAGTTTTGGATGACATTCAAACTGTACACCAATTTCTTGAAATACATTAGGAACATGCTGAGGTGGACCCTGTTTGGACCTGTTTTTCTCTCCAGACTTTTATATAATTTATGTAATGAGAAAACACAGAATCAGTGTACAATGTTACAAACCTTTCTCAGGAGTTGAAACAAATCAAAACACTGACTAAATGTGAAAATGATGTTTCCTGAACTAAACATAACAAAACTCAATGAAATATGGGAATGTTAGGCATCATTGATGAAAAGTGTGTAAGGATGAGTGATGAATGTGTTGTAACAAATAGAATTGAAACCAAACTAAGGTGTTGTGGAGGCCATGGGAAACGGCCCCTCTCACCATCCAGGTGCAGCCAGCGAACTCTGACGGATCTCGTTGTACTCCTGAAAGATGGAGAACTGGAGAAAACTAAAAAGAGGTAGATGGGAGGGAGAGACAGAGAGAGGCTGTCACAAAAGCAATTAGTGACATTTCTAAAATCTAAAGCCGAGACAAAATACAGAATTAATGCATTATACACAAAGAAATTATGATTTTTAGTTTCCTGTGCCTTTATCACTGTAGTTTGTTTCTTAAAATGAAATATGTAATTTATTTGTCATAACCACTAGGATTTCCTACAACTTACTTGTCTGTGGTATCCCTAAACTAGATCTCTTTATCCGCTGAGAGAGTCACACACAAGATGTTGTTGTGTGTGAAAGAAAACATTATCTGAATAACAGGCACAAACCTCCTTTTCTTTCAACAGTATGGCTTCATCCCTGACCTCTGCCATAAGACCAAGTGACAGAGACTCCAAGACTGTTTTCCTCCAAAATCTACATAAACTCTTTAGCTTAAGTGTCAGAAAACCTATTTCTGAAGTATATTGTGTTGTCCATGTTAATTTTTACCAATATTAAGTATTTATATTATGTCATATTTAAATGACAGCAGACACACACTTTCCTTTGTGTGATGATGTGTTTGATGTCATTTAATTGCATAAATATTTTAGGTAACTTTAGGAAACTTCTCTCAAATTTGTATCTGGTGTGACATACATGAGATATCCAAATTATGTGAACATCGAGTATGGGAACATAAGTTTACAGAGCTCCTCTGGTTGTTGCCTGTGCCTCTGTCATGTTGACTGCTGGATGCATCTGCCCACACAGCCCCGGCCTCCCCACAGCACTGAATCATTTACAGCCCTACAGCCCACATTCTCTCACTCTGGCTCCCATGTGGGCCTGACTCCTCCTGATCCAAACAGCCATCATCTGACCGGTGTGGAGTTGTCAATACTACCACAACAGCATGCAGTGTTTAGCACTGACCACAATAAAACTTGCATCTACCAGCAGCATCTGTTTAGAGACTTCACTTCAGAGCCCCAGTTACTCGATAAACAGTCAAAGCAATTGACAAAAGAGCAAAGGGACAGGCCGTGCTACGTAAAATTTCAATTACAGTAACTGAAATTGAGCCAACAGGAAGTGTTTACACCAGTTCTGTAATGTGTAAAAGATGCAACCCATGTGTTTAGATTTTCTGAGCAAATAACAACATGGCACTGGATCAAGAGGAAGAATTGAGATACAGATTCATGGATGGCAGGAGGATGTGCTTTGTGCCACTGGGCACTGGACACAGCCCATCAGACAGAGACTATAATATCAGAAGAAACCCAAAGACTGCTCTCTTATCGTCTTCATGCCTTCTGTTTCTCTTCTGTCTTACTGACACTTTTGTCAGTTCTTCCCCCTGAGCCCACTCGCCTCTTTGTCTTCTTCGTCCAGTTCACCACCTTCCTGACATGCAAGCACAGCTCCATGATGCCCATTCACAGCCTGATCTAACAACCCTTTTCATTGCTTGTAAGTTGCTGCTTCCAGCCTCAAGAGAACTTACTCCAGTCTGCTGCAACTTCTGGGCCCTTAACAAACATTGAACTGTAGCAATATCTGCCAAAACCCAGTCAAATGGCTGTTAAAGAGGAAGCCTCATCAGCCTGCTACCTACTGAGAGAGAGAGAAAGCCACACCATGACCATATCTGAGACAGTGCTGGAACTCCACTTCTCCTCTTCCCTTCAGCACATCTTCCCTCTGACCATTTGAACCAACAGGCGAAGCTTTCGTTTTTCCTGTGCTTATGGTTGATGCTGAACATTTGGTGAATTTGGGCAGATCAAACCAAACCTTTCAAAACTTTCTGTTACTTAACAGATAACAGATTATCTAATAATCTAAATAATCTATAATAGATATAGCTTCCCACTGTCTCCCAGCAGTACCTTTGGGTTTATTGACCTTGTTGATGTTAAGGGTTCCTGGGCACTATCATTACCCAAGACCTCAAAACGGGAACTGAACATCAGCTGAACATCAGTTCCCCCACCAAGAAAGCTTGACCTGCCAAAGTCGATGATGGCTCACTTCTACACCAGCATCATTGTGAAGGATTGTGGCCTCCCCTGCCACCACCACACCAGAGGAACAGTTCCTTCCCAGCTGTACCTGGTCTCATCAGCAACGCTTGGGGCCCCCTTGAGACTTTTATCGCCTTGATTTTTATTTTGTTATGTTAATAAGACACAGCTTAATTAAAGGGACTCTATGTAACAATTTACTAACATTTTTAAACAGGCAACATATCTCATTTATAATACTCAGTCTACTTACTGCAACTGTTAGTTTTTTAAGCTAATATCTAGTGAGCTTATGGCTACTGATGCTGCAGGGCTTCACTAAAAACTTGAAAAGCAAGCTATCAGCATCTGTCCTCTGTCACTTAGGTTCAGTCTGTTGTGTTATGTCACTGATTTGGTCAATGCTGACTTGCCTACTCAGAGCAAGTGACAGGATGCTGACAGCAGGTGACTTAACGGCCACAAGTGTAATTGTTAACACATTTTCTGAACACTACACAACATTTATAAGTGATAAGCAAAGTTTCTTGATTTTGTTAATAAGCATGTGAACACCTCCCTATGTTTCACTGTTTTTTTAACTGCTGTTGTATTTAATGTATATGCTGCAAATTGTGTCCATTAAATCCACATAATCTATTCTTTGTTCCACCAACCAAGCCACACACATTTCCCCTCTCTCTCTCTCTGTTTGTTTCCTGGTCTCTTTCTCTGTAGGTTATACTGAACAGTCCCAAACTGATTGAGGAGGAGAAAGCAAAAATGGCAACAAAGGAGAAAGCTTTGAAAGAGAAAGAAGGAAAGAAGCCAACAAATAAAACTAACAACACAGTGAATGGGACTGGTGGAACACCCATACATGTCAACACTCTGCAGGTAAACACAACATGGCCAAATGTACCAGCAGCATGCATGAATGTATTTCTGTCACTGACATCGTTCTTAATAAGCATTACATGCACTTGAAGATAAGATTATTGTTTTTATCACATTAAATTATTTGCAAACAAAAATAAGCTTATTTGGATTAATCTGAGACTTAATTGTAATTGATTTTGAGTTGTGAGTAAGAAAGAATTTTTAATGAGGAACTCACGGGTTTCCCTTAATGAAGGAAAATTTAGAGTAAAACTGCCATACTGTGCAGCTCAGTACTGAACAAATTGTGTACTGGAGCTTCATCTTTATGTGTCAGAATTCATAAGTGGGCAGATTTTTAATTATAAATGTGTAAAAAGAATAATGCCCCCAGCATGCTCCCCTGTGGGACCCAGTAAATTATTCATTTGGGACTAGAAAGTTGTAAAACAAAAGTGAACCATGTGACATATTAAATGACTTTATTTTGTCTTTTATCAGGTGGTAGAAACTCGCTGTAAGAAAGTTTGCACCTCCAAGTCGGACCTTCGCTCCAATGACTTCAGCATTGTGGGATCTTTACCTCGAGACTTTGAACTGTCCAACTTTGACTGTTACGGCAAACCAGTTGAAGTGACAGGGGCCCTCAAGTCCCAGAACAAAGCCAACAAGAAACCCCCACCACCCAAACCTGTCATACCCGCTGCTGCCAAACGCATTGACCTCTATGCAAGAGCCCTCTTCCCTTTCTCCTTCCTTTTCTTCAATGTTGTCTACTGGTCTGTCTATCTGTGAGAGGGAGAGCAGGAGAGTAGGGGGAAACAAAGTGGATCTGTCCTGTAGTTTTTCACTATCATGATACTGCTGAAACTCCACTGAACTGACAAATGATATAGCAAATTCATGTACTGAATTATAAACTATTATTGGTAAAATCAAGATTTCCAACATTTCAGTGCCAAGTTTGCAGCACTGCAAAGACTGCTGTGATCCCTGGGAGTAACTGTAAATTGACACAACTACAAAACCTCGGGGCTGTTGACCTGAGTCATGTTTAAGCCCAGGCATCAAGTAGGCGCTGCATGTGTGTCTCTATCTGACACAGGACATTGTGCTTGATGTAAACTAAACCTTGCTGTAGTTACACCACTTCCCCTTTGGCGTACATTAGAAATAAATGCTTTTTTCTGTGGGTAACACTTTATGTTAAAAGGTATAGAAATCCAAAAATAAGTAACAAAATAAGAATTAGAAAATTAGAAAAAAGAATTAGAAAATAAATAAAAGAATATACACAGAATAAACAACTAAATACAAAAATATATTAAAAAAATATAAAATTATTCAGTAAGTGATTACGAACATAACTTGTCATCATCATTATTCTTCATTTTTATTATAACTTCTCATTATTATGACTGAGAATATGAGTTTTAGTGATATAACAAGATAAAGGAATATAGTTTGTTGATATAAGGAAAAATGTATGTTGATAATGAGAATACAGTTTATAGTTTATTTCATTGTGATATTTTCCCAGGACTTTTATGCCACAATATTACTTTGTTTGTTGTCAGAAACCTTTTCCCCTTTAACCAACCACATGCCCCCAGAATCTTTTTGAATTTGTAGTGTAGGAATCTTGCATAGTTGCTGATCAACATTTTCCACACTTATGTACACTTAATAAGTGTTCTCAATCCCCAAAAAGAAACTTAGCTAAGCAGACCTAATGGATGTGACAATATTTTGGTGCATCCAAGGTGAATCTACTTTATGGGCTCTACGTATTATCCCTTGATGTTGACCAGCTTGAGATTGTTGGGTCAAATGACCTTCAAGTCATTGTCATGTCATGATGAAACATTTAATTTCATGTTATTTACATCTTGCTGAGATCTGATCAGATGCCAGACCTCTAAACATAGTCATACTTATCTGACAGCATTCTGATGTGTTCTGAGTGCATTTACACCTGCAGTACATGTGTTTCCAGATTTGAGTTATATACAGATCAAATAAATACCATTGATAAAAAAAAGAATACAAATACTAAGTTAAAATAAGGTCTGAGACTTAATACAGTAGCCTACTAATCAGCACGAGTAACCCCAAAGGACTTAACATGGTGTTGTTTCTATGGTTTATTTCAATGTCTCAACTACACCAAGAGAAAATTCCTCTCAGGTTTCTAGATGTTGGCTCTAAGGTTAAAGGTTAAATATACTTCAAACAAATTAGTTAGCACTGTTTTTGTCCAACCATATCTGAATGCAAAAGAGTGAGCAATGATGCAATGAGTCATACAAATGAGGTTAATGATGAATGTGTTCAGACAGTCTCAAACATTCATGGTAATGTACTTTGTTTTTCACACAAAAAGTAATAGAAGTGGTGGTGTAAGGACTGAAAGAAGAGTAAGTTAGAGAGAAGTCCAATCTTTTCACACGTCTACTCATCTGGCTAATTGCTGTGTTCAGTGTGTGGGAACATTGGTCTTAGGAAGTTTAGGGCCTTTCACACCTGAAGGTGTGAACCAAAGTTCACATTACCTACATTATATTTAATTTGATTTGGTTAACTTTGGTTTCACATTGTAATTATCCAAACGCACCAAAGAACTATATGTGACATACCTACATCCATCTGTCATCACCTACATGAGCTGCTTCTCCCATATCTGTTATTGATTGGTGATTGATTGACACTGTGTTATTATTTATGAAATATGTGGCTGAGTGGAAGTCTTGACTACAATTACTCATTGTCACCTATTTCTTCACAAGCTCTTTATGACACCAGGGAAGATAAAGAAACCTGTAAAGGCACAATAAAGTGTTGCATCATTTCATGTCAGCTGCCAGGTGAAGATTTTGGATCCTTGACTGGATATCAAATTCTAGTGAGTGGCAGTGGGTCATGTTTCACACTGGGTGTTATGAGCTTCAAATAATAAGTAACTGATAATGAACATTATTAGTTCATGCTGCAAATGGACTTTGTCAAAAATGATTGGGACATGGTTTCTGGTTGATCACTAATTTCACTCACTTTTTAAAGAGGAACCGTTAAAATGCACAAGCTCAATGCACTTTAACTATCAAATACATATCACCATTAGAGAAGATAATGTTAAATATATATATAATGTTTCTTTCTCAAGAGTTTACGATCAGCAGATGGACTTGACAGTGTTTCGACTTCTGAATCATGCTAAAATCATGTCCTGTGTGATCTATATCTGCTTTGCTTTCACACTGCAAGTGAACCCCAATGCACCCTCTGCTTGAAAGAAGACAAGCTTACCTCTGTAGATGGTCACAGTCCAGTTGTTTGGTCCACACCAAAGTTTGTTTTCTGCTTTTACACCAGCCTAAACAAACTGAATCTAACAGGTTTTTAGTCTGCCCATTTTACTGCAGATTACCACAGACTAAATATGACTAAACATGCTCACCATCTTTGTGACTGACATGATGGAACTTCTCTGGCTCTTTCATTAATCTATGTTCTTTACACATGCATGAGGTGCTGTCACAAGGGTGCTGGAGAGTGGCCACACACATAACTGTTGGTCTGATGAGACAGGTGGAGACTGGACGTATGGAAAGTGTCAATGAAGGAGCCTGGGGAATAGGAGATAGGGGAGGAGAGAAGAGGAGAGGTGAGACAGAGAGCAAGACTGTACGCACAGATTCATGTTATTCCATACCTCTTACCATAAAGTGTTACAGAGCTTAGTCAACTCAGTCAGTAACTACTAAATGCTATGGCCTCATTAAAACATTTCAGCATATAGAGATCATTGGATAGAGATCATTAGATCTCTAAATGCTGAAATGTTAACCAAATGCTAGAGCACCTCTGGTCTTATATTACACTGTTTTAAGGATCAGTTAAGCTTGGCAGCCTGCTGCTACACTGTGTATGCTATGCCTTCTCTTGAAATATATTGCAATGTTAGAAAAAAGAAAGCCTTTAGACAGGCACACCCAGCACCTTTAAGTACTTGAAATTAATTATTTTCAAGAAAGTTCAATAAAAGTTTTTTTTTTCCCTCAGGAACAGTGTGATTATGTGTGAGTTGCTTTCGGCTCCAATATTCAAACAAAAAGAGGGATAAATGATGAAGTAACCCTCTCATTTTCATTTACTTTTGACTTGACTGTGTTTGATTAAGTTAATGAATGAATGTCAAAGGAAAATATTTGTTCCACTGGTTCAGGAGTGACTCTTTAAGGTCATTAACTAGGGGAAATCACATTATTTGTAAATGTATCTATATGGTTTCAATATGTTTTCTGCATGACATTTGAGAAAATGACAGATGACAAATATCTTAAATAATTGTTAAAACAATGGTTCAGTGCACAGAGATTATGATAGCACAGGGTTTGTTTTTACATGCCTCTGAAAGTAAGAAATTAAGAATTTATGTCTAAGTCAAAGACACAATGTTGGTAAAACTGGTGCAGTCTGGTGCATAACAACACATACAGGGATAACTGTGACTGACCAGATTTGATCTGACTTTTAGAGAAGACTAGGAAGATAAGGATAGTCATTAAAGAATTGAAAAAAAGAGAGAGAAAAACACAGCTACAGTATGATTTAGGATTACATACTGTCTTTACAATTAGCCACCCAAATTGGTCTCGTTTTTTCTATTTCAGAGCAGGCAGATGCTCGTCTTTAGCATGGTAAAGGAAAGGTAAATGTCACATCAAACCAACCAATTTCATTTGTTTACGCCAGTTAAATAACAGTATGATAACAACTGCTGTCGACATTTGTGACAGACTAAGTTTGCAATTCAGCTCTTTCCTCCGTCCAGCAGGTTACTATAAACATTCAGAGAAGGCTCGTAGCTAGTCAGTTGATTTCATAGTACTGATAAAAAATCTAATATTTTACCAAATATTCTTATTTCTGATTATCTGGCCTGTAAAGTATTGACTTCAGTACTTTTGCAGTAGACTAGGAGGACGAGGATAGTAATTAAAGATTGGTTCAGCGGGAATCAAAGCAATGATTTCAGATATCTATGTGCTTAAATCCTATTGCCTATTGAGAACACCACTGATTGATATAGTGTATACAGTTATTCAATGTACAATGCATTATATTGAAAATTCCTCCTTTTTATTATGTCCACCCCATTAACTTAATTAATTTTCAAAGGACAATAAATCACTTTAAGAGGCCTGGGCCTCATTTAGGCCCTGTAGTCTGTACTATTATCCCTAACACTGAAACACAGAAGAAAATTAGTAAGCCACATTACTCACTGCCAATATGTTCCTACAAAGCATGAAATTCAGCATTGAAGTCTTAACAGTATGTACTTTTTTAAAGTTAGATATGCTGTATGTTCATACACATTGAGAATCTCTTTCAAATCTCTCTAAAATCTAAAGTCTGGAGGGAATCAAAGAGCAGATTTAGACAGTGAGTTGAATGACAACAAAGAGAGGAACTGACAAAATAATATAGAACCTAGCAAATTATAAATTACTCTAATGCATCATCTCCCCTGATGCTCATTGTCACATTCAAACTTTCCACAGTCACAGTGTACAGTGTGTACAGTCTTGTGTGTGTACAGGAGGGACTTAATTGACTCTGTTCTCCTACATCAATCTAACTGTGTCTTTCAGTGATTTACAAAGTAAAAATGTGGGTAACACTTTCTATGAAGACCACCTCCATAGTGCATAATGTGGGGCTTTCATAGAGAAATATAATGCATCATAATGTTACCTGTTCATAATGAACAGTTAACATTATTGAATCACAGTGTGTTTTGTCTTTTCCTTTTCTGAATATGTCATATAGGTTTTAAGATACATTTAACTTGCTTACTTAATAATCACTTATGATAGATTATTCTTAGCTTACCACCAAGAGTGACACTTTATGATGAAGCATACATTATCATGGATGCATTAAAATGTACTTCACTTTACTTAATACATACAATGATAACTTATGATACTGGACTACGATAGCACATTTTACTACAATTGATTGTGGTAGAAGGTGTGTATGGGAGGCCCCATCACTCAACCTCTAGTTTATAACTAGTCAAGACTCATAATACATTTGAACTTATAATTAATTTTAAGCAACATGTAGAATGACTGCTGATATAGTGCATTATAAAGCATTATATGTGTGTTAACTGTAGTGATAAAGCGTTATGAATATATTATTATACAGTGTCAATAACACACTATAGATATGGTCTTCACAGAAAGCATTACCACAAACTAAAGCTATAGTCTACACTGTATTCAAAACATTTTACAACTTCTTAACCCTTACATAATATTTTGACATTTGAAAGTGGTTAAAGCACTAAAACCTTACTGAAATTCTTTAAGCCTCAGTTTGGCTGAAAATTCCTTAAAGTGGTCCAGAATATACAAAAATTTAATTAATTTCAGAATGATTTATTTTGGGCAGCAGGGATACATTCAGAGGTGTTGTTAAGTCCCTCAGAGGAGGACACATGGTAAAAGGTTATAGGAAATTATGAATGTTTATGGTAATGGTTATAATGCAACCTAGAATTCAAAAATGTTTTTTAGTATTCATAACTTTTCAGTGCAATTCATATCAATAATAGTGGCTGTTTTGTTTGGTTTTATACAACATAAGATCAGAATATAGTGAAATTCTGAATGTATACAGTGTAACCATGAACATTTTACTGGTGTCCAAAGACAAATATATGTAGGATGGCTGTCCTAAAGGTGATATACACTGGATATTCATTATGTAAAACTTGGAGAAAACATGCAAGAACAGCCATGCTCTATGGAGGCATCAGGACAGAAATGTTTCATCAGAGGATAAAGCTGATCACCCACAACAATTTTGGATTACTTAACAGTGATCCTTCCCTGTAAAGGGACAAGTGGACCCAAACCATGCCAGGAAAATGTCCCCACACACACAGCTACCAGATCCCCTCACTGTGGGGGTCAAGCATTCAGATTTTTCCCTTTAATTTGTCACTCATCTGTATTACAACATAAAACATTTGAATGAAAAATGAATCTGAATAACTTTCTTCCCCACCTGCCTCTCTGGCTTCAGGAAGGAGGCCCATTGACCAAACCCAGTGGACTAGTCTCTACTACTTGTGCAATCCTGGCAACAGCTTCTACTAAATCGCTTTCCATTGACAGTGTATGGTGGGGGAACCTCTCATCTACTGACAACATCCAATCAATCAGACAGGGGCTGCAGTCCACTGAGACCAAAACCTCACACCACACAACAGTTTCCTCCTGACAGCTGGCCTATCAACAAGGCCCCAGACCCTCATTAATAAAGACTCTTGTCCCCTCCCATAGACACTATACATTTCACTAATGTACTGTGTGCACATCTGACACTACATGCTGCATTTACACACACCTTTTGAAAATCTGACCAGTGCACATAAACTTGCACATACTGCATATACATACTGAACTTTGTAGGTTCCTGCACAAACTGCACAGCTTTCTTATTTTATACATAATGAACACATTTTTGATTATTTTTTTATTTTGCATTTTCTCCTTCATATTTATATTTCTTGACTTTGCAGCTTTTGCTTTTTAAAATCTTATTTCCTCCTACTATGATTATTGTTTTGTGCCAAAATATGAAGGCAAATTCCCTCTATGTGAGAACCTACTTATAATAAACCTGATTCTGAAACTAGCTGATGTAAGGCCTTCTCTTACGGTTCATTAATGGAGCTGAGCCATGGTTCTTTTCTTTGTAATGTCTAGCATGATATCAGGGCTTCCATCCACTATAGCTGCCTTGTGTTCAGCCAGACGAGAACTGAAGCATTTACATTAAGATGGCTTGAAGAATAAAAAATGATGTCTGAGGGAAAAATCCTTGGAATGGAAGGAACAGCATGAAAGGAGTATTTTTGTAGCATTTGACAAGTGCGTTAAAGTTAGCTCATTATTAGATCATGCACGTCTTCATATGTATATGTTAATGCCACTGTGGTCACTGAAGCCTGCTGATGGTGGCGGAGCAGCATGATCACACGGTGTCAGTGGACCTGAGGGGGTGCTGTGTGTGCACCCTGTGTTCATGTATGAATTATATGACTGTGCGCCAGTGTAAGGACCAGGCGCAGGCGTGAGCGGCAGCCCGTTCAGCCCGGCCCGCTGTGAGGCATCAGGGGAAATCCATTTCCAGGATGACACAGAGTCATGTGCGTCCGTCCTTCGCGTTAACGCGCCGTGCCGTCAGTTTCCTGCAGCTCCTCGCGCTCTCATCATCTGCTGTAGGTGTCGGCTGCTCTCGGTCGCCCCTCGTGCCTCATCGATATTCCTAGACAATCGTCGGCGCGCGCTCCCCGCTCCAGCAGCAGCAGCGGCGGCACGCGCATCTGAGGAGAGAGGATCGGGCATCTGCAGAGCTCGAGACGCTCGTGAGCGGAGCCTGGACGGACGCCATGAGCCCGCACCGTGTGTGATGGAGCTGATGTTCTGGTAGGACCCGCTACCGAAGGCTGCTGCGGCGTCGCGTGAGGAGCTCGATCACCATGAAGCTGCTGTTCGTGCTGACACTTTTATGGCGCCAGGCGTTGTGCGGATCTCCGAGCGTCCAGATCGGTAGGACTGTCATTTCTGTGCATCGCCTCGCCGTTCTCATCTTTACCTCTCCCGTCCAATGCTCTGTCTAAAAATCCCCCCTGCCTGTCTTCGTCCCTCTCCCATTCATCGACCCCCGTCGTCCCCCGCCGCTGTGGGCCTCCCTCCTCACTGAGCTCCTTGTGCCGCTGTCAGTGAGCAGAGGCCTGCACACTGCTCGGCTCTGCTGCAGTGCTCTAATTATGTCTTTTATATTTGTGTATGTGCTCATATGCACATGCATCTCAGCTGCGGTGTGTGTGCGCGCGCGCGGGGGGGGGGCTTGCGTACGCGTGTGTTTGTGTTAAAGGTGTGAAGTGGGACACAGCTAAAGGCAGCTCAGTCCAGCATCATTCACATCCACCACCACAGACGTCTTTATTCGTGAGCTCCATCCCTGGTTGGACTGCATGTGGAGGAGTGTGTGATGAACCTGAGAGGATGTGTCAGGTCAGCCAAATGTCATCACTGTCAAATCTATCAATAAGAAATAATCAGACATACAGCTCTTTAATATATTTTCACTTGTAGTTAGTTATCAAAATGATTTAATTATAATCATTGTGGTGCATTTTCAACCATTTCACATCTCAGGGGATGACCAGTGTACATAATTTTGAGGATTTCTGTTATTGCCAACAATTTTTCATAAAAAGATCCAAATCAACAATGAAATAATCCCATTATCAGGTGTGTATTTAAAGCCTGGTATGTCTTAGTGCTCTGTGCCATTCAGCTCTATTGTCTAAAAACAAAACAGGCTAGAGTCTACAGTCGTGTTAGCAGCTCTTTGAGGCACAGTGTGCTCTGAGCTAAATTCAAACTTTAGCATGAAACTACATCCATGATGCCACACAGGCTCACAGTGACAATGCTAACATGCTGATGCCAACATTACTTTTTGTCTTGGAACGATAACATTTCGATTCTGATTAGCACCAAACACAAAGTACAGCTGAGGCTGACCGTAATGTCAGTAATGTGATTTGTTTAGCAGGTATTTGGTGATAAACTATAAACAATTAAAAGTATTGGACACATTGAAATTGGTAATTAAACAGTCATTACTACAAATCATCCTGAGGGGGCGTGAATGTTCTCACTAAATTGAACAGCAATCCATCCAGTAGTTGTTGAGAAAAAACACTAATGTCAACCTCATGGTGGCCATAGAGTAAAAGTAAAGGGATCATTGAAGGGACACATCATGTGGGCACCATGGATGCCTGTACCACATGTGCCAGTCAGTCTTGTAGATCTTGAACAATTTCACAGGAAAAGTAAAAAAAAAAAAAAAAAAGATACCTGGCGGTGGCAGTAGAGTCATAGTTGGGCAATTATTAAAGTCTTTGGGACAGATCATGTGGGAATCACATGATGTCATCAAGTGCAGTGAGCCACACCATTGCACGTGATGACACGATGTACCAGGAATACCTGCCATAGAACATCAACATGTTCACAATAACATTAATCTAATCTAATCTAATCTAATCTAAATATGTACATTTGTCTCCCAGCAGCAACACTTTCTGTTACACGATGATCTAAAAAAACACCAACAACAGGTAGATTGGCAATATGTATTACAATTGTCTTTTAATACCAAGATCTTTATAAAAGTCTTTTACAGTTGTTAAGTCAAAATTTCTCCCAAAACACTGCCAATAGTAAGACTTTTATTGTCAGTATAAAATGAATGACAAACAACAGGGAGCATTACAGTATGGATCTCTGATCACATTGAATAGCAGAGCAATGCCAAGTGCACAAAATGAAACTGAAGTAATTCCAGTATTGCAGTGTTACACATATTTACCACATAAAGTTCAAGTCAACCCTGTCCTATTCATTTTGCCACAAGTTCTCATCCACATCACATCTTTTGTCCTCTCCTCTAATATACCTTGGAAAGAATAATTTTGAATGCCTGATTCTCCTCTGACAATCTTCTGCTGGTATGTCCAGACATCCAGCAGCCATTGTGCCCAAGAGGGACGTCTGATCATAAACTTTTGCTGTCCACGAGGAACGACATTCCTCTAATGTTCTGGAGTCTATCTCAGCTACCCCTGATTCTCACCTTGTGAGAAAGAAAATTCTTTAGTTTCTTTTTGAACATACAGTCTACAGTTTTGGCAATAGTATGTAAATGTGCAAAATTCACTGTTGGGGAAGCTTTGCAATCTAGTTACTGTAAACTGGAAGAAGTCGAACTGCAGCAAAGCTACTTGAGGGACAAATATAGTTTGGTTAACTGAAGCCACTTAGAAAAAGTAGTTCAAGCTACTTTGTATAAAGATCAAACTGACCATGTACATGTGATATGAAATTATATAAAAATATAAGACAAAAATTCACATGCCAGAAAAAAGAAATGCCTCTTAAGTGAAATTATTGCAAGTGGCCACTTGTTGATAGGTCATACATAAAGAATAAGATAAAATACCCCACTGTTCATGGGAAGATGCAGATGTCAGCTTTAGTTTTGTACAGTGCCCATCAGTCAGACAGCTGCCTTGGAGGTGGGACGTGCAGGTGGACGTACTGCACCAAGCAGGATCACTCAGCTAGCCAGGTAACATCTATACTAACATGCAACAACAACTGTTATTAAAGAGCGATAATCAATACATGTAAGTAATTGACACTGAATACATTCACGTTTAGTTCAGATTGGCAAAAGGTATTGCCAAATATTTTTCACAGATGTCCCTGAGACCTGAGCCTGTCGTAAACTAAACAACCTGGGCTTTTATGGCCCAGAATTGTTTGTAGTCTTAGTAGTTTAATACACAAACGATAGGGAAGAAATGACCTAATAACTTCTTGAAACACTATACAAATATGAATGTAGTTGAATTACCAGGAAGCAACTGCAAAATGTAGTTAAACTGATGAAGCATTTTTGGTGACCCACAGTTTAGTCCACACTGACTTCTACTGACTGTGTGACAAGTTTTAAAAAGTGAACTCCTGAGGAGAAGACTCAGCTATAGTAAAAAAGAGCATTATCTTTATTGTGTTTATTACATTATTCCAGGTTCAGGTCCACCACTTTAGGACTACTTTCAAATCCATGCTAACGACCTACATTGTTTTTAATTAATTTTCTTAAATTAAATAGATTTGCTTATAGACTTGCTTGCTTTTATTGTATTTACTATGGGTGATTTTGATAGTTAGTTTTATTCTGTATGTTTTTACCTGTGTATCCTGTACAGAACTTTGGAGTGCCTTTGCATATGAAATGTGCCTTGATTAGTGCCCGAAATGAATTGAAATGAAATTTTGTCTTATTTTGTCAGCAGTATGCAGATTTTCACGCAGAC
The DNA here is from genome assembly GCA_023238725.1 of Scortum barcoo. Taxonomy (NCBI): domain Eukaryota; kingdom Metazoa; phylum Chordata; class Actinopteri; order Centrarchiformes; family Terapontidae; genus Scortum; species Scortum barcoo. The sequence continues at coordinate 1,712,638 of CM041553.1, forward strand.
CAAACCCACCACCCACTGATTAACACTCCACAAACTGTAGGCTTGGCCTTCTAGCACATGATTACTAAGACTGAGTTACCAAAAACACACAACCTGTGTCTTTCCTTCCTAACAAGGACCTCTGGTGATGTATGGTGATGACAGCATCGAAGACTTCATAGGGACAAAGTTAGTGTGGTTGCACTGGTCAGCAAAGCATGTGACTTGAGGAGTGGAGACCACTGTTCACATCCTGTTTCCCACTGATGGTCAGCATAGTTTAACCATGAGGTCGGTCACTGGAAAACCTATTTGCCTTAACCCCTTACGTTAACCACAGTGATAACGAATCATAAAACAGTCATATGTAGCAGTCTTATAAGGTAATGATGAACATATTTTGTTGTTAAATTTAGTGGCTCTTTGACTGGTGTAAGGCTGCCCCCTAAACATGGATTATTCAAATCCCTTTTTAAGCTGCATCATTGCACTCAGAATGATGCACGATAACAGCACGGCAGACTGTCTTGTCTTAAAATGAGCTAACTACAAAACTAACCAAAGAAACAGAGAGAGGTGATGGAAATTAAAATGTATGTGAGGTTACTTGGGGTGAATAGCTAATCTGCTCATAGGCCACATGTTCCTTTAACTATCTAAACCTGGAAGTGGGCTCTTTTTATACAACTTTAGTGCCTTTCGCATGCCAACACAGAGTTAATATGCTGACCTAAAGCTAAAACAAATTAGCCACTTTACCTAATAAAACAAAACCTCCAACAAATAAAAGTCTGTTTTACTTAATGCAAGTCTATATCCTGGGTGCGTATATCCTTTTATGCGTCAAAGCACTGGTGCTTCAGTGTGGTGTATGAACATCTCAACATGATAAAATGTGCATAGGCCAAAAGACAGAAAAAATCCACCTGTATGCTGAATAGATACAGATTTGTTATACAATAGACAGTTAATTAAGCAGAGTTAGAACATTTCGACACAACATCTTCATCAGGTGATGTTCAACATATGACCAAGAAGGTCCTTATGTAGACTTCAACTTACTCAACACACAGGTGAATCCCAGGTCATTTATCCCTTACAATGTGTTTTCTTTTACTATCTGCAACTGTGTTTTTAATGTTGCCTTGTCTGTTTCTATACCTGTGTTTACTATAGACAATAATGGATTAATATGAAAAGTTATTTGGGTGAGTGTCCAGTGAGTTGACACAGAATTTATCTTATCTCCAATGACTTCGTTATCTGTCCTATCTCTTATGCAAAGAGCAGTGGTAAAAAAACACATAACGGCCTCTTATAATTAGAGCTTTCTAAGTTTCACCAGTTGGAATGACAGCTGATGAAAGCTCTAAATCTCTAATAAGTCACTAATAACAGGGCTGTATGTCAATTTTTTTTCACATAGCACTGGTGCTACAGAGGTAAAGTTTAAAAGTATAAAAAAAAGTAGAACAACATCAGAAACATGAGCACTGATGTCCAAACTCCTGTTATCCTATCATCACTTCTAAATATACTGACACCTTTTTCAGTGTCGACTTACTAGAACTAACCAGACAAGAGGAAAAAACTCAGACAGTCAAACAAAAATGGCTGATAATAAATAAAAATTCTATGGACTATGTATTATTTATCCTCATAGTATCCTGACACTTCTGACAGACATCACAAAGGCTGGACACATGGAAATGTATATAAAACATAAACTCCACAGCAGCTACAACCACAGAGACACATGTTAAAGCAAAGACAACAGTGTGCAGTTTTTAGACAAAGTGCCACGTGACAGCCTCTCTGTCCACTATAACTAGTCCACTCAGTCTCTCTGCAATCAAGATTGAGATTGTTGTCACAAACAGCAGAAAGACATCACACACCTCACTGAAGGTGAAAGTTCCTCAGAGAACGCAGAAGTTACCAGGAGGATCCACCGTGAGCATATTAGCATTCAACATGTTAGCCAGATGTGAGATGGCTCTGGTGGACGTGCAACATCATGGGTATGTTTGATTTGATGTGTGCTCAGGTGGTGGTGCATTATATCAGTGATTCATTAAACTAAATGCAACCTTTATTTTTAACACAGAAGTACAATAATGCTAACCTTGTGGACATTATCCTTAATTTGATTGCTTTGTTGTGCATTTTTGTACTTTTCACTAACTGCTAGCTGCCCCCGCAGCCCTTGGCCACTGAACATGCACATTAAAGCTACAGTCGGTAGAATTTCGAAGAGAGTGGACTTTAAAGTTTGGTTTGTGCACAGCCCTGGACAGGGGGGCTTTATAGCAGGTGATTAAAACCACCCACAACACCACTGGTTTCCATCTACTGAGCATCAGTGTTATTGGTGAGGTGCCTGCACAGAGGTCGAAGGATACAAAAAGACATACCCACCCCAGCTACAGTCTGTCCACCCTGCTGCCGTCTGGCAAGTAATACTGAACCATACCCCCAGAGCCATAACACCAGACTCCAGAGCAGCTTGTGTGTGTGTGTGTATGTGTGTGTGTGGCATAAAGGGACTACATTGTTAATTTGGTCATTCAACCTTGCATTATATAACCTTGAGCCCTTGATACAGTATTGATAAAGCACTGCATGAATAAATTAATTTACTATATATTCAGAAAACTGTTACAGAGGGGACAAGGTCAAATGAAAAAACAGACACTATTTAAACTGCAATAGTGGGCTGTCTGTTAACAAAGGTGTTATTGTTTTTAACCATCAGCCAGTTTGACAGTTTGCACTAAACAAAAAAAATTAAATGCATGTTACCAGTGAACTGAAACTGAAATAAGAATAACCTAAAATAATATTATTAAGATGATTAAAAATAAGAAAGAAAGATTAGATTTAAATGAATAGATCAAATGAATTCATTCTGTAGCCCTGCTGTGTAGGCAAACTGAGAATACAACTCTTGTTTATTTCCTCCTGTGCAGTTTTAATTTAATATTTTCTAAACAGTTATTAAACTGTCAGTGTTTATGTGTGACTTTGGGGAAGAACTATTTCTAGACAGATCTGAATTTTGGGCTCTGTCACTGCAGCATGTCCTCCATGCTGTTACCACAGCCGGTTGTTCTTATCTGCCTGTGTCTGTGGCCAGGCTGTGTGCTGTCTATCTCTCTCTGTGTCTGATATCACACCCAAACAAGTCCCTAACATTTTCTTTGAGTGAAGCGTTGCCCTGTTCAGTGGTTATTTGTTTTAATTAGCTTTGCTCTTATTTGTACCTCTAAACAGGAACACTTTCACACACATTGCAAGAGCCCAGGCACTCATCGTTTCCATTTTTCTGGCACAAAATCTTGATGCAGTCCTTTGCAGGCTTTGTTAAATTTAGGAGGTCTACATATGAGCACACACAGCACTCAACGATTAAAAATAATATCTAGCCCCCCCTCACTATCCAGTAAGCCTGGGAGTGTTTCCACTCTGTGGTTAGAAGTACAGTGTAGGTGGATGAATTTCAGTGCTGACAGGATAACTGATCTGATAAATCCAAAAATATGAAGTGGTCCAGAAATATATACTTTTATCATTTTGCCTTTCTAATAGAACACCAATATTTAGGTTTTGATCATCCATAGAATTAAGAATATATTTTTATTATACATTTTATTTTATTAAAGAATCAAAACATCTTTTTGACAAATATGTATAGGCTTCAAAGACCAGCGGAATAACTTTACGTACTGTCGGAATGTGTATGTGTGTGTGTGTGTGTGTAGTTCAACCCTGTCCTTGTGCAAAGTGCCACAAGGAGAGCAGAGGAAAGACAGACAGAGAGGCAAAAATCACCATTTAAGACCAAGTTTGAAGTGGCACCCCCATTCGGCAGCCCTGTTCTGCATTATTGTACAAAATTATTGGCTGAAATTTCATCATCAATAACAGCAATTAAATTTCCTCTCTTATAGTATTGTGCATCCCTATTTATCATTCTTTCCTAAAGATTTCAAGTTAAGTCTTAAAATTCCTAAATCAACTCTTTGCTTCTCTCTAAACAGTGTGCACCAGCTCACCTCCAAAGTCCCTCCAGTGGAATCACTTGGTCTTTTTCTTTCTCTTCTGCTGTTCTTTATTGCTCTTCCTGTTTTCTTATCTTTCTTGTAAACTGTTGTTTTCTCGTTGCTCGGTCATTCGGTTGTTGTTTATCTGCTGTTGCGTCCGCTCTGAGTTAGCCCAGGGGCAGTGATTGATACTAGTTGCTTTGATTCAGGTGTGGTGGGTTATCTGTCTCATGTACTACTGATACCGTTGTAGCTTATGATTAAAAGTCATTTTTAAATGAGTTGTCCTCTGTTTACTTACAATTACAGCAGTGCTCCTCCAGCTTTGAGTGTTTTCACTTTGAACATGAGAATCCCCCGCTGTGCACATAGCCCCTAGTCCATGAAGTCATGGATTGTGACATCATAATGCTTCTGTGGAAGGCAGTCTCTGCAGCAAGGTTCCAAATTCTGGAGGAATGCATGGAGATTAATGGCCATGATGTTGCAGTCACATGTTCAAGTGTCACATATGGCTGTAACGTTCAGCTGTTTACATACTTTTGGCCATGTTATGTTTGTCTTATGTCTTTTCTGTCTTTGAAGTACCCAGCTCTTCAAAGTAATTTATCCATCTGATGCTGTTAGCTTAAGATTAGTTACTGTTATTCTCAGGTTTTAGTGTATTGCATTATTTCTGCCAAAAGAAGTATCAGTTAAGTATTAATATCTATGAGCAGCAATTAATGTTGATACTAGTATCAGTAAAAGTCTAACAATTGGCATCCCCTAAGCCTGGGACAGACCACTTAAACACACACACAGACAGACTAGTGTAAGTTTCTAGAAACTTACACAGAATTTTCTAAACCATCTGATTGGCTACAGACAGTTCCCTGTTGAAAAAAACACTTTCACAGAGTGTGCAACAACATCCAAATATGTTTTAATGAATACTGCAAATACTTTGAAATACATATTTACAGATTTATGTATTTATTTAAAACAAGAAATATTTTTGTGTGCATCAGAAATACATATGTAGATATGTGGGATTTCTCATTTAAATACAATAACTATTTTTGTATGTATTGAAAAGGCTGAGGTGTCATTTATTTATAAATCCCAAAATACATTTGTGAATCTTTCTGTGCACATTCATTATTACTGAGACTGATCTGACTCCATACGAATAAAGCACATCCTCCTCCACTGAGTGAATACAGAAACAATAATATATATAATAATAGCAAAAATCCCTTGTGAGAACACAAACCGTCCTCCTCAATAACCCTTTGCATAGCCAACTTACACTATAATATACAGAATGTGAAAAAGATAAAGAAAGAGAGAAAAAAAGGAAAAGCCTAAATTTGGATGAGATGGTGGATGGAGAAAGAAACACAGACTGTAAACTGTAGGAGAGAGGACTGGATCAGAATGATGTGAGTATGTAAACTGTGGATCTGAAGTGAATTATAAAATGACAGCTATTTGCGCAGTCAGAGGCGTTGACTGTGTTGGTGATCTGTGGTCAATTGCATTACTTCATCTCTTGTTTAAATAGCCTCAGATGTACTGATCTAAGCATGAGTATATGTGGTGGGCTTGTGTAGGTGTGTGTTATGAGCCTGGCTGTATGTATGTTTAGTGGTATTTATTATTATATATTAATTTATGCTGCTGTCCGCTTAATGTATTGTTGCTAGGGTTTTTTAATGATTATTAACTTTAGTTATGTTTTTACTAGATTAGTGGTTCTTTCTACTGATGAACAGATTGATGAGCAATGTTGAATGGTCATGTGTTGTTTTTTGTACAGTTTATAGGCCTTAAACAAAGATTCATATGCCCACGCTCCCACCCACAGCACATCACATTACTTTGCTATTTTTAGCCAGTTCTATTTTTATTATTATTTCTCCTGCTGCAAATGTGAAATCAGTGTCCTGATTCCAGTCATAAATATTATGCATGTTTACGATTATTTTAATGGGTACAATGGCAAGAGGATTAAAAGATAAAAGATACTAACTAAAGGATAAATACGAATGGACCCAGAGTGGAACAAACTTGGACCAACATGATCTCAAACTGTAGCAGTATGTTATGGTATGGTTATATTATTTTGAGAGACTAGAAGATGGAGGGCTTGTCTTTGTCAAGTGGAGAGTTCATAAATTTGACCCCCTCTTCACAACAGCAATTGCTACAGTCAATAACTCTATAAAAAGATTGATAGCAGGCTGTGAAAGGATTAGGAACCCACATGACATCCTGACTAAGTTAATGGCTGATTATTAATAGTGTCCTTGTTTCTGATGACAGAAGCTCAGCGAGCATGTTAAGACTAAGACAGTCACAGAAGCGAATAATTCTGCCTCACTGCGAGCAACCATACTCGCCTTATATGGCCTCAGCTTCCCTTCTCAGGGCCAAAGATCGTGTGTGTGGAAATATGACCTCATTCTGCCAGCTCCACCGCAAGTAGTGCAGCTGAGCTGAGGTAGAATTTATTAAATTGATATTGATTTTCTTCTTCCTCTGCAATGCACATTTGATAATGTTTGAAAAAAGGACTGAATTACAAAGAGTCCCCCTGGGTACACATGGTGGTATACTCTCACTAATCAGAATTGGACAATATTCACTATAAATGTCTCAGTCAGTGAAAAATAAACCTGGTTGTAAAATAGATAAGACAAATAAACATCTCTCAGTTAGTGATTTCACAGGCTGAACATCAACATCAGCTGACTGATCTTACACTTTTCTCCAGCTACAAACATCCCCACAGGGACTGTGGATGCAGTCAGGCAGTGCCCTTGGGCAACTAGGGCAAAGTGAAACCTGGAATATATATATATATTCCAGGTTTCACTCAAGATTCACTCTATATATATATATATATATATGATATATATATATATATATATATATATATATATATATATATATATATATATATATATATATATATATATATATATATATATATATATATATATATATATATATATATATATATATATATATATATATGTGTGTGTGTGTGTGTGTGTGTGTGTGTGTGTGTACACATGTGTATGTGTGTGTGTGTGTGTGTGTGTGTGTGTACACATATGTATGTGTGTGTGTGTGTGTGTGTGTGTGTCCAAAATCTCCTATAGGTGTTCAGCTGGCTTGAGATCAGGTGACTGTGAAGCTCATAGCATCTGATTCACATCATTTTCATCCTCATCAGACCATTCAGTGATTCTTGCTCTATGGATGGAGGCATTGTCATCCTGGGGGTTAGGGTTAGTGTACACCAACCATGCCAGTATTGTCCCCTCGACAGCATAACAAAGCCACCAGACACTAGTTGGCAGTAGTGTGCTTGAATTCTGATCACATGAGTTGACTAGTAACCCAATTTGACAACAGTGTGGTCAACAATCGTATATTGTTGTTTCTTAATGGCTCTTCTGTGAACTAAGTTAAATAAACCAAAGTAAGATGTGTAACGTTAAGTTACTCTTACATACTCTTACATGATACAGTACATACATACAGAAGGAAATAACATATAATGTGTGTGCAACGGTGTGCATTACACTTATTTGTGCATCATTACATAGCGCCACAGGGTGTTGGAGCCAATCCCAGCATTGGGCGAGAGGCAGGGTACACCCTAGACTGGACACCAATCAATCATAGACATATAGAGACAGGTGTTCATAAAGATGTAAATGGTGATCAGTTGACAGCGTAATGATGGCAAAAATATTATAGGAATATGAGAGGCTAATGATGAAAAGATAAGCTCACAAATAATTGGTTTGTATTTCCTTATATGTTATGATATTTGTGTGAAAGAAAGAGACAGAGGGAGGACATTGGGGTTTTGGAGGCCTGTTCAGAGTTACTCTTCTTGTTCTTGTTGTTTTCAGTTGCTGTGAGAGTGGGTGAGGTGTGTGGATTTTTCCTTCCCAGAAGAGACTCGGGTCATCATCCAGGTCCTTGTTTGCCTCAGCATAAATCTAGAAATGCCTCTAGAAAACACTTTTTTCTGTTATCTGGATGGACGAGTCTTCCTCTTTGGATTGTTAAGTGACAAGTTATCAGCTATCCCAGAAAGCTGAAACTTTGCTGACAGTGTTACAGTCCAACACCACGAGCAGACAAAGGGGAATGAGGATGAGGGCATGTAGTTTACTCTCAGGGAGGGAGACAGATATTATAGACACATATGTTTTAATCCTTGAGTGGAGGGACAGGGTCAGGGTACTTGGTGTGTTTTTTCGCATTGTTTTGTTTTGCTTGTTATTCAGTTTTCTGCTGTTGTATCCAGAGCTCTTTCACCAGACTTATCACAAAAGTCAAGGACTTGAGACTTAACACCTTAACACCGGGATCCATGACTTCCTGACTTGCGGACCCTAGGTGATAAAAGATAACAGCAATTTCTCCCTGCTATGGTCGACAAGAAGATATCAGATACACCAGGACCATGTTTACTTGTTTTTCAAAGTTACTACAATAGTTAACATTATCATTTATCATTTAATTGCACACTTGAATGAGCTATCGGACATGCATTTCACCATGACCGTAGCCTGTATCATTTATATGACACATTAACTTGAAGGTGAATTTAAGACAGTAATTGTCCCAGCTGTAGTGACATATTTCGAAATCAAATAGGCTTCAAGATTGCTGCTGCGCACAGAATGCAAAAACTCTGGGCCCCAAGCATACAACATTGAGACAAAATGAATAAATGTTTAAAGTTAATATATAGATTAAATATAGGGATACATGGAGAACACATAGGCAGAGGGACCTTACATCAACTCAACACATTCAATTGTGTTACCACCTGCTCAGAGGCAGAGGCGCACACTCACACTTCACCAAGACTGTGTGTGTATTATGCAGAGCCAGTACTCCATCATGAACTGTTTAATCTAAGAGCAGTAATGTGAATTTCATTGTAGGGCTACAAATACCAGTCCAGAGATGTTGTCATGAGCTTCACCTCGCTTACAGATATCACTTGGTGGTTGTTTAAGCACACAACACCTTCTGGATGTTGCATTAAAATGCAAATAAACTTAAGTGCCACCCTGCTGGTTCTGCCTTAATGATGCTGTGAAATTACTTTGTAATCATCTGTGTAATATAATTTTCTGTATATTGTATAATTATAATTCTGCTGTTTCTCTGTCTCTCTCTCTCTCAGGTGGTTTATTCCCCAGGGGTGCAGATCAGGAGTACAGTGCATTCAGAGTTGGTATGGTTCAGTTTGGGATGGCAGACTTCAGACTGACTCCACACATAGATAACCTGGAGGTGGCCAACAGCTTTGCTGTCACTAATTGCTGTAAGTATTGTTTTCCTGTCTTATTCTGAGCACAGTTGAATAAACCACAGAGGTTACTACTGAAGCACATTTATTCTTGTTAGAAGTACAGAGCCAGACCTGTATACTGTATTTTTGTGGCAATACTGGTATTTGATCTGGTGTTGTTCAATATTTACATTAAAGTCATAAATTTCTTATTGCCTCATAAAACCCAGACCAATGTGTTAGTCCCTTAAACTGCATGACTCAGACTACCCTTCCCTGTCTGTGGCTCTCAATCTCAAGCCCACGGCTTCCTGTTGAAGATGTATATCTTCAATAATACCTCAGAAATATGTAGCTTATAGTGCTATCTCAAGTTCAACCTAATGTTTGGTATCATGTCATATTTCCATGGATCTGTATCAGCTGAAATAAGTCCAGTCAACAGGAGACCCTGTCTTACTGTGCTCAGCGGTGTGTTGTAGTGCTGCTGTTGTTCACAACAGTTGGGATCTTCAGTGCAACTTTTAACTGCATATGAAATTGAAAATTATAGTGTGAATGTGAGAAATGATGACTGAGTTCTGACATCCAAAATACGCAGATTTGCTAAGCCCCGCTCTACCTCTCATTCTTATTAGCAAGCATTAGCAAAAGCAGGTCACATCATCTGTTACTAATTAATGTTAATTCTGTGAGTAAGTCAGTCAGAGTGGCCTGTTCTCTTGTTTTCACAGGTTCAACAGGGTGTGGGTCTGCAGTGAAATGATTTTCTCATCAGCTCACATCACTGTTACACACATATTCATCATTTAACCCCTTTCTTATTATTTCAAGGAGGTTAGAGTGTAATGTTTGATGTCATTAGTGTGTATTAATAGGTTTTGAATTTTGAAATTTACATGTGTGGATATGTTTTACGCCATTACTGTTATTTTAATATGATTTGAATAGATTTTCTAAACATATACGGTCAGAGAAAATGTTATCAGTTCTGAATCGCCTGATATCTTTCAGTGCCTTTCAATGCTGCATTACAACGATGCATAAATAAGTGAGCCCACACACGTCAGTCTTGTACCTCTGAAGAAAGTGGTTTAGTTTTTCTATCTCAGTCCACTACCTGCAAAAGGAATTGTTTTCTCTCTCCACACACATTTCTATTTATCTGATTGAGATTGCCTAGCCTCAGTGGTATAAAGGTTATGAGTTTTGGTAATTCACATTTTGCTCCCAAGTCTTTTAGCATGAATTGCAGATCTTTAGTCATCAGCACTACAACACACTGCACTAATTCTCAGATATTTACATACAGTATCTCACTGCAACATGTGTTATGTCAGTTTCAGTGAAATGAGCCAAAGCCACAGACCTTAGATATGAATTAGATGAGATATTTTTGCCCTTAATATATGGTATTTTCAATTGGGGCAGTGTAGAGTCATGTTAGATTCCAAATTCAGTTCCTGCAGAGCAATGTTTAGAGGGAATGGGAACAAGGAGTCCACACATGCAGTATACTCTGCCTTCATCAGAGCATGATGTAATGATGACCTGAGGCTCCAAACTCTGCTATTTAAGTGCAGTGTATTGCAATAGTAGTGAATGCATGAGTCCTCTTTTTCTGCTGTCTACACTGTTGTGTTGTGGTCTGCTGTGTATAATGTGCAGATACTGTGACTACCTCATTTACTTCACAAAGACAAAATGCCTGACCGTAAATAACAAAGATTATTTTGGAAGAGCAGTAAAAATGTACAGCATGTTACAGGTTCATATTTTTGATACACATCAAAAGAAAAAGCATTTTATACAGCAGTTAGAATAAATGAGCTGCTAATTATGTATTTTGTCTCTTTAATTAAGCAAGTGGCAAAACAAGGTGCTCAGTTTTGGTGTCAGTACATGGCGTGAAATGCTGCTATTTTCCTGGTGGGTACTAAGGTTATTTCCAGTTTGGTATATTGTTCCCTTGCTGTGTGACCCAGTGGCAGGAGAGGCATGGTAGAGGGTGCTACTCTCTAGTAGAAGTGAGGCCAATCCAGCAGAGTACCACACTCTATGTTCTGTACTATTTTGGTGAATTGGTGAAGGAAGACTTCCTGAAATCATACAAACCCCTTTATTCATGTTTTATCTTCATTTCCACCTTCATTCTGCATTCTTCAACCAGCTGACGTGTTCACACAGACAAAATAAACTTCTATTCTGAAGTTTACCACTGACACTGGTTATTTATAGCCAATTGAAGGCTCCAGGTACCTGTTCTATCTACAGTTTCTAATTGAAGTGATGGTGTGAACTGTGAAGCCACCATTACACACAACACATCCACTGGTTAAATTTTGTGCCAGGATGTTATAAAATATCCACAGAATCTCCCATGCTTATGTGCACATCAAACTTGTTGGTTATGATGAATTCTTTTATACAGCTTCTGGATCACAACATAATGATCCTCAAAGCTGAGTACAGTAACTAAGCAAAATATCAGCACAGGTAGGACAAGAAAGGTAGGACAACTCCAAGTTGTTTCTGCTGCCATCTTAGATGGAATGTAAGAAATGGAGTGACTCTGGTCATTAGACCTGAGAACTAATTTGAAGAGTCTCTTGTGGCCGTAACTGAACTGTATTGTTTAACTGTACATTTATGTTCACGTTGTATTCCAAAATCTGTTCAGCTTCACTTGCCTTGATTCATGGTTGAGTCATGTTCATATATCAGGATGCCCGCTCAGAGCGTGACTTCTTTGCAGAGAACATTAATATATGCTTTAATGCAGTATATGACAAAATGCAACATTAAACTCGTGCAGATAAAAATTGGACCTTTTATTTCTAGAGTGAAGAACAAGGTCATTGAAGTAGGACAACTAAATATAGCAGTAGATACAGAAACAAAGGACTTCTGTGTCCAGCCTTTGAGTAAAAAAGCACACATCCTAACATTTCAGCAAATGTTGGTTCCCTTTGATAACCTTTGCGTAATATGATACACATTCCAGTAATTAAGTAGCACATAGCTCTGTTTTTATGACTAGTGAGAGTATTTATAAAACCTAAAGTTGAATTTTGATTGAAGAAGGTTTGTGTCAGGCAGCAGGTTTTTGAAGTTATCATCATGTCATTTGATATTTACAGTTCAGATATTAGTGAAAGACCACTTTTTCATTTTGTACTATCAATTGTGTTGCACTCCTATAACATTCTTGTGCCCATAAATTCATGCAGCACAACCAGAGAAATGTTTTTTCTTATAACACATATTTCTCTTCTTTTCAAAACATGGAGCCAACATTACTCACAGTCCAACATTGTCAAAGAGGAAACAAACCACCGTCAGCATATTTTGGTTTCGGCTCCAAAAAGGTGCAGAAAGAGCAGCACAGAAAATACAAATAACAGTAAACAGGCAGCTAAAGAAGTAATTCACTCAAATGTTTAAAATACAGGAAAACAGTTCATTTGAAGCTGTTAGTTTGATACACTCAGTGGACACACTGATGTCGCTCTTTGTTTCTTTTGGATTAATTGACAATTATTTAATAAGGCTTTAGCTTCCCCACTTGCACACTCCAAAATATCAGTCAATGATCTTGTTGAGAATTTCATTTCTAAAACTACAAATGTGACTCTCATTGCTCCCACTAAGATAATGGTAATTCCTGGTAAGAAAAGAGCACCTCAGTGAAATGCCATGCTAATAATGAAAAAGGAGAACTAAATCACACAGTTATTTTCCCCCTGTCAGTACCTCAGTATCAGATACAGGATCTGTGTTGTCCTTGCAGCCTCTTAAAACCAATTCAACTAACATGACACAATTTGATTCTATCAAGTATGAAACCTTGGAAGAAATTGTGCAACATCTAAAATCCTCCTCCTGCTTTCTTGATATTCTGTCTGCAGAGTTTTAAACATATTTTAACTGCACACCATCAGATCTACAAATAGTCAGCACTCTCTCAGGTTATCTCCCATAGGCCCTGAAAGCTGCAGTTATTGAGTCACTTGTCAGAAGAAGAATGTGGACACATCAATAATGAACATTTTTATAATATTAGACTTCCAATTCATACATAAAATAAAAAATACCCAATGCCAAAGATACTGAGAGATTCATGTAATGCTCTGTTCTCCAGCATATCCTGCAGTATTAATACAGTCAGATGGATGTAGTGGTGTGTGACTCTTTATAGTCTTCATAACTGTTGCATTGTCACCTGTAGCTCTCTGTAAAAATTAAGTGATCACATGATGTGCCACGTCACACCTTTCTACCTGCAGGTCTGATTATAGAACGGCCTGTTCTTAATTACAGATTTTGCATCCCAATTCATTCACACTTAACTTAACACACTTTGTATATCAAAGGTATACAACCCTAATATTCATTATAACTATCAGCTTTATATACTGCATCATCATCAGTGGCATAAAAGATTAAATGTTTTTACGGTAAGTTAAAGGTTTAGATGGTAAGTATTATCACAGTTGTTGAGCACAAGGACATCCTTCCTTTGTCACAAATTGTCTGTATCTTTAATATTTCATTCAAATGTCTCTCTCTCTCTCTCTCTCTCTCTCTCTAGTTTGTTCCCAGTTCTCTCGAGGTGTCTATGCCATTTTTGGTTTCTATGACAAGAAGTCGGTAAACACCATCACGTCCTTCTGTGAGACACTTCATGTATCCTTCATCACACCGTCTTTCCCAGCAGAAGGAATGAATCAGTTTGTTCTCCAGATGAGGCCGGACATCAAAGGCCCACTAGTTTCATTAGTGGAATACTACAAATGGGAGAAGTTTGCCTATCTGTACGACAGTGACAGAGGTAAGGAGTCTCACTGATCATCACAAAGACATCACATCTGAAATTAAAGGATTAATTACACTATAATAGAGGCAATACAACCCATATGTTTGTATCAGGTGATCAAGGTGGCACCTGATTTCGAACAAAATGTAGTACTAGTGTGGATACATGCTTGTCATCTGCTTATTGATTGTTTTATCTGCTTTTATCCATCCATCCATCCATCCATCCATTTTCATCCGCTTTGATCCGGGGCCGGGTCAGCGGAGGCAGCAGTCTGAGCAGAGATGCCCAGACTTCCCTCACCCCAGACACTTCCTCCAGCTCTTCCGGGGGGACCCCGAGGCGTTCCCAGGCCAGCTGAGAGACATAGTCTCTCCAGCGTGTCCTGGGTCTTCCCCTGGGGGCCTCCTCCCGGTGGGACATGCCTGGAACACCTCCCTAGGGAGGCGTCCAGGGGGCATCCGAAACAGATGCCCAAGCCACCTCAGCTGACTCCTCTCGATGTGAAGGAGCAGCGGCTCTACTCCGAGCTCCTCCCGAGTGACTGAGCTTCTCACCCTATCTCTAAGGGAGCGCCCAGCCACCCTGCGGAGGAAACTCATTTCGGCCGCTTGTATCCAGCGATCTTGTCCTTTCGGTCATTACCCAAAGTTCATGACCATAGGTGAGGGTGGGAAGCGTAGATTGACCGGTAAATCGAGAGCTTCGCCTTTCGGCTCAGCTCCTTCTTCACCACGACGGTCCGGTACACCGACCGCATAACTGCGGACGCTGCACCAATCCGCCTGTCAATCTCACGCTCCATCTTTCCCTCACTCGTGAACAAGACCCCGAGATACTTGAACTCCTCCACTTGAGGCAGGACCTCTCCACCCACCCGGAGAGGGCACGCCACCCTTTTCCGGTCGAGAACCATGGCCTCGGATTTGGAGGTGCTGATTCTCATCCCAGCCAGCTTCACACTCGGCTGCAAACCGCTCCAGCACATACGCTGAAGGTCCTGGCTTGATGAAGCCAACAGGACAACATCATCCGCAAAAAGCAGAGATGAAATCCTGTGGTTCCCAAACCGGACTCCCTCCGGCCCCTGGCTACGCCTAGAAATCCTGTCCATAAAGATTATGAACAGGACCGGTGACAAAGGGCAGCCCTGCCGGAGTCCAACATGTACTGGGAACAGGTCTGACTTACTGCCGGCAATGCGAACCAAGCTCCTGCTCCGGTCGTACAGAGACCGAACAGCCCTTAGCAAAGGCCCCGGACCCCATACTCACGCGGAGCACTCCCACAGAATACCACGAGGGACACGGTCGAATGCCTTCTCCAGATCCACAAAGCACATGTGTGGACTGGTTGGGCAAACTCCCATAAACCCTCAAGCACCCTGCGGAGAGTATAGAGCTGGGACCGGGACGGGACGAAAACCGCATTGTTCCTCCTGAATCCGAGGGTCGACTATCGGCCGAATTCTCCTCTCCAGTACCCTGGCGTGAGACCTTCCCGGGGAGGCTGAGAAGTGTGATCCCCCTGTGAAGTTGGACACACACTCTCCGGTCCCCCTTTTTAAAAAGAGGGACCACCACCCCGGTTTGCCACTCCAGAGGCACTGTCCCCAACCTCCATGCAATGTTGCAGAGGCGTGTCAGCCAAGACAGCCCCACAACATCCAGAGACTTGAGGTACTCAGGGCGGATCTCATCCACCCCCAGGCGCCTTGCCACCGAGGAGCTTGCGAACTGAACTACCTCAGTGACTTCGGCTTGGGTGATGGACGAGTCCACCTCAGAGTCCCCAGCCTCCGCTTCCTCACTGGAAGGCAAGTCGGTGGGATTGAGGAGATCCTCGAAGTATTTCTTCCACCGTCCGACAATGTCCCCAGTCGAGGTCAACAGCTCCCCACCCTGCACTGTAAACAGTGTTGGCAGAGTACTGCTTCCCCCTTCTGAGGCGCCGGACGGTTTGCCAGAATCTCTTCGAGGCCGACCGATAGTCCTCCTCCATGGCCTCACCGAACTCCTCCCAGACCCGAGTTTTTGCCTCCAGGACCGTCCGGGCTGCGGCTTTGCTTGGCCTGCCGGTACCCTGTCAACTGCGTCAGGAGTCCCACAGGCCAACATGGCCCGATAGGACTCCTTCTTCAGCCTGACAGCATCCCTTACTTCCGGTGTCCACCACCGGGTTCGGGGGTTGCCGCCACATGACAGGCACCAGAGACCTTGCGTCCACAACTTCGAACTGCCGCGTCGACAATGGAGGCAGAGAACATGGTCCACTCGGACTCAATGTCCCCAGCCTCCCTCGGAATCTGTGAGAAGCTCTTCCGGAGGTGGGAGTTGAAGACCTCCCTGACAGAGGGCTCGGCCAGACGTTCCCAACAGACCCTCACAATACGTTTGGGTCTGCCAGGTCTGTCCAACTTCCTCCTCTGCCAGCGGATCCAACTCACCACCAGGTGGTGATCGGTTGACAAGCTCAGCCCCTCTCTTTACCCGAGTGTCCAAGACATACGGCCGGAGATCAGATGAAACGACAACAAAGTCGATCATCGACCTCCGACCTAGGGTGTCCTGGTGCCACGTGCACTGATGGACACCCTTATGCTCAAACATGGTGTTCGTTATGGACAAACCGTGACTAGCACAGAAGTCCAATAACAGAACACCGCTCGGGTTCAGATCGGGGAGGCCGTTCCTCCCGATCACGCCCCTCCAGGTATCACTGTCGCTGCCCACGTGAGCGTTGAAGTCCCCCAGTAGAAGAACAATGGAGTCCCCAGTCTGGAGCACTATCAAGTACCCCTCCCAGGGACTCCAAGAAGGCCGGGTACTACTCTGTACTGCTGTTCGGCCCGTAGATGCACAAACAACAGCAAGAGCCCTATCCCCGACCCGAAGGCGCAGGGAAGCGACCCTCTCGTTCACCGGGGTGAACTCCAACACATGGCGGCTGAGCTGGGGAGCTATAAGCAAGCAAGCCCACACCAGCCTCGCCGCCGCTCACCCTGGGCAACTCCAGAGTAGTGGAGGGTCCAGCCCCTCTCAAGGAGCTGGGTTCCAGAGCCCAAGCTATGCGTGGAGGTGAGCCCAACTATCTCTAGCCGGTACCTCTCAACCTCCCGCACAAGCTCAGGCTCCTTCCCTTCCCCCAGCGAGGTGACATTCCATGTCCCTATTGCCAGAGTTTTGGTCCAGGGATTGGGTCGTCGAGGCCCCCGCCACGACTGCTACCCTGCAAACCACATTGCACTGGCCCCTCATGGACCTTCCTGCGGGTGGTGAGCCTACTGGAAGGCGGACCCACCCACGTCGCTATTTCGGGCTGAGCCCGGCCGGGTCCCGTGGGCAAAGATCCGGCCACCAGGCGCTCGCCTGCGAGCCCCAACCCCAGGCCTGGCTCCAGGGTGGGGCCCCGGTAACGCCAATCCGGGCGTACGAACGTAACGGTCCTTGTTCTTCCTTTATCCATGGTGGGCTTGTGAACCGCTCTTAGTCTGGCCCTGTCACCTAGGACCTGTTTGCCATGGGAGACCCTACCAGGGGCGTAATGCCCCCTGACAACATAGCTCCTAGGATCATTCGGGCACACAAACCCCTCCACCACAGTAAGGTGGCGGTTCAAGGAGGGGTATCTGCTTTTAGTGTGTGAAAAATAAATAGTTTTGGTTTAAGTCACCACTGGAGAGTTGGTGCAGGGTCAGATGAGAAATGAATTGTGTTTTGTGTGTATATTTGCACGTGTAGGTCTGTCTACTCTTCAGGTAATACTGGACACTGCCGCAGAGAAAAAATGGGTCGTCACGGCGATAAATGTTGGAAACCTGAAAGATGAGAGGAAGGACGAAGCCTACCGCTCCCTGTTTCAGGTACTGATAATCTGTTCGTACATAGCATAGCACACAAGTAAGTCCTTACAGCATGCCTTTAAAAGAAGATACACAAAGCAGACACTATGGCCTAGGGAGCAGTGCAGCTCAAAATACACTTTCCAGTTTCTGTATTGGTGCATTCACCTGCCAATTAAAGTACAACAAAAAACCACAAAAACTCAGGTGCAGCTTCCACTGTTTGTCGCTGACCTGACCTACTGTGGCAGGCAGTATGCAGCATGCTGCTGGATAGCACACTCTGTACTGAACCTCTCCTCCCATAGCCAGTTTCAAAAATACTAAACTGGTGCAATTAAAGAAGGAAGCCCTTGGTGCACTTGTTTGCAGAGCCACATTTCAAGCTGTGGGCCTGCACAACTTTAATGTCAAATATTGTTAAATACTTATCTGTTTTTAGGACCTGGAGATCCGTAAAGAGCGACGCATCATCTTGGACTGTGAGCAAGACAAAGTCAAAGACATCATGGAGCAGGTTGATTCCAGTGTTGTTACTTTTACGACTACTTCTAATAGAACGAATAATGACCATCACTGAGAGTGCGTCTTCTTTCTTCCTGAAAACTATATTTTAGCTTATGAAAAGTAGACCATTTGGAGATACATTGTTTTTATGGGTATACTTTTTAACACCAATCAATTTGTTGTTGTTATTATTCATCATTGTTTTTTACTGACAGTGCCTGTACTCTTTTCCCATCAGGTGATCACTATAGGGAGGCATGTGAAGGGATATCACTATATCATCGCTAACCTGGTGAGTCACTGTTTGTCACTGGTTCAACCTGACCAAATGCAGTTTATGTACGGCTGATAAATGAAGATATTGTTAAATGGCCAAATATTATCAAAAGGCACTTCAGTAGCTCATGTGTCAAATAGCAGGCAGAATAACAGTCATCAACTAGCAGAACAAGCAGTCACGTCAAAAAAAGCTGCAGCAGGAGGGCAGATTATCAGGCAGGGGCATATTTTTACCAACTCATGATGGCTTAGCAAAGTCTAAGTGCTGTTACTGGCAGGAGGGGAAACTGGTGGTAGTGATGGTAAAATATATAGCTGATGGTGTTAACCATCGCTATTTGGAACTATTATATATTGTAGACATGCATAACAATACACCCCTCCTACAGGAGCCCATATGTGGGGTTAATATTGCTCAGTTTTGGGGGGCAGGTTAAAATGGTTATATAAATTCAAAGTCAACCATTGATTTATTTTGTTTGTTTCTGTGTTCTTGTTGTTGATCTTATTCTAGGGGTTTGTAGACGGCGACCTCTCTAAAATCCAGTATGGAGGTGCGAATGTGTCTGGGTTTCAGATAGTAGATTTTGATGATCCTGTGGTGACAAAGTTTGACCAACGATGGGAGGCTTTGGAAGAGAAGGAGTATCCTGGAGCTGACACACGGATCAGAGTAAGATTCGCACATTCACATTCATAGGCTAGTTTGGAATAATTCACACAATAAACACATTCTACAAGTTTCACGGATGATATGAACTACTTTTTAGACCCTATTATTGTTGGCACAAGCAGAACTCCAGCTGCCATTTTGGTAATTTTATCAAGAGTAGTTTTAACAAGAGTAAATGAAATACTTTGAGTAAATCACAGCAATCAATGAATAATGCTTAAAATACAAACTATTTTGATTCATTATTGATTTGATTTATTGTTTAACATTGGTCAATTATTTAGCATTTATATGTAAATTATTGTAAGTGATTACAGTATATGTTTTCCACAACTGTTTTTTTTTGTATGAAAAACGTCTCCTTCACTTTATTGAATCCATGCAACCACTTGAAGGCAGCAGGATAGATATGTTGATAAAGTGCCAGTCCATTACGGATGGCTGTCCACTGTGTTTACCTTGATTAAATAATGCACAAATAGCACCAGGATGCTTAAAAGTAACCACAGGCACCTCTACACACATCAGATGGGTCTTGATTTGGTAGTTAGCCTGTTTATGTGGGAGACATCAATTACCAGGGCTCATTAATTCTGTGTGTCATAGTCTTTTTTCCAGCTTAAAAAAAGAAACAGTGGTTCATGTTTTACTCTTGGAATACATTATACAATAAACAGTACCTTGTATTTTAAGATATGATGTGACCATTTACAATGTGAAATGCAATAGAATCATAACTGAATAGCATCAGATTGATGTGGTCATAAAACTGCTATACCAAATTATATTAACAGTAAAACTAGACTAGAAATATTTGTTTCCATTATATTTGTACTAATTAAGTGTTAAAAAACTCAGACTGTCAGACATGATTTGTTGAGCTTTTGTCATCATACGTCCTTGTGATTGGCACTGCTCTTTCAGAGTAATAAGACCAGCAATATTACTGGCTTAGAGCATGTTTAACAATTACCACAGACTCTGATTTATATTCTTCACTCTGTCATCTATCATGTTGTGCTGCTGCACATAAGAACTAAAATAGCAGGGGTGCCTGAAAATGCCCACACATTTCATGCACCCACGATCAAACGATTTGCATTCGTCATGAGATTAAAATAGGGACCTTTTGTTTGGAAAATGTATGATCGTGACTACAATTTTGTGGGTCTGATTTTGTTTCAATTCAACATGGTTTTGTAATAATGAGCTGCCAGAGACACAGATGCAGTTTAACAGGTGAAGGTACCCATAGTGAATGATGGCTTTCAGAATTGTACCAATGGCCCTCATACACACTATACAGGACTACACAGCTGATGGCATAAGGATGACGTTCCAACGTGTCTATCTCAGCTCAGTCCTAACATGTGGGCTATTGAGGGTCATAGCATAATAATGCTTTTTTCCAATGTTTCTCTTTCAGTATACCTCAGCCCTCACCTATGATGCCGTCCATGTGATGACTGAGGCATTCCGCTTCCTTCACAAGCAGAGAATAGACATGAGTCGTCGTGGCAACAGTGGGGACTGTCTAGCCAATCCAGCAGTGCCCTGGGCACAGGGGGTGGAGATAGAACGTGCCCTCAAACAGGTAACAATGGATTAAACCCTTCCAATTAAGAAGAGAGAGGGACTGATGCAGTTCTATTACAACTGATAATAGTTCAGGGTAGTCTTTTTGAGGGACACTGTGGGTAACAAAGCTGAAAAGAGATATTCTGTTGAAAAGTGTTCTGTGTTTGATTGCTGGTGGAAAGCTCAGACATCCAGGGTGTAAGGCCACATGCTGGCTCATCAGGAGAGCCATCGGGGGAGCCATGCACAGGACTCTGGAAAACAAAAGCAGGTTCATCCATCAATGGTAACTTGTGTGGGATCTCCTACTCTGTGCAGCAGCTGTAGTGTTCTATTGGCCATGTCCATCAGAAGAGTCTTCTTCAGATTGAATGCTCACTGCAGCAGACTGCAAACAGAAGTTGTAGTGCAGCTGATGGTGCCTCTACTACACCAGATATCCTGATATTACTCCTCCACTTCGCCTCTAGGTTCTCACTTTTGTTTAGTGGTAACTCATCCTGGGTAGCTCTGTTTTTCTTCAGTCAGGTAATGTAAACTGTGCAGGAGGACAGGTATGCTATGCTCCATGTCTCCAACATTATAGTGTTTTTATACTCCTTTAAACTGAACTTGAACAGCCTTAATATTGGGCCTAAAAGTTACCAGCTCATTTTCCAGTGTGCTACCTTTGCAGTGTGCTACCTTTGTTTGTTTTCAGCATGCTGATCAAGTCCTCTTGTGAAGTGGACAGCATCTTGATCCTTAAAGACTCAAGGCTAAATGTAGCAGTAGCAGGAATGTGGTTTACTGCAAGACGCATCTACTCCATTGCTGGGTCAACACAGTCCAGTTTAATGGAATAATATGGAGAGAGATACACTGCAGAAATCACTTCATACCTAAAAAAATACTTTCATGAAACACTTCAAGTAGAAAAAACGTGAACGTGTGTGTGTGTGTGTGTGTGTGTGTAGGTGCGTGTAGATGGTTTAACAGGGAACATTCAGTTTGACCAATATGGGAAAAGAATCAACTACTCAGTTACAGTCATGGAGCTGAAGAATAATGGACCTGTAAAGGTAACTGAAGAATCAATTTGCTACAATGAATCCCAGTATAGGATGTCATTATGTGTAAGATATATGACTTATCTGTGTGTCTGTGTGTGTATTTTTAGATTGGGTACTGGAATGAGGTGGATAAGATGGTGGTGACAAAGTCAGACCTTTATCCCAATGACACCATGGGAATGGAAAACAAGACAGTCATCGTTACAACTATACTGGTAATGAGCAAACAAATGCATTGACTTTATCACCATGACATCCCGTGAGGCCAACTGAAAAAACACACAATAATATAACAGTTGCAGTGCATCATAAATTACAAATGTAAATGCTGGAACAGAAATAGATATAAGCATTAATTAATAATTAATTATTAATTGGAAAGGCTGTGCTTCTCTGTGCCTTGAAATGACAAGGTAATGACAAGTATTAGAGTTAGTATTAGTATTAGAGGTACATTGGCAATATATGTCATATAGCTATGAATAATTGTGATAAAACCAAGAGGATTAATCAGCGTGTGCATGTGTATATGCTTGTGTAGGAAGCTCCCTATGTGATGCTGAAGAAGAATGCTGAGCTGTTTCAGGACAATGACCGTTATGAAGGTATGTTTATACACTGTGCTGTGTGCATGTGTGTTTAATGATGCTTAGTGTACTTCATGTTTCGTTTCGTAAAGCTGCAGAAAACGTGCTCTTCAGTCACGATTTTCCAGAGCTATTTTCAGGCCTATCCATAAATAACACATCAGTTGTGCTGCCACCATCTAATGTTGCACCATCACACAGCTTCCAAAGCCAATGAGCCAATGTGCATGTTCATACAATTCCTGCACACAATACACAGAATATGTTGCTTATACGCTGTCATACCCAGTTAGTCGTGTTAATTATATGTGCAGTATTGAAAGTCTTCTACACTATTATCTGTATCCTGTTTGTCGAACACTGCTGATGTCTCTGTGCATTTTTCATTGTTTTTTTGACTGATTTTAGGTTACTGCGTTGACCTGGCTGCAGAGATTGCAAAGCACTGTGGTATACGGTACCAGCTAAGGATTGTGGGAGATGGCAAATATGGAGCAAGAGATGCAGAAACCAAGATCTGGAATGGTATGGTCGGAGAGCTAGTGTATGGGGTAAGATTAAAAAAAAACCCACACACACTCACACACACAATAATATAATGTTCAATTAAATTTCAGTTGTGCTAATGTAAAGTAGCAGTGAAGGGTGTAGATCTTACAAAGTGGGAGGGGCATCACACCAGATTTTTTTTTAAATATCGTCTTTGTGTTTCTTTCTCCTCTGTACAACAGCCAACTCAAGTCCTCAAAAAGATCACAAGGTCAAACGTTCTCACTCTGTCTTTGCCTCTCCAACAGAAAGCAGATATAGCAGTTGCTCCCCTGACAATCACTCTTGTTCGTGAAGAGGTGATAGATTTCTCCAAACCCTTCATGTCCTTGGGAATCTCCATCATGATCAAAAAGCCGCAGAAATCCAAACCAGGAGTTTTCTCCTTTCTGGACCCACTGGCCTATGAAATCTGGATGTGCATTGTCTTTGCCTATATAGGAGTTAGTGTTGTACTCTTTCTGGTAAGTCAGTGTTTATGTGTATAGATGTGTTTTGTTCACACCAGAACTCTCAGGTACTATATGTCGTCGTGGCTAACAGAGTTACCAAATTTGCTGTTCACATGTATAAAGATTCTGTCTAAAATGTGATAACTGTGCTGAGTGTAACTGAAGCATAAAAAACAAGATTAAGATTTAACCAGGTCTCCTAAAGTAGGCCTTAGAGGACGAAGAAGTGTCAAGGTAGAGCAGGGACAGGTCGGGCCAGCTGAAACTTGAAAGGAAAAAGAAACTATAAACTTGAAAGGAAAAGTCGGGTCTTTGTCTCGTTTACATTTACTGCCATATTACGGTGTTCATGTGAGGGCACGGGGTTGTTCTTTGTCCTTAATTTCATCTACCATTCTGAAGAAAAGCAGGTTGAGTGGTTGCCAAAACTGTTTAACAAATTTAGAATGCAATCAATCCGACTCAGAAGTTTGTTTGTTAGGTTGCTGTTTAAGAGTGTTGTGAAGTTCAGATCCATGTCAGCTTGATCTGTGAATAGCTTTTAGGTTAGGATTATTTTCAGGGGAATATAGCTTGCTATTAAATATAGCAAAATCTATTTTATGGCTTGAGGTGATTCCCTGCTGTTGTTATTAGTTATTTCTCTCTATTGTGTTGAAAAAAATATTATTTTGCCCAATGTTCTTGTGTCTCAGTTATTGGATAAATGTTATTCATTTGAAATTTGAGGGTTTGTATTTAATTCCATTTCTGTTCTCTGTGCTGTGTGCGTAATTAGAAGATAGTTGCTTTGTACTTGTTGCTCTGTTGTTTCCTATGAGACGAGCAAGAGATCATTTTCCCCCTTATTACAGCCATACCTGTTTCCGTGATCTCATTTGAGTGAATGATACTGTACAGGTTATTGAAGTATTCTCTTACCACTAGGTTTCTAAACCAACAGCAATCGCATCAAGACTGGTGTTATCCATACATATTATTCTACTACATTATTATTATTTTCATTACTTTTGAGGTTTGAGAGAATAACCCTATTGGGATGATCAGTGATTGATGGATTGAGAACACTGTGACCTCTGATTACAATGGTTTATGATTAATGAAAGTGGCGGGTAATTTGAGAGAAAAATGTGTGATAAAATGATGGGTCGTTGTTGTTTGGGCCATATAGCTTTGCTTTTGTCAATACAAATTCTCATTGTGTACATTCAGTGTATGAAAATTAAACCCTTTCTGCCAAAGTAAGGGAGCAATAAATGATACATTTTATCTCGTAGGTATCCAGATTTAGCCCCTATGAATGGACGCTAGAGGAGCCAGAGGATGGAGCATTGCCTCTGACAACCGAATCTACCAATGAGTTTGGGATATTTAACTCCCTTTGGTTCTCTTTGGGTGCTTTCATGCGGCAGGGTTGTGACATCTCACCAAGGTTGGTATGGCATTAAACTATGACTTTTTCTCTTTCCATCAGTAAGAATGAATTAACCAGTGCATTTCTGCATTTGTTAAAAGGTGTAGAGACAAATCATGTAGAAAAAAAATGTTTAAAATGTTTTAACACCACACTTTCCCTAACTTCAGCCAAACTGTTTACTCTTTTTACCACGACCAGAATGTTTCTGATCTAAACCAAGTTATTTGAGTTGTCTAAATGAAATCATAAAAAATGAGCAGACATTGACATTGAAATATAATAATTAATTCATGTTTTATATAAACATTTTTCACTGGCAGTTGGCATTTACTAAATAATGAAAGCTCCCACAGGGTGTGAGGTGTTGGACTCCATAAAAATGTAGTGACCAATTGCCAGATTGTAAGCACATGGGACCAGCAGAAGCGTGTACAATTATATATTTTACTTAAAAACTCGATAGTCAGCAACATAGTCACAAAGAGCAGAGTTATAATTGGCCAATGTTCTTCACTCAGTCTACTGAAATCTGTACTCATCATCAACCCAGCTAGCTCACCACTGTCTCATGTGAGTCCTCAAATAACAGCATACCTTGATCTTGTGTGTGTGTGTGTGTGTTTATGTGCTTGTGTGTGCAGGTCTCTGTCAGGACGTATAGTGGGGGGGGTTTGGTGGTTTTTCACTCTGATCATTATCTCATCATACACTGCCAACCTGGCTGCCTTCCTGACTGTGGAGAGGATGGTTTCTCCCATCGAGAGTGCTGAAGACCTGGCTAAACAAACAGAGATAGCTTATGGAACCCTGGACTCTGGATCCACCAAGGAGTTCTTCAGGGTAAGGACTTGTTCAAGGTCACACAAATGACAGTAGATTACAACTAATCAACCTACAGTTATAGCGCGTTACACACTGAAGAGAGACTAATTAAAGGACAAGCCAACATGTGGGGTGTTCCACCACAAACTTCCAAGAATGGTTGCAGTTCTCCCTGTCATAGATTATTGTAGAGTGTGTTGAGTGTATGGAGCTTTACATAAGGGGTGGACACCATTCTTCCAAGATCTTCTTTCATTTGGTGTTTGGATAATGGTGGAGGAGAGTGCTGTTTAACACATCATTCCAACATTTTCTATCGGTCATAGCAAAATATACTAAAATGAAATGAAAAAGAGTAAATTGTTTGTGGTTAATAGGAACATATTTCATCCACAGAAATTGGAATTTGTGTTATTTCTGTTAACAGTTTATACGGTCATTCAAAGGCTTCAGGTATGTGTTCTTTGTGTCGTCAGCAAAGTGAAAGAGGCTAAACTGAAAGAAGCCGCTCTGCAGTCTGGTGGTATGAGAGTGTCTGCTTCTATACATCTTGTCAGACAGCAATAGGGTGAACTAGGGTTGGTTGATCATTTGTATTTTTATATTGCGTTTCTCAAGATCAAAGAAAGGCGATCCGATCACTGGGGGCAGCAGGAGTCAAAGGTGGTTGGGGAGCACACCAGTAAAATGGCAACATGAACTAGTTAGTCTTAGTGTCAAAGAAAATGGAAAATCTTGTATTTGGGGATATAATGTTTTTTTTTCCCAGATACCAAAGGTAAGCCACAGGATATCCATCCATCCATCTTCTAAACCTGCTTATCCTGAGCACACACAGGGTTGCAGGGGTGCTGGAGCCTGTCCCAGCTATCTTTGGGCGAGAGGCGGGGTACACCCTGGACTGGACGCCAGTCAGTCACAGGGCTGACATTAAGGGACAAACAACCACTCACACTCACACCTAGGGGCAATTTAGAGTCGCCAATTAACCTAACCTGCATGTCTTTGGATTGTGGGAGGAAGCTGGAGTAGAGAGAGAACGCCACAGGATATTATAAACCCTATCTGCAAGCTATGCAAAAGATGTGTGACCTCTAATTTATTTATTCCCTTTCCCACTAAAGTTTGACATTATTATATAAACTTAAATATAACAATCCAAATCATGTTCATAACTCTTATGCAGCTCAGGGCAACATTTTGGTGAGCAGACATATGAAGAATGGAGATGCAGGGTGTCAGATCCATGGAAAAGAGATAGGAAAGTAGTTTGTAAGGAAGGATTTAAAATGTATTTGTGCTTACTAACAGGGCTCAGCAAGTGGACATGATGCTCCACCAGAAACATCTGTAAATGCACAATGGGGATTATTTTAATAACATCATAGATCAGATAGTATTATTAAGTTATTTAAAGCCTTCTAATATTGGCACAGAAAAAAGACTCGTCAGCCATCCCTTCAAACGGCAATATAGGATTAGGGTTGGGGGGGACCCTCTGCACACCACCCTGCAAGACTGATGGTTTCCTTCTGATATGGAGTCGTATTGGTTCAAATCTAGCCAATAACAGTGGTGTTATCTGCAAACTTCACAACAGAGTTCTCTTCATGTCAGGTAGTACAGTCTTGGATGTTCAACGTGAACTGGTGGAGGCTGAATACACAGCCTTGGGGGGCTCCAGTGTGGAGCACTAGAGGTCCATTATCTAGTTGTACAGATTTCAGGTTGTACAAGTTAAGTTTTGGTATCTTGTTTGTGTTTGTCTCTCTTTTTTTAGCGCTCTAAAATCGCCTTGTTTGACAAGATGTGGCAGTACATGAAATCAGCAGAACCTTCCGTCTTCGTCAAGAAAACATCGGAGGGTGTCCTGCGTGTCAGGAAGTCCAAAGGGAAATACGCCTACCTGCTAGAGTCCACCATGAATGAGTACATTGAGCAAAGAAAACCCTGCGACACCATGAAAGTGGGGGGAAACCTGGACTCCAAAGGCTACGGCATTGCAACACCCAAAGGATCCCCATTAAGGTGGGTGGATCAGTATAACAATGCTAGCCAACCTGCACTGCCATGTACCATTTACACTACTAACCTGCTGCCTAGCATACTGTCCCTCTCTCCATTTACATTTCGAAACTTTGAAAGAGCAATTTTTAATGGTTGACCTATAGTGGTGAGTGGATTCAAATTTCCCTCACTCGGTGCTCTGAAGCTTTAACAGTAATGATCACAATACACTGGTTGACCACCTGCTACAGTAGTCAGCTGGTTTTTAGCCAGTGTATGAGCTGTGGCTGTGTAACCCTGCTCAGGAAGATAAACCCTGGAGAGCGATGTAGTCTGGTCCCAAGCCTTAGTGCCAATTGGGTGTTGCAGTATGCGAGTGTGATGAATGGGGCATGGCGGCTTACTCGTTGTTATAATAATCCACCTACCCTGATGACATCATCTCAGTGGTTTGTATTTTTACCATGGTTACCACCTCTGACCGATGGCTAGTGGTGGTTGCTGTGGCAACTGGGGGAGGGCTGTTTAAGTTTGAGATTTCAGGTCTTAAAGAAATGCTTCATCACAAAAATTTGAAGGCTTTGTTGTGTTAGGCGTACAGTATTATGTATTATGTATTTGTATCGGTCTTATGTTTGCCTTTATATAGTTTAATTTCTTTGGGCGATACCATGATACAGTGATAGTGAGGAGAATTTGGTTGAAGATTTCAACAGTTAAGATGAGCTGGCTCTTTAAGACCTGGATCAAGGAATGTCACTGTCTATGTATTCATGAATTATATATTTGTGTGTGTGTGTTTGTGAATGTTTGCCTATGTATGTGTCTACATTTGTTTTTCATTAGAAATATACCGTTTCTTTCTTATATGGGTACATATTTCATAGAGATAGGAATGTATTTATCATCCATATCCGTCAGAGCTGACGGTTATAATGTAGTTTATAATCCAGAGATTCTACCTAGGGGTGAAATAGGGGTGATT
This sequence comes from Scortum barcoo, assembly GCA_023238725.1. Taxonomy (NCBI): domain Eukaryota; kingdom Metazoa; phylum Chordata; class Actinopteri; order Centrarchiformes; family Terapontidae; genus Scortum; species Scortum barcoo. The sequence continues at coordinate 1,741,536 of CM041553.1, forward strand.
AATGCAAATTGTTGTTGTTGAAATGTTATTTTTTGATAACTCTTTATTTTACAAGTCCCATATTTTTTGTAAATTTCCAAGGTAGCAGCTTATATGAAACTGTTCCTAGAAAGGACTGTAATTTAGGGCTGTTTAAAGGGAAAATGGAGAATTTTTCATTTGAAACATTTTTATTTTATACATAATTATAAAATTACATTTATACAAGTTATTTTTCTTTTTTCTTCTCATTTTTCCAATTTCATTTTTTCTTTTCAGTCCCAAAAATCAGTTGTACAAATGGGGACAAATGTACATACCATTACACCCCTAATAAATGAATATTAACTTATTTTTAACCAGGTAGTTAGCTTAAGAAAATTCCTATAAAAATCAACTAGTTAACAAACTAAACTGTAATGTTTTTAACTTTCAATACATAAAGTAACAACAACTAATAACAATATTAATAATAATGATAATAGAAAAGACAGTGTCCAGTAACTCCCAGCAGCAAGTGGGTAGCAAAAGAAGAAAAAAACAGAAAACAATTAATAAGAAACTAGTGGACAATTTAAACAAGTAGTAGTATAAAAAGAAGTGTGAAGAGTATAAAAATGGGAACAATATATACGAGGAAATATAAAATAGAGTGTATAGAGTGTAATCTGTAATTAGAAGGACAGGAGACATTTTTGGAGCTCTGTTTTCCAGAACATTGCATTTATCAACATTTGACTATGGAGTTAAAGTAACATCCACCTCGGGTGAAGCGTGAAGGAACTGTACCCCCTTTATACATAATCCTTTCATTTGGGGGACCAAACTATATTTGACCTGTTTAATTTAAATGAATGTAAAATACACTTTTAAATAAATTCATTCTGTTTAATATTTAGCTTTAATTTGAATGCAGGTAGTAGCAACCTGAATACTATGACCCATAGAGATCAGCAGATACCTGGTGTCTTCCCTGATGATCCTTTGTGAGGCCTGCACTGCTGCCAGTTTCTTGTTTCAAGGCCAGATGACTCTCAGGGCAGTCACTCCCTCTCTATTTTACATGTTAAGGATGTTTGCTGTGCTGTATTGTCTCTACATATTATAAACTCTTCACCCAATATGGATGTGAAAACACTCAATCATGCTTAGCAGAATGTCAGGAGTACAGAGGCAACCTAATGAAAAAAGTGTCACTGCCCTGCTACTTACAGTCTGCACCACACTTTTCTTTTTTATATCTTAATGTAAATAATGAACCAGGTGTGTGTGTGTCTGTGTGTTTGTGTGTTGAGGTGCTTGTCCCTGAGTTTGTTTCTCACTTTTGTGTCTTTTCAGCACACTACAGATGGCTGTATTGTTTGGTCTGCGCTGCCTTCTCTCTCTCCTCTGGTTCTCTGTGTTGCTGTCTCTGTCACTTGGCTCTGAATATTAACTTTCTTCTGCACAATGTTTTAATGACAGTAACAGTTACTTGTATTTGTCAAATTTGCAGTTAAAGCTGGATTAAGCGATCTTTGAACACAAAGAGAGTTGTACCTCAGTCATTAGTTTTATATTCTCTCGTATATAAACTTATCACATTTATAATGATCACTGTGGGTCTTGTTATTCAAGATAAGTTCATTGAAGATTATCAAATCAAACCATGAACTGCATTGGAAGAACTAAGTTAGCTAGATGATAATTGACAAGATAGATTAATTAAATTATTGTTTAAAGAACAGGGCTAAAGTTTGAGCCATCAAAATATCAGGATCTTCTCTGCTTTCTAAATGTTTCACACTCTTATCATTGGTTGAATTTGGCTATTTACCTGATTTCTTCTATACAGGCAGCATCCAGTCTACAAAGAAATGTTTATTTTTGTTATATTTTTCTATGGGTGCAATGGCTCTAGGTGGGTGGGTTATCAGTGAGAACCACTGCGTTTTAACCAGATGGACTTGTTAACCAAAGCAGTGAGCTTAGAGAAGTTGGAAGAGTTGTTTATTGGCTTTCAGTGAGATCAGCAGAACTAGCAACCCTTTCATTACTTGACTTAGTTTTCATAGCAAACAGATCGCTTAATGGAGCTTTGAGTCTGACTGATTGGTAGATCGATTGTATGACTCCTGTTGTTGTACTAAAGCATGGTAGAACCAGAGACATATCTTTCAATTTTTATGACTTTCAGTCAGCAAAAGCGTTGAATCATAACTAAATACTGGTTGAATTATTCACTGGATTCCTGTAAACATTTAAACCATTTTTCCCATGTCTCTGCTCCTAGCATGACCTCACTGTTAGCTTTAAATATTTATGTTTTTCCTCGGTGACAATCAGTCCAGTCAATATAGACAATCAGTGTTATAATGTCAATGGCGGGTTCAGTTCAGGAAAAACAGTAAATTCAAGTGCTCACAACATTTTGGCATATGAAAATGATCATATTCAAATTGTGACACAAAAATGTAGCAATGATTACTCGGCCAGTGACAAATGAGTTGCTGATAATTGAACTGAGCCCAGGCCTGGTTATTATTACATTTTTACACCACATAATATGGAAAGTATTTTAAACATCATCATCCTCCATTAATCACTACATTATACACAAGCTTGCTTGACTTACTATATTTACTCCAAAATACCACACACAATTTGCAACTATTTTGCTGCCTTTTTTTCCTATCATTACATCATCGCTATCATGTCAGAGTTCTTCCCGCTAGATTGTCTCTTCTCCTTTTCCATCAGTAAATGGCTTTTTAAAAGATACAAAAATGGCCCGTTAAAACAAACCATGGGCTGGTTGCACAAAGATATATTATACAGGTCTACAGATTTAGATTTTCAATTTGCTCTGATGTAATTAGGTGAGGTAAAAAAAAAAGCATGTTTGCTGCATTTAGGTTATATGGAATGATTATATAAAGAAACCAACTTTGTTGGGGATTTCACTTTGAGAAATATGTTATATATAGGTTATATATACACTATATAAGTATGTTGACCAGGGATTGTACACAGAAGCTTCGCCTGTACAATCTAGTCAGACAGCCTCTGGTAGAACAGTGGCTTGCCTGTATGGGGAGGCTCAGGACAACAGCTGATCAGTTTTCCTGAAGCCTGCTGATCTGCTCCCATGTAAGTGCCAAGCCCTCACAAGGCATGTTAAGGCAAGTCTTTTACCTTGTTTGAAGACAATGGTGAGTTTATAGCTGAAAGATCACCTGTGGGGTAACTTTGGGCTGAAACCACCACATTAGAGACAATACCTGAATTGGGCTGTAGGCGTGCTTTATAGAGCCATGGTGCATACAACAAGCAAGAGGATCAGATAGATAATGTTTGCAAATCGCACATTCCTAAATCTGGATAAAACTAGTTGGGATAAATGTCATCCCTCCTGCTTCTCTGAGCTCAAACAGGTGATGATTGACGGTGTCTCAGGAGGATTGTTACTGAAGTCCTCCTGACAAGCTCAGAATGCTGCCAAGGCCTTTCCTTTCTCCATGAATTCTTGTGTAAGAAACACACCAAAGTCAACCACAGGGGGTTTATTTTCTGCACATTGCATGGGCTCTCTGCCCAGTTGCATTTAAACCCAAGATCCCTGAGATGATTTATCACCAGAGCAGAACCCCTCTAAGCTAAGACCCACAAAACTCTTTAGTAACCCTCCACCTACCACTGAAGAGAGGATGAGTGGAAGATCCACTCTAAGTGGTGTCAATGACCTGCAGTGGCAGGCCTGCAGCCTTTAGGTTCCACCTTTCACAGGCCAAGCCCAGAGAGCCAATATAAAGTCTGGATTAGAGAGGTAGACTTTTCCCAGAGTGAGTAGAGGCCATGGTTTAAGATGCAGTAAGCAGGGGTCGAAGGCTTCTCCCTCTTGCTTCCTTAAGGTACTGATCAGGTTGTTTTCCAGCTGCCTGTCTTTGCATTCTTGAACCCCTTTGCCTCCCCATGCTGCCACCAATCCAGCCTATCCTAGGCTGAAACCACACTTGGTGGGGTCGTAGGCAGTACTTTCAACTTCTGCCTTTTCTGCAAGTTCAAGTTCAGGTTTATTTGTCACATATAAGAAAGTATAGTTGACTTTCTTCAAACTTGTAGGAATTACAATGAGTCTTTAGACATCTTATCACATATAATCATACTCTTGGTGAAATTTGTGACCATTAGCTCTTTCAGTTGTACAATAAAACATACATATAAAACAGAATGATAATAAAGAATAAAATAAGTAACAATAATACATTAATAAATAATAAAACTATACCAGTAATAAGTAGGTAAAATAGTCTTGAGGCAATTCTTAGGCACTATCCTCATTTAGGGCCCTAGTGGCCAGAAGGTAGAAGCTCTTCCTGAGCCTGTCAGTGCCGGCCTGGTGTATCAGTATCTTCTTATAGACCACAGTGCGATGAAAAAGACATTATCTGTGTGGTTGAGATCCTTAACAATCTGCCTAGTCTTAGTCTTACACTACCCACTGTAAATGTCTGTCAGGCCAGGTAAAGCTTTGTCTACAATATGTTCAGCTGAACAAACCACTGTTGTCAGGGCCTTGCAGTCTTGTCCTCCTGTTCCCATTCCAGGCAGTGAAGTTCCCCGTCAGGGTGCTCACTGGTGCAGGAGTATAACTACGATGTACCTCAGGGGGAGTGCAAGATGGAGATGGCTAACCACACAGATTTAACCGTTGCTGGGGTTATGTAATTTGTTAGTATTGTTACGGATAAAGAAAAAGCATTCAGTGGGTACTGTTGGCAAATACTCTCAATAAGAGAAAGTACTAAAGTATTAAGTAGTGTTAAGTACCTAAAACAAAATCAGTAGATAGTAGTAACAAAAGACCTTCAACATATGATCAACTGAATCTGGTCAAAATTAGTTCCACTCCCCTTTTAATTATTATTAATTTGATATATTATTTTATTGCATTATTACTGTAATTACAGAAAGCTACTTAGGAAATTAAATTCTCAAGGCACCTGTTTTCTGTTCTGCAGCATAAATAAATTATTTTATTAGCAAAATAAACTTTGTGCAACCAGCGTCTGGTCATGTGGACTAGGGTAGATACTAGTTGAGTCTAATGAAACATACTAGAAACAATTTTAAGCATACAAACCAAATGTAGTTATCTTAAAACTGTGGCCAAACTAAGCAAATCTGAACTACATTTTGTGAGATGGAGAGTCAAAATTGCACATGCCAGAGTGCTCCAGCACATAGCCAGTGATTCACCATCACTATCATGATCTGAAAACAACACAGAAACAGAAAGTAAATGTTTAAATGGATCCTTGGTGAGATCGATACACAACAGTCAATTAATTAAAAATAAATTAACTTAGTTATTTCTAATGTGACAATTGTAGTCAGATGTCGGGACACCGACTGTCAGAATACTGTTACATTCTTCAAAACAAATTTAGCTCTGTTAAATAGCTGGTTTGTAATTTTATTTGCTTTACCAACCATTCTGAATACATATGATATGACCATAGCATGCGCAATATTTCATAAATAGGTCATTAAGAACTGAAATGTGAACCATAGAGGTGACTATTATTTCTTATAGCACTATATAAATTAATCCTAGGCAGGTGGAATAGAAACAGATCCATTTTTGTAAAAGCACACAAGCAAATTTCCCTGACATGTAAAGTATACACGAACCTGTCCCTTTACTCTGCTCAGACAGTTCCAGTTACTCCTGTTCTAAACATGCAATCATTTACCATCATTCAGTGACTGTTATACCAATGTGAATCTACCCATAATGGCCTATTGCATGCTAGTAGCCAAAATCAACCCACATGGGATTAACTGAACGTTAACAGGCTCACAGTCACAGTGTTCATATAGATGTGGTCCCTGATTAACAGCAGTGAAGCTGGCTTAGAGAAGGATGATTACTTGCATCAGCCATGCAGGGAAATAGTTTGACTGTGATGGGATGGGTGAGTTGTTTATACTCTATGTCTATGTATGGTTGGGCTTTGATGGCATTTTGTGGAATCTGAATTGAATGAGCTTATTGAATCAGAATCCTTTCAAATTCCTTATCGAATCTAGTTGTTGAAGAGCCTATTTATTGCTTACAACCTATACAAGTTGAAAATACGAACCTAACACATTGAAATAACAGGTACAGCCTACTGATTGAACTCTTCTTCAAATGCTACTTAATCCAAATAGCAGAAGTTTTAATTCAGAAATATTAAGCTGATCATCTTCCCCTTTATCTTGACACAATGCTTGACACAATGTTAGGTTACATCAACCCCAACCATCATTTTGTGATGTTTGACTTCAACACAACCTTAACCCACTTTGAAGTCTAACCAGCAATTTCTTCAAAACCATAACTTTAGTTTAAACGAAAACTATAGTTTATTACAACTTTGGGCTCAAGACTCAAGACTCAAGAAACAAGAGTGATCAGATGCACAGAAAGGTTGGTTACAAACCAGGAATAGTCAAATTTATTTGGAAAATAAAATGAAGCCTAATGGTCAAATGATTAATCAAACTGTCGGTTGTAAACATTTATCAGTTTGCAGACCATACTCTGGTTCAAGTTATTGTACATGGTTGAGTTGTTTCTTCAGTTTACAGCCTCCCTGATCATCTGATTGCTTATTTTTGTTGCCATAGTCATAACCAGTAGAGCCATTTGGAAAGTTCGATGGAAAACGCTGTTTAATTCACACAAAAATGGCTTATAAAGGCAACAGTTTACAAGTTTTATTTTGGCCTCTTAGCAAGTAACTTAAGACAATTTTGTCAACTGGAAAAAACAGTAATCAATGCCAGCTGATATCAGGAGGCTGATACACTGATGTGAAGCAGCGAGGAGAGAGAACTGATTCGATAAGAAATTTGTAATTTATCAACCAAGAACAGATTTTCAAAGCCCAACCCTAACTCTATGGTTCCTTAAAGATGTATTATAGATTCTGGCTGAGACATATTACTCTTTATTCTTATTTCCATAGTTATTGAGCAGGATGAGCGTATCGCTAAGCACGTTAAAGCTAATCCTATCTAATACTGATAAGTTTGCTGCTATGAAAATAGAAACATCCCAACTGTGTATATTCTGTTCATGCTAAGGATTAAGAGTTCATACTGCTAACATGCATACCAGCAAGACTGATATTGACAACACCTGAACTGCTAACAGCCACTGTGTTCATGTAGAAATGCGGTGAACCTGGCGGTGTTAAAGTTGAACGAGCAGGGGCTGCTGGACAAACTGAAAAACAAGTGGTGGTATGACAAGGGAGAATGCGGCAGCGGAGGAGGGGAGAGCAAGGTTAATACACACACACACACACACACACACACTAAAACACACAAACATGAAGGTAACATTGGGTTATCAGGTGTAAGAAGAAAAAATAAGAAGACGAAGGAGCACAGTAATAACGCCACATGTGAACACAAAAGGTAGCAATGTTAGCAAAGCCAAGCTGTAAGCTTTCACTGTAATGAATGTAAATGAATACTCATATATAATACCTAGAGATATTAGATTAAGTAGTTGCTGATAAGCATCACCAACATGTAGCATTGTTGTCTGTGCTGCTTCCTCCACTGATGTGTTGCACCCTGTTTGGTTGAGGTCAGGGTTAGGGCAGGCTTCAGGGGCAAGGTCAGGGTCAGGAGACCTCACACCAGATGGCAGCAACAGTGCAGGGAAAGGGCTGTCGATAAAGAGTTTGTGCAGCCTGCCCAAACTCCGTTTATCAATGGCTCTGGCCTGGAAGAATACTGCTGCTTAAAAAGCAGAAAGGCTTTTCACCGCAGCGCCTCTCATTCTCTGTCTCAGGGGCCAAACAGAGGGGCCCTTAGAACACAGGACCTTTTAAACAGCCTCATCCACTTAACCCCCGTAAGTCAATAATCTGTCCTGGGCAGACATGTTTTGAATTTGGCAATGGATGGAGAGATAACTTCAAAATGTATAAAACTCTCTTGCAAAATGAGCTAATTACATATTTCAGTATGTGTCTTTAAATTTCAAGTATTGCAAAAGATTTTAAAGCCAAGCTTTAATGTATCATTCCTAACAGATGGCATTCCTTCAAATAACAAACATTAGTGGGCCCTGTCTTGGTTCCTAGACCAGAGTGTGAGAATCGCTGACCCACTAATAACATAAGATAACATTGATAATGATGTTATTTATGTTATTCCCATTGAAGAGTGCCAGTAAACCTTGCCGTATTGAAACTGAATGAGCAAGGGACCCTAGACAAGATGAAAAACAAGTGGTGGTACGATAAAGGAGAGTGTGGCTTCAAGGACTCCACCAATAAGGTTAGTTGTATATGTCTGTGGATGAATCAAACACACTGTCTGTTCACACATTTAACATGCACAGTAATCTTGGTTCTGTATGTATCAGGGAAAGAAAGAATATTTGCACTGTTTCTCACTCTAGTCCTTTATGTCTAAAAGTGAAGTAGACTTAAAGTTAGTACAGGTTAGTTACAGTAATGCCAAGGACACTGTCAGGTTAAAGCATGGAGGTTCAACTGTCAAACAATAAGTATAATGCTGATAAGAAAGAAAAAAGTGGTGTCCTGAAAACAGATCGTAATTCAGAACCATTAAATCCACTGTGTGTTAGCTGTTCGTGTGTGTGTTCTGGCTGTTTGTTCAAAGTTCAGTTATTCTGTCTGTCTGTTTTAACATTTAAGTTAAAGTCTATATGGACAGAGTGACAGTATTGTCTGTATAGTAAGAGATGGAAATATTGATGCATTTACATTACTCACACAATATATACACAGAAATATGATACATTGCTCCATGTGATATTGAAATGGAAACCATGTCTGAAGTATAAGGACTTTTAGTCAGAAAAAAGAAAGCTTTTTTTTGTTTGTTTGTTTGTTTGATTTGTTTGTTTTAGTTTCCCCATTTCCAAGGGTTTAGGCAGACCCCTCAGAGGGAGCTGGCCTCTTTAAGGGAATGAACTGCTCTTAACCTTGAACAGCCTGCAGACCTTCAGGAGGCAGGATGTTCACTACAGGATGAAGCACCCTCATTATATGTATTACCTTTAGATTTGTTTAGATCTTTTTATTTATTTATTTCCTTGACCCCTTGGAAAATCTGCTTGGAGCTTTGAGATAAGATAAGATAAGATAAGATAAGATAAGATAAGATAAGATATACCTTTATTAAGGTAAAGTGTGATTAAAGAGAGTAATGCAATTAACAATAGTAGATTCAACAAGGCTTTGTAAACCGTGTACACCAAACTAATATCTGCTAATCATTACTGAAATGGTACTCAGCGTTTGTCTGTATCAGTATAATATAATATATTGCAAGAGTCAAAGTAACTATTAACATAATGTAGCATGATATGGTACATTATGATATAATATTGGACATGAGTATAAGGTGACTAATATAGTACAGTATAACATCATATACTGTATAGAATAATGCAAAAATATAGCACAATATAATCAGTGTCAAATATAACATGTTATCTTATGGTGCAGTAAGTATCACAAAAGAATATACAAAAATAATATAATAATATATTAACAAGTAACAAGTAAACAAACAACACTCAACCTTGAATTGAATGTAAAATACTAGTATAAAATAAAATCAATGGAGATCCACCAGAATTAAGTTCATGTATAAATGAACCAAAGATATAGCATAAAATGAATATATATCCATTCTGCCAACCATAGACTGTGCAAGAAGTCACCCATCAGTCATGTTCCCTCAGTCCCCAGCACCATGCTGGTGCAGTAACCCCAATCAATACCCAGAGATGTCCTACACAGACATCTGTTTTTTTACAGATATGGCAGAGAGCAAATCGGAGATCAGACATATTGGATTTATTGCTGGTGTAACCAACCACAGAGTATCATTTATAGCATTATTAATTAACTTGTTTGTTCAAAGTTTTTACGCTGTTGCCGTCTACATGGGAGGCAAGATTGTTTTTACCCTAGAAAGGGACATGGTGATGAGAGCGTACTCTGAATGACATATTGTCAAACTGATGTATGGTCAGATCAGTCTCTAGGTGGTGATATCTGTCATAAAAAAGCCTGTCAGAGCACTGGACAGTTTCAAGAGGAGACAGAGGCCACCTGGCCAGTGCCACCTGTAATATTACTTTATCTTATGGAGAGAAAAAACTTACCAGCCATTCAGAAATAAAGAAAATGTTCTTCATAGCTAATTTGTCAGTAAAGATTGTTTTGAGAATGTGTTTGCTGGATATTCTGAAACTGTATTTTTTTGTCTGACATGAAGGTAAAATCTGCTCTACAAAGATGTGAGATCAAGAAAGACAGTAGAGTCCTTACTGCATGATAATGGAGAGAGAGGATATTCAGCTTGAATGCACAGCATTAGAGAGCCAGGTGTTAAAATGCTGACACCAAATTGCAGTAATGAAAAAAACATAGGTGCATATAAACACATGTAAGCATGAGCTGTGATGCATAAGACACACTCACCTGCCTGGCCGTTTGGTTGATTAATGCCTGTGATGCTCCTTATGCCTCTCCACACCTTGCTGGTGTTATTGTGTCGTACTCTGATCTTAATCTTTCTCCTGTATGTATCCTTGCTCCCCTTGATCTTAATCCTAAACTATCCATGAATACAGTTGAACTAATCCCAGTCCCCAGTTCTGCAGGCCCGTTTTTTTTTTCTACTCAGGCTGGCCTTGATGTTTGTCCTGTGATGCAGTGCGAGAGCCCTTAAATATTCGTATCTTATTAAAACACTTGTATCTGGTGCAGCACTCAACAAACTGTATAAAGTTTGTTTGGGTGTTGGCAAGAGTCATGTGGACAGTCTCCAAAAGGGGTCAACTAATTTTTCAGTGTCAATGCTGACAAAGATTATTAGTAATGAAGCAGACCAATAAGTTGTGTCAGTTGTGTAGACAACTGATATATGGAAATAATTTACATTCTCAGTGGTGAAAGCAAGGCTGACATTACTTTTGCTGAACGTTAATTCACTTGCTACCACCATGTTACCATCGGATACATATAGCACGAAAATCCTGTAGGCTCTGACTTTGGGCATTTTTAGTGGTGTAACTGAGAAACTGGGCATGCTGGTCATTATGTTTCATCTGGGATCTTTAACTTTTTGCAGGTATTTTAGTGGGTGTTAGGGTTAGGAGTTGCTCCCTGGTGTAAATAAGCACACTTGTCCCTTAACTGCTGCCACTTACTTAGCTGATGGAAGAAAGAATCATGAACACCAGATGTGCAGGAAAAAGTTGCAAGAACTTTGCAGAGTGTATTATGTGCACTTAGCTTAACTATACTGACTAACTTAGAACTGAAATAAATACAATACAGTAAAAGCAAAATTATATGATTGTAAATTTGCTTCTCTGGATGGACTGCTGGAAACAGTTGAACTAAATTGATTAATTGCAGCGAGTCTCCCCTACGGTGCAGTGGCACTTTTGACACTGGTGGGGAAGTTATGATGGAGATCATTTTCAGACAGTCCTTTAATTGCTTAATTTCAGTCTGTTGAAGCCCACTTTAGAGTTGTTGTGCAATGTAATTGGACCACAACTGATCATTCATGTACTATTTGCTACATCATTATTTAATCACCTATTTGTTGCCTGAAGTGAATATAAATTCTTTTTACTGATATTGAAAGTGAAGGTTTTACCAAATGTGGTTGTCTCCATCCAGGTTTTAAAATTAATGAGATCATTTGCACAAAAAAGCTTAGATAGAAACATGGCTTTGTGTTTCCCCATCACATATTTTGAAAATAAAATCAAGCATCCATCTACATGAATGAACTGTCTTGAACAAATTTTCACTACATTAGGTGAGCCTGTACTAGCTGAAACTAGCCAACTTGCCAAATCAGACTAAACGACGTTGGGGTTTGGTCTAACTGAATTGGAGTTACATCAGCCACTAACTGAACGTCGCCTGCTCTCCACCTAGCAACGTAATATCTTCAAGGCAGGGAGTGAGGCAGAGGGAACGTGTAACCTTAAAGTTAGGTGAAACACTACGGCCTTTGTCCACAGAAAGCATCAAAATCAACAGAATGCAAAGTTCCATTGAGCTTCATTAAGGAGCAAGTCAACACCAGCTGAAAATGCAAATGTTGGAAAGAAACCCCAGGTTATGGTATTATTACTGATGTTGCAGGTGTGCTTTAGATCATCTGGGGAAACCTTTGGCTTGTTTACAACCTATCCAATTCTCTGACTGTTCATTGTTGTTGCCCCTTAGAAACTGTTTTTAGTGAAGCTGCATTCTGTGATTTCAGGAGTTACTTTGTTAAGTAGATTGTTATTAGACCTCATTGAAATGATGGCCATAGCTGTTCATAGAGCAAATCTGAGAGTCACACTGGATGGTACTGAGTAATTTAATAACTTTATCATGATGGTCATCAACTTCAAACACACATACAGCACATACAAAGGTACACACTGATTAACACACAGACAAATTGAAAAGGGCAAGAATGTTTAAATGTGTTCAGGTCAGATTTAGCGTAGTTGTCTGTGACTATGTACTGTCCTAATCTAAAGGTCTTGCATGTATTTATGAGGTGTCAACTGTGTGCAGATGGCAGGTTCAGTTTAATGCTACAGAATGGAAAAAATGAAGTAGTTCACTGGTAGCGTGTTACTCATTACATTTAGCTATTAACATAAAAATACCCCACTTACACTTTTCTTTGGGTGGCTGTCTTCTTTCTTTTCCCTCTGTATGTGTACTAGGAGAAGACCAGCGCTCTGTCTCTTAGTAATGTAGCAGGAGTCTTCTACATCCTGGTTGGAGGTCTGGGTCTGGCCATGATGGTAGCGTTGGTAGAGTTCTGCTACAAGAGCCGTGCTGAAGCCAAAAAAATGAAGGTACGTTATCTTTTCAAATACCAGTTTTAATTTTAATTAACTTTCTATTTTACAATAACGATATAATTAGTGTTAATATAATATTATTGATATTAAATCTGCTACATGTAGGATTCTCACTAAAAATATGATCTGAATCTGAATCTGTATGATGTGTAAAGATACAAGACAAGTGAACAAATGTCATCCAGTCACAAAACCAGTAAAGCTAATGCGATGTGTATTGCACTTCTATATGTTTGAATTTCTGACCTCATAGAAGTGAATCCAGTGTAATATAACAAATAGTATGCCATTATTTTTTATGATACAGTCCATGTTGTAAGGTGACATTCAGGTACCAGTTTATTAGGTACACCTTTATGGTCTTTTTTTTACATTTTAGATGGTGGTGCAGTTGAAATGTATTGCTATATGTTTTAAACTGGGATAGTGAGTTTGTGATATTTAGACCACTCAGTTAGATCAATAAGGGAATAAAAGGTGATAGAGATACCCCTCAATATAACATAGTTCAACAGCACCTCAGCCTACAGCTTCCACGGTAATCATGAAGTTGAAAAAATACCTCTCTAAGATAAAAAATGAACATTGGAGCCTTCATAAGGTTGGATTTTTGCAGGGCTGTTGAAATAGCCTGTATTAGTTTTAGTTTGTATGTGTGGGCATCTTAATCCAAATGCATACCAGATGCAAGATCTCAAAAACAATCTCAACTGTGTAAGCACTGAAGCATCAGTCCATTCAATCTACATTATTTTGAACTGCCTGTAAAGTCACTGTCCTCAATATATCCTTAAATTTTTTTTTTGATTCTGCTCACCTAAGTTTTATATTTCCGTAGTGAAACTTGAAAGGTCATTGTGAAACTGGCCCTTAATGATTATCGTTGACAAAGTTATGTTAATTTGTGTTATTGTTGTAAATTCTGTTTTCTTATTAGTTAGAGTAGATGAAGGTCAGATCTTTACTCCCAGTCCATGGAGTACTGTGTATGCTGATGAGTGGAGTTAACAGCTGCTGCAGTGAATTTGTTGTTTTAAAAACAACAAACGACTTCACATGAGCAGTATTGTTAATAGCTGTATCATACACTTGAGTCTGATATTTCACATTCTGGTTCTGTACACCCAGACAGATGTTTCTATCCTCTCACTCTCTGTGTATCTACTATGGCTATGACTAATTATGGGATATGTGTCACACTTCATATCAACTCAAGGTCCCCTCTGTCTTTATCAGTAAATGGAACGCCCTCAGTTGTCATAAGTGTGGAGCGTCAGTCATGTAATAATAAGTAGTAGAACACTGTGGGAGTTTTTAAACTTTGTGTCTATTAAAAGATGGTCTCAAGTGTGAGATGTGAATGTCTTCCTTGATCTGTCTCCAGCTGTCCACTGACTCCTGGTTGATGACAATTGGCCCCTTCCCAGTTGATGCAGTGAGACAGCTGATGCTGACTGTTTCCAGTGGTCATTCATTGTCTTGTTGAGGGTCCTTGCAGTTTCCCTGATGAAGTGTTCCCTGCAGCTATTCTGTGTGATCTCATGATGATGCCATACATCACTCCAGTCTTCCTCTCAACCTTAGATTACAGCTGACAGAAGGTTATGGATACAAAACAAACTAAGCTATAAAGCGTTCAGTTAAGAAGGCGGTACCACAGCTCTTGTTTTAACTTGGTGAAGTTTGTTTTTTTTTATCCATAAATAAATGTCACCATTACATATATTTGTTTCATGTACATTTAATGTTACAGCTGTTGGAATACATATGTAACAGTTTTTTACATCATTAACTGTGTATTTCTTTTGCAACATATAACACAGGGCATTGTTGTCATTGATTTAATTTGCATCTAAATGAAATGCCCCTTTTGTAGCTCAGTCACACAAAGTACTGGGGGATCAATTTCAGCCTGGGACTTATAAGGCATATAAAGACTATAAAAGACATATAAAGATTTTGTTCTAACTTCATGATGTGCTTTTTTGTAATAATAGACAGATCACAAAGTTTTTTGTTCACTGTGTCACCGTGTACAACAATATGTGGTATTCATATTGTTGTACATGAGAGTATAAAGGTTTCCTAAACTCTGACACTTTATGAGGCAGTTTGTCTGAGCCTGCCCAAGCATTCAAATGTGTGTTAAACCGTCTGTTAAATCCCTATTCCGTGGTGCTCTTGACTTCTCCATTACCTTGGGTCAGTGAACCTCTGGGTCCAAATTCCATCTGGGTGCTTGGCCACTTTTACACTTGCTTGCAAGCCTGTTTCATTTACTTTTGAAAATACAGGATACACTTTTATTATAAGAAGGGAATATAAGAAGGATCACTGATATGGTTTTAACATCACTACATTTGTGACTAATGTACAGTATGTTTGGTACTGTTTCTCATCAATGATATTATCTTATTTACCATGACTGATGCTTAAAGAAGCACAAGTAGCATCCCATAGGCAATTAGATGGTGGTGCTACAGAAGCTGCGACTTCAACCACATCATGAAAAGCATATTCAGTAACATCAGTAGATCCTTTTGTGGATGTACTTGCTTTTGCTGCTATCAGAGTGCAGCTTGACATTTCCTTTTCTTGACTACAGACTCTGGCTTCTGTTTACCAAATATATGTCTCTCCTCTGCCTTAATGGTAATGTCTTTACTGCCACTCTTGGACCTTAACCTTTAGTTAATTAGTCAGTCTGTTTTGAACTTCCCTTCATACATTATTTTACTCCTTGTTACTCCTTGTAACTCTCATTCCAGTTCAGATCAGGTTGCATGGGCTTTTATGACCAGGAACCCCAATGCTCCTCCTGTATTTGAGGCTTGAATCTCAGTGAGATTAGGTCTCCTTGCCAGTGCCATAACAGAGGCTTTCAAGGAAAATTCTGAGCAGTGTGATGTCTTTATAAGTGGACCACAGTCTCCAGTCATGATTAAAAATTGGTCACCATTACATTCTTTTGTCTGCCAGATAAAATGCAACATTAAAAGACATGTGCTAACTAAGATAGTCCAACAACTAAGAACCTTCAGGTTACAATTCCATGGAGCCACCTCTGATTCACTCAGATGTCCCTGTCCTCTCCCTGGATGTGGTCAGGTGTTGCTGTATTTGTTATTGGTTTATAGCTAGTTGATGGTAGTCACTTTAACTTCAAACTAATCACACCATTGGATTTAATGGGTCTATCAGCCTCCCCCACCACTTGATCCCATTCACCAGGTGGGGATCAGTTGACAGCTCTACTTCACTCTTCACCAGTGTGTCCAAGGCATATGGCCATACAATCATATACATTATTTTGAATAATGCAGCCTAGCTCAGAATATGCAGATTGGGAACTGTTCTTGAAGCCTGGGAGGAGAGATCACTGGTGAGTACCTGGTAGCCAGGTCTGTGCCGGGCATCTCCCATATGGGCCAGCCATTTGCAAAGCTGAACACTGGGGATTAGCTGGCAGATTAAGGTGATTACCCTATATTGCAAAACCTGGCTCCTGGGATGTTGAATTTAGCAAGTAATAATTACAATTTTGGTTAAATTTTTTTGGGGGGAATGCATTGTTTTTTTTCTTCATTTGTCTTTACTTTTGCTCTCTTTTTTTTCTTTCCCTGCTAATTATTCCAAGTCTGATTATAATTATTCTGCCTATTTGACTTGGAACCCACTTGGTTTGGAGTGCACACACATGCAGTTGTGATTTACTGTTAAAAAGTACCTTGAAAAACCATTCTCTCTCTCTCTCTCTCTCTCTCTCTCTCTCTCTCTACTGTATTGCAAGTCCTTACCTCTTTTGTAGTTTGTACTATTGGTGCTATCAGTACTCAAACTATTGTTGTCACTCCATAGAAAAATAATGGTCACACAGCTAGAGTCATCGTTGTTCCATAAGCACACATCGGTATGGTAATAACAATGACTTTATTTTTGTTATGAAGGTGGCAGCCAACACCTTGTCGTCCCCCCAGCACACAGGAAACTACACACACACTCTGTCTTCTCCTCAACATGCCCCCAACTTCAACCTGCTGTCCCCCAGCCACCAGCCAAACTACGCCACCTATAAAGAGGGCTACAACGTTTACGGCATTGAGAGCGTCAAGATCTAACACGGGTAGGAGAGTGATGATTGATGGCTAAAACTTTCCTCACCTCACAGTCATAGACAGTTTTTAGATAATTACATTTTAGTTGACATTAATAATGCCACAAAACAATAATTCAAACTACAGCTGCATTCATATTATGGTGGTGCATTGCAGCTTCAATGGCAACGCTCATGCTTCCCCTTTCATTTTCATTTTCATTCTTCCCAACATTTACCAAATTTCCTCCTGGGATAAATAAAGTATTCTGATTCTGATTGATTTTAATTGTATTTGATGGCCATTAAGATAAGTGGCTTGTTTTGCTGGCTGTTACTGTAAAACATCTCCAGGAAGTGTTTGTTACAACTATCAAAAAAAATGGCAAAGTCATAGGGAAAATGAATAGTCAGTGAAAACAGTATTTCTATTAAAAAGAGAAATTGAGAGTGACAAGTATGACTCATCATAATTATGGTGTGAAAATGTGTGTTATGCTGAATATATCACATCAGCCATTATAATACAAGTACTTTTCTCCACCTTTAATTAGCCAATAACCTATCATCTATCATCTGTCATTTATTGAGACCCTACTGTTCTCTCAAGTACTTCACTCACTGCAATAGCCTTTTATTAAAACACTGTATGGCATCTTCACAATAAATGAAAAGATTTTTCCTCCAAGGATAAAGAAGGGATAGCCAGAGATGAAAGTGTGATGTCAAGTTTTAGTATGGCTGCGCTTCAAATCTTGTTTCTAGTTTACCAATAGCGGTATTACATGTAAGGCTAATTAGTAATATAACTTTGAAATGAAAGCTTTGAAATGAAAAAACAAAAATGAATTACTTATGCTTCAATAATATCCATGTATATGCAATCAGATGCTTATTAAAATTGTCACAACAATGAGAGTTGCCACTGAGGCTGGTTGGCTTCCTGAATTATATGATTTATATTCAGGTAATGATGTGAATGCAGAAGTTCCTTCACAATCAATAGTAACATGCAGACCATAAGGTATCTGGTCAAAACTGTGTATGGCTGTGAATCTTCTTTCCTTTGTTCATTCATTGCCCAAGCTTGCCCAGCTTGCTCACTTGCTCCTTTATCCCTTTTTTAATCACCCCTCCTCTTCTTCTTCCCTTTACCATTTCTCCCACCTTATCTGCACTCTTCTGTCCTCCTCTCCCTCTTTTTTCCTCTTTGCTCCTCCCCTCTTTTCCGTGTCTTCTCACCCACTTTTACTTTTTTCCCTTTTTCTTTACCTGATCCTCACTGCTTCCCCTCTCTCTCCTCCTCCTTTCTCACTTTCTAGCCAATCATCCTCTTTAATTGACTGACTCATTGGCCAATCACCCTCATCTGTCTTAATGTCAGCTTTTCATGAGGCAACCCCATTATTTCATTTTAATGATGGGATGGTTTGGACTGGTAGCATCATCAAACACTGGACACCCTGGTATTACACTTGTATTACACACAAATGTAAGTGTAATACAACTGTATTACAGTGGTAAATACCACTGTTCCCTTTCAGTCAGTTTACTCAGTACAGCACATAAAGAATGGGATTTCAAACCCCTACATGGCCTGGCTGAAGATCATGCCAAAAAAGCAGATGACCTGTGCTGACACATGTAAGGCCCAGTCTGCACATTTAAACTTCAGTGACCAAAGTGTTTTCACAGTTTTTACGCCCTTCTACCCAATAGAGTTTGCTAGCTTCAGCTAGTTAGCTCAGTATATTATTAGTAAAGATGTGACCTGGCTCAGAATCAGCTAACATGTTTCAGCGGCAGCAACAATGACCTCTGTGGTTAGTTGGCTGCTAATTATTGGGCACTATTGTTCCAAACTTAACTGCTTGGTCTTGATTGAGGTTAGTCGAGCTTGAGTTGGAGCCCTCCAGGAGCATCAGCCAATGGCGCTTTGAGCTTTTGGCCTTGAGGCAGAAGCTGTCGAAGTTGACTAAGTTTTTTTCCCCCTCTCCTCTTCCTCTCCAAAAAAGGCTTAGGAAATTCCTTCCCCTGTTTCCAGACTTCATGTAGGAGTTCACTTCAAAATGGAATAAACAACTACCAACCTGTATCTCAGTACGCTGCTATGGTTGGTATTTACATCAAGATGGAGCTCAAAAAGTGGGTTTAGTCAGTCTGTCAGCTGTGGAGCGATTTATGGCCTCTCTGGAACCTTCTGATAATCAGGGGGCAACAGCTAGAAGAAAATTACCAGGAGCTGAGAGGCTCCGTTTAGGCCCTTTACTCTGTCCACAGGCTACAAACTAAAGAGGTGATGTGTCTGGTGAAGCTCAGAATACAGGTGCTCTTAGTAAGTGTATTGATGGTCTTACTCAACAAGATCAGGATCACCACAGACTACAACCCCTTATACAGGTTTTAGATGAAAATTTTCTCAGGTGACCTTACAAAGTGTTTCTACAACTTAGTTTTCTAGTGGGCCCTTCTGTTCATAAACAGTGCTTATAGTTATAACACAGCAAGTCAAATAAACTCAATAAAACAAAATTAATTAAGTAATGCCATTCTTCACTTAGGGCAGATTTCCAAGTCAGTTTTTGAAGTGACACATGCACAAAGGATTAAAAGTTTCAGGTATGACCACCATGTCTGTGGCAACTGTGTCAACAACACAGTCGTTGGTGGGGTCAGTATTGCAGTTCCCCTTCCAAAGCTGAATGAAGATTGTTACAGCCTCAATTTAGACCTGCAAATGCCTTTCTTGTCACAGAGGGTGAGTATTTGTTGATCTGCTTACCTCCAGGGAGGATTCAAACTGCCCTGTCCTTTTTTTTTACAAAATCATTTCACAAAATGATGTAGGTCAGGTCTAGTGTTCCTTAATGGGACATGGGACATTGTTGCATGAACGTCTATGATTTCTTTCATACAAGACTTCAGTCCGTGGAGTGCCCAAGGATACTGCCTCTGTGTGGTGTTTAGTGGCTTTAAGCTCCTGAACTTCCTTTTGCATCTGACGAGGAAAGAGGTTTCATACCTTATGTGCTGTACAAGTGACACACACCTATACACAGCACTGAAAGGTTCCTTTATGGGACCATGTATTAGTCAATCTGACAAGGAGCAAAGCCTGGTCTAAGCAGTGACTTCTCCTTGCTTGTATCAGCAACGATATTCCATTGCCTCACGGTGTGAGGGCACACCAGGACACCAGGGACAAGGGCAATGTTACGAGAGTTTCTAAAAGACCTATCAGTGAGTGGTATTTGTGTAGCAGCTTAATTGGGTTGATTTTATTTGTGAAGTCAAGTGAATTTTATTCATATTGCTCAGTCTTGCAAATTTGCCTCAAGGGGCTTTATGACATACAGCACACTCTGTCCTTAGACCCCTAATTCAGATAAGGAAATCAGGAGTAAATGAAGAAAACTTCAGGGAATGGGAAACCTTCTCCCTGTACGAACAGACATGCACTAGATGTGTCTACAGAGCACAACCTGTACAGAAGAACCATTTGTTGCAGGATGCTCTTTAGAGGCCTCGTGACCCAAACAGCTACTGTCAACACACACTCTTTATGTTATGTCTCGCACAGCAACAGAAGTTCTAGATCGTGAGTTTTACCCAGAAAGTTTTGGAAGTGCACAAGTTGTCGTCTATCAACCAAAGCATGCTAGTCGGCTTAGCAGGGTTAATCACATTCAATGGATTAGTGTCAAACTCTATGCCGACATTGTTCAGCTGAAGTCGGGTATGTCTGTGGAAACACTTCAAACATGTCATTCATGAAGGCATCACCCGAATGTGATTATTAGCGGAACTTCAAAGTTTTTCTCCCCAGGCTTCTCACTGTAGAATGTATCTCATATTATATGTGTACCGAATGAATCAACTGAAAGGGAATAAAATGATGACTTTACTCTCTGTTTCCTGAAGGAGAGGAAAGGGGTACGTCACCATACAGCCTCAGAGCTGAGCATGATGACAAGCAGCTATCAAACTGAGGTATTATATGTGCAGATGTTGACTGCACAAAAATCTGATATCATATACTCCATGCACTGTGCCTTTATCTCTCCTTCAGGGAACTAAAGCTATAGTCTGCCATACTTGAGCACACAAACATAATCTGATACATTGCTTCTATACACATTCTACATTCATTCGTTATGCAATATAATGCCACAGTGTGTTTTGTTGGTAACTTCAGGAAATGTTGTAGAATTTAAAATAATTACATTTCTGTCTTTCTCTTGTTCCATATGTGTGTATGTGGTTCTTTGTGTGTGTGTGTGTGTGTGTGTGTGTGTGTGTGTGTGTGTGTGTAGTGTATAAAATGGGTAAAATGCTCATGGTGTATTTCATTTTATATTGCAAAAAGTATACTGAGCAAGTTATTAGCAAAATTTCTGGAAATTAATGTTGTAAGTTTTTAATATTTATGGATAAAATATTGGGAATAGAAATTTTGCCAGCGCATTTTTGCAGCTCAATCTGCCTATGACAAATAACCCTTTCAAACACACTCCTACTCAATGCACTGTGGACCCACGTTTGACCCAGAAATATGAGACAGCTGTCATCCTGCTTCTTCTGAGGCTCCAGTTTGTAGTGTATTACAATACATTTCACTTATAAACCTTAGAATTACATAGAATAATCATCTGATAAAACTCATGTTTTCACCTCTATGTCTGTCCATGTGTTGTCTCCCTCTTTTGTGATCACCCATGTGTGTTTGCTTTTTGTTTCTCTCTCTCTCTCACTCCTTTTTTTCTTGGCAGTTAAGATGAAAGATGTTTGAAACTCTGTATCATTTCATCATTTACGGGTCCTGGTAGCAGCAGCACTTCACATAAGCCAGACACCCTGTGACCTGTGTCAAACACTGGTCTGGAGCAGGGTCAGCACACGTCCAGTGTGGGATTGATCTGTGTCACTGTGTCGGTCTGAATGGAGTTTAAATATCACAGCAAAGGGTTTCAGTGTAAAGGTATAAGCAACTGTCTTTGCAAAAACTTTTTAAGACTGTGTTTCACACACTAAGAATGATGGAACTTGAATATGGTTTGAGTCTGAAAGTACTGACTGAAGATCCAAAAACATGGAATAAAAGATAGTCAAAGCTGATGACACCACTCTGAATTTCATTTAATGACTGGTAATGTAGGTCTGAGGCACACAGGTCACAGGTCACTATCCAGTGATGAAATCATTGGAAATACTTTCAGGAAATATGCTATTATGCTTTCTTTCTAAAACCCAAACCTGTAAAGCTCGCTAATAAACACATTGTATCTAATTTTTTATTTGGCACACGCACATCTATAATGATGGTAAACTATCGTATTTATCTACCATGTCACACACTTTTGAATCCCGCCTGTTGTTCTCAACACAGATTTGCTAACACTCTTCCCCTGTGTGTATGGACATCTCACGTCTCGCCTGTGCTATAGCGGGGACTCTGCACAGAAGGGCTGGATGGGTGGACACACTGTTGTTCATCAAGAAATAGTTCCAGCAACTTTACATAAAACTACTAATTGCAATTTTTACATTTCTGCCAGACATCATATCAAGCTTCTCGTGTCACTTTTGGGAAGAAAGCAACTAAGCATATTTCCCAAAATAATGAGTTATGATAATGTGTTAATGAGGAGTTAAATTTTCTGTCCGAACAGATGGCCTTCTAGAAGCAGCTCTCTATCTCGTCTTGGTTTTGGTCTTAATTATTAAAACACAACATAACTTATTCTTTCTTTGTACAGATGAAATTCACAGATGCAATGCGCTCCAAAGCTCGTCTATCCATCACAGGATCGACCAGTGAGAATGGTCGTGTCCCAGTGGCTTACCTCCGTCCAGGATTACCCATGAGCCTCAGCATGACTGATCTCTCCTGACCACGCCTGAGCCAGTGCCTTACAGCCAATCGACACACATCCTCCCTTCCCCTCTGAAAGTGAATGGAAATGCTTGTCATCTCCTTCTTGTGATCTGCCCCGATTTTCAATCTGGAGTTTAGCCAATCATACCTCTCTGAGGACTGATCTCGCTCTTTCACATCTAGCCTAGAAAGACTGGACAGATGTTGTCCTCCCACCACTTGGCTGTCAGGCTTCAGCAAAGACCTGCCCACCTACGGAGTGAATCACTTGACCATCAGCGAGAAAGATGGCTGGTCATTTGCAAATTCACAAAAAACAATCAAGCACAGTGGACAGTTTTCTAAACAAACACACTCATTGTTTCGTAGATTTTTGCCATGGAGGCTCCTCTTGTATAGAAAATAAGGATAATAGTGATGCTGACTTAATGCAATAACAACATTATTCAGGGATGTGATCTAGATGTGTGGGTATAAAAGCAGAATCTTTAAATGATTGAATTGAATTGATTGTTTAAATGATTGAAGTGCTATGAACAAACACAGACGTCCTGAAAAATCACATCCGTGAAATAGTAGTAATTGTGATAGCAGATAATGATAACAATGTTATTGTTCCTAATTGTTTCCCTTATTTCTGCCTGAAAATCCCTAATCAGTAGAGACTTTTACTTGACCCAAGAGATGCATGAACTGGCGCACATGACACACACACACACACACACACACATAAAACAGTTGAACAACACACATACACAAGCCACTGGTATAAGACACATATACTATACACAGGAATGGGCAAAAAGTACCTAATAAAGTTACAAAACAAATATAATATAGTTTTAAGCCCCCTTGTGCCAGATTTAAAACCATTTGATTTTAGTTAACATTTCTGACACCTAGTGGTAGCATCAACAAAACAGTATCAAAATAAATGCCACACAGGAAAAAAATATATATATCATAATAACTTGAAAGACACTATAAACATATAAAATTACACCACTCATAGATAGATGAAATGATCAAACAAAAGCCAAAAAAACATAAATGAACAACTGCACAAGTATTCAAATACAAATATACTACTTCATTTGATAAGTTAGCATTTAGTTCTTGGTGGTACTGCTGTGCTTACATTTATACAGTATCTTATTAATAAGTAGTGTCTTTGTGAAAAGTATTACCATAAAGGACTCACAAGTTTACATTTTGTTCTCCTTTATTGGTGATAGCTTAACATTCAAAATTATTCTTGCTGTGTGAAGCACACCACTCTTCTACCATATGACAGTCAGATAGCATATGGCAAAAGAGTATCTTTACTGTTATAGATCATTTGAAGTCAGTTAAACTACTTTTCATTGTCCAGGGTTAACAATAGAATTATGATTAATTAATTCATGTAAGATATTACCCAGAGTAGGGTCAGCCACAGAACAAAACACTGGACCTGGATTTAGTCCCCATCAGTTAACAAAAGGTAGTGTTGGTTGGTGAGAGCCCTGCTGTGTATTCAGTCCTGGTTACTGCACACCTGGCTCGCAGTGGTTAATACGGAAAGTTTTGTTCGTAGGTAAAAAGATGGAACTGGTCACATAGTGTGTGTTAGCAGAAGCATGTCATAGTACCAGATGTGACAGGCCAAGGTCGAGATTGACAGGGACATGGTAAAACACAGAGTTAAGGCCTGCCAACTGCAAGTAGATTTAGATTTTTTACTGTGACAACATTTTCAGGTTCTCATCAACATGGGAGGGGTTAAATAAAATGTTAAATGAGACTTATTAAATCAGGTTGAGCTACCCTACCTAAACATAACAGATCCTATTTGTGTTCAGGTCACTTTATGTAACAGGGTAATCTGTTACATTGGACTTGCATGACACCTGAAAGGTGCCTACATACATGTTTTGTGGATAATATTTTGATCAGGGCAATGAGGGGGGGAGGACGAGTGAGGGGACAGAAATTGTGAATACATAGTAATCTGGTCATTTTGTCCAAGAAAAATACACACAACATGGCTAGTGTCAGGAAGTTTATACTGTGCATAGATTTGCTAATATCCATACTTTTTGCATTGCAGTTTATGTATTCCACTGACATGACATGTTACATGTAATCTATATTTATCTTTTAGGCAAATGACCAAGTGGGTTTGACTTGCAGCCAGCATTAAGAATGTTACTGGACTTACTGGATGTTGCTGCACTGCTCCACCTAAACACATGTTGATACTGAATGTACACAGTGCACATTCATTTGTTAAACAGGGACAACACAGATAAATCTTGTAAGAGAGGAAGAAGAAATGCATCACATAATTCATATAGGTTGTGAAGCTGAAGGTAATTTGCATTTGTTTGATATTGTTTTTCTTCAAAAGACATAATTTAATACTTTCAGTAGTCAGGAACCTGTGGAGTGTTTGATGGCCTTGGGAACTGTATTTCTGATTATGGTGCTGTCTTTTGCACTCTGGAAACTGAGAAAGGCAAAAGACATGCACCACGCTGCCATTTTAAGTTTTTCTCTTTTACAAATGTCAAATCTCATTTTGTAGTAGAATAAGAATTAGACTTTATTCAAAAACCACTGTTATTTGAAAAATGTTTTCCTTGGAATGCTGTTAAAGCATAAATAATGTATTAAAATAAGTGTATTTTATTCTCATGACATTTAAATATAACTCAAATTAAGAAATCCAGGCCTCAGAGTCACATTTAGCTCCTGTAAACCTTATAACTCCCCCCTTCTCATTGAATAACAAGAGGATCAGAAAGAAGATAAATGAAGGGCTGAAAACACTATTTGATAATTCACCCATCCGAGACATTTTCGCAAGACCTTGCAAAATTAAATGGAACGATCAGATGCACATATTTCTCAAATCACTAGATGAGATAACACAGCATCACCAATACATTATTAGAGTTATTTTGTCCAAGTTGTGCCCCTTTAAATATTTGTTCATTTAAATATAGTACTTATACATATGAGAAATCCTGCCCATCCCTGTCTATAGGTCAACACACAACAACATAGACACAAATACACATCATTGATCACCTACACAGTACATCAGCACACACTGACATACATTACCACTCATGAAACACACCTCTACCCTAACATTTGCACGCGCACATGCACATAGTATTGTCATACGAGTTCTGAAGCCAACTGGATGATGTGCCAAACTGACTGAGAACCAATCAGAGCTCTCAATGCTCAGCCAATGGCAGCTGCTGATACCTGAGCCAATAGGAGCTCTCACTGCTGTGAGGTGGACAAGAAACTGTGAACAAAAACGTTCCTTTTAATAAATATACTGCACTGATGAAGGCAATGAAGACAAGGAGGATGAAGACCAGGAGGACAAAGAGAGGATGAAGAGAGCGTTTGCATGTCACTTTGAGTTTTTTCTTTCAGATGAACTTTGCCAGCCTGAAGCTTTGTGCCTGGCTGCATTTTAGTGTTTAATAACGATAGTAGTAATAAGAATAATATTAACAATTAATTGCAGTATTAATGTGGTTCTTGTTATGTATAGTGTATGCTTTTAAGATCTCAAGTCTGCTATTTTCTTTCACCAGGAAGCTGTTATTTGTGCTGCTAGTTAGAAGCTAGCTGGCTAACTGAAAAGCTTCTACCACAACATGATAAATGCCCAAGACGTGATAAACGCCAGGTAAAGTGAAGCTGAAAATGTCAAGGTATCTGCTTCCATTTCTTCTCATGCAATGACCATATGTGATAATTATCATGAGATTTATATGGTGTTATTATCAAGTGATACTGAGTTACCACAGAATGGCTCCCAAACATGTCAACCACTAAGAGAAATGTGAAAATGATCACGCTTCACTTCTGACTTTGCCTCTGGTTTAACTTAATTTTCTATTAAACTCATCAATTTTGACCAAAATCGTGTAAGTTGCTTTTCAACTGAGAAAATTTAGCATTGGGTAAATGGAGACCCCAAAAATCTACCACAAAGTGTGTATTATTTATTGTAACGTATTACCACATACCTTAACATATTAACATATACTATATTAATAGTTTCTCTGTGGGCTGACCATTTTCAGTACAGGCCTGCCTGCAAAATGTTTGTCTTAAAAAAACACAACAAACACATTAAGCAACACATTGTTATTAGCATTGAATTATCTTGTATGGAGGAGGTGGGGTGGATAGACAGATCATTAAGAGTCTGTGAGGCTGACACAGGACAGCATTGTTCATTTTGTATTTCCTTCCAACTTGCATTTCCCTGTCACAGATAAGAGTTACAGAGCTGCAGGAATTCAAAGACACACAATGAACCTTTTCTTCATTCCACTCTGTAAAATTATTGCTGTCATGATTTATATCGCAATACCAGAATCCCATTGGACGTGCATTGTAGAGATTAATGTATCTGAAGTGACAGTTCTGTACAGAAGAGTACAGAAGCGACCTGTGACGTATTTTCTTTCTTTTACATGAGACTGGAGTTTGCATCCTGCTGGATAACAACAAGTACAGCTCCCCTGTGGAGTTTTTTTTTTTTCACAAGCAAATAAAGTTTCTGTTCACCTTCAGTATTACTCAACAAAGGCAGTGTGTGTATCCTTGAAGTCTAACAAACATGTTGAATGCATACACTTCCCATGAAAGTGGATGTTTTGAATATATTAACAGCCCTCTTCTTCCCCACCTTGCTGGTGCATTTTACAGCCACCTGTAGATCAGTGGAATTGTGTAACACCATCGGCAGGACTGTGCATCACGTCACCCACATTCTCATGTGCATGCATGTGTGTCCTGCACATGTAACAGGGAAACAAGGGAGGGGGACCCACTCATTTGGGATCTCACTCTTTCAAATTGCTCCATTGCACTAATAGTGGTTTATAACCATAATCTTTCCCTAACCATAACCATACTTAGGATAAATGTGGTGTAATTCTATATTTATCTCATTGCTAACAAAACCCACTATAAGAGAGTAAAATAATTATGTGTAAGTCAATCTTTCAATACTTTCTGACTGTCTAATCTGTTAGTGGCACACAGCTCCAAGTCCACTGGTTCCAACTGAAGAAATCTTTAAAAACACCACAAATATATAGTTTCATTTTTTAAAAGGCTTTAAAATGTCAATTTCTAGTACCAGCTCTCACTGTAGTTTTTGTAGTTCTCACTGTAGACAGGATTCCTCAGACAGGAGGAAGTGGTCGATCTGTTGGGGACTATTTTCAGTAGTGGATGGACCTACATCTGGTGCTCTTGTTTTAATGGGGCTCTATGGCTCAAGAGAATAAAAAGTATCAGGCTCTGATACAAATACAACATTTGTATGACAGATCATGAGATTTGTTGACAGGAACAGCAATACAAAATATCACTAAACATATACTTTAAGCAGTAAACATACTGTAGTTTTCATGCAAAGATATTTAAGATTAAAAACTTGACTGAATTAGTAGAATTCTACAAACTCGGGTCTGGTGATAAAGTCAGGTGATATGATGTGTCTAGATACATTTATTTTTCATTTTTAATCTAGATACAAGTGATCTTGAGTAGAACTGTACAAATTTAAATTTAGTTTTTACAGTGAGACATTTTGCATGTAAGCCAACTGACTATAATGTCAAATTGGCATTTGAGATGAAGATGTTTAATTTATGTAGTTTTCAAGGCTCACCAGACAGGTGAAGTATATATTTGATAGGCTGAGATAATATCAGTAGCTTGTCTTGTATGAATTGTGCAAACATGAGACAGGCCGACAATGTGATGCCTTAATATTTTCACAGACTGGGGTGAGATGTACTTAGAGCCCCTGGGGCTTTTGCTTCATCATCACACAGATGCTGTGTAGAGTATGAGATGGCTTTAAATAGATTTGTGTAGAACCAGTCAGATAAAACTTAAATCTTATTTCTGTACCTTCAGAAACAGAGATTTAAGGCATATGTGTGATTTGTCTGAGCCTGTTACACAATATGTGTGTACAGTATATGTTTTTAAACACAGCAGGTTCTGGATTGGAATTATTCTGTACATCAGTCCAACTCTGCTATTATTGGCAAAATGAACCTGTGGTGCTTTTTTGTCATGCAGGCGGGTGAAACACATATGGATTATTAGATATCTGAAACTAAATTAACTTATTACAAGATTAATAAATAAAAAAACATGGAAAAAAAGGATAATCTGAAATGGTAATATTTCAGTTAAGTAAGACCTATTATGTATTTTATGAAAGGAGGAAGATGTACAATAATGAAAGAAAAAAAATTTAATGATAAAAATGAAAATTACCTTTGATCATTTACTGATTTGGTGGCTGGTGATGGCAGCATTGGAGTTCTGCAGGGAGAGCCTCTACACTACGCTTCCAGGTACACACGTTCTCTGCCTAGGATTTCTCTATCAGTTCCTAATATTTGGCCCTCTTTCTCAATGTCCTCCTTGATCTGGTCTTCCTAGGACCACGGCCCAACCCAATAGTGATATTAGTGCAATAAGTGGGCTGCTTCCAAAGCTTCCTAGGTAGCCAAGTCCCTCAGGCAGCTGCTCAGGATGTGCCTCACTCTTTCCCCAGGTGTGCAGAGGCCACATGCCTACAGTCCTCATAGTGTTTGCCTCATCAGTGCCTGGTCACATTTTGTCCCATGATCATTGGCATCTGTGTAAAAGCAGTTAATGTTCATAAAGATTTGAATCTCATAAACAATTGTATGTTCACACATTCAGAAAATGAAAGCATGCATTCTTTTTTTTTTTATCCAAACACTTTTAAATTGGCTAGAAAGACAAAATAAAGAAAATCCATATGGATCCTCCATATGTGTTCATAATAATGTGCCAGTGTTTTTGTTCATTTGTAGGGGTGCTGCTCTAAATTACATACATATTATTATTATATCCCCTCCTTGAACCGCCACCTTAACTGTGGTGGAGGGGTTTGTGTGCCCGAATGATCCTAGGAGCTATGTTGTCGGGGGCATTACGCCCCTGGTAGGGTCTCCCATGGCAAACAGGTCCTAGGTGATGGGCCAGCACTAAGAGCGGTTCAGAAGCCCATCATCATGAAAAGAAGAATATCAAGGACCGTTACGCATTGCTGCCCGGATTGGCATGTTACTGGGGCCCCACCCTGGAGCCAGGCCTGGGGTTGGGGCTCGCAGGCTGGCGCCTGGTGGCCGGGTCTTTGCCCACGGGACCCGGCCGGGCTCAGCCCGAAATGGCGACGTGGGCCCGCCTTCCAGTAGGGCTCACCACCCGCAGGAAGGTCCATGAGGGGCCGGTGCAATGTGGTTTGGTGTAGCAGTCGTGGTGGCAGGGAGCCTCGACGACCCAATCCCTGGAACAAAACTCTGGCAATAGGGACATGGAATGTCACCTCACTGGGGGGGAAGGAGCCTGAGCTCTTGTGCGGGAGGTTGAGAGGTACCGGCTAGAGATAGTTGGGCTCACCTCCACGCATAGCTTGGGCTCTGGAACCCAGCTCCTTGAGAGGGGCTGGACCCTCCACTACTCTGGAGTTGCCCAGGGTGAGCGGCGGCGAGCTGGTGTGGGCTTGCTCATAGCTCCCCAGCTCAGCCGCCATGTGTTGGAGTTCACCCCGGTGAACGAGAGGGTCGCTTCCCTGCGCCTTCGGGTTGGGGATAGGTCTCTTGCTATTGTTTGTGCCTACGGGCCGAACAGCAGTACAGAGTACCCTGGCCTTCTTGGAGTCCCTGGGAGGGGTACTTGATAGTGCTCCGGCTGGGAGACTCCATTGTTCTACTGGGGGACTTCAACGCTCACGTGGGCAACAACAGTGATACCTGGAGGGGCGTGATCGGGAGGAACGGCCGGCCTCCCCAATCTGAACCCGAGCGGTGTTCTGTTATTGGACTTCTGTGCTAGTCACGGTTTGTCCATAACGAACACCATACAGTTCGAAAGCATAAGGGTGTCCATCAGTGCACATGGCACCAGGACACCCTACCCTAGGCCAGAGGTCGATGATCGACTTTGTTGTCGTTTCATCTGATCTCCGGCCGTATGTCTTGGACACTCGGGTAAAGAGAGGGGCTGAGCTGTCAACCGATCACCACCTGGTGGTGAGTTGGCTCCGCTGGCAGAGGAGGAAGTTGGACAGACCTGGCAGACCCAAACGTACATTGTGAGGGTCTGTTGGGAACGTCTGGCCCGAGCCCTCTGTCAGGGAGGTCTTCAACTCCCACCTCCGGAAGAGCTTCTCACAGATTCCAAGGGAGGCTGGGAGACATTGAGTCCGTCCGAGTGGACCATGTTCTCTGCCTCCATTGTCGACGGCAGTTCGAAGTTGTGGACGCAAGGTCTCTGGTGCCTGTCGTGTGGTGGCAATCCCCGAACCCGGTGGTGGACACCGGAAGTAAGGGATGCTGTCAGACTGAAGAAGGAGTCCTATCGGACCATGTTGGCCTGTGGGACTCCTGACGCAGTTGACAGGTACCGGCAGGCCAAGCAAGCCGCAGCCCGGACGGTCCTGGAGGCAAAAACTCGGGTCTGGGAGGAGTTCGGTGAGGCCATGGAGGAGGACTATCGGTCGGCCTCGAAGAGATTCTGGCAAACCGTCCGGCGCCTCAGAAGGGGGAAGCAGTACTCTGCCAACACTGTTTACAGTGCGGGTGGGGAGCTGTTGACCTCAACTGAGGACATTGTCGGACGGTGGAAGAAATACTTCGAGGATCTCCTCAATCCCACCGACTTGCCTTCCAATGAGGAAGCAGAGGATGGGGACTCTGAGGTGGACTCGTCCATCACCCAAGCCGAAGTCACTGAGGTAGTTCAGCAAGCTCCTCGGTGGCAAGGCGCCGGGGTGGATGAGATCCGCCCTGAGTACCCCAAATCTCTGGATGTTGTGGGGCTGTCTTGGCTGACACGCCTCTGCAACATTGCATGGAGGTTGGGGACAGTACCTCTGGAGTGGTAAAAAGATGGAGCGTGAGATTGACAGGCGGATTGGTGCAGCGTCCCCTTCGCATCGAGAGGAGTCAGCTGAGGTGGCTTGGGCATCTATTTCGGATGCCCCCTGGACGCCTCCCTAGGGAGGTGTTCCAGGCGTGTCCCACCGGGAGGAGGCCTCGGGGAAGACCCAGGACACGCTGGAGAGACTATGTCTCTCGGACTGGCCTGGGAACGCCTCGGGATCCCCCGGAAGAGCTGGAGGAAGTGTCTGGGGTGAGGGAGGTCTGGGCATCTCTGCTCAGACTGCTGCCTCCGCGACCCGGTCCCGGACCAAGCGGATGAAAATGGATGGATGGATGGATTATTATTATATCAATATGCTACAGTAAAATCAGTCATAAATGTGTTGGTCATTTAACCTTGTCATTTTGTTTGCTGAGATATTAAAACACCCTATTTTTCTTCAGAGTTGATCTTAATGTGACAAGACTTCACATAATGTGGGGAATGATTGTGCAGAGGAGTAAAGTGATGAAAAGGCTCCCATATATGACGTGGAGGTATTTAACACCAGCTGTGATCCAGCCACATTTCAGTGTTTTCAGTGATGACATGTATTGCCACGTATCATCATTCATCATCATGGTTGAGGTGATGTCCAGCAACCGGCGAACTTTCTGCGGAAGACCTGGTCTGATTAGGAGAGAGCATTCTTCCCACTTTGGATGGAGCAGCAGAGCAGCAGAGTTACATACATTGTAACTACATGCCATCAGGCAAAGATTCCTACAGTCTATCTGATCCTGCTGCAGCTAAATTTAAGGAAACAATTTATTCAGTGCTGTGTCTCAACATAACAGAAGATTCTTGTGACAACTTCAGTCCCTCCCAAATTGTTTGGCTATTTAGTTGTTGTTTATCAGCCATGACATCCACTCTAAGTTAGCACCTGTGCAGGAGCAGTGACTGAAGCTCCATCAGATACTCTGCTTCTGATTGGTTGTTTTGATTCAGGTGTGGTGGATTCTTGTCAAAAGACTACTACAGTTTAAGCAAATATGACAACCATTTCTAAATAAGTTACAATCTTCTACTTTTATAGAGGAAGATAAGAACAACCACAGGTTTCTTTTCAGCACTGTGGCCAGGCTGACAGAGAGTCATAGCTCTATTGGGCCATGTATTCATTTAGGTCTAAGTAGTAACAGCTTCATGATATTAATGTTAATGATAACTTTGTAAATATTAGAGACAAAATTCATTACCTCCTGCCCTAAACCAGGACCAGTTTATCTTCAAACACAGGAAATTGTAGTCTGACATATATTTGGACCTTTACCAAGTAACTGCAGTAATCTCTTCATTTAAACCATCAACCCCATTTCAGCTAGACAGTTTAAAGAAGTACCCTGAGTACCCTTCTTTTATAATGAATCTGTCTTTACCAGGCAATGTACCACAGTCCTTAAAAGTTACTGTAATTAAACCTCTTCTTAAAAACCTAATGTCAATCCAGGGGTTCTATCCAACTACAGACCTATATCTAACTTTCCTTGAGAAAGCAGTTGCCAATCAGTTGTGTGGCATCAGACAATGGACTTGCCTTGTTAGATCTTAGTGCAACATTCAGCACCACTGATCATCATATCCTATTACAGAGACTCAAACATTTCATTTCCAATACAGGCACTAAACTGATTTAGGTCCTAAAGTTAGTAACAGAACTCCACAAGGCTCTGTGCTGTGCAGTTCTCTTTACCTTATATATGTTTCATTTCGTACATCTTAACACTCCATAAAGTGTTATTGGTGTGCAGATGATGCCTGATGAATCCAATCAGTTAACTAGACTTCAAACATGTCTTAAGCACATAAAAACCTAGATGACCTGCAATTTCCTGCTGTTTAATGCTGAAACATCTTCATACATTATCTAAAGATATAGTTACTCTTGATGGCGTTGCCCTGGCCTTCTGAACTACCAATTTTAACTCCCAGATACAACACACTTCAGAATCTGACTTTTTAATCAGAAAATCAGACACTTCCTGTGCAATTTCCTATTATCAGGCTGCCCCAATAAGTCTCTAAGGACTCTTCAGTTGATCCAGAAAGCTGTGCCACGTGTGGTTCTGCCTTTGTTAAAAGGGAGTTTTTCAGAAAGTGCTTGTTCATGGGATTGTTGGGTCTCTGTTAATAATATTATAAAGGGTACAGTCTAGACCTGCTCCAATTGAAAAGTACCCTGAGATAACTATTGTGATTTGGCACTTTATATATAAAATTGACTTGACTTGTGGTGTTATGACTACTATAAGTCAGCTCAGTTGCAGTGCTTTCCCAGAATTCATAGGGATTGGTGAGTTATTTATGAAGTTTGTCTGATCTCCTGCAGACAAAATTCTTTTTTGTAAAAGTGGTGCTGATGAAAAGAGAAAAGCTGTTTGAAAGGATTAGTTATGATTTTTTTATTTTATTTTATTATCACATACTCTGACCACTCGGATCAGCCCTATGTTATCCGTAAATCGTAGATTATAGATAGATACATATTTGGTCCATGTGCTCTTTGCCTTGTTCACCTGTACACTACACTGTGATTTCAATATAGAAGTATTCAAAGTGGTTTCATTTTAGAAATATTGTTGTTTTTGCCCTCAGCACACAATGACCATGAAAGCCCCACATCCACTCTGTGCTACAGTAATTGGTTCATGAATATGCACCACTGAAGAAAATGTCAGCTGAAATACTAAGAGCCTCAAGGCATCATTATTTAATCTTGAGGGCCTCTCCACAAGACAGGCTCAAAATTCTGTTATAAGACTTTTATAATTTCATTGATATTAACATGGAGACATTGAATAAATTAGCACAAACTGACATGAAGACCAGGCTGTATCCACAGTACTTGTGCATATCTGGCACTCCTGGCAAATGATGAGGCTGTCACATGTAGTCTACTGTTTTCACAGCACTGGATGGGCACTTGAAGGCAACTGAGCACAATACATAGAGAGGAGTCGAAGGGGGGGGGTGAACTGCAGCCCACAGCTCATATTTGCCCTAAGGCAGAAGTATGTGGGTTAATCTGACCACAGCAGACACTGGATGAAGGCTTTTTAAAGGAATTAGACCGAAGTGCTTTCACCCATAATGTGGAAGAAGTACCTTTACAGCCACATACATTTCCTTCTTAAAGGAAAGGTCACTCATTGATCCTGAATGTACATAACAATTTTTTATAAAGGTACTGTTGACAAGACAGGAAAACATATTGTTATGAACCTCTTGATTGGCAGATAAGGCTGAAATAAGATACATAAGCAGAATAACAGCTCATTCTGGTTTGCTGGGCTCCCTGAAGATTTTGCAAAAAACTACTTATTCAGCCTTGTTCACACAAGTCCCCTCTAGTTTTAAATAAAACTGTATTCTGTGCGTGTGTGTATCACTAAAAGTCACGAGGGACAGCAGTGACCTCCAGTGGATAATAAACAATACTACAGCTCTAGCTGTGCAATATGTGAGTCCACAAAAAGTAGTTTTTCTCAACCACTGAAGCACTATTTCTGAAGTTCTGAAGTATAATAACCACATCTATCTATACCTTGCAGCACAACACTTTATTTGTCCTCAGAGGCATTACTGAAAAAATCAAACAAGTAAACAAGTAAACAGGCTGGTTCAGGCCAGGTTTGGGCCATTTTTTATCAATCAAACTCAGGAAGGACTCAGGATCATTGAACTTCTCTACTTTCACTGTGCCCATATAAACACAGGCTACACAGGTACATATAAATACTGTTATATTGATTATATTCTATATATTATAGCCTACATACACATTTTTTTCACCTGTATTACACGTGTCAGTACAGTTAAGTTGTTCAGAGCATCAGGGAGAAGTTGGAGCATGAGGATTTCCTAATTCTTTGGGAAAAACTGAAGTTTTGATGTGATTATTACCACTTCAAACAACAAAGTTATTAAGATCAGAGAAAGGTAGTATGTAAATCTTTATTTATTTATTTGTTGTGTAGCTTGGTTACTGTCTCTCTGTGATGGACAGTTAATATTTGTGTCTATAATGGTGGCTCTGGCAGCTATGTTTGAGGCCTCTAATAAATTTACCTCTTAGCAGCATGTGTATGTGTTTTGCATGTATCAGACAGAGCACATTAGGAAGACTGTGTGGCAGAGATAGTTTCAAGTGATATTGGTTTCGGGCAGTACTCGGGCACAGACTGGAACTTGTAGACTTTGTTGGGCTGGGGCCAGGCTACAGCTGGAGTCTTTGGCTCTAATGCCTACGTCAGGTTTGACAGTGGAGACTTGATACTCCAGGTGGTTAGACATTCTGCTAGGTTAACATTTGTAAATTTGAAGTCCACTAGTTCAGTTAATACGTCCTATGAGGGAACTCCTCATAATGCAGACTATCAGAGTGATAGCTTAATTTATTTGAGACTGTTTCATTCCCTGCAGCTGTACTCATAAATGATCTTCCTCTAAACATGTGAACCATAATAATCTAATTATCATCTCCACCACTGGGAGTGATGAAATGTCCCAGAACGCACTTGGTAAACTTTTACAAAACAAAGCATCTAAGAATGAGACCCTCAAATTTGGTTTTATAAATATTATGTAGTGATTCACCAATGCCTTATTAGAGCAACAACAATCACAGGAAGAGTCATTGGCAATGAAAATCTTAAATCTTACTGATAAATTGTAAAATTCTTGAGCAGATCCAATATAGACCAATCATATCCAGAATCTAGACACTATGTGAAATATAGTTATTATCACTATGACAACATTTCTATAAAAACTTACAGTTTGCCACCTCAATGAAAATCTTCATTCTCTTTGGTTTCATTGAAAAATATAAACTTTTTGTCTTTGTCAGTTACATTTTTGCGTCTCATTTGATTGTGCTTTATGTTTATGTTGTCTGAGCATTTTAAGATTTTTTACTTTGGTCAGTGTTAGCCATGGTTACAGGTGTTTATTGCAGACTGTAACAGTTTACACACACGCACACACACACAGTCACTCTGCTTTGCAGTAGGCCTAATGCAGAACACTTACATGGGTTATTCATATCATAATTAATCAGTATGATGATAAACTATCATCATTTGTGTCTCTATAAACAAAACTAACTTTTAAAACATATAACATTTTCACCTTGTTTTTTAAATAAATAAATATAAATATATAATAAATAAATAATGATCTACATTAACTTAAAAAACAAATGACACATAAATGCAGAATTTTATCAGTTAATTTTCTCTTACTTTACCATTATGCTTGTGGTGTGGCTCCAGGGATGTCAGTGTTGGTCAGTTGATCCAACACTTTAATCTAGACTTAAAGTTTTGTACAGGCATTGACTTTGGTGATCCCCTGACTGCTTTAAATGCGACCATGAGTGTCAGTTGGTTGTGCACAAGTCAGCAAGGAAAAGGACCCAAACGCAGATAAACATGCTGGCAAGAACAGTGATTTTAAATGTTGGTAAATTATGAAACATAAGATCAACATAAACAACCAATGATGCACAGGTTTAGAGGAACTGGACAAGTAAAGGGTATAGACAGGCAGGCACAGATTAGGTATCAGGTTCTCGTCTTAGGTTTCAGCATACAGACACTGGAAAGTAATGGTACAATGCAACCTTGACAGTGTGGGCTGCCACAGGAACTGTGGGGTGTGATATGGGAATGAGGAACAGGGTAGCAGGTGGATACGGGAGCAAGGGGCTGGTGGGAAATTCTGAGGGCATCAGGTGGATGGATGTAGAATAGCAAGTCTAGCAAATATGGAGAGTACATAGAGAGTAAATAATGCATGGGTCTGGGGGAGGAGGCTGAACGGCAGAATGAGCAAAAACAGGATGGAGCAGCTGTTATCGCAGTGAGGTTGACATTTTTGGTTCTTAGTGAAATATCACTACAAATATTAAATGAATTGCCATGAAATATGGTCCCCTCAGGATGGACTGTCACAAATGTGGTGACCCATTATCTTTCCATATAGCACCATCATCAGGTCACTT
Organism: Scortum barcoo; assembly: GCA_023238725.1. Lineage (NCBI taxonomy): Eukaryota > Metazoa > Chordata > Actinopteri > Centrarchiformes > Terapontidae > Scortum > Scortum barcoo. The sequence goes on from CM041553.1 coordinate 1,779,403, forward strand.
CTTTACTTGTTCGGTTAATGACATACTTGCAAAACTAATGAGAGCTGCTGCCAAGAAGAAGAGTGAGGCAGAGTAGAACCAGAGAGAGGGCCAGAAACAGGAACAGATGGAGGGAGGGAGAGATGCAGACAGGGGAACATATGACCCTGTGCCTGCAACAAATACAGCTGGACCTCGTTTTGTTTGTTCTATGTTCATATTAACTGCTATTCCTCAACACGCCGTGAAATGACCACTAACATTTTTGCCGCAGCTGCAGCAGCAGTAGTATGCACAGTATTTTCATTTAAGGATAATATTCATGTGGATGTACAAATATATTTAGGTCATGTGTGGCAAAGATTCTTGCAGCCATGTTTGGGTCAGGGGAGGCCTTACTGAGAACTAGAGACACCCTTTTGGGGGTTCAGTGTTCACTCTGCAGCAAAATGGTTTCCTTTGGAATTATTTTGTTTTATTGTGAATTCTCACAATGAAATTACTTTTAATTAAGATGACAAATAATTTATATATTTTAAAAAAATTATAAATCCCATTTTATACTGTATTATGTAAACCAAATATCCAAAGCTCCACTGTTTTCACAATGTTCAATGTCAAGTTGATGACATCATCTTTCCTTTAATCCCTTCTCTTTCTATCTGTTTCTCTTTCCATCTTTTCGTTTGGTCTCAAACTGTTTATGACAACATGTTGTGATATGCTGTAATACAATATACATAATACAATAAAAATAATAAAGTTTGTTTATTATATATTTATGTATTAAAGTTTGGGAACCATCCCACAATGCCTAGCGCAGCACGTCACCGCGCCGTCACTCTAAGATGGAGATGTGTGAGTGTGACGGGCCGCAGCAGAGCTCAGAGAGTCGGAGAGAGAAAGGTATCTGTTCCGGTGTGTGGCTGTCTGCTGGTTATTTATAGTAACGTTACTGAAGCTGAAAGTTGACGGCGGAGATGTAGCGGCTGTTTCCGGCTGCTAACCTGAGCTCTTTGTTAGCCTGGCTGTGTGGAGCTGCAGGCCGCTGCTGGGTGAAATTAGCCTGCATGAGCCTGCTGCTGTTTGTCGGAGCGGTCCGGGATGTTATTTGGATCGAGCCTTTTAACACCGTGTTACCTTTGACAAGGCTTCAACACGTGTTTAATGTGAACAGCGTTGTTGAACGATGTGTTGTGTTCACTGGTGAGCATGAATGAGTGTCTGTCCGGAGGCTGCAGCAGCATTTAAAAGCAACAGCTGTTTTTCCAAGCTGAGACCTCCCACTGACAGTGAACACATCAGCAGCTGCTCCATGAAGTGTATCAATGGATGTCCCATAGTCTTTATTAGAGCCCATAAAAACTGTATGTGGCGGAACAGAAAGGCCAAAACTGGTTTGAGGTCAGTTGGAAACAGTGGCACCGTCACATAGTTTGATCACAATGTTTTGGTGCAGACTGTAAATAATATAGTCTCTTAAATGAAAAGACAAGAAGGACATTTACCAAAGCCACTAGCTGTAAACCAGCCTGACTTAGATATCATTACAGGAGGTGTATTAGGAAGTCTAAAATTGATTTTTAACATTAAAATGTCCTTCTTGGTGCGGACTGTGTCTTGGTCATTCTTTGCAGAAAAGAAAAACAAGTGTAAAGGATTCATATAAAGATTGATGTTATATGCATATGTTGAAACTATACATATATAGTTTAAACATGCACATACCAGACTATACACATATTTAAATATATATCCGTATCAGTGTTGGTCTCAGATTCTCAAGTTCATTATCAGTTGGGCTCTTATTTTATTTTGCAGTGAACTTGAATTATATCCTCAGCAAATCTCTTCATAATTAAATTTTACTTTCAGGCTCAAAGAAATTATTTCCAATAAATCTTCCAAAACAAGGGAACACCCTTACAGCTTAACGGTACCTTGTCTCCATTAAAGAGATGGTTGAGTTTTTGCATTGATAAAGAAAATGACTGAGCGTACGGACACAGAAAACCCTGTGGACATCTGTTAGTAACTGACACGCTGATTGTTCAACATCATATTTACTTTACCTGTTTTCTTTTGACAGATTGATCTGACAACACAAGTTTCTCTTCAGTCCAGCTCAGCTGCTTTTTCTCTGATTTTTGCATTTTCAGTAACTAAACCAAAAAAACACAACCAACGAGCGCTTTGGATTGCAGTCAGGAACTGAATCAGCAGGTATGGTTCTATCATGGCAACTTTACCATATTCCTGCTGCACTGTGGGAAATTAAGCAGTATTTTTTCTTATCCAAGTTCACAAGTTGATTACAGTTTAAAGCTGCGTCCTGCTCAATAACCTGCAGGAATCCTAAAATACTGAAAACTGTTGAATATCTCACTGTTTTTTGAAAAGTAGTGTTTGAAACAGTTGGTCTGGATTTTAGCCACTACTTACTGCTCTCTGCCCTCTGGCATTTTCTCTTCCAATTTTAAACATTTTACTGACCTCAGCTCAGCCTTTGACACAGTGGAAATATGTAAATGTGTATACATCATACTATAATATACAGTATAACACAGTGTAAAGTTTCTTAAGCTCCTCTGGCAGGGCCTTAATAATCGTTAAAAAATCTGGGCTTGTGACCAGAGCTGCTGGGATCTTTGTCGTCCCTCAGTCGTCAAACTTCCTGCCTGGGGATCTCAGTATTTAAAAGGTTGGGGTCAGCAGTTCTGATTCACTATTGAATTTTGTTTCCAGTCACTTCCAGCTGTGCAAAACTGCTGTTTTTGTGAGTGTTCTTCTTTTGACCAGTCTGTCTTTATTTGATGATTTCAGAGGTGAAATAGTGCTGAGGGGAAGAAAATATTTCGAGGACAATAACTTCCACCAACAAACCAGTGAGATGAGTTCTTCAGAGGAGGTGAGATCAAGTGGAATTAACATTATGCAGTATTTTGTCATGACCATGACCACCACACACCAAAGCCTAGCCACCACATTGGCCATCACACACAGAACCACCAGTTTGGTCAAACATTTGTTTGTGCAGATACCTGCAATGCTGCAGCACCAACAGGTGATTTGCAGCATTCACGAGGTGAATTCAGTATAATGTACAGATCCACAGAGTCGATGTAATGATGGTAAAAATGTCACAACAAAAGGTTCTTAACTTTGATTTCCATTTCGTAATACTTTTTAATTGACAGCATTTCAAGTGAAAAGAGATTTGGTCTTTTAATGTTAATCTTTTATTTTACAAATCTACAAATATATTTTCATTTTGCCTGAAAAAAAAGGTTATTGATTGATATATTTCATTACAATGTTCCTTAACCAAATAAACATTACCAGCTACAACGTGTAAATTTAGCTTATATGTTAGTGCTCCAGTCATAATTCAGTAATATATAATCTGCAAAAATAACTCTGACAGAGGTCATTATGCTGCATAACCAGGTATTTTACTTTTAATCTCAAGTACATTTTGCAGATCATACCTCTTTAGACATTTTGTGCATGTTCAAAAGCCCTGTGTCTCCTCTTATACTACTCAGACTTAATGTAACTTCTGTGTAAACTGCTTGGTAACGTAGCTATTTTATGCATGGCTTGGTCAAACCCACCCATTGTTAACTAAACAGGCTGTTGGAATTTTCATTCTTTTCCCTGTATAAAGTATTTTTTCAGGGAAGTTTCACAGAGAGCCCTACAGGAAAACCCTGACTGCACAGTCACATACACACATTCACACCTGGAAGCTGCCCATTGTAACCATTCTTACCTGCTGACCACTGAGCAGCTACACTGGAGCGGTTGGGATTAAAGGGCACCTCAGCGGTGGTAATGATGGAGGGGACAATCTCTGTGTGCTCACTTCCCTGGCCACATTTAACTTATCGTTCTGGGGATCAAAATCAACTGCAACCTTATTGTCACAAGCTTGCTTCATTCATGTTAGTCGCATATTAGCAGCTATCATACTGTATTTTCAGTGGAAGCTGATGTAGTAATGCTAGCTTAGTTTAGCAACAACTTTAAGAAGTTTCCTTTCCTCTGCATCCTGATCTTGTGTCAAAGGCTGTTCCTGAACAAATAGTGTTTCCTTCCCATTATAGTGCAATAAGGTTTGCAACTCAAATGTGGACTGTTGATATCAAAAAGAAGATATGATTGTATGATTGTATGACCGTTCATGCAGTTTACCTTTCTCTAATGAACAGAATTTTACCAGAATCAAAGGAGAAATGCAATTTATCAAACTAAGATTAATTACTAATAATGAATATACATTTTGCTTAACGGCTTTAAATATGAAACATCTGTGTTGAGTTTTACTGATGTTAGTAGAAAAATTTAAAATAGACCCACATTAAACATGAGCCTGGTTCTCTCTCTAGTCATTGAAATAAGATATTCATTTGAGCACTGACGAACATTATTACCTAATAATCTTTCATAGTATGTCAAGCAGCATTTGATCCAGTCCTCTGCTCTGATTTATATGCTTCTCTCTGTTTTTCTCAGTTAAAACAGACAGACACAGATAGGAGCAGGCCTCATCCCTGTCAGAAGTGTGGAGAAGTCTTTCAGTCGGATTTGTAGTCTGAGAAGACATGAGCTCATTCACACCGCAGAGAAACTCTACCACTGTGAGCAATGTGACAGCAGTTTCAGCCAACTAAAGCCATACAAGCTACACCTGCATACCCACACTGAAGAAACACCATATTGCTGTGACCAGTGTGGGACGCAATTCAGCAACCACAGTTCATACAGAAAACACCTGCGTGACCACACTGGACCATACCAGTGTGATCAGTGTGAAAAGACTTTCAGTTACTTTAGTATATATAAGATACACATGCGTGTCCACACTAAAGAAAAGCCATACTGCTGTGACCAGTGTCCCAAAAGTTTTAGCTTTTTAAGTTCTTACAAGCGACACCTGCTGAGCCACAGTGGAGAGAAGCCGTACCAGTGTGACTTCTGTGGAAAGAGTTTTACTCAGTCAGGGCATTTCATTCTGCATCTGCGTAACCACACTGGAGAAAAACCATATGAGTGTGACCAATGTGAAAAAAGTTTCAGTGACTTAAGTAGTTACAAGATACACTTGCGTGTACACACAGGAGAGAAACCATACTGCTGTGACCAGTGTGGGAGGAGTTTCTCTCAGTTAGGCAACTATAAATCACATATGCGTATCCACACTGGAGAAAAACCATTCCGCTGTGAACTATGTGAGAAAAGTTTCTCTATTTCAAAAACTTACAAGCAGCATGTGAGAACTCACACTGGAGAGAAACCATACCAGTGTAAAGAATGTGGGAAAGGTTTTGGTCGTTTAAGCAACTACATGCGCCACCTCCGTATACACACTGGAGAGCAACCATTTAGCTGTGACCAATGTGGGAAATGTTTCAATAGTTCGTATAGCTACAGCAGACACCTGCGCGTTCACACTGGAGAGAAACCTTACTGGTGTTCACATTGTAAGAGACTGTTTACGCGATCACAGTCCTTGAAGAAACACCGCTGTATTGAAGTAGTTGAAGACAGTTTGACCGAGTGTAAAGAAGAACAGTTGAGCTGCTCACCAAAAAAACAAGAAATGACAGAAAGCAACAACCAGTAAAATAAACTACAATGTGTGTGTTCATGGCAATTAAGGAACATGTCATCCAGTGCAACAGTGCAGCTCATTGATGTGTTTTAATAGGTGTTTTCATCAAGCTGTATGGTACAGAGGAAGAAGATACATCAGGCTTTGATACACACACAGTACTTGTTAATAGGACTCATACATTGTTGGTTTTGGTATTTTCTTAGGATTTTTTGACATTAAGAGAAATAAAGGGTTAGGTTTAGTATATAGTATACTATATAGTATACTATATCAACAAACTTTTTCTTTAACCACATTTCTTCTCTCCTGTCGGACTGAGGTTATAGGAGAGATAATGACATGACAGAAAGTGGTAGATTAAATTCATGACTTCATCAAAAGCATTAATCGGTTGTCAACCACTCATATCAATGTTATCAGTCACAATTTGTGCCAACACTTGAGGGTACAACTGATGAGGATTCTATTGATTTATTAAAATATGATTCTCAGCATCATTGAAGAACAATGACTTCGCTTGAGCATCAGTTAAAAGTTCATTGTAGATAACCTTGAGAATGTTTATTTGGAGACACATTTTATTGAAGTTAAATGTGGTAAAGAATATGCATGAAGTATGTTGGCAGTTTTTAATTATCATCTCTGCTCTTCTGCATTCACAATTGTATATTATACCAAAGAAAGAAACAAGGAACATATACAAGGATATATACAATACCAGCAACAAATAAAAGTCTCCATATGTATTGTTTGTTGCTTTGGGTCTAGCAGGTGTTTGTATGAAGAATGTCACTGTTGCAGACAGTAATGCACTGCACTGGGAACTCGATGCTCTCATGGCTTGGTTCTCTGGATCAGTGTAGCAAAATCCATTTAATTTAGCCATGACATTGATTTGGTGACTGATAAATGCTACTATTTTTTTTCAAAATGTCACACTCAGAGGTCTTTAATAGGGCTGTATGATATATTGTTTTATCATTTACATTGCAATGTGAACATGTGCAACCGTCACATTGCAAAACATGCAATACCAGGCGAAGCAAATAAAGTCAATCGCATCATGTTAAGACATTGTTGCTGCTTAATTAAAAAAAAAAAAAAGAAAACTTCCATGGTCTACAAGGAATCTATAAGCTCTACAAGAAAAATCCATTTCATAATTTAGTCTGATTTAAGAGTTCTTAGATACACATAGTTGGATTGTTTTCCAACACAAAACCTGCAGTATCCATTTCTGTCTGCACTTATATCTTGCAGGCATATAAATAAATCTTTTTTATTTTATAATCCCCAACCCCACCAGGAGACCTGTTTATCTCCAATAAATTTGAACATCATTAGAAATGGTAATTAGATGTAAATAACACAACTGTGATGCAGAAATTCAAGAAGTGTGGTAGATCATGAATGATGATTCTGATGAAAATTATGATTGTTAATTGTATATCTGTAAATGAATAACACACTGCATGTGTGTGGTCTGGTGATTTTTTTTTTCATATCACAGTATACATTGCAGGAAAAAAAGATATTGCAGTGTCAGTTTATTCCAATATTATGCAGCCCTAGTCTTTAAACTTGTTACATGCCCAAATGTTTTTCATCAAGTGTCTCATAAATCACAATGGTGAAAACACACCACTGTTACTGATTCTACAGTTAGTATATCTGACTAAAATAGGTTGGTTGGTTGGTTGGTTCATCCAGATCACAGAAAACAACACCTCCAACATGTGGCGCCCTAGGCGACTGCCTGTATGACCTATGCCAAGAGCCGGCTCTGTTCACAAGTGTTGATAGCAAGGTCTGTGAATTATCCCAGGGTTTTTCTGTTATTTTTTCCAACCTACTGCATGTGCAATTTGTTAAACCTTAACATAGATATAGTATAGTATATATGTATTTGTTTTAATAAGGATTGTTGTTAATAATGGTTGTTCCAAAATGCAAGTTCAACTCACAACTGGAAACATTTGGAAAAAGTGTAGATGGTAATGGACATCAAATAAGATCTGAAATCTTGAAATGGAAACATGTTTTTTTTTCCTCCTTGTTGTATAAAAATATGAAATTGGCAGTAACTTTCCAGATTCACAACTGGAGTGATGTTCATCGAGCACTTCCTGTATCATTTCCAGTTAGTGTTCACTTGCTAAAAATTCAGTATATTATGAATATGAATATTGTATATTGTGTACAGTATTGTAGTATTGGACTGATACTATGGAGGATGAAAATGCAAGTCACCAATGAATTAATATATACACATGCTGTAAAATAATCAAATTACTGCATTAATAAAGCCTGAAATAAAGCTTTCAGTGTGGAAATTACTGAATACATTCATGTAAAACAGCTGGTTTCTGAACTGATTATACTTGTCTAAATGAATGCCATGAGTGACTTAAATTCTATCTTGAATCATTGTTTGTTCTTGATATTGTTACATCATGATCAGTATGAAATAAAACTTTGTATTTAACTGTTATTCTCTCAGTACAGTGAATACAGAGTGGAAATCTCTTCAGTTTAGCTTTAGTGTGTGTAACTGCTGGTGTTTGCATTGTGTGAAGGAATGAGGCATGGGCTCTACTCCAGGATATCTTTGAAAATGACCTCTTTATATTTTTTATGCAAACGCCACTATGATAGTAGGTCCTATAGGTGACACTAGAGTCATCCCATTTGAAAATTTCAGGGGATCTTAAAGCCATTACAATATTTTTACATACACCTTCGATGTGTTCTTAGTGCTTATACACGACTCTAACTTGATATAAAAGATTAAATTGCCTAGACAATGATCCTGGTCCCACCCAGGGAGAACAACCCTTTCACTCATTACCTGTGAAATCTCACTACACAACCCAGAGCGAGACACTGAGCCACCAGTGGAGCACCCTCAGCCTATTGCAGAAGATTTGCTCCAAAAAATGTCTGCAGGTGCCACCCCACCGGGGTACCAGGCAGTTAATGCAGTTAGTCACCACAGCAAGCTGCGACAGCTGCGCTGGCAGTAAACAGACCTGTAGAGATGCAACACGTTGTGCTTGAGGCAAGAACACAGGTGGATGGTTGGTCTGGCCTGAAACTTCATAGACTCTGTTTTGTTTGTCCGTGATGTGACGAGGACAACTGCTGCCTTACATCCGTGAAGATTTCTTATCTCAAAAAGCAGCCTGACAGGGTTTCTACATGTACACCTCCTCTCAGCAGAGCCTGCAGCCTACGGACTATATGACTCGTGGCTCTACATTCACCATTCATTGGGCCTTCTATTAAATCAATCAAATAAAATGCTCATCTCATTTTGATCATATATGTACAATAACAATCTACTTTCAAAAGCTATTTTCCCATCTGCCAGAGGCAACTTCTGTGTATTATAAATTCATATTTAATTTAAAATGTGAACATGAACTTGCATGAACACTAGTTTTAAGATATATAATAAAAGATGAAAGCAAACACTGCAAGGCAGAAGCATAAATTAAATATAAAACAGGCAATAAATATATTACCAAATAAATACACTGCTCAAAAAAATAAAGGGAACACTTAAACAACACAATGTAATTCCAAGTCAATCACACTTCTGAGAAATCAAACTGTCCACTTAGGAAGCAACACTGATTGACAATCAATTTCACATGCTGTTGTGCAAATGGAATAGACAACAGGTGGAAATTATAGGCAATTAGCAAGACACCCCCAATAAAGGAGTGGTTCTGCAGGTGGTGACCACAGACCACTTCTCAGTTCCTATGCTTTCTGGCTGATGTTGTTGGTCACCTTTTGAATGCTGGTGGTGCTTTCACTCTAGTGGTAGCATGAGACGGAGTCTACAACCCACACAAGTGGCTCAGGTAGTGCAGCTCATCCAGGATGGCACAATCAATGTGAGCTGTGGCAAGAAGGTTTGCTGTGTCTGTCAGCGTAGTGTCCAGAGCATGGAGGCGCTACCAGGAGACAGGCCAGTACATCAGGAGACGTGGAGGAGGCCGTAGGAGGGCAACAACCCAGCAGCAGGACCGCTACCTCCGCCTTTGTGCAAGGAGGAACAGGAGGAGCACTGCCAGAGCCCTGCAAAATGACCTCCAGCAGGCCACAAATGTGCATGTGTCTGCTCAAACGGTCAGAAAGGTTCACACTGAGCACATGTGACAGACGTGACAGAGTCTGGAGACGCCGTGGAGAATGTTCTGCTGCCTGCAACATCCTCCAGCATGACCGGTTTGGGCAGTGGGTCAGTAATGGTGTGGAGGTGGCATTTCTTTGGGGGGCCGCACAGCCCTCCATGTGCTCGCCAGAGGTAGCCTGACTGTGCCATTAGGTACCGAGATGAGATCCTCAGACCCCTTGTGAGACCATATGCTGGTGCGGTTGGCCCTGGGTTCCTCCTAATGCAAGACAATGCTAGACCTCATGTGGCTGGAGTGTGTCAGCAGTTCCTGCAAGACGAAGGCATTGATGCTATGGACTGGCCCGCCCGTTCCCCAGACCTGAATCCAATTGAGCACATCTGGGACATCATGTCTCGCTCCATCCACCAACGCCACGTTGCACCACAGACTGTCCAGGAGTTGGCGGATGCTTTAGTCCAGGTCTGGGAGGAGATCCCTCAGGAGACCATCCGCCACCTCATCAGGAGCATGCCCAGGCGTTGTAGGGAGGTCATACAGGCACATGGAGGCCACACACACTACTGAGCCTCATTTTGACTTGTTTTAAGGACATTACATCAAAGTTGGATCAGCCTGTAGTGTGTTTTTCCACTTTAATTTTGAGTGTGACTCCAAATCCAGACCTCCATGGGTTAATAAATTTGATTTCCATTGATAATTTTTGTGTGATTTTGTTGTCAGCACATTCAACTATGTAAAGAACAAAGTATTAATAAGAATATTTCATTCATCATTTCATTCAGATCTAGGATGTGTTATTTTAGTGTTCCCTTTATTTTTTTGAGCAGTGTATATATAGAGACAATATGTACAATATAACTGTTATTTAATTAAATGAGATAACTTACAAACAAAACATAGAACCAAAATAACCAACAAATAGAACCAACAAACAAAAGAGAACCTCAAAATACATGCCAATAATAAAGAAAATCAGCCTAAAACAAATACACAAATACTCAACTCAATAAATGTGAACTGTCCTGTAAGTGTACGTGTATTTGTCCCAAACTGTTCAGCACAGGACCTTTAGTTTGCTATGTGACTGCTCTGGTTTGGTACTCTAGTGAACAGTTAGTTTATTCATTGTTGTCATCAGCAGCATGCGAGTCAGCTTACCACAGTTAGCAGGTAACCAGCAGGTTAGTCTTCACAGTATGCATTCCTTATTTCAGTGTTGTTATTTAAGGGGCACATGTTCCAGTTAATATAGGTCCAAATCTTAGTACAGATTGCAACATTAAGGCAATATGTTTTTTTTTTTTTTCCTTATCCTGGAAACTGCGACTCCTCTCTGCAGCTACTAACTGCTCTAAAGTGCTTATTTAGTGTAATTCAGTTTCAGCAGGTGGTCCTGAGGGACATGCATGTATTTGTAGGCACATTACCAGTAATACATACTGTACATAAAATATGCTTGCAAAACTTTGAAGCTAATGTGATGACATATAAACAATAATAAATAATATCCAACTACAGAATGTGACTTTGGCACCTTCATCCATCCACCTTCTAAACCTGCTTATCCTGAGCACACACAGGGTCGCAGGGGTGCTGGAGCCTGTCCCAGCTATCTTTGGGCGAGAGGCATGGGGTACACCCTGGACTGGACGCCAGTCAGTCGCAGGGCTACTTTGATACCTATAAAGGATAAATTACAGGAAACTGGATAAAAGAAAAAGTTATGTGTGGGTCATTTGTGCACTGTAAGCTATCTATGGGACTATCCAACGACATCAGATTTAATTAGGTGAACAACATGGACGCCACAATCAGATTCATCTTAAACAAGTTTTGTGCTGTCTATCAGTCCACCCATTGACAGAGGGCCCTGCTCTTTTTTTTTTTTTATGCTTCTGGCCTTAAAAGATCTAAAAGACTTCACAAATGAAGAATGACTGGTTAAGTTCCCCAACCTTCACTAAAGTACAGCACTCAGCTCTTTCTCTGAGTTTTTCTTTGGGACTTTCTAGATCTGTCTCCTGTGCACTGGGTGAGATAGTCCAGAATGGGGCAAAGGTGGCACATAAGGCATTGCATCACGAGTGAGAACTTGCAGATGTCAGTAGTCTGTGCCTGGGTTTCAAAGTGACACAACAACCTGCACTGCTGTGCAACATTGAACAATTTCAGTGTATTACTTGTGATGTTGTTGACTTCAACATATGAATAAGGTTAACTGCATCCCCTGAATCCAGGAGTCAAGATGTTTTTCTCATCAACACACTCCTCGCATGATGGATTTCTGGCTCTGTCAAAACTTTTGTGTAGTGTAAAGATTTCTGTAGTATTGTTTCATTTTTCATTTCAATCCTCTGAGGTTTTTATAAAGGATAGTACAGTAGTTAGTAACAACAACATGGTTTAATGGATCATTTTAGCATTCACAATAGTGTATCATTACACATACTGCAGCACTGTATTGTTATACATAGGTCCTGTGCTCAAACATAAATAAAAACACACAGAACTTTATTTTAGATGAGATATTTTATATTACAAACTGAAGTAAATATGAGAATTCTACAGGTACAGACATTCATCAAACTAACGGAAAATCCACAAAGTGTCTCCAGAACAGCTCCAGGTCTCCTTGTCATTGATTCTCCGAGTCTGTGAAGCTCTCCTGGAGGGATGAACACCGTTCCTCTAAAGATATTCATCATTTGGTGTTTTGATGATGGTGGTGGAGAGCTCTGTCTAACACGTCGTCACTCCAAAACATCCCTATAGATGTTCAGTTGGGTTGAGATGTGGTGACTGTGAAGGCCACAGCATCTGATTCACATCATTATTCATCCTCATCAGACCATTCAGTGACCTCTCATGCCCTATGGAAGCATGTGCATTTAATGTTTCTCAGATAATTTACTCAGGTTTTCTTTTCATTGCTCATGAAAATTGTTGACAGCGAGGTCTGTGTGAGGTGTTTCTCTGATTCTGTTGAACCAAAGTAAAGGAAGGTTTTGTGTGCTCCCAATGTCTTGCCTCTCTTCTGCTCTGCTACAGCACTAACGGTGTGCAACACTAGCTACAGTGCCATGAATATGTATTTGCCCCCTTCCTGATTTCTGTGTTTTTTGCATATTTATCACTCACAGAGGTTTCAGATCATCAAACCAATTTTAGTATCACACAGAGACAACCCAAGGAAATACAAAATGCAGTTTTGAAATGTTGATTCCATTTATTAAGGCACAAAAAAAAACAAAACTTATCTAACACTATGTGAAAAAGTAATTGCCCCCTGAACCTAATAGGGAGTTGGGCCACCTTTGGCAGCGATAACTGAAATCAAACGTTTGCGATAATTTGTGATGAGTCTTTCACAACGCTGTGGACAGCACAGCATTTCAATTGGATTTAAATCTGGACTTTGACTTGGCCACTCCAAAACCTTCATTTTGTTTTTCTTGAGCCATTCAGAGGTGGACTTGCTGGTGTGCTTTGGATCGTTGTCCTGCTGCATGATCCAAGAGCGCTTGAGCTTGAGGGCACGAACTGATGGCCTGACATTGTCCTTCAGAATTTTCTGGTAAACACCAGAATTCATTATGCCATCAATCACAGTAAGTTGTCCTGGTCCTGAGGCAGCAAAGCAACCCCAGACCATCACACTGCCACCACCATGCTTTACTGTGGGCATAATGTTCTTTTTGTCAAATGCTGTGCCATTTTTGCGCCAGATGTAGCGGGCTGTGCATCTTCCAAAAAGGTCAATTTTTGACTCATCAGTCCACAAAATGTTTCTCCAAAAGTCTTGAGGATAATCGAGATACCTTTTGGCAAATGTGAGACGGTCCTTTGTGTTCTTTTTTGACAGCAGTGGTTTTCGCCTGGGTACTCTGCCATGGATGCCACCTTTGGCCAGTACCTTTCTTATGGTGGAGTCATGCACACTGACCTTAACTGAGGCCAGCGAGGCCTGCAGTTCCTTTGATGTTTTTTGAGGGTCTTTTGTAACCTCCTGGATTAGCCGCCGTCGCACTCTTGGAGTAATTTTAGGTGGTCGACCACTCCTGGGAAGGTTTGCCACTGTTCCCAGCTTTCTCCATTTGTGGATAATGGCTCTGACAGTGGTTCGCTGGATCCCCACAGCCTTGGAAATGGCTTTGTAGCCTTTTCCAGACTGATGGATCTCGATTACTTTTTTTCTTAATTCTTCTGGAATTTCTTTGGATCGTGGCATGTTCTTGAGATCTTGTAGCCTACTTCACTTTGTCTAACAGATCCAATTTAAGTGATTTCTTGATTTGAACCCAGGTGGTGGCAATCAGGTTTGGGTGTGGCTTGTAGAATTGAACTCAGCTTTCCCAAAAACTGTTGTTAATCACAGTTACTTTGAGTTTTAGCAAGGGGGGCAATTACTTTTTCACATAGGGCCAGATACGTTTTGATTTTTTTTGTGCCTTAATACATGGAATCAACATTTAAAAACTACATTTTGTATTTCCTTGGGTTGTCTCTGTGTGATATTAAAATTGGTTTGATGATCTGAAACCTCCGTGAGTGATAAATATGCAAAAAACACAGAAATCAGGAAGGGGCAAATACATATTCATGGCACTGTATGATACTTCCTCATATTTAGACAGAATTTAGATTACATTACAAAGGGGATGTGTTTGTGTTCTCAAAGATATAATAAAGTATAAAACTTAATTGAGCAATTACACATATATACTCTGTAAACATGCAGAATTAAGAAAAAGCACACATGCTGTGGTTTGAACAAAATGGCAGAAACACCTTGGATGATATACTTAACTATACTGCCTAATCTAAAATAACTGTTTTTTTTATCCATTTGTGGGCATCGCAATCTGAGCACAATAACATACTGTTTCATCAGTTTTAAAGTTGTTATGGGACAGAGTAATGTTGTAGGCTAGACAGCTTTGATTATATTTTATATGAACTATGACTTTTATTGTACTTTTTATTTAATGTCATAATATGATATTGATATACTCACTATACTAATTAGTCAAAGTTATTATAAACATTATTCAGTAATCTTGTCTTGCTTTTCACAACAAAACCAAAGATCCCTGCTTCAATCTCCACTTTATTACATATACAGATGTTGTGCCTCACTGTTTTTATGATTCTGTATGCTGCTCTTGAGTTTGTTTTTTAGGTGATGGGCAAGGACAAACTGTGACTGATGAAAATGTTTTTGGGACACTGTCACTCACTCCTAGGTCCAAATCTAGTGTTCACAAACGACAACAGCCCCAAATGTTCTCTTTGTATGTTACCTCACAATCACTGTATAGCAAAGTCACATGACTACAGGTAAAAGATCAACTGTTTCAAATTGTGGGTAACATAACTGAGCTTCATAAGGACTGGTGATATTGAGTATTTTGTGTAAAAGACCAAAAGAAAGAACAAATCCATTCAAAATATTTTCTTATTTGGGTTAAAAGTTCAGCATGCTTTTAACATCCTACTTTTTACAACATGTTGTCAAACCATGTCTAAAGTCATCATGAGCTCTCTCCATCTACTTCAATACAGCGATGTTTCTTCAAGGACAGAGACCATGCAAAGAATTTCTTACACCGTGGACACCAGTATGGTTTTTCTCCAGTGTGGATACGCAGGTGTTGGTTGTAACTTCCTGGCTGACTGAAGCCTTTCCCACATTGTTCGCAGCAGTATGGTCTCTCACCAGTGTGGACCCGAAGATGTCGGACATAGCTTCCTAGCCGACTGAAACTTTTCCCACATTGATCACACCAACTTGATTTCTCTCCAGTGTGGACACGCTGGTGCTGTTTATAATTACTTGACCGACTGAAACTCTTCCCACACTGTTCACACTTAAATGGTTTCTCTCCAGTGTGGATATGCAGGTGTTGGTTATAAGTACTAAACTGAGTGAATCTCTTACCACAGTAGTCACAGCAATAAGGTTTCTCTCCAGTGTGGGTACGCACGTGATTCTTGTATGTGCTTAGACAACGAAAATTTTTCCCACATGTGTCACAGTGGTGCGGTTTCTCTCCGGTGTGGACACGGAGGTGTACTGAAAGATTCCCCCACTGACTGAAAGTCTTTTCACACTGATCACACCGGTATGGTCCAGTGTGGTCGCGCAGGTGTTTTCTGTATGAACTGTGGTTGCTGAATTGCGTCCCACACTGGTCACAGCAATATGGTGTTTCTTCAGTGTGGGTATGCAGGTGTAGCTTGTATGGCTTTAGTTGGCTGAAACTGCTGTCACATTGCTCACAGTGGTAGAGTTTCTCTGCGGTGTGACTGAGCTCATGTCTTCTCAGACTACAAATCCGACTGAAAGACTTCTCACACTTCTGACAGGGATGAGGCCTGCTCCTGTCTGTGTCTGTCTGTTTTAACTGAGAAAAACAGAGAGAAACATAAAAATCAGTAGTAGTGGATACTGCTAGCCATATTATGGAACTTCATGTGTAAGTCTATTATCTGATGAACAATATACTATAAATTCTCGGATAAATACTTTATGTTAAGTCACTATGTATCGCCGAATGATGCGGCACAAAAATCATAATCATAATCACACAAACAGATGGGTTTTTAATAAAGCTTTTAACACAACACACTCCCTCTTTAACACACCTGTGTGTGAAGCACCGTACTGTTTTTTCTAGTCTCTGCTAGCGTTGTGAGTCAACAGTTAAAATGGCCAAAATCCACAAAGAAATGTTTGATGACTACAAGACAATGAAAGTGAAATTAAAGTAAGGTCCAAAAACACAACTTTACCGTGGATGAGATTATAATTTTAGGAAGAGGCCTTTCCTTTTAATTTATCCTGTTTTCATTTCATTTACAAATGAATTACAACCATGTTTTTTTTTCAATGGATGTTAAACTGGTGTCAGTGAAACTTTACATATCCTGTACAGTTGTTTAAAAGTAAATATCGAGCATTCAGTATAAAAAAAATGTCAAAATGTCAAAAAAAACAGGCACTAGCTGGTTAACACATGTTCTTGGTACACAGCCAGGGATGTTATCAAGCCCAGCAGCTTTACTCAAATTCTTCTGGCATCTTTCATAGACTCCTCAAAGTGAGATCAAAGTGAGCATTTAAGGTCTTAAGCTCATCTGGCAACGTAGCCTCACACATGATGGGGTGCCCGTGGTTTTGTATCCTCTGATGTTTTGGATCATCTGTCACATGTCTTGTCTCTCCTGAAGTCTTCACCTGCTTTGCCCTCTGTATGCTTCCTTTTCACCTGATCAAAAGGCTTTTTGGCTGTTGGCTCTGATTGGGCCCTCACGTCTAATTCATCTTTCTGGTGGGGCAGGGATTTTACTGTCTTTTGTGATCACCACATCAGTACCCCATTTGCTGACGTATGATGCAATTTACACACCAACTGACTTCATTAAGTATTCCTGTACAATCTCATGTGATTCAATCCAACAGCTCTTCCATTATTCTACTTCTACAAAGCTCATACTTTTTCAGTTTTTGATGACATGAACTGGGAGGTCCTATATGAATGAGTATGGTGTGACCCCTATAACAGCCATAGTCATGAAAAAAATACTGAATTATGTTCATTTCTGTTTGGTCTCACCTCTTCTGAAGAACTCATTTCACCACCTTTTTTTGTGAAAGTCAGTGTCCTCCAAATGCTTTTCCTCCCATCAGCATGTTTCAGCTCTGAAATCACCAAATAAATACAGACTGGTCAGCGCAGGAATATCCACTAAAACAGTAATAACACAGTACACTGCAGCTAGACGTCACTGTAGCTGGTTTGCAACAATGTCCCTATTTATATCATGTCATGTCCCATCACTACAACCTCCCTGCACCCAGTTGTCCACCATAAAACCAGAGGCAGTATCAAAGCTGTTAGCAGGATTTTAATAAACTAAACTAACTTTTATTTCTGGAGTTAACCAAATGAACTGTTACCTAGTAGATGTGCATCACAAACTGGTGTCTACTCTTAGCTGAAAGATTTACATTTATTACTGAACTTTACTGTGCTGAAGGTTGTGTGAAGACAAACAGTGATGAATCTGTTGGTCAATAAACAATCTATTGTTTGCTGACAATGCAAGTCATAATCCAGTGTGGTACATTGTAGCTGGAATACTGACCACACTGACTGACAGCTAAAGCTTACGGATGGTAAATACAAGTCTGGAGTCAAACTGTTAAGATCCCAGCAGAGCTTTAGCTTGTCTCACCAATGTGAAATTCTAGTGACTGCAAACAGCATCTGAAGGGGAGACTGAGCACTGGATCGATTTAGGTGAAACCTTCCATTTTCATTCTTTCGTCCAAAAAATACAACTCTAGCACCGAGAAGGCTCTCTGACCAGTCAGTGGACTGCAGTGTTTTAACATCACCTTTCAGTATCAGATCAGCTCACTTTGGTGAAACCTAAAAAAGTACCAGGTTCTGTCCACAGTGGAAACTAAAAGGAAAGGTTTCAGGCTATTCGTGTCAGGCCAAGCCCTTTTACACAGTGAGCCATGATATCTGAGCACAGTTTACTGTGCTTCATGGAGACATGGTTTAATGTGAATATAACAGACAGACATGCTCCATGCAGACAGACAGAGGACAACAGAGCTGTCTTTGTTACCTCTAATCCTGGACATGTTACAGTGAAGGAATATATTTACATGTGAACTTGCGCTGGTCGACATGGATTACACAAGACAAATTATTACCGTTTTTAATCATTATTATTATTATTATTATTAGTAGTAGTAGTAGTATTATTTTATTATTATTATTATTGCTCTCTAGATAGTGTTTACTTTATGTCTGATGTTCCTGTGAAGTTCATTTTATTTTCTGTGGTGATTTACGACTGGTGAATTTAACCTGCACTGCATGATAAAATACAAACAAAATAAAAGTTCATACACTTACATTTAATTCACGTTATATGAGCAAAAGGAGCCACAGCAAAACTTAACTAAATATTACTGACAGGTTAAAGATAAATGGAGCCACAACATGTGGCATTTCATTGAACATTAAAGTTGGAATTTGTAATTTGAACTCCAAACTTTGAAATTAAATTACTAACTGTAGATTTCAGCAAGGTTTCATTTTAAGAGCAGACTTCACACACTGGGAGCCCCCACCAATCATGCATCTGTGTTTCTTATTGAAGCTCAAAAGGGCAAGATTCTCACGAGGTGAGACATAAAAGCATCCTGAGTGGAAACATCAGAAACTGACGTGGTTTGTGCCCGGCCCAGGACAGGAGGGCTCTGCAGCAGGTGATTAAAACCAACATCAGTGGTACCAAGTATTAGTGACACAGCAAGGTGAGGTGCCTGCAGAGCTTGAGGGATATTAACAGACAGTACCAACCCCAGCTCCCTGCTGCTGTCTGACAGGAGACACACTATCTGCTGCTGTACCCCCACACTGCAGGGAAACTACCATCCTCAGGCTGTGAGACTTTCAAATCACTCCTCCACACTCCACCATAAGATACTTTGTTGTTGTGCAGCCAGTTTTTGTTGTGCAGCCTCTGTTTGTTGTAGAATGACTCATTTTGTAGTCTGACCACCTTCACGGCTAACATCCAAAGTCTAACAGCAGCAAAAGTGTGAAACACGGTGGAGCACAGTGCAGAACAGAATGACAGCAGTAAAAAGGCATAAACACTAAAATAAAACTTGTGTCCATGAATCAGTGCATGCTGGGAGGCTTCCAGACACACCTACCTCCTGTAGCCAATCATATGACAGCTGGTCATGGTTCCAACTCTCTACTCAGTTTGCCCATTTCAAAATAAGGGTGCACGGTTACTCAAGATATCATCAAGATCTTCATGCTTCATGCTACCTATCGTTCAGCTTTTAACAGTGTTCAGACTGTCAGAGATGCTACAAACACTCAGCGCGTTTGGCTCCAACCAACAACATCCGGAGACGGACAGACAGACAGACAGACAGCTCACAGACTGATGAAGGACACACACTCAGTAGTACCATCTCTCCTCGGCAGGTCTCTTCAGTGCAGGAGGAGATCTCTGTCTCGGCACGTTGTGATGGAGCGTCTGCCACGTGACTGATGGCGTCAGAGCCGTCAGACGTCACCGAGCCTTCAGAGAGCGTCACTCTGGCGCGGAGCTGCTGGGAAGCATCTCTGATCAAACCCATGTGCTTTTATCACCGATAATAAGGATGAAAGTTTAACTTTCCTTTGGAAACAGGAGCCTGTTTGTTTGGTCTCCTGGAAAATGATCCACATTTTCATCAGTTATTACAGAGGGCAGATTTATTTTACTGTTTATTCATTTATTCATAAAACATGCTTTATTGCCTTTAGCAAAGAGTTCAAACAGAACATTTATTAAAGGCAATGACAACTATTTGTATAGAAACAGATCTTGGTTTTTATCTCTCCTAACATTAAAATAATATGTACTTATTTGTATTAATTTTGTTTGTTCCATTCGACTTTAACAGCTAAACTGTTAATAACCAGGTAATAATGTAATAAAAGTATAATAAGTTCAATGAACAAATATCGTTCTCCAGTTACATCACAATGCAGCACTTGTGAATTGGTCCAGAAACCACCAAGTAAAAACTCAAAAGCCCAAAATGACACTGAGCCCACGTTGTTGTGTGTCTGCAGAAATATCCTGTATGTACTGTATATACCATCTTTAATACAGCACTTCTGAACATATTTATTTCAGATTTAATAACACACTAGCTTCTTGGACTTTTAAGAATCAAGAATCATTTATTGTCATCATGTTTTCACATGACAAAATTAATATTGGTGACTTCCAGCTTTAAATGTAAAAATAGTAAAAAAAAATAGTAATAGTGAGTAATAGTAAAAATATGTAATATGTACACAAATATCCAAAGTCCAAAGTTGCATCAGCAATGCACAGTAGGGGGGTGGGTCAGTTGTTAAAGTGCAGTCAAGTGCATGTCTCAAGTTCTCAATAGGGGGAAATGGACTGATTGTACAGTTCTGGGGAAAAAGCTGTTTTTCAGTCTGGTAGTTGTTGTCTTTATGTTTCTGTACCGTTTTCCAGATGGAAGCGGTACAAACAGTCCATTTCCTGGGTTGGGTAGGGTCCGGCGGCATGGCAATATGTCGGGCCTTCTTCTGCATCCGGCCAGTGTATATTGAGTCCAGGTCTGCAAGAGGACTTCCCACAATCCCTACAATCCCCTGTGCTGTTTTAATCACCCGGGCTAAGTCTTTTCGGTCTTGTGCAGTGCAGCTGCCATACCACACTGCTGTTTGTCAGGAGCTGAGGGGAGAGTCCAGCACGTTTCAGCTTCCTGAGGAAGAAGAGTCTTTGTTGAGCCTTCTTTACCAGGTGAGCTGTGTTCATGGACCAGGTCAGGTCAGATGTGATGTGGATGCCCAGGAACTTGATATTGTTGACACGCTCAACTGCTTCCTTCCCCGTGGATGAGGAGAGGAGCGTGCTCTGTCCTCCTGGACCTCCTGTAGTCCACTATGACCTCCTTGGTCTTGCTGGTGTTCAGAACAAGGTTGTTGTTTGAACACCACTGAGTAAGGTGCTGGATCTCCTCTCTGTAGTGGGTCTCATCATTGTCCGATATGAGGCCCACTATGGTGCAAACTTTACGATGGTGTTTGTGGAGTGGATGGCAGAACAGTCACTGGTGAAGAGAGTGAAGAGGGCTGGGCTGAGCACGCAGCCCTGTGGTGTGCCTGTGCTCAGGACCAGTGTTAGAGGATGTGTTGTCCCCGATTCTCACCACCTGAGGCCTGTTGGTGAGGAAGTCCCTGATCCAGTGGCACAGCGATGAGGGCAGTCCCAGGTTGTGGAGCTTCAGTATCAGCTTGTCCGGGATCACTGTGTTGAAGGCTGAACTGAAGTCCACAAATAGCATCCTCACGTAGGTGTTAGGAAGCTGCAGATGGGTCAGGGCTGTGTTAAGTGCAATGGAGACTGCATCCTCTGTCGATCTGTGCTCTCCCTGTATGCGAACTGATATTGATCCAGACCAGCAGGGATGATGTCTTTGATGTGCTTTAGGACGATCTTCTCAAAGCACTTCATGATGACCGGAGTTAGAGCAACAGGGCGGTAGTCATTTAGGCAGGTGACAGCAGATTTTTTAGGCACAGGCACAATGATGGAGGTTTTGAGGCTGACAGGAACTTTTCGTTCCCTCATAAGAAAATTATTCAGCTCACCAGTGTGGTAGAAATCGTCTCAGCAGGCTGCTACAAGCCTCCAGATGTTCCTGTGCTTTGTCCCACTGAAGCGGAGACATTTCTAATCTTTTTCAGCACAAATACAAAGAAAGCCCCAAAGCTTCCCGAGGCCTCACTCCACTAATAAATATTAGAATCCTTTATTTCAGACTTTGTTACAAACTAATGAGTCTCCTTAATGTCTGTCTGCCACACAGATGCTTTAAAACAATGAGGAAACATTAGATCAAGGGACCTTACAATTTGTTGTGCATAATTCCAACACACATATATATACATTAATGTATCATATGTCATTTACTGGTGCACTGCTGAGTTACATGTGGGGGAGCATCCTTCACCATCAAATATTTGATACACCTGATTTAAATGTTTTCAGACAAACCAAAAAAATCCTCTTTTCAGCCACATCTTAGGGAGGTCACAGTCTTCATCAGCAGACATGTCTGCTCAGTTTGATGACCTTAAAATGTGGTTAACGTTGCAATTATTTGTTTATTTATTTAATTTGTCTATTATTTTTTGCATAGTCTAGATAAAATTTTCATGCTTGACACATTTAACATTTCTCCCAGAATTTTATTATTTGAGTTAGGTGGAAACAGCACGAAAACTATAAATCTCTGCACTGACGCCCGAGATCATCATAATCCATGTACACTTGCATGGGACATCAAAACCAATCCAGGGTGAAGTCTGCAATCTGCCATCAGTGTACAGCGCTGATACTGTCACACCATGACTCAGTCTCTTTTTAGTCCAGTGAGACCGTGCAGAGGCGACCACACCTTCTCACCGGGTGATCAGACTGGATCGTGCTGAGGCAGGTGGACTGTTGTACACTCACAGACACAGAATAGCATTCATTGTCCTACAATAAATATTTCATCCAAACAATGCCATTGTAAAAATAAGAAACATATGAGAGTATATTCATCATATCAGAAGGGGATGACACTGATACCAGAAGAAATGCTTGCTAATGTTTTGTCTGAAATAAAAGATGCATTGGCAAACCCAAATCCAACCCTGAAGCACATCCATCACAGCTGAGTCTGTCTTCTTACAGTATGTACAGTATGGACGTATGTGTGTGTCAGAGAGGTTACGCTGGTATGTGCTAACTGTACACTCTGTGCGTGTGTGTGTGTGGGGGGAGGAATCTATCGGTAGAGGTAATCAGCTTGTATGTTGGCTGCGATCTCTGGTTCCCACTTGTCTCCATTGTTGAGGAGCTTCTCCTTGTTGTAGAGCAGTTCTTCATGGGTTTCAGTGGAAAACTCAAAGTTAGGACCCTGAAGAAAAAGAGAATGGAAGGAATTTATGGAGGGGATAGATCAGAGGTCAGAGACAAAAAGGACAGATGTACAACACACTGAAAATCACAGTAAATGTTCATCAACATCATGTTATCACTACATTTAGTGATAGTTGAAACAGCTTTCTGAAATGCTAAAAAAGCAACTGTGCTGAACTGCCTGAAAAAAAATTTGCATCTGTTGAATTTGATGGATTACATGTAAGATCGTGTTGAAACAAACAGCGAAAGGAGTTGTCTGAAGAATCTGAATATAGCTTAACAGGTTGAGACACCCTGTGTGTGAGTTTACAGGATCAAACAAACCTCTACGATGGCGTCCACAGGACACGCCTCCTGACAGAAACCACAGTAGATGCATTTGGTCATGTCTATGTCGTAGCGAGTTGTCCTCCTGCTGCCGTCACTACGAGTCTCTGCTTCAATGGTGATAGCCTGGACACACACACACACACACACACACACACACACACACACACACACACACACACACACAGTTGGAAATGAAGACTGACAGAGCTCTTTCTCTGACTGAATATAAATGCCTACACTTTTATTTACAACTGAAATAAAGAAAGATATTTGATAATACATTTCACGTTACAGTAGTAGTAGTAAAGACAGCTGCATATATATATATAGTCAAAGTAGTTTTGTCTTGTTTATATTATGTGTACATGAAGCAATCAAGCTAAATAATCTGGCTGGTGTGTATGTGTGTGTGTGTACCTGAGCAGGGCAGATAGCTTCACAGAGTTTGCAGGCGATGCAGCGCTCCTCTCCTGAAGGATACCTGGTGTAACATCATTACAATTACTTGAATAAGTGAGTGTAAAAACATAGCAAATGCAGATCTGGTGGCTCTGTTATTTTGGGGGGGTTGGGCAGGGGGGCTTTTTGCTGAAATGGTTTGGGTCCATTTGTCCCCTTAGAGGGAGGGGTCACTGTAAATCAATCTAAAGTTGTTGTGAGTGATGACCTCTGTATCTTAAGATGAAACATTTCTCTCCTGATGGGAGGGGTCTCTTCCAGAATGACTATGGTAATAACCAATGTTTATGAACAGAAATGTGAACAGACAGGAACCAGTAAGTGATATGAGTAAAAAATTGAAGTGCCATCAGTATTAATAAGGTTCCAGTAAAGTGACAGTGAGGAGCCTGAGAGCTTAAGAGTTCAGCAGTCTTGTGGCCTGAGGGGTGAAGCTGTCCCTGAGCCTGGTGGTGTGGGACAGGATGCTCGATTTTGTGAAGAACATGCCAGTGTGTGTCTGTGTCTTAGTGACTGAGAGCATATTTCATTCTGCTACCATCAAAAATAAGATTATCCCCATCTCAATATTTAGAGCACTGTGTTATATTGCAAAAGGAGAGTAAAGTGAATTTGACTGTCCTAATGGGGCTGTTTGTTTTTAATCCATTTGTCATCACAATGCATGTCATTTATTTTCAACACAAAAATGATTCACTGAGTGGTCGCAGAGTGGTCCTCCTCACCTGCGCAGGGCGTGTTCTCCTCTGAAGCGAGGCGACAGCGGTCCCTTCTCAAATGGGTAGTTGATGGTGGCGGGCTCTCTGAACAGGTAACTCATCGTCATACCCAGACCTGACATCACAACATAATCATTCATGCTTAATGAGAAAGAACAAGTTTCAAACAAACAAGGAGATCACATGGACAAAGCCCATTTTCAAGGGAAACAGTAGCCAAACCACCTCTAGACTCATTTACTGTGCAAATATCCTCCTTATGAAAATGTTCTTCATGAACATGTCTGTATAGTCCATGTTTGTCCTGCCTGTCATAAAACAAAACAAAAAAAACAAATCTAATTCTGTGGGAAACACTGTTCTATCTTTCACTCACACTTCTCTCTACTGACCGTCCTCAGAAATTCAGACTCTCCTCTCCTCTCTGTGAATCCTGCTTGTTTGTTTGTGTGGCCTGTCCTCCTTCCACATGACCAAAAAGGCAACAGCTGAATTTGCTAAACGTTCTTTGATCCATCCTCTTCATTTATGTTTTAAAATATATATATATATTTGTATTTTAGTCATCATAATTTGTATATACTGTTTCTTTTTCTGTTGGTTTATTCTGTACAAACCAAAATATTTTCCTGTCGGCCCGTCCTGGGAGAGGGATCCCTCCTCTGTAGCTCTGCCTGGGCTCTGTAACACTTTTTAGAGGGTTTTTCCTGATCTCAACTGAGGGTCTAAAGACAGACTGTGTTGTGTGCTCTACAGACTGTAAAGCAAGTCCAATTGTGATTTGTGATATTAGGCTATAGAAATAATATTGACTTGTCATATCACTGCTAAATTAATTGTGATAACCTTGAAATGACTCCAAAAATAACGCTGTAAAGACAAAGAATAGAGACAAATCACAGCAGCCACATGATGTGCACCATCCATGAAAAGGTGACATCAAAGCATACCTTCTTTTCTAGGTTGCTGCATTTATTTTTTGGGATGATGACTAGGAAAAGTTAAATTAATCTAGATAATATTCAGGAGTAGTGTATTCATCCCTATGTAACTGAAGACTCTTCTTCCTTTCTCATCTGTGCATCAGGATCATTTTACAGCTAAACAGCAGAAATCCAGCATTTGACTGTTCCAGTGTGTCATATCTGCAAAATGCACTGTAATTTCTGTGTGTGAAGTTCAGCTGACCTCTGAAGAGCTCTGTCCACAGCAGCGTCTGAGCAGCTCGGTCTGTGATGGACTTCATGTCTGTAGGGATCTCCTGGGCATTCACATACTCTACACACACAAACACAATCAGGTGAGAGGGCCGGTGTCAGTGAGTGGTGTGTGTGTACTGCAAATATTTCACCACATAGAGCGCTTTCAGAAAGTATCCACACCCCTTAACTCTTCACACTGTGATGTTCACCTTACTGTGAATTCAGTAGTATAGATCATAAAAGATTTTTTCTTATTCTTAAATGAAGTCACTGCTTTTTTCCATTCATACAACAAATCATAAACTCATGAAAGTGTTGTATTAAACTCAATGCTATTTATTTATTTATTTATTATCATAAGGCTGATATCAGCTTTTAACTGACTGTCGCTGTCAGCATGAAAATAAATATATGCGGGTGTGGGACTGTGCGTGAATGAGTGTGTTGGGATATATAAACATCAGGAGCCTGTATCATACTTTCTCTTGTTGTTTTAAGGGTACCTGGCTTCACTGAGCCAATAACTGGTATCATGAAGTTGGTAACTGACCAGTAAAAAATATAATAAATAAATAAAAATAAAAATATATAATAAATAAAAAATATTAAAATTAGGCGTGTAATGAAAAAAAATGTTTCTACCACAAAAACATTTAATCAACAAGCTTAAATGTTGTTAAAATTACATTTCTGCCTCTGTCATTAAAAATACACAGTCTGTGGGTATAAATACTTTTGATAAAAGTTAAAACCTATTTCACTGAGCTCCATTCTCAGTGTTCAAGTTGCATACTGAACCCCTGCTGGCTCCAAGTCTTTGTGATGTCACACATCCTGCTGTTACATGGCACCAAAAGATTCAGGTTAGCTTTGCTGCACAGGTTACCATGGTGATCTACTGTGGTTAAATGTGATCCAGCTTCATGATACCAGCTCAAAGCTTAAAGATAGCCGTTTGCAGAACAGGCTGCTGAAAGTCCCTCAAGGGGAGACACATAATTGACAACAATACAACACACTGAGCTGTATTAGTGTGTTACATGGTACTTACTGAATCCTTCCCTTTGTGTGGACACACTGAAGGACCTCACTAGATTCTGGGTGGCCACAAAAGTGCCTGAGGGTAAAGACAAAAATAAGTCATAATTACAGTGTTTCCTCTGTATGCATTCAACAGCAGTACAGCATTACTGCTGGATGATTAGCACAGCTGCTTTATAAAGTCTCCACAAACACAACATACAATATTCTCTCTACGATTACTTTAAGAAGCCGTCAGAGAGGAGCAAGGTTTATCAATCTAACACCCCCAGAAGTTCCCGTTGGGCAGTCTGACAGTCTCACTACCTAATTATTCAACTAAGTTCAGCTCAAAGGTCGATGAATAAACTCTGCACTGCTCAAAATCACACACCGAAAGAGAGCCCTCCATCATAGAACACAGATCTATGTCAAAGTGTTCTCATTTGTGGGGATATTGGGGATGATCTCGGGGGTACATCATGTTCTATTATGACACAACTCCTGTGTTTGGCCATCTCCTGACAGCAAGCATATATCTTGATTTTAATTTGAAAAAGGTTAAATACTACTGACACAACTATTTGATTTGAGATTTTACAGCTTGTGTTGGGGCCAACTTTAATCTATACTAACTGTTTAACTCCTACCATGCCAGTTTTACTCAGAGTAAAAAGAAGTCGGGGCTTGTTGACGCCACAGAAAACATGCTGATAAGTCACGTAGCTTTTTGATGACTGTGACAATAACTAAACATTAACAAGCCCTTCAGCCACATCCAATCCAGATTCAGTGTAAGGTGTATGCACACACAGTAAGTAGAAACAAACTTTGTGGTCATTAGTTACATTCTGACCCTGATTATAATATATATGGTTCAACAGTTTTCCCATACCACAATACCTGGACTGATTTATACTCAAATTATATATTATAGTATGTTTCTGTTCCTGGGGTTCTTACCTGGCCTTGACGCAGAGTAAAGTAAACGCAATGTGGCAGCCATTACGTCCTCGGAGCTGAAACCAGACACGATGACAAAACAGTGCATCAATTAATGCGTGGGTTATTAATCATTCATTCATCATCATCCTGTATTAGTGGATTATCGTACATTTATTACCTGAAGCACACTACATGTTGAACTGAACAATGCATCACCTCACCCCGACACTACACCGTGACACTGAGACATCAGCATGTTTTACATCAGAGTCCTGTCACCAACTTCTTACGTCACTGTGATGCTATGTTTGCAGGTGTCAGTGAATACAGTCCAGAGGCTGCTCAGTGATGTAATGCTGTTGTTTCTCAACCGCTGATGTCAGCCCGGTGTGTGTTTATGTTACAGAGTCAAATACTGAGACCTTAACTTTGATGTGGCTGACCCTGATGTAACGTTAGCATGTAGCATGGCGGTATCTTAAGCTAACGCTAACCAACACAGCACACACACTAAGCACAAACACGATCGACACCGCAGCACCACCGTGCATAATAAATGGTGACCGGGATAGTTAGTGAGGGGTAAAGCTTTATTGCTAAGCTAAGCTAGCAATATTAGAACACATGAGTAACTGTCAAGGACTTCTGCACAAAGGTCGCTTGAGGAGAAATAAGGGTCATTCCGATCCTTTCAACGTCACATATCAATGACTTTAAATTAGATATATGAGGTCGTTTAAAGGAACTTTGTCAGAAACGAGTTTTATAAATTAAAATGGTCTTAAACTCACCCAAATTTCGCTATTTGGCCTTCTAAACCAGAACAGCGGACAATTTGCGGAACGGACTCGGCGTTTACAGGAAGTTGTTCTTCTTCTTCGGGGTTTAACGACAGCTCGAATCCTCAGTGCTACATTACTGCCACCTTCTGGACACAGTTAACTCCTACAGTGTCTGCTCTGTCAGCCATCAGTCTGAGTCCAGTCTGCTCTTTAGTCCTGCTCCTGTTAGTCCTCCATCATGTCCTCTCTCTCTCACAACTTTCTGGTACCTCACTGCTGACCAGATAACTGTGTTTTATTCTTTATTCTACTCATTATTAACTTGTCTTCTCCACTTGTCTTATTCTTGTATTTTGAACCAGATAAAAATCCCCCCCCCTGCTGTCACTCTTTATTATTATTATTTGTTCTGCACATTTCAGTTTGTCTAATCCCATCTTGAATTTTCCTCATAATGTTTTCTTCATTTCTCCCTCTTTTACACAAAGCCTCTTCATGTGCAAACAGCGATCTTATCATTGGAAAAATTCTATTAGGTGTGACTCCTATTAAGTGCAGTCTGATCATTAACCACTTTCAAAAGAGAAATAATTCCATGTTCCTGTTACAGTTAAATACATATTGTTTTTACATATTATTTGCTTTTGATTCCTAACAGTAGCATATTTCCTTCTCTGTTGGTGTTATCAACAACTACAGGATAATTATAGCAGTAGTAGTAGTTGATAGTGGAAGACGCTAATTTACAGGCACATGCACAACATGCGTCAGAGCCATTCTAGGTTCTAAGTTAAATGAAGCATGTGGATTTTAATTGAAAATGGTTTTGATGATACTCCTATGTGAGCTCTCCTCTACAAAATTTTAGTAAGTAAGTAGTAAGTAACCATTGCTGCAGGCTGTGGGATTGACGGTTCACCGTAAAAGTAAGTGATGCCTTTTCTTTAAGGTTGAGTTTAACTCTGTGTCTGTCCTCATGCACAAGTAAACTGTATTTATCTGACTGAAAAATGAGGCTGTAAAAATGTTAGGTATCATTAGGCAGTGACCATCTCAACCAATCTCTTTAATTTACATTCAGTTGCAGGAGAATATTGCACCAGTATATGCTAAAACATACACATACTAAGCTACGGTGTTACATACTGGCATGCATTCTCTTTCTCTTTTGGATTCTCTAATTGTACAATCATCTCTGCATGTACTATATATACTTTATATACTGTACATAATATGTATTGGTGTATATAGAAAGAAAAGGATACACGTGAATCCAGAGCATATCAACACATCGTGCACATGAACTGTAAATTCAGACATTTGTCTATTTTTCATATATCCTGTTTTTAGAGATTTCACTCTTTAACAGTACCACATATTAAAAGTTAAAATTTAATTTAAATATACATTTCTATAAAACATACATTTTGTGACATTTTGTTATTCTGCTGTACACATGAATACATATATGGATTCATATTTGTTCACACTCTCCATTTATGTATTTTCATAAACAGTTCTATTGTGTTCAGGGCAATACGCTACAACCCTATGCAATCTAAGTGTTGCTGTAGCATGAAATACAGTTATTATTAGTTTTAGTTTATTTGACGTTATGAGAATGGACACACTATTAATTCACACACAACTACAAAATGTGAAGGACTGTGGTCCTTGATGTAAACAGAGTAAAGATGGAGAAGTTCAGCTGACATCCTATATCTTATAATATCCATAGATAAAATTACTGTCAGTCAAATTTCCAAAAAAATAGATTTAGCTAAAAAAACACAAAAAGACTACAAACACATTCAAACTAGGCTGATAAGTTTATGATAAGTTTACACTTTCCATAGGGCATAATTTGACCTTCTATTAAAAAATGTCTCTTAATGTGCTCTGTATGCTTGTATCCCAGTGAGTGAGTGGTTTAATGCGACTGTGTTGATGGAACATTCATGGCAAAATGCAGAGAAGTGGATACTGGTGACAGTGCTGGGACTGGAAATGGTCATGGGTATTGTGGGAAACTGTCTTGTTCTGCTGATCAAAGTCATGGTAAGGGGTTATGGTTGTTGTTGTGTATTAGTGTGAAATGTTATCCATTTTAGGTGTGTACAGAGAATTATAATGGGCCGTGATTGAAATGAATAGTTTTGGGTAGTAATTCATTTTTGTGTTGTCTCAGCATATGTTCCCTTCTCTTCTTCTGCCTTTCTTTTTCAGTGCAGGGGTCAGTTCTGCTGTCATTACTGGGTTCCTTTCGTCAGTCTCACCTTGTCAGATTTAGGTACCTTTACACTGACATCTGCAGTGTGCTAATGCATTAAAAGATAATATGTTGTCATTTATTTTCTTGGTTTATCCTACTACTTCTCAAGCCAGATTCTAGTATTGGAACACATTTATCATGACATGTAATCTCAGCACACGCAGTCATCATTTCTGATCATGAAACACTGTGTTGTTAAGGCTGCTCCCTCCTCATCATCTCCGGCTCCCTGTTTGCTATGCTGACAGGAGGTCAGGGGTCACCGTGGTGTGAGGTTGTCAGCCTGCTGAAGTTTGCCTTCATCACCTCCTCTTTAGGAAGCATAGGTAGCACACAGCACTACACTCACTTCATCACGTTCTCCAAAAAGCCACATTAAGAGTCGCACATTAAGTCTTACATTCATTCTGAATTAATGGATAATCTATGATTTATTGATTCAAGTTTGTGTTTAATTCTTTGTATGCTGTATTACTACCAATATAGTAGGAAAAAGTCCCCTAATTCCCTTGTTGCAGTCAGTTTGAGGGTTTCTCTTTTCCTTTACAGCTATCCTCTGTGTGCAGCGGCTGATTGGCATGGCCTCCACAGGAAGTGCTCTCTTTGTTGTCATGGTGACAGCATGCTTGACTTCCTGGGTGACAGGCATGGTGTTCGGGAGTGTCCCTGTTTTCTTCTCCTGGATCAAGTACGTAGTTTACTTAATTCTTTCGGGTCGCTCTGGGATTTATTCTTCACAAAATAAGAAAAACACAGATGGTATATTTACATAGGAGTCATGACTTTTTTTTTCACGTTCCATTTCCCCCTTGATTATAGCACCCTCCTCAAGCCATTTCCAATCAATGGGGAAAAAATTGTGTGTCTTCACCATTTACCATCTCACGGTTATTTAAGCAAACATTTCTCAAGAAAAAATTAACCAGCATAAAAACAATAGTGGTTGTTGTTGACAGTGAACATGACGTTGTGCCAGAGGGATGTTAAATATGAAGGAGAGGAGATCCGATTGGCTGTTGGCCTTCCACCATGATAGGAGAGGTGGGCTGATTACTTGGTTGTAGAAACACAGATTTTATTGTTACTTCCGTGGATGGCAGGCCTTTCTGTGTGAGTGAGAGGATAAAGACAAGTTCTGTTTTTTAACCTCAATATGTGATCTGTGTATGTTGGTCAATGCCTTACATACTGTAACTGAGTAGATATGAAATACAGGTAAGAACTATTATGTGATGTAAAGTGTCTGAAGTTTGATTTTACATATTTATTATGGATCTTATTTTGAAAGTAGTCTTATTCTCAGCATGCCGATGGCAGACTTGAAGAGATAGACCATTTTTGACCATTTAGAGAAGAGCCTGAGATTTTACTAAAATTATTATATATATTAGACGATGGACATGGTGAATCAGATTTTGTGGGTTTGTGAGGTAAAGAAGAATGCTATCTACATATAAGGTAATCTTGTGTTCATTTACTCCGGTTTGGAAGCTATTGATGTTGTCATGTTGGCAAACAGATGCTGCAGGGGGCACCGAGGAAAGTGTATCCATGTCTAGTTCCTCATTTCAGCTGAAAGGGTGGTGAGGTGTTTGCACTGGTTATCACTGATGCTTTGTTTGTTTTGTTTTTTGGTGACACACTTTGTGAATGGTGCTACATAAATGAATACTTATTTTCATACTTTCTCTTCCAGATATGACCCTGCAGAAATGCTGTGTGCAGTCTTCTGGGAGAGCAGCTACTCAGACATGTTAGTCTACATTGTCTGTGCTTTCTCCATCTGTATCTTCGTCCCCTTCCTCCTCATCTTCTTCTCCTCTGTATTGTATGCCACCGGCTACCGCTTGAGCTGCAACAGGTAAACCACCTCAGAAAAGGTCATTTCAAGTGACACAACACAAACTAGAAACTGGTCAGATGATGTTTTAGTCACAGAAAATAATAAAATACAAAAATACGAACGATTTCATGACAGGAGATTCCAAAGGACTCATGTTTAACCAGGTTCAAGTTTTAATTGTCTTATCCACAATAATCACAACTCACTCCTAATACAGAACACCAAAAATATTCTGTACCATGCTATAATAAGCTGGCTGTGTCCGTCTCTATATGTGTTAACACAGCTCTCATGTTTCCTCTTTGTCTCAGTGATGATGAAGCCGATCTGTCTGCAGTCACTCCTCTGCTGGTGGCCTCCTACATACTTTGCTACACTCCCTTTGTCATGTCTGAGGTGACACATACGCTCACTGAAACAACACATAAGCTACTGTATCTGCATGTACAGATGTAAAAGCCACAAAGTGAAGACATACTTGTCCGCTCATATATGATCTTCTTTCTCTCTATTTACCAATCAGTTGATCCTGTTGGGCAGGATGGACCTGTCACCGGCACCTAATTGGTTAAGGACACTGTCATCAGTGATATCATACCTGGACTGTGGTCTGAACCCACTGATCTACTGCTCCCATCGGGACTTTCGGGAGGCTGGCCTGGCCCTGCTGTGGACCAACAGGAAACCATCATCAGAGCCGGTCCTCGTTGCTATCACTAAACAAGACCTGTAAACATGTGAGGGCTTCCACATTTACTCCCCAAAAAGTGGAGAGAGCACATCTCAGAAACAGCCGTATTAATTGGATATGAGAAGATAATTACTGGCATAGATTTTTTTGGACTTCAGAGAAATTAGAGGCTCACATCTTTGCTTATGATGTATGATATCAAGTCATTTCTTTTCTCGTTATTTCTAATGTGTTAAAAGTAAATAAATTAGAGATGGGCGAGGCCTCTGTCACTCTTGTGAAGCGCACTGTTTTTAATACTTGGTTACATGACTGATGACTTCCAAAGCTTCAAACATCACTGGTGCTTCACAAAGCATTACATCACATTTCTTTAGTTTGATCGCTTGAACAGTTTTAGTGATAAACTATGCAATACACGATTCCTCAGTGAAATAAAAGTGTTGGGCTAAGAAAAAAAAAACAGATTAATTGTGAGATGTCGCAATTACAACTGGAAACAAGGTTCAAGCATTTAAGAGCATTTCGATCACTTTGCTCCCGTGCACACTTATTCCCTACATTAAATGAAAGTCACATGAATATCAACCATGAATTAACAAAATGACATTAAGGTTAAAGGAACTACACATTTCTGAGTGATTTTACTGTAGCATACTGATACAATAATAATGTGTATATGTAATGCAGTACTACTAAAACTGAACAAGAACTTTAGCAGAATATAGCCATAAGTGTCAATGGGCAGCGTCCAAACAGATTACAAGGACTTGATGTGATGAAAAGAAGCAGTGGAAAATGCAGCACAACTATGAATAGCCAGTTGGGGATTTGAACCCCAAACCAGACAAGGTGAATTACTCAGTGTGCCACCAGGAAGACAGCTTTTCACACACCTTCTTATGACTTGAGGCAATGATATGACATGGGCAAAACTGAGGTATTTTTAAACTTAAAATGGTTTTAATAGTCAAAATATTGGTGAGAAAATAAGCGGATATATATATCCACTATGGGGTGGAGTTTCATTTGTGTCTGTTCGGTGGGGCAGTTAATTATGAAGAGCTGTTGGGGCATTTATTTACTGTATACGTGTCTTCAGTGTCTTCATTCAGAGATCAGAGGTCTGAGGGCAGAAGCTCCAGATGGTGGTGGAGGAGTAAAATCTTTCTGTTATAGAAAATGAAAAGATGAGGGAATTTTTTCCTTCTGTGAACACTCAGACACAGGTGTGCATCATGTCAGAGTACAGTGCCCAGCAGTGTGTAGTCCCGTGTCACTCTGCAGTCTTCTCCTGGGCTCTCTGAGTCAGAGCGGTCAGGAAACAGAAGCTGAAGTGGAACTGCAGCGCGTCGCACACTTTGGACCAGAAGTGTCCGGTGAGGCGCCGGAAGAGGCGGAACTGCGCGAGCCAGTGATCCAACAGCTTCAGCACCACGAAGCCCGCGCACGAGCACATCGCCAGCAGCAGGTATCCGCGCGTGCGGCCGTCCCCGTGCCGCAGCTGCACGCGAACTCCCTTGTACGCCGCCAGGGCCACGTGACAGGCCAGCGCCGCCTCGAAGCCCCGCTCGTGCAGCAGCGCCAGGCCGTAGCTGAGGACGGACACGAGCTCGAGCGCCGCCGCGTGCCGCGCGCGCCACTTCGCCGGCCCGCGCTCTATGAAGTGAATCCACGCGGGAACCCACGCGAAGATCGGCAGGGTGACCCACTGGTCGAGCACGGCGGGGGCGCGCCGCAGCACCGCCAGGCGCGTCCACTGCACCGGCGCGTAGAGCAGCGCCATGACGCAGAACACCTGCCGCAGGTAGCGGGCCTGCCGCGGCTCTCTGCCGCCGCCGCGCCGCAGCAGCCAGTACAGACCCACGCACACGTACGTCAGGTTCACCAGACAGTTGCAGGGCATGGCCAGGAAGCCCGGCAGATGTTGGACCCTCTGCTCCGCATAATGCTCGTAGGACAGCTCCACCGAAACCCCGTCAAACACGCCGGTGTGGGCCGCGGCGGCGCAGAGCGCGAGCGGCACCGACACGTGCAGCAGAGCTGAGCTCATGTCCAGAGGAGACTCAGGACGGTCAGAGTCTGATCGTTTCCCTGGAACTTGGCTGGATCAACAAGAGCCGTTCGTGTTGTTGTTCCGGGGTCCAAAATTCACGTGGTGCACAGTGGAGGGTTTGGATTGGCTGCTCTCGCATGTCTTCCTCACCACATATGAGGTTAAGCTCCAGAATTTGGAGGAGTTTGTTTGAACTCTTAAATCCGTTCTTCTGCTCATTATACTGTAACACCCCTGTGAGCCTGTCTCTGGTTTAGTTTCATAATATTCTTGCTCTCAGACCACACTTGTTGTTTGACTTCCTACTGGACCACACTCAAAAGCATCTGTTGGAAAATGTCGTTTTACCAACAAAGTTGAAGAGATGTCACACAAAATGTCAGTAAAACATCAGCACCTTACCTGTCCACATACTCTCCTCAGAAATACAAAACATGAG
Organism: Scortum barcoo; assembly: GCA_023238725.1. Classification (NCBI taxonomy): domain Eukaryota; kingdom Metazoa; phylum Chordata; class Actinopteri; order Centrarchiformes; family Terapontidae; genus Scortum; species Scortum barcoo. The sequence goes on from CM041553.1 coordinate 1,815,444, forward strand.
CATATCCAATCCAGACATTTTCTCCTCCACTCACCTGTTTGAACAGCAGTTGCTGCGTCTGTCCTGCACTGGTATCCGTTTTATCAGCTGTTCAAACTCTCCCAGACTAAGCATCTCTAAATATTTGCTGACAAAAATGGTATTTGTCAGTATCTATAGTGTAATGACGTGAGATGTCAAAATAACATTTGTTATTGTCCATACACACACATAGAAATTTCAGTTTCATAGGGAAAACTGAATTGAAATCAACAAACAGCATTCTGATGGTGTTGTTATACTGGGTGTAGACTAAGTGGAGGACAGTGAAGATTGCGTCCTCTGGATCCATTGGTTCTGAACACAAACTGGTAAGCGCAGGCTGGCTGGGATGTTGTTCTGTATGTGCTGGAGAAGCAGTTTCTCAAAGCACTTCGTCAGAGGGGAAAGAGTGCCACAGGGTGGTAGTCATTTACAGTAGACACTACAGACTTTGTAGGTACAAAGACTGTGGGGACGCAGGTGGGAACAGGAGTGTGGCTGTGTTTAATATATTAGTACACGTTATCAGGCCAGCAGCTTTACTCAGATTTACTTTCAGCAGGGTTCTTCTTACATCAGCTGTGGATACTGACAGTGACTGCTCCTCTGGAGGAAGAGGAGACTTGGCAGCTGTATCTTGTATGATCCTCTCCATTCATTCAGGCTTTCAGACCAAATGATGAGGGACAACAGTCTGACAACAAGGAACCAGACAGAAATCTCATACAGTATTGTCACACTTTATTAATGAGAGCATGGTACAGAGGACAAATGTTAGATTGTAATGTGCACCCCTCTGAGAAGTTCTCTGCTGTTCAGAGGGGGCTCTGGATAGTTCAGTTCAGAGGTGTCTCATCGAGCTGAGCAAGAAGAGGAAGCAGCATGCAAGAAAGGAAAAACTGTCAGGCAGTCACCTCTTATTCTCATGTCCATCTATGTAGAAAAGGCTACTCTCCTGCCCAGTCACTGCACATACTGTGTAAAACAGCAGGAGCAGTCTAAGAAACCTTCATTTCACTATTCTGAATAATCCTCTTGATGTCTTGATTGTGTCTGTATTATTACACATTCATTCATATGGGTGCCAGACATAATCACATCTGCGTCATAATCGAAGGAAAGTCAGGAAATCTTTACACGCAGAATGTGCTTATTTGCTCGCAAACTGGCAAAACAAACATGAGGACTTTGACAGGAAGTATATCTTTCACACACAGCCTCATCACAGGGCCAAACTTGAAACCGAAATATTTAAGCATGTTGAACAATTAGTGTATGTGGTTTTATTACAAGGTTACACTGGCAGGATCTGGGAATCTGCATTCACGCAGAAACTGATGATTACTATTACCTGCATATTATCCACCTGTGTCCCCACAGATGAAGTGACATACTGCACTGTAAATAGGACTACTTAATTACTTCATGAATACCATTACTTATAATTTGGTCATCTCTTCCCATTGCAGCCAAGTCATTTATCACTCACAGTCACACAGGGAAAGTAAGTAGGTCCTAAGAAGAGAGACTCTGGAGAGAAAGCAGAAATAGCTATTCTCTCTGCAAAACCACATGAATAAAATGTACAAGTCAAAGAGTGGATCCCCACAGAAATATGTCATCTTGCCACCAAAATGCTGATCAAATAAACTGCAGGACTGTTGTCTTCTTAAAGCATGTGAAAGACATTTCATGTTTTTTCCAAGGACAGAGCTTTCAGACTAAAGCTTCAGACCACACGTTCACTGAAAAACAAGCGCTTCTGCGGAAAGGTTACTATGCTGCTGGACAATAAAAAGAGTCTTTTCACGGTGCTTCTGTCATGTTTGACCTGCCATCAGCAAACGCGTGTGCTTATCTGTTATTAGTGCACCAGTTTCATTTCACAGTGCAATCCTTTGCTCCTCCACAGCTTCTATCTTCTCTTGGTTCCTCCAAAACCTGACAAACAAAGATATTGGTCAACAGTTGTACCTACAGCATGGCTACTGAACTGTTGAGATGTTCATAGTAACACTCAACTACACACAAAAAACTTGAAAGCATTTCTCTCACAATTATGACTGCGGAAGTCAGCATCTCAGATTCATGATCTACTAATTCAGAAACATCTCATTATTGTTACATTATTATTATGCATGTTGTTGCTAGAAATTTTATGTGTTAGACACTAAGAGTGACAGTACAGTGAATGTCAGGAGTTCAGGTGGAAAGCACACCGTACCGTCAGGAGCAGCTGAACCATTATGGGACGCAAGAATACGTCATGCATCAAATGAGTGAGAAACTGTGTTGAGTTGACATCTGATTCTCACATGTTTTGCATTGATATTCTTTTAACTTTATTCTTTTAACTTTTGCACAGTTCCTGGTCAATATTTTGCAGATTCCTACTGTGCAGCTATTTCATGCTCTCAGTCGGTAAGGCTGGTGTTTCCATAATGTTTTCTTCAAATTTTATTACCTTAACTTACAGCACTTCCATTACATTTGTTGTTATGCACCAGTATACCGAGGGAAATTGCTTTTATGTGAAAAGCTACTTTCCAGTAAATCTGATTCTGATATGAATAGTCACAGTGTATATCCTTACATACATTGTCATATCACCACAATAATCATCATCGTCATCACACACGCCTCATACTAGTGAGCTCAAGTGCCCCTTAGACAAAAAAGGTCAACTAGATATTATTATCAATCCTTTCATCATGATCTAATCATTTCAACGTCTTGACATCAAAGGTCATCTAGGGTTGATGTTACGTGTACACTGACATGCAGTTTTACCTGAAGCAGTGCGTGTCCCAGAAGAAGAGGAAGAGTTTCCAGCAGGAGGTGGTCTGCTGTTACTGTAACTGAAGTGGTTACTGTTGTAGGGCTGGTTTCTGCAAAACAAGCACAAATAAGCAGAAGGCTCTGAATAGAAACAAAGTGGGATAATGTTAAAACCCGGTTTTCTGGGATTCCTGCTTTTCCAACATAGTTCACTAAGTTCTCCCTCTCTCCATCTCTTCACTAACCTCTGATGACCAAAAAGATATCCCAGCACCCCTCCTGTCCCCATGCCGGTCCAGAATCCTCCTCCTGTGCCAGGAGCAGCTCGGCCTCCTGGGTACTGTTGTCTGTGAGTGTAGTCACTGTGGAAACCGTAGCCTGGGTTGGCACCAGCAGAGCCTAACACAAAACAAGAACTTATTCAGTAGACTCAAGGTTTCAGCAATGTAATCAAATTTCATACTACAACACTTATCAAGCTTATCAGTGTCCAAGAGAAAAGAACACACAACAGTCTTGCACACCGTCTGCAGTGCAGACCTGACCCTCTATGTTAGCTCTACCCACACTGTATCCTCATCTTCTGCATCAGCTACCTGTGAAGTCAGGTTTGAATCCTGGGGGTGCAGGTCCTGTGGTGGAGCCATAGTGATTGTCTCTGGGGTAACCACCCTGACTGCCGTCTTGTCCCCACTGGGTTGTGTTATTGCTCAGGAACAGCTTGTAGACACCATAGGCTAAGAGCAAAAGCACAGCAAGCACCAGCAGGCCTCCTGAGTCCGCGCTGCCTGATGGGTACGAGCTCTGATGGTTCTGCTGGTTGTGCTGGTTATGTTGATGGTTGTTTCCAGAAAAACCACTGAAGAAACTGGAGGCAAAGCCCCCGAGATCTGAGACACACAAACAGAAAAAAAACATTCCTAAATATCTTGTTCTTGTGTGAAGATAACGCTTCATTATTCTCCTATACCCACACTCCTACCTCCAAATCCCTTGAATCCACTTTGTGATCCCCAGCTGCCTTGTGTCCTCCTCCGGCCTTCTTCAGTCAGTTCCAGTGTGTACTCCAGCCCGCAGGAGCCCTTCAGTATGAGAGGATCAGCAGGGTGGCTGTAGCCCTCACAGCTCACCTCAATGCGACCAAATCGATAGGTGTTGTCCATATCAGTCTTACACTCCCACTGTGGGAGGGAGAAGGAAAATCACAACCACACTGTTATCAAATGATTGCATTTAATTGAGATGGCTGTGATCATTTTGCACCGTGGTTATATTCCTCAATCTGATGCATTTCTATTAGCTGGGTTGAGACAAATCAACAAGAACTTGGCTGTCTAGACCCTCTATTAAGCAGGTGCTTTAGATTCAGCTCATATGAGGCCAAATTTAAATTTTATTTGCCATAATCATACGAGCTAAGATCAAAATGACATCCATACATGTTTATATTTGTTCAACCAACAATCAATCAACAATCAAAACGGACTGCTGTGCCTGAAGAGAAGACTATCACTCTCACTTTAAAATAAGAGACCTGTATATATAAACAGAGGAGTAAACGGCTAACAGGAATGTAAACAGGTAGTGACCAATAATTAACAGTAGTATGGGAAACACACTGGAGACATACTCCAAACAGCTCATCTCTCCGCCCTAGCTGCCCCCCTGCACCTCTGTCCTCACCTGTACGTCCACTCCATCCCAGCCTTTGTTCTGACACTGGACCACCTCTGGGATGAAGCTGTGGCAGCCTGCAGAGCCTCCAACACACTGGAGCTGAGGCACGGGGCTGGAGCGCCTCGCTGAGGTGTAGCGACCCTTGTACAGAGTTAACACCTGGACGTCCCGCAGCAGCACGCTGCCTGTAGTGCAGAGAAAAGAAGAAGACTGGTTTCCATTAGAACATCATAATTCACTTTAGAGGCAACTAAAAGTTCCAACTCTGGAACATAATGCAAAGTAACTTATTAAAGTAAACTCATTTTTCTGCAGTAGTCAACGTGAATGTGGGTTTTATAAAAAAGGTAAAAACTCAGGAAACAACAGGTTTTTCAGAGAATGAAGTTTCATTTATATCCACCAATGATTTTGATAACTGTACACTGTGGATGAATACACAGTCCTGCAATAAATCATTCATCTGTGAGACTTTGAATGTAAAGATCAAGCTTTTGATTCAGTTGTGGTCATTTGTAAAGCTGCTGAATAACATAACAAACACAACATTTTTATATTTTATCACACCTCTGCTTGTTTTTCAATGTAGTCACTTGATTCAAGTGAATGTGCAAAATACAGAATGAGTACAGTGAATAGCAAGATGGACTAATAAAGAAATAGATAACAGTGTTTCATTTTTATGTTCATTTATATTATTTGTGGTAGTATAATTATTTTAGCCATGTCACTCAAAATGTTGTACTAACACAGGTAACTTACAAATGTGAGCTACGTTAGCAGGACATGATCAGAATGACAGACAGACCTTAGCTAGCTATAGACTAATGTTTGTTTTAGCAGCTGTGTGACATGTGAATATTCTTCCAGGCTCTGTTTTTACTGTGTTCCGTTAAAAGAAATAAAACGCTTTAAGAATAACTTGCGTACTTTAAACTGAGTTGGAGGGCAGGAGAAGTTGAGGTGCTCAGCCTTCTGCTCACTGATGCTCTTTACACTTCCTGAACATGGCGGCTGACTATAAAGTAACATAACTCGAACATCACATTAAAATGTTACTGAAGCTAAACTCACCGTCATCCCAGCCCCTGCTGTGTCCCACCAACACAAAGAGCAACACGACGGAAATGAGCCGCTTCATTCTCTGACTGTTTATTCCTAAAAGAGCCCCGACAGGAATCAAAGTTAGTATTAAAGTGGAAACGTCTCACTCTGTGTTACATTACACCTGATGAAACAGGAACTCAAGGTACCTCCACTTCCGGGTTGCGCCAACTGTTTTTGCTATCGCTAACCAATGGGGAGCGTGCACGACTGCGACGTAAAGGGTGGCTGAATTCACAGTGTATGATGCAAGTGCATGACATCTCTCATAACATTTATAATAATAGATGCTTTAATTTTGACAGACTCAAAAAATTTAAAACTGCCTCTCCCTGCTGTTCTAATATAACCCCCTGTGTGACTGTGCTGGAGCCATTCATTGTTTTGTCATATTTAATAATTAAGCATTTACCATTTGATTTGTTGACACTTTGTTTGAAGGATACAACTCAGTTTAAAGAAGACAGTATCATTATTTGAGTTCTTTTGAGTTTAGGCTTTTGTTTTGAAGGTGGTGCACAACTTGGGCACATCAGGTGGATTTACACAGTATGCAAGTAGGCAGGTACAGGAGCAGGAGGGAGAGGGCACTGTTCTTTGTTTGCTTACAGAAATGTAATATAAACCCCATGGAAAATAATGCTCACTGAGACAATGAACTCATTGTCAGTGCATGTTCCCTTTGTGCCTCAGTGGATGTTTGACTCTGTGTTTGTTTATTTTTATTATTATTATTTAGTTTGAGGACCAACATGCTACAATTGGGAAACGCCCTTATTATTCCACACATTTTTCCTTCTTGTAGCCATAAACACACAGTCTGTGCTCAAAATGAGGTGTCAACATTACCCACAATGCAACTCTAACTTGTACTAGCTAAAGTAGCCAGGAGTCTCTAGAAGTAATGAGGAGAGAGCTACAGAGGTGTTGTAAGCTCCTCCCCATCCATCCATCCATTTTCTATACCTGCTTATCCTGACACACAGGGTCACAGGGGGTGCTGGAGCCTGTCCCAGCTATCTTGGGCGAGAGGCGGGGTACACCCTGGACTGGACACCAGTCAGTCACAGGGCTGACATTGAAAGGACAGACAAACCACATTCACACCTAGGGGCAATTTAGAGTTGCCAGTTAACCTAACCTGCATGTCTTTGGATTGTGGGAGGAAGCTGGAGTACCCAGAGAGAACCCACACAGGCACAGGGAGAACATGCAAACTCCACACAGAAGGGCCTGTGTCAACCAGGGATTGAACCCAGAACCCTCTTGCTGACCACTACACCACTGTACCGCCCTAAGCTCCTCTCATTTCACCAAATTTCCTCCTGGTATAAATAAAGTATTCTGATTCTGATTCAGCTGAAGTCCACACAAAAACACAAAATTCCCCTCACCTCCAAATACAACCAAAACAATCCACAGTGGTAGAAATGCAGAGTTCAGGACTGTGGTAAAATGTATTGGACATGAGAGAATGTTTCATTTGTACACTGACACAGTCAGGAAACTTGAGGAGGAGTCTCTGTCTCCAGATAAGATGGAGACCTTGTAGATGTTCCAGATTCCCCTCATAGTAGTGGATGATAAAGGGTCCACATTGTGTGCCTCCTCCCTGGTGGTGTGAGTGTACATGATTCTGTGTGATGTGGGACACACTGTATGAAGCTAAGTGAAAGTAGTGTTACTTGAAATTTCTGATATAAAAGAAGCTATGCCAAGGTCTTCTATTATGGCAGACCTGTGTTGTCACAAACTTTTACATTCAAGAGAGGATGACTGAGGCTCACTGAGTTTATTCTTTCCATATCAGGGACATCTCAAATCATTTTCATTGGGGCCCACTCCAGCACTCAGGGTGCAGGAAGTTATTTCCATGAAATCACAATAATAAAGTGAGAACAGTGATAGTAGTAAAAATCTGGCTTTTATTTGCTCAATCACCCATATTAAATCTCTGCTATAAGTTAGATATTTACATCATTCAAGGCCCTTCACAAAATGCATCATGATCGTCTTTACAAAGAAACTTATTTACATTGTACAAAACATTGCATACACGATCATCCAAACACCAAACCCTCTTTCCCTTCAACAAAAACAAAAAAAGCTGTCAGATTTTCTTCATCATTCACCCCACTTCTCCAATTCTCAATGATATCATTCCCCACCCCAACAACCTAGTGTTTTTTTTTTTTTATTATTTATTTATTTTTTACTAAGTCACAGTCAACTGGTCAGCTACTGAATTACTCAGGGAGACGGTCAGTAAGGCAGGCAGTTCACAAGTCCTCAGTCAGTCAGACCTTAAAAGATGTGCTCTTCTTACAATGCTTAAGTTCCTCTAAAGCATGTCAGTGTCTGTAGTTGACAAAAATAAATCCAAGCCAATGGAAATCAATAAAAGTAAATGGCAACCAAATTTAAGCAAAGCTAAGAAAACAAAGAAGAGTTCATTTTATTCATGCTACTGTGAGTTTGAAATCATATTGTAGGAGGGATGTTTCAGACATGGCACATTGGGAATGGATGTTGAGACGGTTCAGGAAAAGTTTGCTCAGCATTGCTTGCTTTGTTTTCATCTTTGTATTTTAATTTTTTGTGCTGGTCAGGCTCTTGATATGGGGCAGTGAATTAAATTCTGCTCATTCATCAACCAAATTTAGATTGCAGTATTAACTATAAGTTGCCTTTTAATTAGGAATACTAAAATGCATTTCACAGACTCTGGTGTGCAAGTGTGAAAGAAAAAAAAAAACAGAATTCAATATGTCAATGCCTTTTTTTAAGCCTGTTGAGCATATGCCTGTAGCTCTACCTACATCTTAATGGTATCTGAGGACAAGAGGAAGGTCGATTTGACTGATGAGGTGACATTACCTTTATGGCGGTGCTTTAAGAAGCAGAAACAGGAGCAAGCAGGAAAATACTAATAGTTTGTCATTTTTACACGTTGATTGTTTAACTCACAAAACAAGCCAGGACTTGAACACTCATGAACAGCATGACAGCACTAGGTAAAAACTCTAAAATGCAGACTTGATTTCTCTTCTCCATTTATCCCCCACCTCCCCCTTATCTATTAAACAGATCTGGCTCACCTGAGTGTTCTTTCTTTGATATATCCAATAAATGCTTTGACTTTGACATCCTATTCCAACTCACTATTCCAGCCTAAAAAGTGTCTTAACCTGACCCACAGACAGGAGCGGGCGTTAAGCCGGTCAGTGTATGCAGCAACACTTCACATGGTTAAAGACACTGATGATGCGATTGAATCCTCCACCAATGACAAGGACTCTTTGGTAAGTGAGCTAATCAGTTTGGCTAACAGTTGATTGAAAAGATCTAATAAGAATAGTTTGAGTTGTTGTGATTAATTTTAGAAATCAATGTAGTGGTTTAGAAAAGACCTGAGAGTCCAAAAGAACAGAGAGACAGCATGTAAACACAATGAAGGACAGAGACAGAGTCCAACATGTTTGCAGGTAAGTGTTTGTCCAACAGGTCATTCTGAGGACCAGTAGCTGCAGCCTCCTTATCAACCAGTGGAGTGTATGTCTGTATAATGCATGATCATATGGACCAGTCTGAAAAAGGCATATTTTGGCTGGTCCTAACAGTTCTGGATTGAAGCGTTTTATCGTCAATACTCGGTATCTTTAAATTTGACCATTTTCACTTGATTGTGTTGGAAGTGCACCGACACTGACTTTTTTTAAAAAGGACAGTGTCAGCTCGATGTAACTGTAAACTTAAAATATGGATGTGTTTCTGGGTGCATTAGTCAGTGTGTGTTTCCTCATACAGTCACCAGGATTCTCTCCAAATTCACAGTCTTTATACAGCCACTATGTTGTTCATCTCCCATTTCTGAGTGGTTTTACTGGTGTCACAGTCTGCTATGAACACTTTGTGCAGCAGGTCAGAGCGGTCCAGACATTTCCCTGTTAGGAGAACACAGATGAACATAACTACTAGTGTTTGTTGCAGGAATCAGAAGCCCCTCGCAGCATGAGGAAGACTTGAATTTCATTACAACTGTGAACGTGAAAGTGATGTTATGTCTGAAAGTGGGGTTGTTTCAATATTTCTTCAAAAAGGGACAAAACCATGTGAACAATGATGTCTGAAGTAGCTTACTGCTTCACTTTGTCACTGAACCTGTAGGTGGTTTGAAACTGTTCCCTGACTGACACACACTGTGGGCTGCAGTAGTGGTGGACTTGACAAATGTATGAGTCATTGTACGAACAAAGTACTATACTAAGAATGAACCTAGATGTGGTGACATAGTCAGTCTGTCCTATTACAGAGGCATTTAACATGACCTTGACAATCTCAAGTCTTTCAAATCTAATCTGTCAAATCAAATTAGTCTACTACTGTAGAGTATTGAAATGGAGGTTATTTACAGTACATGGTTATGTTCAGTTTTTCATGTGAAGCTTGGAGCAATGAACTTATTTACTTATTCATTACAAAGGTCCATAATGCTTCAGAAAGAATAATTTCAATGAGTAACTGCTGCAAACTCTACAATGTCCAGGTTCATTCAGGTCTCTATGTAAGGCTTGTCAAAGATTCATTCCTGTAGTCTGAGGTTTCTGTCACTAATGTGCTGACACAGACACTGGTACATCTGTGTTCAAATAATAGAACATAAGAGTTTGAAGTATGAATAAGAAACTTCATTGAAATTGGGCATCCTAGTCTTATTTTCACAACATGATGAATGTCAGTGATACAGTGTTAAAAACAGTACAGATATTTACCTGTCAGCACATGAGTAAAGCGATGGAGATCCTAGATAGACAGAGGGAAAGAGAGAGAGAGAAGCATTCTTGTTCATTCCAATACATTCAGTAATTCCTGGAGTGTGTCTTAGACTGATCAGAGTGCTCTTATCCTTTCCTGTTTGCACACATTGATGAGCAGAGCAAGAAAATTACATTTGTTGTTTTAGTAGTGTGTGTATGTGCATCTCACCTTGAAGTACTTCCACTCAGTGTGCTGGTTCTGATCACAGTGTGTGATGATGACAGCTGAATTATCAGCTCCTCTGGTCAGGCACTGGTCATACTGCATTAACTGGTTGGCCTCATTGATACGGAACAACTACAGACACACATACACAGACAAATAGACAAACAAACATACACACGTATTATACTGCAGTTTGTGGTTTGACCATGGGTTAGTTAATTAGTTGAGTGTAAAGTACTAAATGCCCTGAGGCGATGAAAACCTGCACCTGTTCCAGAAAGCACATGTAGTGAAAACAGAGTTAGTTAACCCTGTTTGTAGGGAAACTATTCTAGCAAACTATCACTAGCTATTACATTCCTCACACAGAGATCTCTTATTGTGGTAACTCTGTGAACCTAACCTGCTTGCTGGCAGGAGATTCTCTCAGTGTCTTCCTGCAAAGCCTGTAGGAGCTGTCAGACATTGAAGTGCATTCATTTCCAAAGGTTTATGTCTACAAAAGTGAGATCAATATCCCTGCTTGATCAAGGTTTGTTACTCAAGGACTCTCTTTACCAACAGAACTACTTTTATAATCAATCATGTCTTTGAACAACCCTCAGTACCTTCAGAATCTGTCTGATCCATCTACCATAGCATGGTAAATTAAGAAATGGGCAGGAAAAAAAAGTACTTCATACAGGCTGCATATTGTTCTGCTACACACCACATGAGACACTGCATGTTTCATTACCTGGTTGCCTCCCATCCTGTGGCATGGTCCTATTTCCACATTGCCTCCATTGGTGTGTCCCATACTGTCAATACAGTAACTTGTCTCAAAGCCCCGAATCTACGTATAAATGGACAGGACACACATAACACCATCTTATGGCACAGGACATTACACTGAATGGTTTAAAGAAGCTGTATATCAACCATGAAAGCAACAGTTACTCAACTTGCCCACTGTGTGTGTGTTTTGCGTGCCTACCTCTCCCCATTCAACATTTTTGGGAGGCAGAGGGTAGTGCAGTGGAATGTCATAGGCTATTTCTTCCATGAACCATTTGAAGCTCTTGCATCGATGTTCCTCCCTGTCAATACGTTCAGCCAACAGTTTACAAGCAGCAAAGTCAATAATATATTAATTTAATAACCAATTCTAAAATTAAAAGAAAAAATTGCAACTATCAGCTTATTTCAAATCTTAATAATTTAAAGTGCATCTAAAAAGGAAAACAAAATGAACTATAAAAAGTTCAGATAGTCAGTGTCGACATTTCTCTTTTTGTAACATTAATAAGCGAAGAGTCTTCTTTTTCTTAACAGTGCAGATCTGCAATTTCTTAGGCAAGATAAACTTGATGAAGGCTCGGCTGTGTCAGACAGTATCACCACTTTTAAGGCACATCACGTTGTGCCACGAACGTGTAAATTGTATCTCTCCAACATACATGCACAAGCAGAAAAACATCATGAATATGTGTTTGGAAGAAGTGTGATCAAGTGAGGCAAAAGAAAACAAAGTCTATTATTTCTATTAGAAATAAATATAAAGCATTCACATTTTGTTGTTTGTGTGTTATACCTGAAGCGTTTAAGCTCACTGATGTCTCCGTAGGCCAGAGTGAGAGTTTCCGGACGACTGGCGTAGAAATAGTCCTTGTAATCATCCCACCATACCTCCACCACACGGACATAGTTCTGCGTGCACACAGACAGACAGACAGACATTATGCTTCAAACACAACAACACAACAACGGTTTTGTAAACAGACAACAGGCAAAATGTTCCTGGACAACTGATTACTGCTACAATAGCTCTAAACATATGTAAACAGTGTGGGTGAGAATGTGCTCATCTCACTCAAACTTCAGACCAGGCACACATTTTTTTCTACTAGAGCGATCAGGGGGTGATATAATTGAGGTGAAAAGTAGGGTGCTAAATGGAATTTAGTACAATACTGTTCATTTTGGTTTATGCCCAGTCTCTAATAAAAAGCATAATATCAGATTTATGTCCTTCTGTGTAGAGAACTGTGAATCTACAGAGTTTTATAAATCTGACACTTGTTTGCGTTTCAAAGTGTCCTACCTTCAGAGTGGGTGACGATCCAACATGTGCAGGTGGAGGGTTGCCTTGCCATCCCTGAAGTCTGTAGATATGGCCGACGCGAGAGCACGGTACAAAGAGTAGCTGGCCTCCGCACTGCCAGATCTACATAAACACAGAAGAAAAAAATCCAAGGTGAACATTGCTTGAAACTCTTTTAAATGATGTGTATGAGACCATTCAGCTGCTGTGTGTATAAACTGTACTACTTCAAGTCTACCTTGTATGATATTTCAAAATTCTCTCCTCCCCATATCTGCAGTCCTGGGTCATACAGACCCAGCTCAAAGAAGAAGTCTCTCTCTATAGCAAAGAGACCACCCGCCATGGCTGGAGACCTACAGGTATAAAGACAGACACACATGTCCAGAAACAGACATACAGACACATACTCAGACAGGTGCATCACTGTGTAGCTCAACATTACTTTTCACACTAAAGGTTGCCCAGCTATCTGTGAAAATAAAATAATACATCATCCATCATGTTCAGGTTGGTCTGAAAATCAGACCTTAAACATTTAATTTCTGTCAATCAGTAAGTTACTGCATTAATAACAACAATGAAAACACAGAGCACATACAATCAGAAAAGTTCAGGCAAAGTAAGATATTAGTGAAAGCAAAGCTGAGAAAAAAGACTGACAGCAAGATGTGATGAATGAAAAAGTGATTGGGGGAGGTGGGGGTAATGGTGCCCCAGTTCGAACCCCATACACACCAGAGGCTTCCCAGTACACACCACTAAAAAGATCCCAACACAGACTCATCACTCCCATGGCTTATAGATCAGGTCCATATTGAAGTTCAGGTTTCTCATTGAAGGCAAAACCATTATGTTGTCATAGCCCTTTTAAGTCCCAGTAGTTCAATGGGCTAAAGAGGAAAGGTAGTTACACCAAAACATCAGAAAGAGACTATGAATAGCAGACCTATGAGAGTAAATCCCACTAAATTGACCAAACGAGGTCCACAGCACATTGCGGTGAAACAACAACTCACTAGAGTAGAAACAATAAAGCACGGAGTCAGTGGACAGGACAGCAGTAAGATACTCCACATCAGGGGAGTCGCATAGTTTAGATTTAGTTGGTTAGTTATGTAACTATTATGCAGTAACTATTAGACTAAATTATATATTTGATATATTAAAGTTTTTCAAATGGAAATATCTGAAGAGTTGATCTTGAATATCAGCTGTGTGTACCCATACACTGGTCTTCATGTATTTCTATTTTTGAAGTTCATTTAGGCAGTTCAGTATTTTTTGGTCACTTGGTTTAAGATTAAGATTTCCTCACAAATTAATTAAGGAATTAATAGTCTTAATATCAGACATATTGTTAGCATTTGTCCAGGTTAGTTGGGATGTGTTTGACTTTTAAGTTGACATCATTGTTCTGTACCTATATGGCTCAGTCTGAGTTTGTCTGCGTTTTTTTTCTTCGTCTCCCAGAGGAATTCTCTTCCAGAGCATGCTCCAATCCCAGGCTCCTCTAGCGAAGCCGTCCGTGTCTCCTCCACCCTGGGGCTCGATGGTGAACCTCTGGCCGTGGATGGAGTCGATCAGAGGCACCGTACACACCGTTCTGACAGAGTGGGGGTGGGGCCACGCATACAAGATACATGGGGGGAAGAGGTATAGGGGTGGTGCACATGCAGGAAAAAACACGCAAAAACGGATGGCAGTACCAGTGAAAACACAAAGACATGGGGTGGGGTGTCGAAGACCAAGACAGAGCAAGACACAATAGAGGATAGGACACATGGGATGAAGGGATGGGAGATGGAGATGGAGACATAAACAGAACAGGGATGAGTGTTAGCATGCTGGCTGCAGCGTGTGTACCGGTAGGGCTGGGTGGTATGTTTTCTCTTGGCCTTCTCTCTCTGGCTAAGTGGAACCCTCTTCCAGAGCAGACTCCAGTCCCATGCTCCTCTAGCAAGGCCGTCCTCATCTCCACCCTGCTGAGGCTCCATAGTGTACTCATTACCATCTATATAATCTATCAGCGGTACTGTACATACTGTCCTACATACACATAAACACACACAAAGACACATGCAAAACTTTTGTCGGTATAGGGCTTTCATGATTAGTTGCAGACCACACACACCTTTCAGTGTCCTGTTCAGACTGTTGCAGAGTGAGTGAGTTTTACAGCAAAGATATAGAGTCTTGTGACAAAGCTAAATCTGACACAAGTTATTTGTTTTGCATTGCACAAAGAAATGCTCCATGCTTAACTCCTCTGTGGCTCACACGCTGGGAACTTGTGGTAGAAGCTACACAAGAGATGGTTAATGCACAGCAAAGGAAGACAGGATTCACAGGATTATTCCTGGATTGAGCAAGAGGCATATACAGTATATACATATACACTGTCTGTATTTACACCCACTTTATTAAGTACACTTGTTCAACTGCAAATATCTAATCAGCCAATCACACGGCAGCAACTCTGTGTATTTAGACACGTAGATATGGTCAAGACAATGTGCTGAAGCTGAAACCAAGCATCAGAATGGGGCAGAAAGGTGACTGAACATTGCACTGCACCCTCTAATACTTTTGTGTTTTTGTTTGTTTGTTCATGTTTTCAACTCTCCCTTTTGGGTCACATTCACCAAGGAGGAACTTTTAAATATTGGACTATCCGCTGGTCCAACCAGGTCCACCAACCCCTGCTTCACCAAAACATGGCTTGGTGAGCACTTCCTTGATAGCTCACTCCATCTACTAGGCTTCCAACTCCTCTGTCTGGACGATGTATCAGAAAAACAAGGGGAAGTTGAGTGTTTCTATGTTAACTACTATTGACTTGACAATGACAGTGTTGATAAAATCACGCAGTTCCCACTCTATTTATAAACTGAAACTGTGAAAAAAAATATTCACAGAGGGAGGTTTTCTAGCTTACTCTGTTAGGTGTTTACATCACACCTGAGGCCAGTGTTAGTGACGCCTCGGCTGAGCAGATAACTAACATGGAGCAAAACCTTCCAGACTCCTTACTCATTGTTCTTAGGGATTTTAACAGAGCAAATCTCAGTCATGAACTTCCAAAATTCAGACAGCACACCAAGCGTCCCAAACATTTTGGAAAATTGCTACACAAAATTAAAGAACTCTGTTCCCCGGTAGCTTTGGGACTCTCTGATTCATCTCATCCCAACCTACAGGAAGAAACTACAAACATCTAAGCCTGAGGTAAAGACTGTGAGGAGATGAACAAATGAGGCAGAACTGGAACACTGAATACTATAGGGTGTGGGTTCTCCGAAGTGGGAGTCCAACATAGACACCATCAGAAAAAAGGCCCAGCCCAGACATTTCAGCCCAGCTGAGGAACTGCTGACCCGCTGAACTGCTGTGCATAAATCACTGTGTGGTATACTCATCCTCTAATAGTAATTCCTCACACAGCTGCTGAAAAGTCTTTTTCTTTCAACATCTCACTCAGGCAACTGAAATTTGTGATTAGGTTTCAGAGCTACAAGCAAAAGCAGATTTAATATAGTCATAAGAATAATCATAAACTCAGAAACTCTCTCTGAGTAAAACATCTGGAGCAATTCATGCAGATATATCTGTAAAATACAAGCGAGACACAAATCTTTCTCTGTGCATCAGGACAGAAAGAAAATCGAGTATATGCAACATAGTGACCATCATGTCTTTGACTGGGCTGCACAGTGACCCTTTACATTCAAAGGGAAGATCACAGATACGGAAATATAACTGGACACTAACGATGATGATGTGCATAAAAATGGTGGCATCAAATATCTTATCTGCTGCTCAATCATTCTCCCTGTATTTGTTCCATATTCTAACACAAAAAGTACCAAATATATACAAAAAGAAAGATGTGCTAAAAGAAAAGTCATGATTTAAATAATCCAGTCTGTATAGAATGACAGCCAGCCTTAATAAAGTCAAGTCTTTGACAGCTATCATCATATATGTGAGGCTGAAAAGGTGTGTGTGTGCGCATTACCTGTCTTTTGAAATAGGAGCAACCAGAGGTGCGTACCAGTTGATTCCAACCTCACAATGAGCATCCAGGTAGATCAACACCTAGAAAACAACCACACACAAACTCTTGGATGTCTGTGCTCCTTTCTGTCTGATCAATGCTACTGTTAAATTTAGCTTTCACACCTAAGCTCAAGGTGAAGCCACTGAAATAACTGCAAACAGTAACAGCAGTGATCGGAGCAACAGCTGTATGATCATACGCTACCTGTCCTTTAGTGGCCTTCTTGGCTCCTATACTCCTGGCCTGGATCAGTCCTTCTCTCTTCTCATTTCTGAAGAGTTTTACAAGACCATTCCACTGCTTGATGTAGTCCTCCAAACGCTCCTTCAGATGGGCTACACACACACACAAGCAGAGTAAACCATCAACACAGAGATTTCTTAAACAGGATCAATATATCTCTCCTCTTGTCACCGTCTTAACCACTCTGCCACTGTTGCACTTCAGCTGCCACTCAGACATTGCTAAGCTACATCTCATCGATCCATGACATTCCGTGCTCTGTCAATTAAACAACAGGACTCTGGACTCTTTAATAGGAAAAAAATAAAATCACACATCTTCATCTTATCACATTGTGAGAAAGTGGATGTTTAGCAAGACTACAGGTACCCTAGTGCTCCCTAGCTCCATATCTTCTCTCTCTTCCTCTTATCTTCGTGCGTTAATGCTGAATTGGTCAACAGATAATCACAATGCATTTTACAACCTTAAACTGTATGTGAAGAAGCCAAACCCACCTTTATTGCTGAAGTCATCTATCATGACTATCTCAGCCAGGTACTTCCTGGGAGTCCTCTTGATGACACTGTGGACAGTTCTCATCAGTGTAGACCAACCTTCGTTATGGAAGACTATCACCACACTGGAGGTCAGCAGTCTGTCATCATAATGCCAGTATTTACACCTGGAGAGGTGGGACAAAGTGCAGAGAGCAGGTCAGTTACATTCATTTCAGAAAAGCGTCAGTGTAATAATAAAGCACTGAGTATGACTCAGCATTAGAAAACAATTGTATAATGTCGATGTTCTATGTTCTATGTTCTATGTATCTGGAGAAGCTTTGACATGAAAATAACATTGGTGATGTCATCATGGTTAACTGCCATTTCCAGTTCCAATAGTATGGTCTTCTTTGCAGTGCTCAAGTCTGTAGGCGAACAGTTTTAGTCGTGTTGAAATAAGTGTGTTAAACAGATCTTATGGGAGAGAAATAGAGGAGCAGAGGGTGCTGCTGTGAGGTTTACAGTTGCATGTCATGGAACAGATACAAAGGAAAACGCTACTATCCATATTTGTTTATTACACAAAAATCTATGTTGGATAACATTGGACATGGGCATGGCTGACACTGGAAGTTGTTGTCTATTGTGTACTTTGCTCCATTTTCCGAGTTAAATAGTTTTCTACTGCCAGTTATATGTGTGTGTATATGTGTTTAGCTGCCAAGAAAACAATATTATATTTTAACCATGTACCTGAACTTATCTAGTAATGTAATATATTTGAACCACAGACACAGGTCAGAATTGCACTGGATCATTTTTGCCACATTTTCTTAAGAAACATGAGGTTATTTTTATAATTGGGGTGGGAGAAAGAGAGCACCCGTCATAATAAGAACAGTGATGAAGCCATCGTCTGCATCCAAGTCAAAAGTCAAGAGTCTTTGAACACTGTTCTCTACTGTGTGTTGGCTGTTAAGTTTTGCGGCCACAGCGAAAAAGAAATGACAAAAGTTAACAAAAAGCTCTGTCTATAATCATCTGATCCACTTGTTAGTTTAACATGATTCAGTTTGGCTTGCAGCTGGTAACTAGACGTTGTAGTAACTTTGCATGAATAGATTTATGTTATTTTTTCTATCTTTTCCACTTCAGCCAAGCGCATTAAAAAAATACACAAAATAATGGGTGAACAGAAACCCACCCACTGTCTGTCTTAATATAACACAGCCGTCAGTGTGCTCACTTCCACACATCAAGGTAAGATGAAACATAATAATGGCAGTAAAACTCACAAATGCAATTTTGTAAGGCAGCATAAATATGGAGCCACCCTTAAGTACACGTCTCCTCCTCTATGATAATAATAACTAGTTGTCCAATAGATTACAATACAGATCCTTGTTTCATTCACGTGTGGGTTCTTTTTAATCTCTAAAATACAACCTGTATACAGTTGTTGCCACTGCTGTTTGTCTGCAGAGGGTGTGGGGTGTTTCTCCACATAACTAACAACAATCGTCATGTGATGGAAGATGTGGGGTTTTTGTGTTCCTGTCTTTTCAGGCTGAATGTGAATGTGTTTTCTGTGTATTGCTGGATGTTACCTAAGGAGTGATATTACAATATTGCTGGAAAAAAACAGTATAGCTACAGCTTATTACGACTCATGTATAATTCCATAATATGATTGATGATGTTCTCTGTACATGTGGCATCTATTGCACGTCTGTCCACGTCCCAGGGAGAGGGATCCCTCATCTGTGGCTCTTCCTCAGGTTTCTTCTTTTTCCCATAAAGGGTTTTTTGAAGTTTTTCCTGACTCGGTTCGAGGGTCTAAGGACAGAGGGTGTCACAACTGTGCAGATTGTAAAGCCCTCCGAGGCAAACAATGTTTGTGATTTTGGGCTCTAAATAAATAAATTTGAAATTTGAATTTTGGATTCATCTGACAACTGAGCCGCAAGCTTATATTAGAGCCTCTAAATACATTGGGTTGGAAGTTAAGTGGCAAATAAGGTGCATCCATGATATGGTAATGTAAAAGGTCTGGCTCAACTACCTTGTGTAATCTGCATTTGTCAGACCGGTTAAAGGCAGCTTGTTCAGTGGGGTGTGTATCAGTTACACCCTTCATGAGGTCTTGTTTGGTGCTAGATATACACCAACAATAAGGCGTGTGTAGGTGTGTACTTGTATTACTTTAACATAGGCTTGTCCCGGATACTATTTTTAATTTACTCAAAGGCTTCTAGCAGCTACTGAAAACTTTTAAGTCGGAAAGCTTGCATGTTACTCAATAAATGAGATGACGTCCCAAATCAATCAGCACACCTTCCATTTGTTGTTATTGGCCCTCTTGCGTGACATGCGCTTTAGCAATGATTGGATATTCATGTGCTTGAAAAATGTATTTGAATTTCAACCAGATTATGGGAACTGCAAATATTCTTACTTAGAAAAAAAAGGTACAGCACACCGGTGAGTACCAACCCACTTGGAGCATCAGGGTATAATAGAGATGAGGACTGAATATGTTTTTTATTGAACCGGTAACTGCTATAAAATGTGCAAATAACCACATCAAATAAACTACAGCTAGAGCCCATAATAATGAATTTGCTCACATGTAGGCCTGTATTTCATAGGCTATTTGGGATTTTTGAGGTAATGCATTACATAATAAAAACAAAAACACAGCATTCAAATACTGGTTTGGACATTGATAACTATGCAGCTGAGGAAGCTTTTAAGTATTTGACTGAATCACAGTCATTTCCCAAATAACTAATTCTATTTCATATCTAGGCCAGCTTGCTTTGATGTGTTGACTGAACCATCAGATAGCCCAGTGGGGATATCATTTATCCTAACTTTGTGTTCGCTTTATTTGATTTAAAAATGACCAGTGCTTGCAGCATTTGGTGTAGAATTTATGAAGGATGATCAAACTGTTCTTAAGTATAGTTTAATGGAGTCTATTGATACCGACATGCCATATTATGATAAAGTTGCTCATTGGTGATGTGGTCCAATAATAGTAATCTAGGGCAGAAAAAAAATTATACAGTCAGTGAAGACAGTGACAGATTTGTGGTTGTGATGAACCACCGTACTCACTCTTCATGGCGAATATCACTGATGGTTCTGTCCAGTGAGATCATATCACTAGCCACCATGTTAAAGCCAAACTCTTTGATGGAATTCTGGACAGCATCTTTGTACTCTGGACCGAGGACAAAAGGCTTGGCTCCCTCTCCAGGACCGCCAGGGACCCCTGGGGGCTCAGGTTCCTTAGGCTCAAAGTTTCCCAGGATACCTTTCTTCAGTATGGGGCTGTTGTAGGTGTGTGTGTGGGGTCTGAATGTCACATACTGCTGCTGGATAACCTGCTTCTGGTTGGGCTGCTGGTCGGGATTCTGGGGATTGTTGGCCCCTCCTGGAGACAATAACCAGCAACCAAAAGATGACACAAAACAATAACACACAGATACAACTGTACCATCTACCTTTTAACCTCTTTTCTGAGGAAAAGGATGTACCTTTCACCTTCTTGCAGGTTGAAACCGCTTACATAAAACTTTCAAACCTTCTGTGAATTCTGTGTCTCTTACCATGTTTGAGTCTGATGGAGTTAAGGTCGACCTCCACCCCTTCCACATGAGGCCAGGGCACCACAGGCTTAAACTGATCTGCTAAGTCTCCTTTGGGAAGCAAACTGTCATCCTGCATGAAGGGTTAAGACAGAGGGTACTATAAATTACACAGAAGATGCACAGACTAATATGTGCTAAGCATACTGGAAGAAAGACTTTTTTATTTTAATTTTACAATATGATCATCATGCACAAAACAGAACTGGCCATAAAACATTTGGTGAGCCTTAAAGGGCTCTCTACAAAATGGGATTTTTGACAACTAACACAGTTACGTAATGTCACAACCAGTGAGGAGACTGAACTAAATAAAAGACATCTACTGACTGATTTAACCACAAAAAGACAGCCGTTGTAATAATCCTCTAAGCCTAACACAATAACCTCAACTTTAAATGGTTTACATTGCTGAAAGAAGTATACAGAGATGACAGCTTAACTGTGGCTCCCACTGATTATTAAAGTATCGTAAGCATTGAGGTGTTCGCATTTGTCAATAAGTAAACAGCAGTCAACTGTTGGGGTGACGATGCAGAGGTGGGGAGTCAAGTTTGCCTCCTCGACTTTAGTTACATTTCAGTCACACAAATGGTGACTTGAGACTCAACTCACGCTCAAGATTTGGGACTCCTGAACAGTCTTTATTTGATTTTTTTTAAGCACAGTAACATAAAGGAAATGTGCGATGAATATAATTTCCTCCCTTATTAAACAAAAGTAGTGGTGCGTGGCCACAGATGACTGTAAGCTGCAGCATCAGCACCATGACAAGACCACCTGCAGCCGCTGTACTATTTGTCATAACTTTTGGCTATGTTAAGTTTTCACAAGACCCAAACAGAAAAACGCTTAATGACTGCAACTTTATCAGGCACCTGAAAACAAGCCTGGATGGGTCATATGCTTAGGAATGTAAAAGTTAACATTAAAATGAACCACATCAATTATTAAGCTCAGCAACAGGCAGGTAATATGTTTAGTGTTGACCATGTAACATTTCAGGCTTGAGTTTGAGAGGCCAGAAGGATGAATTCATTTACAGTAGATTATAAGCTTTCATTAGTTGGAGAGACAGTGTCACTATACAATACAGATGTATTGCAAAATAGTTATTAACTAGAAAGCTTTCGCTTTCTTTTTTATTTTTCATATTGCAATGCAATAGCTCTACCTTGTTGATATATCCAGCTACAGGCACATGGAAGTGTTTTTCCTTCCTTGGGCCATTTTGTGGTGTACCATCAGATACGTACGCACTGAAAATGCCTTTATGAAATCTTCAATTGATTTATAAAGCTGCACTGAGTAAGGGAAGTGTAGACACATAACTACTGTGAAGAGCAGGTTGACAGGGCAGAGGAAATGCTCTCGAGTTTCAAAAGCATTTAATCCATTAGTACAGTATGTATGATGATCAAATATTAACCAGCCTCTCCGTTAACTACATTCACTACTTTGCTGTGTTTATTCAAAGCCTTTACAGGAGAGAGTTTGCAAAAGATAAGAATTTATTATCTGGCAGACACAGGGGCAGCTCGTTAGCAAACTTTTACTCTCATGTACAATTATATCCAGAAATATGTCCTGATCAACTGGTAGTTGATCTGGCTGATGTGCTCACACCAGTGGAGCCATACACAGTAAGAGGCAGAACATACTGTTTGAGTTTGAACGACCAGGGGCTTCAAAATAAAATGTAAAGAGCTTCATACGAATGTTTTTGTTGACTTAGGCTTCCTTATTATGTCATTTCATCTTAATTTGTAAGCCTGACCTACCCAGCATGTACTCAGAAGTCTGCTGTCGCTCAACTTATACAACAACATAAAAACAATCAGATGTCGACCCTACAATATGTTAAAACCTTTACACCTTTTTTGCAAATTAACTAAACAAAATTTTAAAAAATAGTATATATTCATAATTTGGAGCGAACCTTGTTTATTTTTCAATATATATGTCTTCATGTGTGCCAGTATGGGGCAGATCTGAGGGTCGCTGTGTCCTGAATGATCGGCTGAATGATCAGGTTCATCAAACCTCATTCTCATATCATGTATGTATTCTCATGTATGAAATCAATGTGTTCAAATTTCACTGGCTGAGGTCAGAAAGTGATGGACCTCTGACAAAATGGCCCAAAGTGGATATCATGAAATACTCTGTACATCTTGAGTCCTTTACCCCACAGCAGCATCCCTGTAAACATGCTCCACCTCATCAGAAAACAGGTCGTGTCATCCATTCATGCTCTGAAGCAGAAACAGACACCATCTAAGCGACCTGAAAAGAAAGATACCTGACTTTTGTTTAACAAGAACAATCTTTATCATGAAGTTATCTTCATGGTCAAGTAGCAAGTTTGACAACGAGAATGACTCCTGCCAAATCAACAGAGGATTTGAAACAGTTCCTCCTCAGCGACACATGACAGTAGCACACGGATATACATCCTGGAGTGAGCGTGATACTAACAGCCACAGGTGAATACAGGTGATAGTCCTACCATTACACGAGAGAGAATGCAACTGTTCATCCAAATGTGTCTGTTCACCACGCACGTATAAAAGCAGCTAGCGTCGGCTGTTAGCTTGGAAGTAATCTCCATGACAACCGATGTAGTAAAGCTAGCCAAACGTCTGAATGACAGCGCGTCCAAGTGCTTGTTACATTGGGAGTGATGTTTCTGATGCCACGACCCCCCTGCCATCTCCAGTGATCGCCCACACACTTGTAACTAAGACTAGGGACTGAATGTATGGCTCACGTTGGCTCGAGTTATGCTAGCACGGATCACTAGTAACTTCCGTGCTCTTCCCTCTGTTGGGACATGTAAGGGTAGCCGCTTTGCTGTCGTCAACTCACCCGCTTTCCAAAAGGGTTTTCATCGTTGGGCTTCGGCGACAGCGAAGACCAGAGCACCACCAGGCCAAGAAACGTCCCTATGATGAGCAGACTCCGTAGAAGAAACCCAACTTTGAGCCTCATCTTGGAAGCTCTTCCCGGGTGGCCAGGCTGTCGACAGCTAGGCTAGCTTAGCTGCTACCGCTCCTAGCAAGGGCAGAGAGGCTGGCAGGATAGCCGGGAAGCTAACAGCCGGCTAGCTGCTGATGGTGCAGGTCTGAGCCACAGGGCTGGTGCTAACTCGACGACAGGCGGTGGTGTGACTGCCTGCTGAACTGAGCGGTGTTCCCCCTCTGGCTGGTGGAAACGGCTCCCTCCCTCCCGGCTCTCCGCCCTGCTGTCTTCCTGGCTGCGTCCGCAGTGTGTGTCTGCCCAGCTGAGGGCTGTCTGCCGGCAGCAGCGCTCGTTGGCTCACCTCCGGGCTGTATCAATTATTCTGTAATGACTTCACTGTATGTCTTAACGTCCAGTCTTTAAATGATCAAATGATGTCACTCAGTGTCTGTGGCTCGGTGTGCAGCAGGGCTCGCTCAGAGACAGCAGCAGGTTTTTCAGGGTGTGCGAGGAGAATCGAGAGGTCTGTCTGGTTTTTCAGTCTACCTTGGATATGGAGCTATAATTGTAAGGGCTGTGGCTCTCTGTTGTAACGCCTACACCATAAAGGAATGCAGAGATGAAAAAAACTTTTCAGTGATTTCCATGGGGCTGAGGACACATAAAACAGGGAATGATGGGAATAATACAAAATAAGAATGGACTCACAGGCAATGTGGAGAGGAGAATGACATTAATATGATCGAAGCATTAGAATAAGAACAAATGAGTGTAAAGTGTGGTCTCTGGGCTGTCTGCTTCAACACAATCAGTTGACTGTTGGGATGGGATGGGACTGGGATGACTGAGGTGTGTGCAGGTCATCTTAGAGCATCCTCTCTGAGAGCAGCACCTGGCAGATGTCATCTTAACACGTGGCCCCGCCTCTGACAAAGGCTTGAAGAAATGCATTGTCCAGCACCAGGGCAAAACAGGTTGTTTGCGGCACCTGAGAAGCAATGATGTGGACTGAGACTGAATGTGTGTTAAAGTTTGCAGTCAACCACAAATGATAATTAAACCTTTGATAAACCCTTGAGACTGTTGAACAGGTCACTGAGGTCATGTCATGGATCATTTATTGATATTTACATATACACACAGATAATTTGAAGGCTGGCAGTTGCTGATGGAAAATAAACTGATATTCACAAAATGACACATGCTTTTCCGACATATAGAGCCAAACTGAGTTCAAAGTGTGGATCAGCTGTCACTATTAGACAGACAAGGGGAAGGAAAAGTGAAGTTATACTGAATAAACATTTAAGATAAACAGAGATTGGGCCAATTATGTCAACACAAAGGCAGTGTAGTACTGTATGTGCCAGAGTCAGTCATGTGGGCATTTTAATCATACACTCATAACCATGGTGATATGTTAACTTGAAATATGGTTAATGGGGGGGCTTGGCACATCCAAACTGAAAATGTTAACAGGAACTGCATGTGAACTGGAGTTGCTTATTAGCGTCATGCTGCATGTGTGCCTGTCATCCTACGTGTGCTCCAGATAGTGAGTGAGCAAGGAAGGAAGAGGAAGCAGAGGGAGCAGCGACAGTCTGGATCGACCAATCAGGTTCCTGATCTGGAGACGACACAACTGGCAGAGACTCCTCGGAGAAACTGAGGAGAGAGAGAATGATTTCCTCTTATTGTTGTGATGCAGCTCAGCCTGAATTTTGAGTGGTGTCATTTATCATTATCAGGAATCACAGCAGTACTCTAGATGCTGCAGTACCTTCAAATGTCAGCAGCAGCTGTTGTGTTTTCCCACCAGGAGGCGCTAGCTCCACAGCTCGCTGGTTGTTACTGTCTCTCATGTTGACATCTGCTCCGTAGTCCAGTAAGACTGACACCTGATCAGCACAGTCTTGTCTGACAGCTGCATGCAGAGGACTGTCCCTTCCTCTGCCTACATTAACACTGGCTCCTAGAAAAGACAGGGTCAAGAGGAGAAGAGAGCTGATGAAGATGTGATAAAAATGAAATATAAAAGCAGTCAATGTAGATAGAGAACTATCTAAGAGAACTTAACAGAATTTGACTTCTTTATGTGGAACATAGTTCTTATGTGATTAGAAGGAATATAATGTGGGAATAAAGGAATATACCTCTTTAGACCTCTAAAAATCATTGTTATGAAAAAAACCCAAAGAGGGAAAATGCTCTTTGGTTGAACTGCTCACAATTCAAAGTCAGTGTTCATATTTACAGTACTGCATTAAGCATAACGTTCTGTATTGATACTTGAGACTGTAATCACTTTGCAAAGCTAACGCTGCTCATTTCTGGACCTATAACACAGGGGGCACCTGCTCAGTAAAGGAGACACACCTCTGTGCAGCAGAATCTTTGAGCACGCTGTGTGTTGGTGTAGACAGCTCATATAGAGAGGAGAGCCCAGGTGGGACACTTCATAGTCTGGATCTGCTCCGTGAGACAGCAGGGACTCTACACACTGGCTATTACCTGCACACACACGCACAATTATGAAACATTCACAAACTGTCAATGCTGATATGTTTAAATTTGATTAGTGAGCTGTTCAGCCAAGCACTGCATAAAAGCAACCCCTTCAGTAAATTTACCTCTCTTGCAGGCTTCATGCAAAGCTGAGGGGAAGTGTGCGTGTGTCGTGTGTGTGTGTGCTCCTTTCTGCAGTAACAATTCCAAACAGGCGACACTCCCAGAGGCACAACTGTTGTACAGAGGAGTGACGCCATCTATGGTAGCAGCATTTACCTGGACACACACGTAGACATGAGCAATACAGTACAGTCAGTTATATCTATCCAGTGCGCACACATATATTGGTGTGTAAATGTAAGTGTCAGCAGCTGTTTAGTGACCGTGGTACTGTGTTTTAGTGAACATGTAATAAAGGTGATGATAAGAACAATACTTACATTAGCTCCAGCATTTATTAATGCTCTAACACAGGCTACATGTCCTGACAGGCAGGCTTCATGGAGAGGGGTCACATGATCGATGGTGACAATGTTGGCGTGATATCCCTAAATATGAAAGCACACAGCATTATGAATTCAGTGGTTTAAGAAGCACCCTAGTCTTTATGGATTTAATGAGTTCTGAATGAATGCTAACGACTGGAACGATTGGAGTGTTTCTGTCTGTGGGGCATGAATTTGTTTCCATGTAATACTGGTTCTTAATATACAACATTGACATTAAGGTAAACATTAACATTGCACAAAGTTTTTTTTATCGATTATTTAAATAATCATTTTTATGAGGAAATGACCAAAATAGCCAACTATGAACGGTTGACTTTTAGGCTAAATGACCGAGAAGGTGTTTCTGAAACTATAGGGTCCCTACTTGAATCACTTACAAGATGGGTGATCAGAGAAACATTGCAGATTTCTGTTCATGTGATTGATGAATTATTCTAATTGCAACAAAGCCTAGGCGGTGAATTGAAGTGGGGTGATGACTGTGGGAGCAGAGGATTTGGAAAAGATTGATCCTGGACATGTGGATGTATATGTATTGAACCCCCCCCCCCCTTTTTTTTTCTTTTTTCTTCTTTCCCCTCAATATTTTCTGTTGTTGTCTTTCTTGATTTTATTTTTATTTTCGGTTAAGATTATGTCGTAGTGGACCCGTTCTTGTCCTAATCCATGTATGTTCTGGTCTTATTGTTTTAATGTTCAAAAAGCAATAAAAAGTGAATTACAAAAAAAAATAATAATAATCATTTTTATTAAAAAGGCACAACAGTTACACAAAGGAGAGTTTCAAGACAGAAGCTAAAAAAATACCATTTTGTAACTAATACACCAGTTGCACTTTTCCCATTGGTGTCATCAGACATTACATTAAATCACATTTCCTAGTGTCTTAGATATATTTCTGTACAATGTAATCTCCAAGACTTTGTTTCTGGACTACAGCCAAATCCAAAAACAGTTTCCACACGCATGCAGCCTGTGCATGTACAAAAACTAATTATGTTAGAAGTGACTTAAACATGTGTCACCCTGCAAAACTGTTCTGTGTGTGTGTGTGTGTGTGAGTCTAAAGACATTACCTGTGCCAGCAGAGTGCAGAGTGCAGGGCAAGCAGTCGGCCCTGAGAGGCTGCTTCATGGAGAGGGGAGCGATCTGCCCAGGACCCTGAACAGACACGCACACACACACACACACACACACACATAAGTATTATGCGTTTTATTCTTATTTTAAAGCACAATGTGAAAAGGTGTTGGCCACTCCCAGCGGAACAATTTAAAAAGACAGACACTGATTTTCACTGGAACAAACGCTGTCTAAATAATTCTGAAGACACTCTGATCAAATTAAAAGTCTACTGGAGGTTTAAAGATTATTCTAAGGGTACTTGTCTTCCTTTCTTCTACATTATACAAGTGGAGTATTGGTTGCAGTGCCACTCATTGTGAATGAAAGGATAATCTCTGCTCAGACAGAGTCTATAGCAGCTTTGCTCGCTGTGGTTATATTTAGGGTTCGTGCTCTCTGTCTCAGTAGCTGTGGTAGAAGCACCACATACACACACACAGTGCCATCTACAACATACCCATGTCCCCGTCTCCCCATGGCACATCCAGCCACTGGTAGATGTAAGACATTTTCAATCAAGTGGAACCTTCTGCTTGTCCTTAAGAAGATCACTATAGTGTTTACAGTCTACACTGACAACAGGCTGCAGATACTAAAAATAACTACTAGCTCACAAGCTAACTGAATTATTAGCTGGATAACTGCAGTCTGATCAGTGTGCTGAGATCAAACAGAATAAACTAACCTCACCTATCTGTTTCACCAGCAAACTCACTGATGCAGCCACTGAAGAAATCCTTCTTCTTATTTAATCTGCTGAGAGAACCTGCAGTCACAGAGGCAGGCAGCCATATTTAGACAAGCCTGTCTCTGTCCGTGGTCTCCTCTGTGCGGTATATACCAGCAGCCATTTTGGAGAGGTCAACAACAACAACACCACAGACAGCCACAGGAAACACCTCCAGTCCTCCCTCTTTACCTCACACATTCACCTCCTGTCTGTCACCTTGTCCTTGTGTCTTTCATCACTCTGTTTCTTATGTCCTCCTTTGTCTCTGTCTCCTATTTAGTCTAAAACATTAACAGTCTCGCCTGACATGTATGTGCTGTACCAATCAGAGTTTTGGGGCCACCTGTCACAATTCTCAGACCTAACTATTTTACACACCCAGAATCTGCTGCAGTACCCAACAGCCCCCCTCCGCGCCCCACCCAGCTGGCTCTTATTACTGTTTCGAAAGTCCACACAGTTGAGAGCAGATCATGTCGATGTTCCTGTAAGCTCATGGTCAGACATATGCCAGACTCTTTAACTCCCCATATCTTAAAAAATAGACCTTAGAGGATAGTTTACATGATTTCAGTGATGGAGAGTAATATGGAACAGTCCGTGGTGGACACCCTGAACCCTCAGGCTAACCTTCAGGAGAAATCTGACCATCGAGGGAGCTGTGTCAAGTTTGAAAAATATCCTCAGGTGATGTCACTTGAGTCACTGTCAGTTGGAGTTACATTAAATGAGGGGGTGTGGAGTTGGAAAGTGAGTTTACCAGGCTTCTGTCGCCCACTCCTCATCTCTTCTGCAGATTACATATGTTAGAGACTGTCCTTGATGAGTCAATGTAATAATCTAATAATGAGCAGTGGGCAAAATCACAATTTTACACAATTACACACACCACAGTTTTAATTCAAAATATACCATACAACACCTCAAATGACAAAGCCTTAGATGTCACAGCAGACGTACAGTAGTTATATTACAGCTCATTCACAGCCCCTCTGTCTGCTGCCACAGCTTGTCACCTCAGCTCATTTATATATTTGGACACACCCCCTCTATAATCTGACCTTCAGGAAACTTTGCAGTTCTATCAGCCATCCTAAACACACACACACATACACACACAGGGTCTAACTCTAGTTCTGCTGGGTCAACGGTCCAGCTCAGATACATACTAACAGTCAGTGATGATTAACAGGAGTCAGCAGAAGCCATGTTGATGCTGTCACTCATTTACGTCCTGACTCCTCCAGCTCTGACAGGTCTCCCTGATAGCTCTAACAGGACCCGAGTGCTGTCTCAAAGCTGAGCCTGAAGCCTCGGACGGCCTCAGGCTGTTGGAACATGGGAGCAGAGTTGGCAGTGAATGCTCACTGTGTGCCACAAAGCTTGTATCAAATGCAGAGCACCCTCTGGAGAACACACACACACACACACACACAGCCTGGAGCTCACACCGACCGACCTTGGCTGGTCAGGATGCCCCAGCAGGCCTTCTTCCTACCAGGAGCGTGCTCGGGTAGCGGTCCGGGATCAGCGCCTCTTTTCCGGGACACCTCCGGGGCTGCGGACGGAACATCTGGCATGTCTGCACAGCTGGAGCTCACGCGCTGCCGCTCTGACTGCTGACTGCTGCGGAGGAGCGCGAGGCAGGCTGAGAGCAGAGCGAGGGGAGCGACCTGATTGGCTCAAAGCTTTTGTTGTTGTTGTGTTCGGCGCACATGACCGTCTCACATGCGCACCCACGTGTGGACGAGAGAGCCTATTTTAGTCCTAGAAATGGACAGCTTACACACAGCCTGCAGTGAGACCGTGCGGAGAGTGTGTGAGTGGAGTGTGTGTGTATTATAGTCACCTTTAACTCTCTGTGTTCCACACAGGATTTACTTTAATCACATCAAATCTGATCTTACGATCAGATTCCAATTTACATCACACACATCACGATCAGTCTTAGTGAATTTGTCAGACAGTACCAGTGTGCCACCATAGCTGAGGTATACACTGTCCCATTCATTCATTTTAAATCAGTGCTTCCATAGTGCTTCCAGAAATATATATAAAGATAGATCAATCAGTATCAGTAGACAGACAGACAGACAGACAGATAGATAGATAGTATTGACACAGGGTTATGAATGAATGTAATAGATAGATGTTTCCTTATTATAAGAGGCCTCACTTTCCACTGTGTTTCACTGTGTGACTGTCTGTTGGCCTTTACAGTGCATGTCTCCAACACCTCTTCTTCCAGAATGGAGCAATACTTTGTTTTTGTCAGTTCTGTCTTGGTAACATCTCCTTCGCAGGTCATTGTCTCCACACCACTCCATAAAGCTTTCTCAATCATTTGTCTTTTCAGACATCTGGTGTGTTTGTCATAAAAGTAGATTGTTGTGGGCTGGAGGGAGTCAGAGCCCTGGGATACACCGCACTAACTAACAGGACCAGTATTTCTGCAGGGCTTGGTAAGTAGGCCCCCGCCACACATAGCACATAGCAATGTAACTAAAGCAGCAGCTGCTGTATATATAGACTGGAGCTACTGATGGGAGCCTCCTCAAGTAGGTCAAACTTTCCCCAGTCTGGATTACAACTCTTAAATGTTCCAGTGTACTCAGTGCAAAATCAAGTGCAAATTCAGATTCACAGTACAAGCAGAGGTGTTTGTGCTCCAATCTGCAGTTATCCCGGAGGTTTACCCTTTCACACAAGGTGGAGGGACCCATTTCTAATCTAACAGTTTACCACTTGTTTTTGGTGAATGATCAGATTTTGTTTTCTCTGGCTGTGAAATAGCTTGATGTGATCTGATAGTTTTATTTTCCCCTTCAGAACAATAGGTTTTAGTGAGCTGTGCAGGCCTGCTCATGCTAAAGGAAAAAGCCAGTGGAGTGACTACTGTGACTGCACAAGTTTCGCAAAGCACACAGTCTGATTCTTATCTATGTATTCATCATAAATAACATGAAGACCAAGACTTGTGTCAGTCTATATTTGTATATGCTGTTGTGGTGTGGATGTGATGTGTTTGAGCAGGTGGTCCAGGCTTTTGATGGCTAGATCATACTTGTTCTCTAGCTGTGAGGTCTGAGCCATTTTAAACTGATGTAACAATTTATTTTTTCAGGCTTTGAGATCTTGTCTCAATTGGCAACAATGCTTATTTTAAGAATATATTTTTAATTGCAGATTTGATACAGTAAGACTGAATGCAACGAATACAATGAAAATGTAACACAGAAATCAAAGTGTTGCTGCAGAAGACCCTGTTTGGACAGGATAATAGGAGAGTGGAAGCACAAATATCGAGGTATTATCAGTATTATTAGTTACTGTGGTTGTATTAGTGCATGCAACTCAGCTGAGACATGTAGTATGGATGTGCTCTGGCAAGACTCCTTCAGCTGTCATCATGTCGCCCCCTGTTGTTCACAGCACAGCCAGCAGCCAGTGTGTGTGTGTGTGTGTGAATGTGTGATGCAGATTAACACCTACACCTAATCCAGTGATTGATTTATTGTTATTCACATTTTTAGAAACATATTATATGTATTTTTTTAGATTATATATTTACTTTATAAATGTCATGCTGTACTGTAATCTCAGATGTAAAACCTACCTTTGCCTTTAATGTAATTCCTGCACTTTATTTAGTGACTGACTGCGTGCTTTCTATACACCATGCATGTAGGGTTGGATGAGTGTGTGGGTGTATACATGTCTATGGTGTGAGCCATAACCCATGTTATTGTTGTTGTTCTTGTTGCAGTTGTTATGAATAAAGTTATTGAAAAAAACAGTGTCCCTCTTCCGCTTACTCATCGCTCGGATTTCAAGTTTGCTGTTGTGTGAAGTTAGCGGTGAAACACAGAGAAACGGAAGTGTGTTTATTTCGCCTTTCCTAGAGGAAAGTTAAAATAGTTTAAAAGAATAAGGTTTCCACTTCAAATACAAAAATACATGTTTGACTGAGACATATACACACTCAAGCCATAGTCATAGTTGGTGTATGAGTTGTAGCACATTTTGTGTTGGCCTGTTACAAACATTAAACGCCTGGTTATATTACTTTCAATGACAAAAACGGCACAAGATCCAAAACACACGTGGGAAACATTTTATTGTGAAACGCCTGAACAGGAAGTAAGTATTGTTCGAATGAGTCTTGACTCTTCCTGTTTGTACACAGCAGCTAGCCGCAGCTAGCAGCCTGTGCGACGTATTTCTCACTGAATTCTTCTTTTGTTGACATTCCTGCAGCCGGAGCTGGTTCGTTAAGATGAATACGGTCCTGTCGAGAGCTAACTCTTTGTTCGCCTTCTCCCTGAGCGTCATGGCGGCCTTAACTTTCGGCTGTTTCATCACGACAGCCTTCAAAGACAGAAGAGTTCCTGTGGACATCCACGTCTCTAAAGTCATGCTGTAAGCTTCACCGTGTGTAACAGCTGTACCAGTACCGGTAACACCGACTCTCCCGGTGTATTGTGTGTGTATGTGTTGACCATGTTCACTGGTACGTCCAGGCCCTGAACACACTTGCAGGCTGCTTGTGGTGATGTGTTTGAATGAGGAGCCGGCTCACAGGCCTCCTGCCGATGGTTGATGTTTCCGGAGCTCTAGACCTCAGTTTTAACAGTGTGTGTGTGTGTGTGTGTGTGTGTGTGTGTGTCTCTCTCTCTCACTGTGAACCGTGAACCGTGAACGCTACTCTGGGCTGAGACGTCGTTGAACCTCTCACAGCTGCTAATGAACATCCTGAAGTGTCATGTTTTGGCTAAACGCTTCATTCATGTAGCCAAAGGCTCGTTTGGTGAAATCATGTCGGCCTCTGCTGAGCTGAACCAAACACAGTCCAACAGTGAGGTCAGCAGCGAGAAAGGGAAACATCAAGGAGCAGTTCTCATTTTTAAAGACAGTGGATCAAACAGATGCTTGACTGATGCTTTAATAAAAGGTGTGTGTATAGTGAATAGCTGCATCAGGAGCTGCATGTCATACAGTGTAGTTTTTCTCCTGACAGTTTGTCCTCTACATCAAAGCTGGAGATGATCAGAGACTCCGGTCTGAACAGTGGCCCGGACCTCTCCCTTTCACTCACATGTTTTCATGCAGCTTTTCTAAATGTGACCTCCATCAGCTCTGTGACTGTCAGCCTTCTCACTGTGTTTGAACTTCCACGTAAGTTTTCTTCTTCTGTCTTCATCTCTCCCCGTGTGTCTCTTTCTCTGCCCAACAGGAAGAACGTTGATGACTTCACAGGACCAAGAGAGCGCAGTGATCTGGGTTTCATCACCTTTGACCTCTCAGCTGATATCCTTTACAGTACTGTAGTGCACAGTGTATGTTAGACGAGGGCTCACTCATTGGTCCATTTGAACAGAGATGTAAGAGATCTTTCCAGCATGACTGACAAGGTGTCATGTTCAAATGTAATTGGTGCAAATTGGAGCACACAGACATGAGACACAGATCTTTAGGATAGTAGGGATTTTTGTCTCCCATCCAGCACAGTGGAGGCGAGTGAAATGTTACTTTTGGTGATCTAAACCTAAAAATGTTGTCTTTCCAGACTGAGGATAATCAACACACCAAATTGTGAGCTGACACTGTAGCTACTTTACAGAAATACATGTGTTTCTGTGATGCAGAGGGACAGTTTGAATTCTGAGCTGATACTCTGTGTGTAATGAGGGACAGTGTGAGAAGTCAGCCAGCTGTGAGTGTCGGTTCTGTTGTTGGTTCTCAACTTTTCCTACATTTGCAGCCAATTTTTGACTGGAATGTGAAACAGCTGTTCCTCTATCTGTCTGCAGAGTACACCACAAAGAGCAATGTAAGTCAGTCTCAGCACACACACACTGACTGATATAGCGGCACATCATTTGCCTTTCATTTAAAGTGAAGTTCTGAGCAGGTGAGGTTTGTTTCCGTTCAGCGTGTTTTTCAAATCTGTGTCATACAGCACCAGGAAGCACAGTTTTTAGGTTCTGCTAAAAGAGGGCACACCACTAGAGCTTTACAAATGACACTTTGTGTAGATCACCAGATGTGCTGATGAACAGATAAAATGAAAATAATGTTATTGTTTGTGTTTGTACATCAGTCTCTGAACCAGGTGGTACTGTGGGATAAGATTGTCCTCAGAGGAGAAAACACCAAACTGAACCTCCGAGACATGAAGTCCAAATACTTCTTCTTCGATGATGGGAACGGACTCAGGTCAGACACACACACACACACTTCACGACAATCACCATGATAGCTTTTGGTATTTCTCATGTAACTGCAGATATTTGACCTGGCAGCAGTGACACATAATAAGTCAAGAATCACTCAAATCTTTGGTTTAATGTTTTATCACCATGAATAAAAAAGTATAATCCAGGGTCAGATTGTCTGCTCTTTAAATACTTACACTTCACCACACGGTGTATTGTATTAGTTACTTTACATTTTATATCTTTATGTTTATATATTATAGTTATTAATTACTTTCACCATTTTCCCACAGGCAAGATGAAACCACCCAACTGTAAATAAAAAAGTACAAATTAGACACCTTAATCAGCTGCAATATAAAAATGTCTCCTCAACTCTGCTGTATGAAGCAGTGTGCTGTTTTTTTTTCACACTCTCTGCTACTGTAATGAGTAAACAGTCAATACGGCCGAAAAAGACTACAGATGATGAAACTCGGGAAGAGAGGTCCAGTGTGTGCGTCATCTAGATCGAACAGAAAACAATTTGCCCTGATGATTTCTTTATATTTATTTTTATTTTAACTGAGATGAGACTTGCTCAGTGTTGCTCCAGGATGGTTTAGACTTGCTGCATTTGACCGTCTTCAGAAATCTGAGAATACAACCAGAAGATTTTCAATTCAGGACAGAAATCCTGTATACATATAAAATATACATTTACATTCTGTATAATATACACACACAATCTGAAGAGGTCATTTTTGCGGGCTCATGTTAACTTTGTACATCTGTTATGTTTTGTGACGGGCTAATTAAGTGTTATGTGTGTCTCTGCAGGGCCAATAAGAACATCACTCTGACGCTGTCATGGAATGTTGTTCCCAACGCTGGAATCCTGCCTCTGGTGGCTGGAAGTGGACACGTCAGCCTCCCTTTCCCAGATACATACGAGACCACCAAGAGCTATTAGACAGAAACACACCCCTAGACAGTTTCAGCACATACTGTACACACGGACTGATGGAACTAGACGAGCACAGGCACACACAGGTGTTTCTTCATCAATGTAAAAGACTCTGGTTTGTAATAAAAGTTGAAATTGGAACATTTGTGTCTTTGTAAGGAGTTAAAACAGTAACTTCCATGCAGATATTGTTGGTTTGTTTGCAACTAGTCCCACTGAACAAGACAGCTTTAGCACAGCTGTTATAAATGGGACACATTTTACATTGCTTGTGTTTGAGATCTTCATTAACACAGATGTAATAATGATTGTTATCAGTGTCACCTCACAGCAAGAGGGTTCTGGTTTCAATCCCACCGGCTGACCGTGGCTGACTGTGGAGTTTGCATGTTCTCCCTGTGCCTGTGTGGGTTCTCTCTGGGTACTCCAGCTTCCTCCCACAATCCAGAGACATGCAGGTTAGGTTAGGTTAGATTACTTGTGTACATTAACTTCACTATATTATACTTCATGTCTGTGTGGTGGACATAAACTTTCAGCTTCTGAACGAATAATACAAATAGAGTGATAAGTTTTCACACTGTATTAGAAAAACTGTACAAGTACAATGTCAGTTGTCTGAATCTTAACCAGGGTCAAACAAAAGAAATATACAGTATATACACTCACATGGAATTCACTGTACACACACACACAAAAAAAACCCCCTCATATTACATTAACATTCACTCTGTTGAAGCTCAGAACAAATGTAGCGCTTCTATTTTCCCATATTTTTACTGCCAAAGTACAAACAGTTTCACAGTTAAGCAGACCTCTGGTTAAATGGTGTGTATATTCTAGCAATGATAGACAAAATGAAGAAAATGGGAACCTTCAAGAAGTCAAATCAGAGTTTCTCTTCAAAAACACTTTTTACATTTAGAAAAAAATGCTTGTTTTTATAGTCTTACCAGATGAGATGACTGACATCAATTTAAAGTATTTAGCTTAAAACAAAGACTAGAAGCAAGGGGGAACGGCTAGCTTAGCTCCATCAGTTTAAAAAAAAAAAAAAAAAAAGACCCCCCCCACGGGTCTTGATTTACATTTACTGGTATCAGAAGATAGCGTGATTTTAGGAGCTCTGGAGCAGTTTCCTTTGGGTGCCAAACCCCTGCCACTGATCAGGTTTAATGTTCCTAACAACCAACTCCACCTTTGAGTGGTCTTAATGTTTTGAAGAACAAGACACAAGAACAATACAGAAAATAAAATGGACAGAACTGACATCTGACCATGTAAGTGTGTGCTGTCACAAGAGGTTTTTTAGTCTATGCGCTGGATGAGCTTCTCCTCCATCATACAGTAGAGGGCGACATGGGACAGGTCAGAGATGAAGGCGTCACAGGCTCGTCTGCTGATGCTCTTACAGCCTCTGAGGTCCAGCAGAGTCAGAGAGGAGAGGCGCTTCAGGTAGGACAGACAGCCGTCTGTCAGCTCACTACAACCTGGACACAGACAGACGTGGTTAAAGTGGGCTTTACATGGAGTTAGCACTAATCCAAAGATTTTTTGTGAGCTAAAAGGAGCATCACTGTAACAGCACTGTCCAATCACCAGAGTTAGAGTTAGAGTAAGTGAGCTTGTAGTTCAAACAACATGAAGTGACAGTTCGTCAGTTTCAGCAGTGGCATTCTACCAGTTCAACTGTCATTTCTATGATGTCAATCATGTAAGCTCATCAGCTTCATAGTATCTGGATCTCATGAAGGTTGAGGTGGGCTCTACCTTTATGTCAAAGAGACATCTAAAAGGATCAGAGCCAGAAACTCTTGATCAGGACGTCCCTGATCTAAACTAAACCTCTATCAGTGAACCAGCTCACTGAAAGGTCATGTGATCTACCAGTGCTCAAACACCCACCTGCCAGTGTGAGCTCAGTCAGGTTGTTGCGCGTGTGAGTCCCGGCTGCCGCCAGCAGGGCGATGGATGAGTCTGTTATGTCCTTGCAGTGAGCCAGGTCCAGCCTCTCCAGCTGGGGCATGTGGCGCTGCAGCAGCCTCAGAGTGGAATCACTGATGTCCAGACCAGACAGACGCAGAGTCAGCATGTTCCTCAGCCTGCTGCGAGACGACTCTGAACCTACAGGGACAGACAGACATGGATGGACAGGGCTACTTGAGCTGCAAAGGTCAAGATAGAGATTATGGTGTTTATTTTATAGAACCCAGAGGTGCGGTGCAGATCGCCGTGCCCCTAGGTCAGGGACCCGCCAACGCACTTTAGGAATTGTCATGGTCAGGCTGGCCTGGTGCATTTGATGTGTGTAAAGAACATATTATCATACACTGGCTGGCATGATGGAGGCTGTGACAATCACAGCCAACCACATTCACTACCCTCACCACTTACACACAGGGTGCTCCCCATCATAATGCACTGACTGTTTTTCTTGTATATGATCTCTGAGAGGAGCCTGCTCAGTACTGCTGTCACTAACCAGGCGGGGTGATGATCTCTTTAATCTGAGCATCTTTAAGGCCTTCACACCAGCGCAGGTCCAGCAGCCGCAGGTGAGGCAGAGTGGGAGAGACCAGGGCTGACAGACAGGACCAGGACAGACCAGTCACCCTCAGCTCCCTCAGACCTGAAAACACACAGAAAGACAGATGGAGGGGTATCAAGAGATGTAGGGACAGGCTCGCAGGAGACTCGCTCTCCTTCTCCCACTAAATCACAGACTCCCCAGATGAGCTGAATAAAGGCCTCATCCACTATTTAATGTTATTTTAGAGAAAATGTGTATACAGACATATCCCCATGTAGGATATAATGACATAGCCTAAGAATACTGAGATGTTTTTTTTAAGCCAAATCATCCAGCCCTAGTGTTACTGTGTGTTTGTACCTGGGAGCCTGGTGAGCAGACAGTTGAGCTGTCTCTTGGCCAGGGGGGTCCAGGAGAGGTCCAGAGAGGTCGGCTGGCGTTTGATGATGCCTGCCAGGGCCTGATTAGTGAGTGGGCTGCAGCGACTCACATCCACGTGGCTCCACAGTCGCTTGTCACAGCTCCTGCACAGGACAGTGTTTATTCACAAGCTGCCCTCTTCACATACTGTGTGCTGTTAAGTGTATTGCCTGTACAAAGTGTGTGTGACGTACCATTTGTACCAGGCCTTACAGACTGTCATGCAGGCCAGAAGCTCAGCTCTGTTCAAGTATCTGAACACGGACACCCACACCTCTTTCTCCCCTCCTTTCTCATTGCCTACATCTTTAAAGGATGGCAGAGACAACAGGGACGGAGGAGAGAGGGAGGACGCAGGATGAGCAGCAGCTTCTTCTTCCTCTGAAGAAGACGCAGAGCGATCTCTAGCGCCTCTCTCGCCATGGTTACCCCGCAGACGAGGCCTACAAGATCAAAAATATCAAAGGATGTTTGTGTCAGTGATGTCACTTGTGGCTATTGGCCACAAGTTGTTGAATGACATTTTTCATTGGTTGACACTATCGAGAGGGCAGGTCTTACAGTATAGGAGCCTGTCAGGGAGCAGATGTCAAAGGAGAGAGGGCAAAAGTAGATATATGGACATTTGTGAACTAACAATTCAACTAAGCTGAGCACTGTTGTTCAAACGACTGGAGCAGATCATTCAGTTCGGAATACAGCAGGGCAGAGAACAAGGTCATCCAGGTTTGTTAACAGCCTGTTAGTAGCACAGCCATGAGGCTTAGCAGTAATTTAAGCCCTGGACCAGAATGGCAAAATTGTTCAATCCAGGGCCCACATGGACAAAACAGCATGTGGTCTTGGGCTATGGCTACCACGTTTTAAGCACTTTGCACCAGAGCTCCACAGGCCCCACACTGTTAAAGTAAAGTATTGCAGCCATGTCTGGAATCACTGCATTCACTGTCTGATGCGTCACATGTAGTGATAAAAACATCACAAATGTTGTTCACAAATGGAACTGCATGATAATCTAATCATTTTGAATTTAAAATTACTAAGTGGCCACACATGGCATTGTACTGACCCCCTTAAATACTGTGTAACTGGTATGTCTGTACTGCAGTTATTTATTGGGTGACATACTGTATCCATGATATCAAAGATCAGCCACTGATATCTGTGTATTATTTACACTTTAACTTGGGGCAATACTGATGCATTTCTCCGCTGAGAAATATTCAATCTGTCATTTCTGTAAAGTGATCCACACCCAAATAATAATAATGCTATTTTTCATGTTGTGTAGATGGAACAATTAACATTACCCAAAAAAATGTAATTCTTTAGACCGCTGTTGTGATTGGGATGCTTTGGTCTCAAAACATCCCATACTCATTTAGTTTAAGGTTGTACACTGAAAATACAGTCAGTTTCCAGCATCATTTAAGATTTGGAGGGATTACACCCTTTATTGTTTTTTTAAATGGATAGAACAGTGAGTGTGACAGGAAAGACAGGAGAGACACACAGCAAAGGGACTCCGGGGTCTGGGGACCGCTGCACCGAGACTCAGGCATGTGTGCGCGTGCTCTACCACTGAGCCACCTGCGCCACGTTTCAAGCATCATTTGAAATGAACAAAGAACAACATTTTATATGATGAGTGGGTGTTGAATTTGATGAGTGTAAATTACCTGCCAGGTCCTCTCAGGGTTATGCCGTCAGCTGTTGCATCTGCACTCTTGAGTCGTGAAGGTTTGGACAGAGCGGCCTTTCTCTGGATGAAGCCCTGCTGACCGCCAACACCAACAGCAGTTGTCCTCGGACCCATGGCTGCTTCTAGCTTTGGCACAATGGAGCCTGAGTGGCAACAACATGTTGGGAGTTAACTCATTCATTTTTAATTTACTGAAGATACATTATGCATGTACAAACTAAGAACTGGTTTTACCTGATTGTCTCTTGGCTTTGTGGGGGCGCTGCAGAGTGACAGTCAGGTAGGAGCCGCTCAGCAGGTCATCGTTCAGATCTGACACCAGGAGGACGGGGGGCTCTGGGTCTGAATCCCATCGGCCTTCATCCTCCACCTCTTCCTCTTCTTCTTCCTCTTCATCTTCCAGCGTGTCAATCTCCTCCTCTTCAGGGTCAAAGTCCTGCCCCTCACTGTCCTCATCTTCATCATCTTCGTCATCATCATCATCGTCATCAGTTCTGCGCCTCCTCCTTTGTCGATGGTGCCGTCGTTCTTTGCCTCCATCTTCACTGTCCTCTTCCTCTTCTTCTTCAGTCATCGTCATCGTCGTCATCATCATCCTCCGAGTCTTCCGACTCAGCGTCACCTCGGCGCTGCATCCTGGAACCTCCCCGCAGTCTCACCCCCACGTCCTCTCCGTACACCGTCCCTCACGCCCATCCCTCGCTTTAACTTGAGGACGGAAGAGGAGCCGGGAGTCATGAGTGCTCCTCTGTTCCCTCTGGGGGTGGAGCTTCCTCTCAGCAGGCCTCTCCTGTTCGTGCCAAACGCCCTCCTGGCAGAGTGACTCCCCCCTCGGACGTGAAGCGCCATCTTTCTTCTCTGAGAGGCTGTGTGGAAGCATGAATGGATGAGAATGAGTGACTAAAGAACTGCCACTGGTGGACAGAAGGAAGTGAAAAGATTCTTCAGGTTCCTCTTATAACAAACCTTCATCATCATCATCACTGGCTGAGTCGTCTCCATCGCGACTGTGCCTCTGTCTCCGGTAAATCTTAGCCATACGAGCGTCCAGCAGGGAGGAAGCTTTCCGTTTCTGGACATGCAGTGAGAGGAGAAAGAAGAAAAAGGGAAAAAGACACAGAATGAGAACAGTATGGTTGAAGGCGAAGTGTAAGAACGGACACAAGAAGAAAGTTGTTTGAGACCTTAAGTATATTTAGAAATAAACTAAAAATGTTAAAGTAGAGATCCCACAATAAACACTCACCACTGGGAGGCCTTCACCTTTGTCTCCTTTAGACTGCTGCAGGAAGAAAAAAAAAAAAAAAAAGGTCATAAACTGACAACTGTCGGCTCTTTGAGATTCTTCCTCTGACAGTTTTGCACTAAGAAAATGTTTTGAAGGCTGCTAATAATCTTCGGACTGAAGCTGCCATCATGTTGTGCTGATGTTTTATTTATATCTATAATCCTTTCCATCAATCTGTAAGAGGAAGGAAGGAAGGAAGGAAGGAAGGAAGGAAGGAAGAAAGAAGAAAGAAAGAAGAAAAGAAAGAAAGAAAGAAAGAAAGAAAGAAAGAAAGAAAGAAAGAAAGAAGAAAGCAAGAAAGAAAGAAAGAAAGAAAGCAAGAAAGAAAGAAAGAAAGAAAGAAAAAGAAAGAAAGCAAGAAAAAAAGAAAGAAAGAAAGAAAGAAAGAAAGAAAGAAAAAAAAAAAAAAAAAAAAAGAAAGAAAAAAAAGAAAAAAGAAAGAAAGAAAGAAAGAAAGAAAGAAAGAAAGAAAGAAAGAAAGAAAGAAAGAAAGAAAGAAAGAAAGAAAGAAATCCAATATTTTCATGGTTCTTAGAATGGACGTAACACCTGTCACGGCTTTCAGTGGACAGACTCATTAAAGGGAAAGTTGATCCACAAACCTGAAGCTTATGCTATCATCTTTTCACACTCAGTCAGGATAGTTACATAAAAATTAAATATGGTTCAAGCATCACAAAACAAGGTGATGGGAAAGAACATGAAGTAATGTAGTAAGATACTCTGATTAACCGTGAACGACCAACATTAAAAAAGGTGTAACAATTAGTATAGTAATAAGTATTTTCTTAAAAATCAATGTAAAGACACAAAAAGAATTCCTCTCAATTATCACTTCTGACTCACTACAAGTGTGTGGTGGTGTCCGTTTACAGAGACTCTGCCCTCTTTCTGGATTTGATTATTTTGCTGTTCAGAACATTTCGGGGCATCAACCTTTAGCCAGGGGTGTTTAGTCTCCATACAGAAACAGTGTGAGCAGCGTGTGAGGTGCACAGTGAAATCCTACTAGTTATACCTTTAATAAACCACGGTATAAGTAAACTATGTTAATAGGTTGCACAAATAGACTTTCACTACTCAAGAGTTCTGAACTAGGATCACACTGCAACTGATTAACAACAATAATGGAAAGAACAAAACAGACCCTGAAACAAAAGTGATTTTCTAGTGAGTCATTTCCAACATATACAAACATGAACAGAGCGGAAATGTCACAGTGGATGGAATATTCTTTGAATCACTTCTGTACCAAAAGCATATTTCACATTTGAGGTTTTGGACTTGTTGCTTAGAAACATGGCTGTAATCAGAGAAGCATCAGCGCCTCTGATATCTAGATTTTAATATTTAGGATGGACTGTATAACCACAGGACCAGAAATCCTTCCACCCTTTTCTCCATGGTTGCTCCTCTGAGGGGGAGCATGATCACAAAAACTGTTGCCAACATCCTGCCCCTGTTTGCCACTGACAGAACAGGTACCGCAGTAATAAAAAAAAAAAAAAAAAAAGGAAAAAAAAAAATTGAACAGGAAGGACAAAGAGTCAGACAGTGTGCAGTTCAACAAAAGCAAATGGGCCATCAACCATCAGCTTCTCCAACATCCTTTGACAGTGAGGAAGTAGAGAGTAGTGTGACCTGCAGTGCACTGATACCATTTAAAATATTAAGAGCAAACCTAATATATTTGTAATCGGTCCTGGAATGGCCTTATTTCAGTCTGCAAAGCTTCACTTCTGCTGTGTCCACTGTCACAACATTACTTTTTTGTTTTAATTCAACTCTTCGAGGCCTGATTGTGACACAAACCTGGAGAACAGGGTGGTTTTATCAAATAGCTTATTGTTACCATATCCATTATGATGAGCCATGAAAAAAAAAAAAAAAAAAAATCAAAGTGTGGAGCAGGGAAAAAAAAGCCGTCAAAGCTCAAAAGCAGTCAGCTCAGACTGACAGAAGAGGCCCTACTTTCGTAGAAAACGTGAAATCATTCTGTCAATAACATTTACAACAAGAGCTTGTCTGTTCTCTTGAAAAAGATGGAGAGGGAAAAAGGGGTGGGGTGCACGCGACAGACGGGTGGATGTACGCAGAGTAGGCGGCACCTCTCACCAGTCTCGAGCTGATTGGCTGAGAAGGCAGAGGGGCCGCCAGCAATAGAAGTGACGCTGAGGAGGAGGAAGAGCAGGAAGGAAGAAGAGGAGGAGGAGGGAAGAAACCACAGCGGACCACCTCGCCATCCTGCTGGGAGCCCACAGGACCCCCTATGGTAGCAGAGGGCCCGGGGCCCAGCCTGAGGACCAGGGGGCCGTGGGGACGGATGTGCTGCTGGTGGCCAGCGGCCAACGATTCATCGCTGCCTGATGACTGACGGAGTTAAATTAAAATAAATAAAAACGAAGAAAATAGAGCAACCCAAAAACAAAGAGAATAAAATAAACAGTTAAAAAAAAAAAAAAAAAAACAGACAGGAGACACACAACACCTGTTAGCTTTGACACACTGCAACCAAGTGTGTGTGTGAACGCCAGGTTAGTACACTGAGTGCAAGAGAGAGCAAGTGTTTGCAAACAGGCTAAGTTTAGCAGTGTAGTCAATCCATGAATATACAAAAAGTAGGAAACCCTTAGACTGTGTGTGTGGGAGTGAGTTAAACATT
This sequence comes from Scortum barcoo, assembly GCA_023238725.1. Taxonomy (NCBI): domain Eukaryota; kingdom Metazoa; phylum Chordata; class Actinopteri; order Centrarchiformes; family Terapontidae; genus Scortum; species Scortum barcoo. The sequence continues at coordinate 1,860,124 of CM041553.1, forward strand.
GTGTACCTCTGGGTCAGTGATCCCTTGGACACACTTTGGACACTCCCAACAACTGGGCAGGTCTTTATTCACCACTCCTTCACCCTGAACCTGCAGAGGCAGACACATTAGAAACAAGATGTATGAAATGCAGAGAGATAAAAGGTCAAATTAGAAGAAAAAAAAAAAGATGAAACACCTGCTTGAACCTGGCTTGTGTCTTGTTACTAAGACATTCACAATGCATCTTTAAACTCAGTGGCTCCAGCACCATCTGCTCCCCCCCCACATTCTCACCTGACTGTGGCTGATTCAGACACTAAAAAGTTTGTGGTTTTTTTCAAACTGAATCAAATTTTGGGCAACACCTCAGAAAAAGCAGTAAACTAAGAGTCTGCACGGTGCGTCACCACTGTTATTTTGCCATCTAAAAGAAACGTGACAGTGACAGTGAATTGTGTTGATGTTTATGCTCTATAGTGCCTCCAAAAATTAACTTCTTTCTGCCTACAGTCCCAGACACTCAAATACCTATAGTGCACTGTAAAGTAAATATAAACTCATTTCAGGGACAGCCCGTGTGTGTGTGTGTGTGTGTGTGTATTACCGTGAGGCAGGCAGGATGGACTATCTGTGCACAGTTGGAACATTCCATCAGAGTGAGGGAGGGATCTCCGGTTTCTTCCTGGTTGGGTTCCTTGCAGAGCTCACACACTGCAGATAGTGGAAGGCCCGGCTGTTGGGACAGACAGTAAGTTACAACAGACATATCCAACGTATAGAGATCAATAAATGGAGAGTCGCTTACAGAGAGACACTGTCGAAGCACACAAGTCTGCTTGAGCTTCCCTGGTCCCCCAAACTTCTTCATGTCTCTGCAGAAGTTACAGTCTCCACACTCTGGTCTCATACAGGCTTCACAGCGCTTACACCTGCAGGAGGAAAACATAACAGCCAATGGATGATCACTGAAGACAGCTAAATCATACACCTGCTCAATTAGAATGGTAAAAGTCTTAACCTGGTGTACAACTGCTGAGCGTAGTGGAGACAGGCAAAATACAAACATAACTGAAGACCAGTTAAAGAGATTAAAACAACATTGAAGCCCGTCCCCATTTGATGTGATGTGTTTTTCTCATAGAGACACAGACAGATAAACACAGGCTTTATTACCTGACCCTGCGCCGTCTTAGCACAGACATGGAGGAAGCTGGTTTCTGTGGTCGTGGGATGATGGGAGTGGAGGCCAATTTAGGACGAGGAGGAGGTGGTGGAGGAGGAGGAGGCTGGTACCATGAGGGCTGATGGAGGAGCAGAAGAGTAAAGAAACCTCAGTATAATGCAGTCCAGTACAACACCACCTTTAACTGTGACCTCAAAACTATGTTATTGAGACGACACATGGCAGAAAAAGTCTACCTAAACTGAAAATTTTAACCTTTGTAAAGGTTATATAACTGTTTTAACTGTTATGTTGACTTGCATCAGACAGTACAGGTGTACCTAAGTGTATGATCCGTGTTTGTTCTGCCACTGAGAAATCAGCTAACAAAGTGCAAACTTTTTGTTAACCACTGCAACCCTCTGACCCCCTGCTGTTTCTGTTCTTGTTTCCCCATAACACCCCTGTAAAAGTGAAGACTGCTTACTCTCTTTGGCCACTTAACGATGGGTTTTCCTGTGTAGGACAGTTTGGGATTGTCATTAGCATGTTCCTTCAGTAGTGCCTGCATGACAGCAGAGACAGGAGTGTTAGGAGTGAGAGAAAGCAGGGGAGAGGACTAATCTAACAAGGTGTTTTATTACACCAGCAGCAAAGCAACACACTCAGGTGCACACGGAGCAGTCATACCTTGATGTGTGTAATGAGTGCAGGGGCGTTGTGTATCCCTGCTGGGACACACTTCTTGTTGGAGGGGAGAGCCTCCAGTTTACCCAGCAGGTTACATATTCCCTCCAGCTCAAGGGGAGTCAGGTGAACTTTAACCGCAGGCTTGTCAGACTGCTGCTCTGAAGAGTCTTCATCACTGCCACTACCCTCCTCCTCCTCTTCGTCCTCGTCCTCCTCCTCCATATGCTCAGTGGCTGGATCCAAGCCGGGTGGTTTCTTCAGACCTGACACAAGGAGTTGGTTACACATTCTGTTTAGGCAAATAGTTCCCCCATGTAGGTACCCTCTGTGGTTGCCATACCGATGCCCAGCGAGTGTTTCTGAAACTCTGGTGTGAGGTAGGAGGTCTTGGTCAGGCTGAAGACGTAGCGCTCCAACACGTACCAGCACATCTCGTAGTAAAAAGGGTAACGAAACTTCACTGGAACCTGTGGTGGAGATGAAAAAGGCACTTAACTGTTACAAAATAATTTTTTTCTGTCATTTACAGCTTATAGGAGTGTGTGTATGCACCTACCCGCGTTCTGTCCTCTATATTACAGATGTTAAGTTGCATAGGGATGTTGAAGCTATGCAAGAAGTTGCCTCCAAACACCATAGAGTCCACGGGGGTGTAGACAGCATGGATCCAACCTGAGTATAAGACACATTAATATTTTAATTCTCTCACATCACTGAAATCATTAGCATATATTGGCTGTGTAAGAGGGAGTTAAATGTGTACCTGAGGGTATGATGAAGGTGCAGCCCTGCTTCAGTTCAATCCTCTGGCAGTCAGATGCTCGGTCTCCCAGGAAGAGATCTCCCTGTTTCCCCGACAGCACCCAGTTCTCATACAACTCCAGGTTCTGAGGGGTGGGAGGGATCAGCCAGAACACCTGAAAACACATAACTGCAGTTGAAAACACACCAGCTAAATACCTGGCGTACAAACTACAGAAGCAACTGGAAGAAAGTACTATCTACAAAATTAAGAACCCCAAAACTAATATACTGGAATCCAAATTGGAAAAGATTCAGGAATGTTTTGAGGTCTTCTATAGGAGCAACCTGATGCCTCTGAGGAGGATTGCTTAGATGATTTTCTCAGTTATCTAGACCTACCTTCACTATCAGGGTTTGAAAATGAGAATTTAATAAAGCCGATTTCAACAGAGGAAATTAATGCAGCTATCACTAGACTAAAAACAGGAAAGGCAGTTGGGCCGGACGGGTACAATTCTCAATGGTATCGCATCCTAAGGACAGAACTAGTCCCACTATTGCTGAAGACATTTAATTACGTCCTACTGGAGGGAGAAATCCCGTCCTCGTAGAGGGAGGCTACCATCTCAGTTATCCCGAAAGAGGGGAAAGATAGACGAGAATGCGGGAATTACCGACCAATTAGTGTCCACAACTTAGATTATAAATTATTCACCTCTTTTTGCCCGCAGATTGGAGAAGCTGTTGCCTAATCTCATTAATTTAGACCAGAGAGGTTTTATTCATCATAGACAAACAATGGATAACATCAGAAGAACACTACACATCTTAGGACAAATACAATACGACAAAACTCAAGCAATTATAGGGAGTATGGATGCTGAGAAAGCTTTCGACTCTGTCAGATGGGCATGCCTGTACAAGGTGCTGGGGAAGTTTGGATTTCAGGATAAGTTTATCAGAATAATCCAGGCACTATATGACAGACCCTCAGCCCGTATCAAGGTCAATGGTGATCTGAGGCCTTTATCCTGAAACGTGGGTGCAGACAGGGCTGCGCAGTTTCGCCCCTCCTCTTCAACTTATTTATAGAAGCACTAGGTCAATTAATAAGACAAAATCAAAATAAGGGTATCATTATGTCAGGAGTTGAACATAAGGTAGCGATGTTCGCTGATGACATGCTGGTCTGCCTGGGGAAGCCAGAGAGATCATTCAGTGAATTGATGTCTACTTTGAGTGATTTTGGTAAGCTATCTGGCTACAAAGTCAACATTTTAAAAACTCAGGTGATGACAATTATACAGTCCCTGTGACTTTACGTAAGAAATTCAAGTTAAACTGGGAAAATGAGAATATCAAATATTTAGGGTATATATCTGACTAGGGACCTCTCAGGGCTCCTCCGGGCAAACTATGAGCCAATATCTTCAATTATAAAAGCAGATTTACATAGATGGAACCTGGTGCCCTTTCTGAGCCTTAGTGCTAGGATAAGTGCAGTCAAGATAAATATACTACCACGACTACTTTACCTTTTTAGGAACTTGTCTATAGAGGCGAGTGAAAATCAATTCAGGGAGTGGGACAAATGGATCTCCAGATTTATCTGGCAGGGCCGGAAACCAAAGATTAAATATGCTACCCTTCAACTCGCCAGGGAATGTGGAGGGTTGGGTGTCCCCTGTGTAAGGAATTACTACTATGCTGCACAGATATTTCCCATTCTATACTGGTGTAATGAAACATATAAAGCTAAATTGAAGGAGCTGGAGTCCAATCTATTAACTCAATTCCCCATCCAAGCTGTAATAGCGGATAAAGGCTTAATAGATCATGTGGAGAAGTTGGGGAACCCCTGGTTGACCCACACTCTCAAAGTCTGGCAGAAGGTGATTAATACTTGCAGGATACATAGAATGTTGAGTGTTCAGATGGTTTGCTTATGACTCAGACTTTATTCCCAATAGACATGACTCCAGCTTTAAATTATGGACAATGTATGGTCTCACAACACTCATTTCACTTACTCAAAGAAACACTGTGTGCAGCTTTGATGCCCTGCGGGACAAGCATGGCTTGGCTCGGAACGAATTCCATAGATACTTGCAACTACGCTCTTATATTGACCATGAATGTAAACTGACTTTTCAGTTGTTGAATTAGATTTCTACCACATTCTGAAAAATGCCATGACCATGATCCCTTCTAAATCCATCTCAAAGCTGTACACAGCTCTTTCCAATGCCAACAATAATAACACTCTATACATGATAAATGGGAAAGGGAATCAGGGATTGAGATTTCTGAGGAGGCTTGGGGTAATATCTAGTCCTTCCAATGGACAACATCCAGCTCCATGGACTGGAGAGAGCATTGCTAGAAAAATGTTATTAGATATTTCAAGACACCTTATCAGGAGAGGTATAAAAAGGTGCAACTATGCCATGCTGGAGGCAATGTGGCTCGACTGCTGCTAACCACTATCATATCTTCTGGGATTGTCTTTAACACTCTTTAACACTCAAATACCCCTGAGTTTTGATTTCCTGTACTTGGGTCATGTTTCTTTTCTGGAATGTAGGCGACAGATAAAGCTGCTGCAAATACAGTGGGGCAAAAAAGTATTTAGTCAGCCACCAATTGTGCAAGTTCTCCCACTTAAAAAGATGAGAGAGGCCTGTAATTTTCATCATAGGTAACACTTCAACTATGAGAGACAGAATGGGGGGAAAGAATCCAGGAAAATCACATTGTAAGATTTTTAATGAATTAATTGGTAAATTCCTCTGTAAAAAAAAAAGTATTTGGTCACCTACAAACAAGCAAGATTTCTGGCTCTCACAGACCTGTAACTTCTTCTTTAAGAGGCTCCTCTGTCCTCCACTCGTTACCTGTATTAATGGCACCTGTTTGAACTTGTTATCAGTATAAAAGACACCTGTCCACAACCTCAAACAGTCAGACTCCAAACTCCACTATGGCCAAGACCAAAGAGCTGTCAAAGGACACCAGAAACAAAATTGTAGACCTGCACCAGGCTGGGAAGACTGAATCTGCAATAGGTAAGCAGCTTGGTGTGAAGAAATCAACTGTGGGAGCAATTATTAGAAAATGGAAGACATACAAGACCACTGATAATCTCCCTCGATCTGTGGCTCCACCACGCAAGATCTCACCCCGTGGGGTCAAAATGATCACGAGAACGGTGAGCAAAAATCCCAGAACCACACGGGGGGACCTAGTGAATGACCTGCAGAGAGCTGGGACCAAAGTAACAAAGGCTACCATCAGTAACACACTACGCCGCCAGGGACTCAAATCCTGCAGTGCCAGACTGTGTCCCCCTGCTTAAGCCAGTACATGTCCAGGCCCATCTGAAGTTTGCTAGAGAGCATTTGGATGATCCAGAAGAGGATTGGGAGAATGTCATATGGTCAGATGAAACCAAAATAGAACTTTTTGGTAAAAACTCAACTTGTCGTGTTTGGAGGAGAAAGAATGCTGAGTTGCATCCAAAGAACACCATACCTACTGTGAAGCATGGGGGTGGAAACATCATGCTTTGGGGCTGTTTTTCTGCAAAGGGACCAGGACGACTGATCCGTGTAAAGGAAAGAATGAATGGGGCCATGTATCGTGAGATTTTGAGTGAAAACCTCCTTCCATCAGCAAGGGCATTGAAGATGAAACGTGGCTGGGTCTTTCAGCATGACAATGATCCCAAACACACCGCCCGGGCAACGAAGGAGTGGCTTCGTAAGAAGCATTTCAAGGTCCTGGAGTGGCCTAGCCAGTCTCCAGATCTCAACCCCATAGAAAATCTTTGGAGGGAGTTGAAAGTCTGTGTTGCCCAGCGACAGCCCCAAAACATCACTGCTCTAGAGGAAGATCTGCATGGAGGAATGGGCCAAAATACCAGCAACAGTGTGTGAAAACCTTGTGAAGACTTACAGAAAACGTTTGACCTCTGTCATTGCCAACAAAGGGTATATAACAAAGTATTGAGATGAACTTTTGTTATTGACCAAATACTTATTTTCCACCATAATTTGCAAATAAATTCTTTAAAAAAAAAATCAGACAATGTGATTTTCTGGATTTTTTTTCTCATTTTGTCTCTCATAGTTGAGGTATACCTATGATGAAAATTGGAGACCTTTCATCTTTTAAGTGGAGAGAACTTGCACAATTGGTGGCTGACTAAATACTTTTTTGCCCCACTGTACTCTTGGTGGCAAGTAAGAAAATAGTTACAAGATGTTGGTTAAGTCCGATTCAGCCTACCCTAGATGACCGGATTGGAATTACTCTGGAGATATTTAGGATGGGAAAATTGACCTACCAAATAAGAATCTAAAAAAGGACAAATTTTACCAAATTTGGAACAAGTGGATTTCATTCATAGCCCCCACGAGAGCTGACTTTATTTGATCTCACTGGTAATATTGCTCTCTAATTTACTCATTTGTGTCTGGTTATTGATGTTTATTTCTATGACCCCCACCCACAGTTTTTGTATATAGCTTTGGGTTAACTGTTTTATTTTTCACTAAGGTGTATCAGAATTTTCTTTAAGTGAATTCATGAGCCCCTTCTGGATCCATTTGTTCCGGGCAACTTGCAACACGGGTCTTAAGAGGATAACTGTGTTTCCACCGATGCAACTCTAACAAGTCTTGCAAAGTCTGTGTTATTAGAGGAGAGTGGGACCTGTAAGGGACAAACAAAGTCTGACCCACGATTTGTAACTGTACACTCTGTGGACTCGTACCATGATGGTTGGTGTTGCACTGTTTCTGGACTAAACACAAACAAAATTGGAATGTCGTTTGTTTTTATTTTTACTAATGATGCCATGCGGATGTATTCCTCTGTCCAAATAAAGATACATTTTAAAGAAAGAAAACACACCAGCTGACACCACAAGGTCACTTTTTAGTTGTTTCCAGTATTTCATTTCAGTCATTCAACACACAAGAACAGCATTCATGTTTTTTATTCCAGCCTTTTAAAACGAGCCTGAATCAGAAACTGGGCTCTCACAGAAGAGTGTGTGTTTTGGCCCTACCTTGCTTCCTCTCAGTATGTGGTACCACACAGACGTCCCTCCAAAGTCAATGTGAAAGTCTGTGTAGCAGCCTTCAACGCTCATCAGACAGTATCTGCAGAGTATGCAAACATTAGCAACATGTTTATTCAAATGTCACGTGAATGAAATTTGTAGATAAAATGGTGAAAAAGTCATTTTGAACAGCTGTGACTCCAGAGAAAGGTGAATCGGGGGGACTCACTTCTGTACTTTGGGGTACTGCATGTCGTTGATAGAGTTGGTGGAGTCTCTCTGTCTCTCTTTCAAGTGACGAGGCCACATGTTGTCCACCCAGTCTATCAGATCCACCTACACACACAAACACAAGAGAGGAGAAAGATGGAAGACAGGTATAATATCTCAGACCAACAGAAAGACAGGAAATAACAATAGTTACATTTTCAGATTATGGTTTCATTCGAAACTACTACTTTGTGAGTCCAGAGGCACAGACAGAGTCATTGCTGCTGTTTGCGTGGGTTATGAAGAAAATGTATAATACACTCAGCCCGTCATGAAATGTGTGTACTTACTGTGGCAGGTCTCTTGACCAGGTTCTCCAGCTTGGTGTGGCTGAACTCCAGGCTGATGACATTATAGAGCTTCTCTCTCTGAGAGGGAGGGGTCTCATAGTAACGTGTCCACTGGGCCATTGACATCTCTGTCCCCTTCTGAGTGGTCACGTCCATCACATCTATCATGCGCCTGCTACCTGAGAGGATTGTGTTGGTAACGGTTAGTCATTGAATGCCAAAGTAAAACAGCAGCTGATTAGACAAAGCTGAATATCTCTGTTTAGTATTTCAAATACAAAGAAAATTTGACAGAGGAAAAGGACATTACAAAAAGGTGGACATGGATCACTTTCCACTGGAACTGAGAAAAAAAATATGTGGCATTGGTTTTGCCTTACTGTGGATAGAACAAATGAGCTCTTTAAGAAATTTGTTGTTTGACAGTTAATTGAACAAAGATCATTTTGATGATTAATTTAACATTTAATAATAAATTAACAAACAAAGACAAAACATTAGCACATTCATGAATGTGAGGATGTGACTTCATAGTTTTGCATTTATTGACTATTCTCAGATGAACATATGTCTTATTCAAGGACTATTAAACACTACTGCTCTCAGGACTAAAACTGAGATGTGTAGCTTCAAATTCATTAAAACAAAACAAAAAACTTCTTGTCTTACCTACAAACATCTTGACATCATTGACACTGAAGTCAGGATCCGGCATCCTACAAAACAAGATACTACTTGCTATTTGGTTTATAAACCAAATCATGTCAGTGGGCTTCTCCCCAGTGGAGAAGAAAGAAAGCAGCTTAACAAAAGACTTGTGAAAAAACAACCACAGTAGTAAGGTAGATGACCTCTACTGCTGAAAAGTTTGGAATTTTTCTTCTTAACTTCAATAATGGCCATTTAACAAAGTCATACATCAAATATATCATTTACTTACCAAATAGTTTTGGCCCCAACAAAGGAAGAATTACAATGTCTATTTAATGGCTTACATGCCCACACTGGAGAGAACTGTTGGAACCATTCCTTTACCTCACATACATCATGGGTGCTCTGCAGTCTCCTCAGTGGTTAGATTGAAGAGGTTTAAACTCTTTCAGCCCATAGTATGTTCAGCTGTTATTTTGTGATCCAGCTTCAATAGTGTCAATCTTATTGTTCTATTTTGAAGTTTTAAGAACACTTTTGCTAAACACACCTGTTAATTCCAGCTTTATCACTGTGCGCGGGACACTAAAACAGGCCCCTGTACTTTATTATTTATTTTAATGCTCAACATCTCATTTCTTTTACCAATGACTGGTAGTTTCTTATATTCCTATTTACCTGCTGCTATTAGGTATCTGTCTCTTTCGGCCCTTTCAGGTGTCGGTCTGGTTGAACCATCATACAAAGTTTTGTTCTCTGTGTACAAAACAACTGTTATTACTAAATAACATGCATTTGTACAGAGAACTTTTTACAATCTAAAAGCCTGACAAGACATTCAGATGTACAGAGTAGTCCTCTCAGTCACCTCACTGAATCCAGTCAAGCTTTTGTTGCAGGCAATTCCAAACTTTTGAGCGGTAATGTAACTGAGAAGAAGACAGGAGGAAGAGAAAAGTAAAAAGGATGCCTACTTGATTCCCAGTCCATCAGGCTTCTCTATGATGATCGGATCCCTCAGGCCACCTCTCTGGACAAACTCATATGTTAAGTCTAAGAAATACAAAAGACAACAAACTGAGACAGAAATGTTTCAATATCTTTCCTACCATTCGCTATTGACCACTGACAAAAATCTGTGTCTGTGTGTCTGTCACAGCTGTATTAAGAGAAACTGCTGTGCCCCTACCTTTTCCCTCCATGCGAACCACCCGGTCAGAGCTGAACCTCTGGCTGCTGACCTTCTCCTCCAGGTCAAACATCCTCCGTCCATCAATCTCCTCATCTGAGATGCCATCGTCATGGTAACGCCGTCGGGTACCAGCCCGCTATAGAAGGGGGAAAGAAGAGTGGAGAGGTGAAAAAAAGAGGCATAGTTAGGATGGGTGACAGAGAAAGGACAAATGGGGAAAAAAATAAATGATCCAGAACCAGAACTGAGGCCGTTGATTAAACACATTTCTATTCCCAAAACAATAGGCATGTCTACAGTCTACAGTCAGTAAACTGAAGAGGAACAGGTGGATTTATATGAAGCTCGACAGCCTTCCTCACCATGGGTACCTCAGAATATTTAGACTGCATTCATTTTGAAATAATCACTGTATACTGAATAACAACAACAACACCACGTAGGAAAAAGGGGAAAACTCCATAAGCACTAAAATGCGTGTGTTTAAGAATGACCTCAGTGAAGCAAAGCACACATCAGGTACAGGACCTTTTCTTTCACATTATTTTGTGCTTCCCTCCAAACAAAAAATATCTCAAGACTGGCTCTACTTCATGGAGAGAAAATACTGTTGGGGGGGGGGGTGCAGGTCACAGTGGGTGACACAAAGATAATCCCAGGCTGAGCCCCCAACCCCCCCATGCTCCATAATCTCTCCACTTCTTCACTAGTGTCTGCACTCAACCATACAATAAGCTTATCTTAATACAGTGAACACTCATTACACCGGTGTCATATGTGCACTTAGTAACAACCTGCCAATCAGTTTGGATTTATTTTAATTACGATGAGTCATAAAAATATAAAGTTAAAACTTTCTAATTTAAATCATGTCAAAAACTTAAAAGCTTCAGGAGACACAAATTCTACGTTCATTCCACCTGTGGAGCCACAGTAGGTCTACCCTGACAAGTCAAGAACAGTCTGAAGTCTTGATAACTGAAATATTATCCGCACCGTACAAAGTGCCATAATCCAATACAAATACACAAACACACCCCTACAAATGCAGTGACACACACTTGTACCAACTCGCAGCTCAGAGCACAGGAGACTCCATTTACTATAGATTTATTAATAATGAGTTCTACTTACTTCAGAATCAAACTGGACTCTCTCCTCACACATCTCTCCATCCATGACCAGAGCCCCCTGCCCTATTTATTCACATGTACTGAGTGATTCGTTATCAGTATGTTTCCTTGTTTATGGACCTTCTCTGGACTTTTCCACCCCAAGCTCCTCAAAAGAAAACATGTGCCACCTGTGACAAGTTGTGTTATTTCTGCTCACTCTCTACCATTTTTTTTGTCCTTCCAACTCACATGGGAGAAAATGTCTATAAACCAACCAATATGGGACTTTTAAGGCTGATACCAATATTGACTATTTGACAGTTTTAACAACAACAACAACAACTACTACTAACAATAATAACAATAATAATAACCATCATCATCATCATGATAATAAGCCAATGATGAGAGAGGATGAATGTGGGTCAGTGCTGGAGAGGTGCTGAACCACAATGAAGGTACACACTCACACTGACACTCCTAGCCACAATGCAACAAACCGTTTTTATACTTCACCGACATAAAGGAGACAGGTGTAGGTGTATAAGTAAGTGTGTGTGGCTGTGTGTCTCCATATAAATATCACTGAACAGCTAAGTCTCCAGACACAGACACATAATATTAGGACAGGCACAGCAGATACTATTTAAGGAAAAACCAAACATCCTGGTTCAAACGGGGACCTTAAAGAGGAGACTTCATGGGGTCACGTATATGCTGACACATAAACCAATACTGATGGACATATCTGCAAGGTGTTAATCCAGGCAGATTCATCTATCTGGCTGATCTGAGCACACACAGATCACACAGATTTGACATTCCAACTCCATCTGAAAACAGCTTACCATATCTCCATCTAAAGATGTTTTATTTAAACATCCATGATGTGTGTAAAAATAAGGACCAGTGTGGTCAAATACACCTGGAACTTACCAGCCTCTTGCTGTACCGTGGCTTGGACTCATCCATTCTCACCGTGGAGCCAAATGCATTAATGTAGAGCCATCGGAAAACAGGTCCAGCTGTAGACACACTCCGGCGTGTTCACCACAGAGAGTTTACAGAAAGCTAATGTGGCTACAGTTAAAACAAATAAACGGACTAACTTTAGCTAACTGAGGTGACAAAAAGATATTTGCGGTCTTTTGTAATCGTCTCCCTCCGGTCACTGCCTTCACAGAGGTCTGATGAACCAACGCTGGATATGAGAAACTAAATGTGGAGTCTGGCTTGTTTAAATCGCAGTACTGCACTGAATGGAAGAAAAAATCTTCATTAAATGATCATTATCGTGAAATAAAAACACTCTGAATAACGTTACTTAAGCTTTGTTCGTCGCCTTTAGCAACCCAGTGGTGTCCAAATAATGTTAGCTTTATGACACGCGTCCTGCTCAGAGCGACAGAAAACTCAACATGACCTCAAGGCAACATTCACATAAGTCTAAAACACTGCAAGAAAAATGCGTCTATGGTCGCTGCTGTTTTTACTAGTGTAGTGTAAAGTTAATGCGGTCTCCGAACAGCCGCCATTTTCCAGCCCATCACAAAACATCACTATATCCCGCCCACAAATTCATTGGGCCTATCACAGACATGCCCGCGAGGCATTCATTGGTCAACAGCAATGTCATTCATATCAACAAGCTGTGCACGGGTATTGGATAAGATTAACCAATAGACATATGACGGAACTGGCCAGAAACCAATAACAGCACGATTCAAAAACGACATTATACCTCATTGGTCATTATATTCCCGTGACGTTAATTAGTGGATAAACACGCGTTCAATCAAGACAAGTAGCCAATCACGCGATGATACAAGGCACAAGCCACCGCCCCATTATCCAATATAACTAGTCATCACTCATAGATAAAGCGAATCACCTAATACATTATGCGTTTTTACAAACTCACCCCCATATTCACACAGCTCCGTCCACCTCCAAACGCCTCCGGTAATCCGAGTTGTGTGACGTCTCCTGCGGCCGGTGTTTTCACTCCCACGGGCTCGCATCGGACGGACACGTTTTGTAGCCTTCACCTCAACGAGGAAGTGCTTGTAGGTCCATAAATGGAAGTGGACTGTGAGGAGACCTGAGTCGATTGGCTGGATAATGTTGCGCGGCTCCTGTGATTGGTGGTAAAGAGGTGTCTTTCCAGATAATATACGGCGAGCGAGAGGTACATGCCAAACGGCGCACTGCGAATGAAACTCCAAACAAAATAAAGAACAGGTTCATTTTATTTCGGGAGCACAAAACTACAAAAGACATGTTTTTACAATAAAACAATTTCTGTCATAAATTGCTACAAAGTAACAGGCCTCAAATGATGTAAGCAGGAAACACAAAATCACACTACATGTTTCCAAAGTGTCACACAAGCTAATAATAGCAAAGCTGATTGAGCCATGGTTGACCATCAGGCCTATCCAATTTACAACCTTCCCCATTGAATACACACTTAAGACTTTGTTTGAATTAGATTTTACTCTTAAGGTTGTTATCATCTCCTTCTGAAACCTGGCTGCTGTCATGTGGACGCTACAACAGGTAACCCTGAATTCACTTAAATAACCATATTTACAGGTAAAACAAAAGTCCCAGATGTCATGTTATCTTTTTGTTGGGACATACATTTTCTCAATTTAAGTAAAAGTAGGAATTTATTTCTCAATTCCAAAAGAAAAGAATTTGTCATCAGTTTGTCACTGTTTCAAGAAAAACACTGCTGCCTATAATGCTCCCACAACCAACTCGTCATGTGTTAAGATACCAATGTGACATTTTGAAGAGACGTGGCATTTTATTTTGCTGATTTAAGAGTAATCTGACACTACAAGAGCAGGCTACAGAGCAGCGTCAGTGTCAGCCCAAACTGCTGTGGAGCCGACTGCATTTGTGGATCTAAAGCAAAGTGGAAGGATGCAAATGTCAGAGGCCTAACAGAGTTCAACCATGGCATGAAATAAGAACAACCTCTTTGGAAATACAGCTGAAGTCCTTTAAAAAAAGAAGGGGGAAAACACACATTCACATTAAAAGTTGAAAACAATCATTGTAATAAATACACAAACAACAAAGCCCTGAAGCAGTAAAACACTCCCAAGGCAGTGTCAGTGTAAATCAAATACAGCAGGGCTGTGTTTATTTCCATTTCCAGTCTAACACTCTCAGAACTGACTTCTATTCTTAGCTCATACAGCATCTACTATCAATCTTTTATCCAGCTCAACATCAAAAGTCGACTGTGATATTTTTGAAGAAAAGTGACCTTCGGCCTTTATTAAATTGAAAAATAATATGAATAAAGGCCAACTATGGAGTCATAGCCGGTGCTTATCCACAACGTGATATGGATTGATTTTATCATTAGGTGCAGTCGATAGCATAAGTATTGGCACAGTAGTATGGTTTCCACATCATAGAAATAAATAGTGGACGAATGTACAAAAGAAGAAGAACAGCTGTCTCAATACTTAGGATACTGACTTCATAAGTGCATCATGATGATGAACAGTGTGGTTGACATGCAGTCATGCTACAGGCAGATCTCTCTCTGTGGTTGGTTCACTTTCACATCATTCAAATGTTAAAAGCTATGCATTCATTTGTTAGACTCATTTCATCATTCTCACTTGTATCATGGATAGTCTTGGATAGTCTTTCACTGAGACAGTGTATTTGTAAATGCAGACCCTGATAACTTACCAGAGTCTTTAAATCACCTGAGATAGTAGTTTATGGGGCAATACAATTCTCCTGCAGCTCACTTAATAAATTCTCTTAGGTTTATCAGCTTTGTGTGGGACCTTTCCCTTTCAGTGTAAAAATATACACAGGGTCTACAAATGATAAAATCTACTTTTTTTCAAGACACCCTGCTAGGACAGGATAGCTACTAGATAGACATGAACTTTGCTGTTGTTGTTCACAGCCCCTAGATAGTAAATCATAAATATTTTGGTGACCCCTTGACCTTTCACCTAGCACCACCATCTGGTCAACTTTTCCACTTTTCCACTGTGAAGATTTAGCCCATCTAAGATCAAAACTCCTGAAAAGACCTACACATATACTAATGCAATGCAATCCAATACAAGAGCTCTACAACACATCTGACATAAAACCTGTAAGGTTCAGGTTGTTCTTGGGACTATTGGCCTGTTGGTTCAACTGTGGTCAATTTGTAGTGTTGTGTATAGGACTGTTGCCTGTCTCTAATATTCTGTCAGATATTTGGTTTAACTCCTGCTTTGTTAACCCTAACGTCATATGGCTCTCCATGAGTTCCACAGCTGTTCATGAATGTGGATCTAAAGCTGTATAAGGAAGATAACTTCTATCTAAGTGCTTTGGAATCACATTAAGGTCTCTTCTCAGACCTTTTAGGACAGGAGGATGGGTATTCTTCAAAGTTCCTTTTGGATCTAACTTTAATTATCCAGACACCCCATTTAAAGTGAATTTAAATGCGGATCACCCTGAGAAGCTTAAGAAAGTTGAGAATAAGAACGGATGCAAAAATTCTATTTCTATTTACAGTGAGTTGAAATGACAGTAAACTGAGCCCAGGCTCTATTATGTGACGATCTGAGAGGAGCTCTGCCCTGTTTCACCCTGTGCTGTGGACTGGACTGAGCTGGTGGGTGGCCTCATTGGGGTCTCCTATTTGATGAAGCTGTAGACAAATGAACCGAGGACGATGGCCAAAATCACACAGCAGCAGAAGATCATCATTTGTTTCTGGAGAAAACAAGGGAAGAGAATACAGAGACAGGACGGCAGATAGTGTTACAAGTCGAGGAGCAAGGACAAACCCAAATGGTTCAAGAACAGCTGAGCTAGGATTTAAAAAGAGTCGATATAGTGTATTCTGTCATTTCTTTCACTCAAGACTTTCCTTGAGTGAAAGAAATGAGAGAGCCAAGTGGTTTGGTCTATTCGGAAGTGGAAAACTATAAACTGAAAGGCAGTTAAGTGATCTTCCTCCTTCTTTCCAGAGATACAAAAAGGTACGAGGTGTTTCTATTTGAGACATTCAGCAAAAAAACTGATACTGATACTAAATGGGAGCATTTTCTTCTTTAAAGTCATATAAGGTCAAACATGACATGCTTGACAAAAGTTGGTCTCCTGAGAAAGACACACCTTGGACACAGCATAGTACGGCAGAATAAGAAAACAATGAGATATGGCAGTGCTTACTGTTTAGATTTTTTTAGTATGGGATCATATAAGCCCCAAAAAACATCAAACTGCAAAAGTAACTACATAATGTGTGAGAACTGTGTCTAAAATGAAGAATGATCCTGTGCTTTAGTGAAGCCCTGCTATTGTCTGTTTCTAAATCAGGTGTCAGATACTTTGTTAGAAAAACCTGCAACACTTCCAAAGAAATGTCCTCCACGAGTAATTCTGTAATTCTGTAATTCTGTAATTCTGTAGTCTCAACATCTAATGTATCAACTTCTGACTTGATCATGACTTTGTGGTTGTTATTGTTATGTTTGGTAAGATGACAGACAGCAGGACTCCAGTGCACCATTCAGTAGATGCAGTTATGTTAGGCATGAAAAAATCTAAAGAAAACTGTTTCAGCAGGTCCTTCTATGCATGGTGCTGATCAATTAGTCTTACCCTGCGTGCCTCCTGCTGGAATTTGGCTGCCTTCTTGGTGTCGGCCACTGCCCTCTCTACAAAGCCCACTGACTGGTCCATGTTGCTCTCAATTCTGTCAATCATGCCACCCTAGACAAAGGCGGGATGAGATGGAAAAATAAGAATAAAAAAACAACAACAACAACAACAACATAACATACAACATACCCTTCTCCTTTTTTTCCCACAAATTTGTAAAGTTCTATATGGCGACAATACAGGTGTAAACAGTGCACCAAATGTTTAAAATGAGATTTTTTTCTGTGTGTACCTGGTTCTCCACCAGCATGGCAATATCGACAAACATGTCATGGAGCTCTTTGATGCTGCTTTCCAGCCTCATAATGTCTTTATGACGAGCCTCAATCTCATTCAGGGCCTGCTGGTTGATCTTAGAGTCCATGATCTGGTGGGCAGAAATGAATACAGACTGAATGAGGTCAGCAGTAGAATGAGAATAAGTCGAAAAGATAAAAAAAAAAAAAAGGATAAGCAGCAGATCATCAGAGAACAAGTTGTGAATGTGGTAATGTGTGAAAATGGCACGAATGAAGAGTCTTACTACTTTCCACTGTAGAAAAATGACACAATTACACAGTTACTTAGAATTAACCCCAAACGTCCTCTGAAATGTCTGTGCAAGTTCAGCAGGTGGACTCATTAGATGCAATACCTGCACCGTCTATGAAATACAAGCTCTACAATAAATAAAAAGTTATAAAGCTAAGCATCCATTAATGTTTAGAGTGTGCCAAAAGCTGCTGAATAAAGAGCATACAAGTAGCACATGTACACATAATGCATAATGAGTCTGGCTGGTATTGATTGTAGTGGCAGCACATGGATTGCTTTACTTATAGCTGTATTTAGGGCTGCAACTGGCTCCAATTAATCAGCCCATTGTTTTTTCAACCAATCCTTAGGTCTAAAAATAGTCAGAAAGTAGCGAGAACTGTCAATCATGATTTCTGAGTCAAAGGTGAAGTCGTCAGATGTCTTGTTTTTTGTCTGACCAACAGCCAAAAGCCAAAGAGATTCTGTTTTTTGTCACATAGGACACTTGAGAAGCTTTAAATAATTATATATTAGTTTGAAAAATACTCCTGATGATTAATTGATTTTCAAAACAGTTGTCCATTCCTTTTTTTGTTCACCAACTAATTGTTTAATTGACTAATCGTTTCAGGTCTGGTGGTGTCATTTCCTCTGAGGTGACATGTACAGATCCCCATAATGCCAGTCTCACCCCAGCAGTGAAGACAGCTGAGTTTCCTCCCTCCAGCATCTCTTCCAGCTCCTCATCAGTCGTTGCTTTCCCCGCTGTGATGATCAGAAGACAAAAGTTGTTCACGTTTTAAATAAGCATCTGTTAAAGGCGAGACACTTCACACTGAAGCAACACATATGCTTGTGTATAATCAAATTAAGGTTGCGATAATGACTGATAGCAGCATGTTTAAATGAGACCTGACTGCTGTTCATGGGATCTGGGAGTTTTTGAGCAAGCGTGATGTTATAGATATAGAGTGTGCACTCCACATACACACTGTCTCACAGTTTCTATGTTGACTTCATGTTTTAATATCTTTTGTGGCATCTCAGTCCTGACGAGAAATTCTCAGGAGACAAAAAAGTGCTGTAATTACATTTCTTCTGTGATAATATATACAGTGGGATAAGTAAAACTGTGTTTGTTTGCAGTAGAAACTCCACAGGAAGCCTGTAGTGTTTGTAAAGTTCAGATAACACTATCACTTTCTATAGACTATGATCCGTAGTAGTAGATCCGTTTTGCTGCCAGCACCATGTTTAGTGGCCCTCATGATGTTTGGTTATAATAGCCATAACTCAGTGTAAGTGGTATTCAAAACTCTCAGTGATTCATTAAATGTCTATTTATCAGTTGAAAACTCGTATTTAAACCTTACTGTAACAGGACAGAGCTGGCTTCATCATACCTGACAGCCACATACCATGACATGTCATAGTAGTTATTGATAATAACACCTGTGACAGTGTAAGACTACCGTATATGAAAAAAATGTAAATAATAAAAAACAATACATTTTAATCTTATTTGATTCTTCTGTTTTTTTAAGTTGGTTTTATAGAAAAGCCTAAATTCTCTTGGTTACTTCTGATGCATTCTCACAAATGTTTATGTGCACTGTCCAAACCAACAAATAAAATAGTAGTGTTATAAAATCCAAATATGTTCATGTCATGTGAAAAGTGATGATTAAGAATCCAACAGCTCGTAATGCCACGTTCCAAAAGATCCAAGTATTTCTTCGTCTGTCAAAAGATTGCGGTCAGTGGTCATGCCATCCTTTTGTCTGATTGTAGCAGGTGACTGTAACTCACTGATCTCCAGCTGTCGGGCAATTCGTCCTTTGCTCTTATCTCTGAAGTCAACTTGAGCCTCATTATATTTTGTCATCACTTCAACAAACTTCTTGGCCAGGATAGCATGCTGGAGGGAAACAGAGGTGCAGATGTACTGTTAGATGACTTTATGGACACGTCTGACCATTTTTATATATTCAGCTCACAATTATATGCAGCATATATGTTTGGTTGGAGGAGGCTGAAGAGTAACTGTGTGTGATTTTATTCATGTCAACATTTAAACCACCATGGGACACTAAACCTCTCCACTGAAGTCATCATAATCTGAAGATCATTTGCACTTTTATGTATTTCACAAACTCAATTCCCAGTTCAGATCAAGTCTTCACATTTTTGCACTGATCTGTGTGATGTCAGTCAGACTAGTATACATGTTTTCTGATTTAGGAGTCATTTCAAATGTCTTAAATGTTCCCGGAATTCTTTTTTCACTTTCTCAACTCTTACCAGACAACGATAGAGTAACTAGAGCAGGCGCTCATGAAGTCTGCTGTCCATGGTGCTAAAAAGCCACAGTGGATGAAGATGCAGTCTGAGTACTACAGTCTGAGTTTGAGTACTGAGTTGTTGAATTAAATATGACACATGCTACTTAATATGATAGGTTTGATAGCTGAAGACTATTAAACCCTGCATACAGAGCCGGGGCCTCAATAACTCCTCTGTGGTTTCTCTTCTGTTTGTTTTAGATTATTTCATATCAGGAAATGGAAGAAAGTGTAAACTCTAAGAACTCCTGTTCTGTATTCACACTGTTATTTCATGTTGTCTGACCTGTGATTTGCGTATCCTGAGGTCAGCTGTGGCCCTTTCATCTGTGTTTGACTCCAGCTGGCGCTCAATAGCTGAAGTGTGCACACACACACACACACACACAAAGACAAAAGACATACTGTGACTCTGTTGTAACACTGAAAGTGACAATCCATGGATGCACAACTGATTTCAAAATGTACAGGGAGAAATGTCAGAAAGTTTTTTCTACCAAGACCACAATATGGAAAAGGAGTTGATTGAAATTTCCTTTGTGCCATAATAACATCCATCATCCATTGTTCATACCCTCTCTATCTGGTTTAAACTGGGAAATTTCTATCATAGGTACAAAATAAAGAAAGCTCAGCCTGAGAGTAAAAGGAAGAAATACTGACTCTTAAGTTTGTTTCTTGCATTGTTGGCTGACTTCTTGATCTCATTGGTAAGGGCCTCGAGGTCATCTTGTGTTTCTGAAAGAGAGAAGGAAAGCTCAAGGAGATTATAAACGGCATGAAGTCATTGAAAATACTGAATATGTGTGTGTTTGTGTCAGACAGTTACTCTGCTCAGATGTGGGAGCTGACAAGATGGTGGAGTAGAGTTTTTTTATTTCTGTGACGCTCTCGTCAATCTTGTCAATGCTGGTACGGATATCTTCAATCTGAAACACACACACACAGATCAATAAGCAACTGACACACACACTTTTAGAGATGGGAGGAATAGACAGACACAAATAGAATACCTGAGCAAAGAAGTCATCCATAAAAGCTTCCCCCTCCACAGGAACCACAACGTCATCGCCTCCAGCATCACTCTTCTGTTAAACACACACACACACAAAAAATTGAGAGGTGACAGAACAAGAACAAGCCTCTAACTGAGAAACACACAGGTTGCTCCAGATAGTTACAGCCCATTTACTATGCTGCAGCAGCTCCAATGTGTTTTAAATATGATGATTATACAGCAGTACTAAAACAACATTTGGGCTCCAGTTTTTGGCAATATTGTGTTTCTACTTTCAGACATGTTGTGTCGGCTCTCTGAAGCTCCACGTCTCTCATCATCTCTCTCTGACATCTGCAGCTCTGTGCGTGTCACCGTCATGTGAGACCGACCGCAGGTTCTCACACGAGCTACTACGTTACCTTACCCACTACCAAACAGTGGATTCATCTTTATTGAAGGAAGACAAGCTTTTTTATTGAAGATTATGGATAAAGTCGGCTCCAGGACTAAAGGCCCGTCTACTTCAAAACATTTACAAATAAATTATATCCAAAGATTTCATAGAATCACCTTATATTTCTGATAGTAGTAGTAATAGATAGTAATAGTAGTGGTAGAGTACAGTTTTTGTAAAATCTCTCTTTAAACTATTATGCCATATCCTTGAAGCTATTGAAATAGCTACTGTTTGGTGATACAAGCTGATCTTTAACCGTCATTAGAAAGACACTGATGTCACAGGTTGGTAGCAGCTCAGCTACATGAGGGCCTTTGTTAGCAACAGGTGCTCCAAGGTGGAAATATGACCAATAAGTGCCTACCTCCTTCAGCTGTGCCAGTCGGTCCTTCATCCTGAGAGGCTGCTGGTTCAAATAAAAAATGAAACAGACCTACTGCTCTCAGATGACAACAGCTATTAAAATGGCTTCCAAATGGGCACAGTGGAAATGATTAACTCCTTCAATTAATCCAGGAAATGTGACCATCAGAGAGCTGTCAGAGCCAGAGAAAGAGCCGCAGACATGAAGGTGACTTAGAAGAAGGAACACAGCAGAGGTGGACGTGAATAGAAGGTCTTGGTTGTTTGGATGCACCTCTAGCAGACAATATTTGTAGCCAACCGAACCTGAGGTCCCACTAAGCCTCTAAGAACGGATTAGGACAACACTGTCCAGGATAAACCTCTCTTCCCCCTCAGCCCACGTCGAGCTGAAACTCTTTTTACTTGCTGCATTTATGTTGAAATAAAGCTTTTCAATGGGGATTATATTGGAATATTATATATAAAATGACACGTGATAGTTATATCAGTATTTCCCGTTTTCACTGTGCTGTACAATAGAAAAGAAGCAGGCAAATCTTCACACATGAAAAGATGTGAGTCTAACTATCAGAGTCAAATTTCAACATAAGGGTCTTGTTTGTTATTTTAATTGACTATTGTAATAGAGTCATTTATAATTGTGTTCTACTCAAAACATAGACAGTAATGTTCATGTTAGATCACCTTTTATGTAAACCTTATCATTCAAGTGAACACAAGTTAAAGGTACAATATGTGTCAGCAGGAACAGTGTCCATACCTAAATCCAACTTTTCACTGATGTTCCTGTGCTTATCACGTGTGTTTCATGTTTAGGGCTCTTAATGGTTTCTGATGTCGCTCTAGAGCAGGTAAATGTAGGGAGCATCATGGCCTGTGGGGTGTGCTAGCATAGCTTTAGGGTCCGTGTACGTTCAGGCAATTCGTTTTTTCGTTTTAAACCAAAATCGAAAAAACGGAAGTACCATCGTTTTTCCGTTTTTTCATTTACAACCAAAAACGGAAAAACGGAAAAACCGAGTCGATTTTCCTTTCCTATTTCCACAAACCCAAAAATGAAAAACGACAAAACCAAATAAAAAAAAGCGCTCCGTTTTTTGGATTTTTGGCAATTCCTTTTCTTATTTTTACCTTCAGAATTGAAAGCTGAAGACAGGTAGACAGGTGAGCCGGAAGTCAGAATAAATATGTCAAAATAAAAGTCAGGATAAACGTGTAACAGTATGCAAGCACATTGTATACGAGGATAATGTTAAAATATACACATATGAATAACTGCGTTGACCCATACAAAACTACATCTATATGTTCTTTCGAGCAGACAGTGACCCGGAAGTTAAAAAAATTCCAAATAAAATCCTGGAGGATGACGCGTAACCAGGGTTACGACAGATTGTTTACCGTTTCAGTAATCACAGTGCCGCCATATTACATGGCTGATGAGTCAATAAAATACTCAGATTTTCTCGAGAAGTGTTTACACGATCGACATCACACCAAGTGCAAACAGGTTACGTCCCTTATAGTTGGATTAAATGTTCGTCTCAGGGACCCACACCTGAGTATATTTAGGTATTCATACCTGTCTACCAGTTTTCATAAATAACCTCACCATTGTGACGTCATATTCTCCATATAGTGTTGAAACTTTTACTGAAAAAAGTGAATAACTGTCAGCAGGGTTGAAAGTATTTCAGTCTAAATTTTACGTTTTTTCACTTATCGCGAAATTATGCGGTTTCATAATTTTGAAAAAGAATAAAGTGTAATTTTTTTTGTTCACAGTATTGTATGGTTAACTGACCTGTTTACGTTTTACAGCATCTTACAATTTATTTTTTTTTAATCTCCTCTGAATATCATCTCTAACTATCTGCTTATATAGGTTAGCTGTTTCATAATCCTGTGACAAAACATGTGGTTCACATTAAGAAGGGCTTTAGGTTTTCAGACAGAGAGGTGCCCAACCTGAGACTCACTAAACATAACAAACCCAGGACAGTCAATCAACATATGGCAATTTCAGATACTACAATTGTAATAAAACTGATAAAATGATGATAATGGCATAAGAGTATATAATAATAATTATAATATTGATGCATGACAACAGCTTTGGGGACCTGCAGTTTCGGTTGACGGGATTGGAGGAGGTCATAGACTTCCTCCAGCCTGTCATCAGGACATAGATAATCAGCTAAGCTGGTGCTTGGAGATTCATTTTCCATTCAGTCTATGAAGTTATGGTTACTGAGCTGGTTCAATAAATTTGTTTATTTAGAAATTAAAAGTTTTGTTATTTCTTTCCAAACTGGTTGTGGTCTCTCCTTTATGTTGTCAACACGAGGCTGGCACTGATAGCAGTAACTATTGGCCCTTTTCCACTAGTACCTACTCGGCTCGGCCTCGACTCGACTCAGTTTCGGTCGTTTTCCATTACAACAGAGTACCACCTCAGCGTGGGTGGGTGGGGTCGTCGTGGCAACGCGGCCGAAACTCCAGCGACGTCATTTGTTATGCGACACAAACACGAAACGACTACGGAGCAATGGAGGCCACCAGACAAAGAAATGTCTGCACCTCGTCGTTGCTCCGCGGGGTTGATTTCTGTGCAGCCATCTCTGATCGTGTTCATTGTTGTTATTGCGTTTTAAAAATGGCGCGGTTGACTCTTACGAACGAGTCGCTCTCCCGACGCATCTAGTGATGTCACGCCCTGGCAGAGTAGGTACTAGAAAAGTACCTGGTACCAGGTACTAACACGTAATGGAAAACGCGTACAAACCGAGTCGAGTCGAGTCGAGCCAAGTAGGTACTAGTGGAAAAGGGTGAATCTGTCATTACTGTGTCAAGTAATGCATGTGTTTATGAATAAAGTCACTGTGTTTTTGGTTATTAGCAGGATTCCTACGGGAAAGCCAGGGAATTTCAAGTATTGATTTAATCAGGATTTATTCTAGTGTGTAGTAAATTATTAAATGGACTTTTTTTTAATGTTCAGCAATACTGAAATGATGAATATTCCTATTACACAGAGATAGAAACACAGAAACAGGTCTTAATTCCATTACACCGATGCTCAATATCAGGCCCTGTTGTGGAAACTGTTGCGAGAGCTTCCTTTGTACATTGGAGTGTATGTATGGTATAATGTAATAATGTATAATAATATAATCTTTGGCTGTCCCACGTGGAATAAGGACTCCAGTCCACTCTGCCATGTTGGGAACAGCAGTTGCGTAAGGAAATAAAATGTTAGAAGCTGCCCTGTGTTGAACTGATGAAACTCCTTCTGTAGACTCTACCATTTACATTTATTATTGAGAAAACAGCACAAAAAGCCTTCCCACTGGAAAGTCAGAATGAAAATGCTGAATACGCTTTGGCAGATTGAGTCGTCCACCATGTAATATGGCGGCTTAGTAAAGATAAATTCCAGTCGTTCAACGTAACTTAGCCAACAAGGAATAATAGCTATGAAAAGTTCACAGCACTGTGATTACTGAAACGGTAAACAATCTGTCGTAACCCTGGTTACACGTCATCCTCCAGGATTTTATTTGGAATTTTTTTAACTTCCGGGTCACTGTCTGCTTCGAAAGAACATATAGATGTAGTTTTGTATGGGTCAACCGCAGTTATTTATATGTGTATATTTTAACATTATCCTCGTATACAATGTGCTTGCATAATATTACACGTTTATCCTGGCTTTTATTTTGACATATTTATTCTGACTTCCGGCTCACCTGTCTACCTGTCTTCAGCTTTCAGTTCTGAAGGTAAAATAAGAAAAGGAATTGCCTAAATCCAAAAAACGGAGCGTTTTTTTAATTTGGTTTTGTCGTTTTTCATTTTTGAATTGTGGAAATAGGAAAGGAAAATCGACTCGGTTTTTCCGTTTTTCCGTTTTTGGTTGTAAATGAAAAAACGGAAAAACAATGGTACTTCCGTTTTCTTCGATTTTGGTTTAAAACGAAAAAACGAATTGCCTGAACGTACACGGACCCTATACACAGTGCAGATTTAAGTACACTGGGAAGTTTGGTAAAATATTTGGGGAAAATGGAAACTTAGGTTTTTGGCATCTGCAAGTTTGGGGATGAGTCCTGCAGTGACGACATCTCCTTATTTAAGTTTTAGACAATTACTGTCATAAAGTCCTCTGTAAAGTGCTCTTTGCCTACATGCAGGCATGATATGAACATCAAAGTAATAGAACTGTTCCAAACACAAGAAAATAAAAACCAAATAGCTATCAGACAGAGTGCATCTGTAGCAAATGGATGGAAATATACAAAATAAAAAGGAGTGTGTCTTTAAAGGTTTAGTTCACCACAGTTACAAAACATCATATTTTCAGAGAAAGAAATCTTGCCAAGAAAGTGAAACTGAACAGAGACCTGCAGCTGTAAAAGTATATTCTGCTGAGTTATGTCATGAAAGTTTGATTGAACTAACTGCTGCGTTTATTTAAGAGCTGAACTGATCTGTAACCACTGTTAGGTTTGGCTCACTGTACAAACACAGAGAGTACAAACTCTCTCTGTGGTCTGACTGCTGCAGCTGCTGCCTTCAGCACTCACATGTTCAAATGATGACGGCTTGTTTTATGGTGCACAGCATCTTTAACAGCGTTCATCCCGCATGTATGTATCACACTGGGATTACTGTGAGCAAATTAAGCAGACATCTAGACCAGTACATGAAAAGCCGTGTGCTTTCTCACGCCCACAGCTCAAGTCCCAAACCTCTGATGAGATTTCCGACAGTGTCCTGAAGGCAGCTGGCTGCTCCTCCTTTCATTTCCTGCACAC
Organism: Scortum barcoo; assembly: GCA_023238725.1. NCBI lineage: Eukaryota > Metazoa > Chordata > Actinopteri > Centrarchiformes > Terapontidae > Scortum > Scortum barcoo. Next base: position 1,886,489 of record CM041553.1, read on the forward strand.
ACACACACACACACACACACACACGGATCCTGTGCGGTTACGCGGCGTACCGACACACTGGCCCACAAGTGTGAGAGGAGCGGCGCCCTCCGACTGTCAGCACCTCAAGGTAAGTGAGAACGGCTGCACTAAATTCATTTGCGTTGAATTTAGTGCGGCCACGACACGCTGAGTTCAGCAGAGACACTTTAGTCCCAAACGCACTTTTACAGAGCGCTCTCCTGCAGACAGACGTGAGGCGGAGGGATACCGTCCCTCTGTCCGGCGGGTGTGTGCGCTCTGAGCCGCTCTCCGCCCTTTAAATCCCTCCGAGCGGCGCGTTCGGGGAACTTCACAGATGAAACAATGACAGCTTTACTCTGTGACATTATCCTGTGCGACATTTATTTTAACATACAACACTAAAGGGGGCTCAAACCACCCTTCCGTGTTTTATTTATGTCTGTCTCACAGGGAGGGGCTGTACGCTGGATAACCCTCCGCCCAGGGCTGGGCTGCTTTCAGACGCTGTCGGAAATATCAGGAGTGAGTGGGGGCAGCTCCCCTCTGCTCCTGCTCACTTTAGACCTTGTCTTTGGATTACTGCATCATATAAATGACTCATGGACCCCAGGGGTCTAACGGGCATGGACATCATGATGAACCTTGAAATGAAGCGTGTACTCACACCGTGCTGGATGATAAATGCTCATCTGTTATCCTGCAAGATTTTCACGTTATAAGTACGGACCAGCAGCTTACTGTGTTATTAATGTATGTTGTTGTGGTGTTTTGGGTATTTTGGATTGATTTGCCACACTGTCACTGTCTTTAACCTCTTTGTTTAAAGTCCTACTCTCTATGCATATATATACACACAAGTTACGTTTCAGTAACTTAAATTTGATTGAGACACATTAGGCTGTGACTGTCCAGGGTACTCCTAGATTTTCATGAGTTAGATAATAATAGTGTCATTACATCTGTCCATAGGTTTACTGCTAGAGGAACTTGCACTTATATACACTTCAAGCAAGGTACCATCAAATACAGTGCTCATTCTCTCTCTCTCTCACACACACACATCCTTTGCCCAAGGCCCCTTCAACATACAGACCGAAGCCAGGCATCGAACCGATCTTCCAATTAAGGAACAACCCGCTCTACCTTCTGAGCTGCAGCTGCTGCAAGCAATCCCTCTGTATTTCACAGCCTTTCTTATTGTTCTGCTCAGTGTCATGCACTCTTTTAATACTGTCAGACTTTCCAGTCTATGAAGTCTTAATCAGAATTCATTTGTTGAACATTAACAGAGCTTTGGATTTATTGAGACTTTAAATACAATACAATTGTTGTCTGTTGTCCTGGTGTTTCATTCCAGGCTAAAAATATACTATATTTACACCAATTAAGCAACATACTTTGGAGGATGTTGGTGGTGGTGTGCTAAATTAAGACCCTGCATTCCCTCGGGGTAGAGGCAGCAAAGCAGGTGCAGACTGAGTGCACACAGTTTAACGGGTCCTTTCTAATTATTCACAACACCAGCCTGGTCTTTATGTATCTGTATGTTCTTTAACAAAGTGCTGTTGTGTTTTGGTCCAGTAACTTGCCTTTAGATGATGTTTGAACAGATGCACACTAAAGCCTCCTCACTTATCTACGGTGATTACAGACGAGGGGAATCATTATATCTACTTGACCTGGACAAATTAAAATGAAATTATTTGATTATTACAGGCCCAGCTGTTATGATTAAAATAGCTACATGAATCAAATGTGTAAGGAAGAAGTGAGCAGACAGTGTTGGCTGAAGCTTTGTGTTCTATTGCTGCCTGTCTTATCACTGAGCGCCACGTGCAAATGTTTGAACACACCAGTTTATTGGTGACCTAAGAGTGGGTTGGAGTGGTTTTCCAGAGATAAGGAGGTTTATCACCTAGACATATAGCAACTCTGTGTACATTTTAGCCTCAATGAGAATACTATGTGAAAAAGAAGTGTGGACAGAATGTGTCCATGACTTTGTTTAAAGTCCTATTTCCTGTTACATACTAATTCACAGCAGGATTTGGCTTTACAATGTGCTGAAAGGTGACAAAGGTATACTAAACTGTTAGTATACACACTAGCACTGTGCTGTTCATAGATTCATGTAAGAAGATCCATCTGTTTGATGTGACTTGAGACCCACAGAATGAAGATCAAAACACAGGGTCACAAGTCAGCATGTACAAACAGCTTCTTAACCCCTTGTTGCACGGATAAATGACTGGGTAAAGATGGGTTGAATAATGAAAGGTAAGATTAAATCCCCTCATACTATATATATATAAAACTTCAAACCCCGACACACCCAGGGTGTGTGTGACCTTTCAGGTCTACAGGTTTGTTTGTTCGCAAGAAAGCGCAGGGTTAAGGTGGTCCAAGTGCCCTTAATTAATACTTTATAGACACACTATCAGCATAGCTGGAGAGATGGCAGTGATTTCAGCACTGAGTTCCTCACCATGTTTGTAGTACCCTTTGTCAGTGGTAATAACATTGTGGATTCTGTCTCCTAGTGATTAGCTTGAATGAAATCTCTTGTGTTTTGTGTGCAGATGATGTGGAGTATTGTGATCCTGTTGGCAGCTGCCCTCAGAGTGGGTAAGTATCACCTCATTTACATCACATACATTTTTTCACACCTGTTGTTTATGAAAGTCATAGTCTTAGACTAACAGCTCTAAAACCATGAATACATTATTGTACAGAAAATGTGAACAGCGTATTTAAAGGCTCAGTGAAGGTACACAGGGATGTTAAAGGTCAGACTCAGCTTCTGAAGAGCACTGATAAAGAAAGGCAGTAATGGGAAGAATGTGAGGAATGTAGTTGTACGACACAATTTTACACCTACACACACCAGGTGAGCGCCAGAGACTGGTTACTGAAGCACCAACTTAACAGCAGCTGAATATCTTGCTTTTGCTGTACATTATGGTTCAACTTCTTATCTTGTTGTAGACATGAGATGTGTCAGTACAGTGACTGTTTGGTGTGGCTACTGGGGCAACACCTCACTAAATTCTTGTGTTTTATTACACCTCTGCTTCTCTCTCTGTGACAAGTCAAAAATGTCTGTGGTGGAAAAGATCTGTTACAAAGCCATTGTGTGTTGTATTTGCACATGTGGCACAACCAGAAAAGGCAGTTTTCACCAGGAATTTAATGTAAACTACTTGATATTTTCTATCTATTTATTATTATGTAGACCAACTTGGAGGACAAAATGTGTGCATACCACACTTAATCCAAAGTAGTAACAGACATTCCGCTTCATTTTTTTCTCCTCCTCCTGCCCTTGTCTCAGAGTCCTATTCTGTCCATGACCTTCATGAGCGTTTGGCCCATGGTCGGCAGTTGAAGATCTTTCTGGCAAAGGGTGCAGAGAAGCTGGAGTTCACTCCAGCGTATGAACCCAGCAAGACCTTTCTGTACTGGGAGAGGGACATAATCAGGTTAGAAACACACAGGGATACCTCCTGTTCTGGGTGTGGACAGTGGTCGTGGTGGGAAGCTGTAAATTGCTTGCAGTATTGCAGCTGATGCATTTCCATGTGGCTGTTGTGCTGTCTTCTACAGGATGACCAGAGGCAGGGTGTCGGGCACAGGCAGTGATCGACGCTGGTACATTGACCAAGTAACCAAAGTCATCCTTTTAAAGTCAGACATATCTGGAAATACAGTGAATTGCTGGATTAAGTCAGTGATGGTGCTTTGGAGTTCAGTTTCAAGTCCAAACTCCAGTTACTGTTGTTAGCAAAACCCACTTGCTGCCAGAGATTCTAGATTCTCACAGTGTATTTCTGTGGTTTGTATGTGTCTGTCAGGTGACTTACGAGGACCAGGGGACATACACCCAAAAAGCCTTCTGGAATAATGAGATCTCTGTTGTCAAAGTAGCTGTCACACGTGAGTTTGTAGTTGCCATGGATGCTAATAACGTTTGGTTCTATTGTTTCATGTTCTTACTAAACCAGTTTCTATTGTCCATAATCACTTACGGTTGTTTCTGATATGATTATTAGGCTAACTATTCATGAAGCAAAAAACACACACACACTACTGATCATAGTGCCTGTTACATAACTAAACCAGCCACAAACATGCAGTTCATTAGCAAGGACCAAACCATCACCATGAATGACAATGGATAGTTTGGGGAATATGAAACATAAGAGGAGAGACTGGCAGATGGGAATGGTGGTGATGATGGCTGTAAAATAGAGAAGGCCTAAGGAAGGATCTACCACGGCCTCTGTGCTCGACACACCCCCAGAGGGTCCTCTAAGATTATATTTTACAGTGCTCAGATTATTTTATACTTAATCATCTCAAGTCATTTTCAGTCTATTGGCATATCACAACATGATCTGATTTTAACATCTCACAAACAACTTTCTCTCATTATAACATAAGAAAATAGTGGTTATAATTTACTGTAAAGGCCTACTTCTTTTCTCCTCTTTCTCTCAAAGCCTTTATGTATCTCGTTTGAATACAGAATGATGCACATAGCACTCATTGCCTCAGAACAAAGGTTTGTATGGTATACCAAACTTTTAGGTCAGGATAATCCTAAAACAGGAAAGCAAAACTAAAGTGAAGTATCGCCTGAGGACAGTGAAGAAACTGATCTTTTATTCTGTCCTTGTGTGAAACTACCCAGGGTAGAATTTGTTTAAACCAAGCTCTATCATGGCTGGTCAAATGGCAGACAGTCTGCTGACAACCATATGACCTCAGAGATCCATTGTCCCAAATGGATTTTCTCCAACTCAGATATACACCAGTCCTAGAGTACAGTGATGTTTTCTTCTCTCAAACGTTCTCTGAATCTTATAATCTTCCCCTGTCTCTATATATTGCTTTTCTTATTGGTTACCGCAGTGTACCAACAATGTCAACTTTGTGCATCAATACTGATTGTGTGATTTGAAAACAGTTGATAGAATATACCTACTTCAATTCTCTGACTTGCTGGAGTTGTGGCACACTTTTTTTTTCAAAATGTCTTACACTCAGGATAAAGGCAGAAATATAACTCCATATGATGGGACTTTCTTTCCTCATCTCAGTTTCTCTCTTCCTCTCCTCTCTATTCCAGCCAGGCATAACTATGTGAAATGTGTAGCGGGAGAGAGTCTCTACATCTCCCTGGAGGGCATTGATCTGGCTGACGCTGTGCTCTCCTTCTCTGGGGAGACCAACGTTACACTGGTGAGATGGGTGTGTGGATAGAGGGATAGATAGTGGATGGATAGACAGGTAGATGGAAGGTGGTTGAATGGATGATGGATGGAAGGATGGCTGCATGAAAATGAGCTGAGGGGTGGATGAATACAGTATTTCAGTATGAATTGTTCAAGGTGCATGAGTAAGTACTACATTTTTTTTCAGTGTGTCCATTCATACCACAGTAGGACTGATGTTTACTGATGTTTCATCATTGCACTGATGTTTACTGATGTTTACTGATGTTTACTGATGTCCTAGCCATGCACTTTATGGTCTTTTTTCATTCCACTCATTTACTATACTGTTAATTCATATCTGCTACATATCCATATTCACCTGTGCAATAACACCTCACCACAGCACATCTAACTGGGTGAGGCTGTGTATATAAATACTGTTTCTGTTTCTTTCTTTTTCTGTTGTTATTATTATTATTCACTATTTATTGTACATACTGTTTTTTTGTGTCTTTGTGTGTTTTTTGTCTATTATTTAATGTCTCTTTTACTTGTTTTGAGCTGCTGTAACAGTGGAATTTCCCCACTGTGGGATCAATAAAAGATCTTATCTTATCTTATCTTATCTTATCAAATATGACAGATGTTAGTATTTGTATATATCTAATTAGAACAGCTAAGTGGAATGAGGAACGTTTCTTTCATCACAAAGAAAATGAAGTGCCAAACCAAAGTGGAGATGCATTTCATGAATAAGTAATGATACTGACTGACTGTTAGCTGACCCTATGAAATAGTAATTTGCTCTACATTAACTGCCTCTACAGTGTTTTTCAAATGGCTGGAGTAGCCTCATGGATGCCACGTTTCTAACATTTTTAAAGCTCTAACAACCTGTGATTCCCTGCGATTCAGATGGTAATGCAGCAGGTGATCCTGAGTATTGCTCTGACAGGAGTTTGTCTCTCTCAGGTGCGTGATGGTACTCGGGTGTCCCAGGACCTTCCAGATTACTGGGACCGGGTTCAGACCCACTCCAAGAACATTGAGATCAAGAATGTCAACTACACTGATCAGGGACGTTACACCCTCAAAGACCGCAGGGACCGGTTGGTGTCTATTACCAGGATGGACCTGACAGGTGAGTCAGGAAGAAGCTGTAGAAGTAGAGTAGTAGTAGAAGAAGTAGAGTGCAAATAAAAAGTATCAATAAGTTACAAATGCAAAAGTGTGTAAAATGTGACAGAATGCTGGGAATAAAGTGAGGAGTGACAAGTATTAGTATTATTTTCTGTCTTTTGTCTCTTTGTCAGATACTGATGAGCTTTTTAAACAGTGATTTCATGGGTAATACAATACAAAAAAAGACTGTTCTTCCTATAATTATATCCAGTGATTAGAGACACTGGAGTTAGCTCACCCTGAACTAGAGAAGAAATATGGAAGAATCCCTGAACAAACCCTGAGAAAACCTGACAACTTGCGAGGCAGGAGATAGTGTAGCAGTCCTAAAAAAAACTCAAGCCCGATAGCAGCACTTAACTGTGAACAGTTTTAAACAGCTCCTAACCAACATGAGACTTTATTGGAGCATTAGTTTGAGGAATACATCAAAACTGGTTTGTTTTCCTCTTTGTTGTCTCTTAAGGATAAAAGGATAACCACCTACAGTGGTGTGAAAAAGTGTTTGCCACCTTCCTGATTTCTTATTTTTTTGCATGTTTGTCACACTTAAATGTTTCAGATCAAACAAATTGTAAATATTAGTCAAAGACAACACAAGTAAACACAAAATGCAGTTTTTAAATGAAGGTTTTTATTATTAAGGGAGAAAGAAAACTCCAAACCTACATGGCCCTGTGTGAACTCCACTCCAAAGTCTTCATTTTGTTTCTCTTCAGCCATTCAGAGGTGGACTTGCTGGTGTGTTTTTGGATCATTGTCCTGCTGCAGAACCCAAGTTCGTTTCAGCTTGAGGTCATGAACAGATGGATGGCGGACATTGGACATTCTCCTTCAGGATTTTTTGGTAGAAAGCAGAATTCATGGTTCCATTTATCACAGCAAGTCTTCCAGGTCCTGAAGCAGCAAAACAGCCCCAGACCATCACACTACCACCACCATATTTTACTGTTGGTATGATGGTTCTTTTTCTGAAATGCGGTGTTACTTTTAGGCCAGATGTAATGGGACACACACCTTCCAAAAAGTTCAACTTTTGTCTCGTCAGTCCACAGAGTACTTTCCCAAAAGTCTTGGGGAATCAAGATGTTTTCTGGCAAAATTGAGATGAGCCTTAATGTTCTTTTTGCTCAGCAGTGGTTTTCGTCTTGGAACTCTGCCATGCAGGCCATTTTTGCCCAGTCTCTTTCTTATGGTTGGAGTCATGAACACTGACCTTAACTGAGGCAAGTGAGGCCTGCAGTTCTTTGGATGTTGTTGTGGGGTCTTTTGTGACCTCGCTTGGATGCTCTTGGGGTAATTTTGGTCGGCCGGCCACTCCTGGGAAGGTTCACCACTGTTTCATGTTTTTGCCATTTGTGGATAATGGCTCTCACTGTGGTTCGCTGGAGTCCCAAAGCTTTAGAAATGGCTTTATAACCTTTTCCAGACTGATAGATCTCAATTACTTTCTTTCTCATTTGTTCCTGAATTTCTTTGGATCTTGGCATGATGTCTAGCTTTTGAGGATCTTTTGGTCTACTTCACTTTGTCAGGCAGGTCCTATTTAAGTGATTTCTTGATTGAGAACATTGTGTGGTAGTAATAAGGCCTGGGTGTGGCTAGAGAAATTGAACTCAGGTGTGATAAACCACAGTTAAGTTATGTTTTAACAGGGGGGGGGCAATCACTTTTTCACACAGGGCCATGTAGGTTTGGATTTTTTTCTCTCTCTTAATAATAAAAACCTTCATTTAAAAACTGCATTTTGTGTTTACTTTGTGTTGTCTTTGACTAATATTTAAATTTGTTTGATCTGAAACATTTAAGTGTGACAAACATGCAAAAAAATAAGAAATCAGGAAGGGGGCAAACACTTTTTCACACCACTGTATATCAATCCCTGTTTTTCCCACTGTAGACCATCATGATTCCGAAAATGGAAACCCCCTCCTGGCTCTGCTCCTACTGCTGGGCATCCCAGCTGGGATTTGCTGCTGCTGTCGAAAGAAAATTTTCAAGAAGAAAGCCCCCGCTGCTGCAATGCTCCAGGTACTAACAGTAGGCACAGAGAAGAATGAGAGCAACACTGTTTTTTACAAACTTGTTATAGAAATAATGAAAAGGTCATTTTAACTGTGATGTCAAAGTCTGCTTTATTGTCAGTTCTGCAGCATGTACAGGACATACAGAGGATTGAAATTACGTTTCTCTCAAACCTTTGGTGAAAAACAACAAAAATAAGATGCCACATTTCCCTCAATGTTCCACAGTTTGGCTTTTAGTTGTAGTGGTGTAGTGTAGAGTGGTAAAAATTGTAATTTAGCATGTGAAAAATCATTCTTCCACCTGGCATCCACCTGTAGCCTCTGAGTCAACCTTCCCTTGAGTGGAGGTTGTTATTGCCACTCCCTGCTGTGCTCCCTGGGAGGATTAAGTCAGGGCCATAAAACCAGCCAACGGACTGAAATGTTACCTCCCCCCTTTTTATAGATATGTTGTCTTGCATATTTGGCATCTATGTGCTGCATTAATTACTTTTACTCCAAAAACATTATAGATATTATCATACACCATCATATAGTTAGGTGGTGAATCAAATGGATCAGTCAGCCAACAGCTGTAAACCTAAATAAATAATCAACTGACTGCAGCCACCAAATAATGGATTGCCTTACCCCCTCTCTCTGTCTTTCTCTAGACCAACCCACAAGTGGTAAATTCTCCTGCCGGTCCTCCTCCTTACTACAGTCCTGGACAACCAGGACTGGTGAGATTTTATTAATACTGATCACAGTTACTTCATGCGTTCATGGATATTGTTGATTCACAAACCAGTCTTTATATAACTGATAGTATGAGTGTTAATACTGATGTCTCAAAGTGAATTTGTTATTGATATGATGTTTACTTACTAACTGAAATATGTTTTTCTCTGTGTTTTTTTGTGTGTGATTGCTGGTGCAGTACCCCGACCCTAACATGGTACATAAGACAACATGACACACATTGCATATTACGTAATAATTATAACTTCACACTTTCCACATCACTGCATTTCCACATTACTGGATTTTATGAAGATTAATTGGTAAATTGATTGTGTAATGCTAATCTAAGACAAGTGTTTTTCTTGTGTGTGTGTTTGTGTGTTCCCCTACAGGGTCCAACAGTCCATCCTCCCCCTATAAATAGTGGCCCAGGACAGTGGAACGGCCCTCCACCCTCCCCAGTTAGTACCACACGAAAATCTGGTTTTCTTAGATATAGATTAATGCAACCAAACGTGTGCTTACATTGGATCCAAAGTTGTTAGCTGGAGTCAGTTTTCATTTAAGGCTGCTTTACTTTGTGTTTCCCTTGACTCTCAGCATTTACTGTTTTCTCCTGTGGTATTTCCTGATCTAACTCCTGATTGTCTCCCACTGCAGGGTTTTAACCCAGCCTACCCACAGCAGAACCCTGCCTACCCGCCTGCTGGTCCAGCTATGATGGCCCCTGCCCAGCCTCCACAGTGGAATGGTCCACCACCGGGCCAGTACCCCCCTGTCGCTCCAATGGTATGATCTGTCTCTGTAACTGACAGAAATTTCTGAGAGGAATGTTTGTGGTCATGTCCTCTTTCAGCTGCTACTTTGGGGGGAACTATTGTCCTGACCTTAAATGTAAGAGTGTACAGACCAACATCTGGAACATACGCTAGCCTTTTATGAATTACAGTCCCATAAATGTTGACAGAGTGCACAGTTTACATTATTAATTGTAATATAATAGATATTAACTACATTGCTGCATCAATCTTGCTCTAAACATGGTAACAGTTACTTTTTTTCTGACACTGACATATTATCTGATATCTGACATTTTTACACTATCAGTGTAATGATTATATAGGCTACAGTACGACCAACAAGTCCTTGGCTGCACACTGGTGTGTAAAAGTGAGCCACAGATTTTACTTTTCATTTTCTAGCGATGTTCATTATTGTTAATTTGGACTTATATGGGCCCCTGTTCATTCTGACTTTTCATTGTTCCTCTGAAAATAGTGTTGATGATAAGGATGAGGATGATTGTTGAGGATTCTGGTCAGACCCACAAGCTTTGTGCAGGAGGGAGAGAGTAAACCACGGGGACTATGTGAGCTAGATGTGATGCAGTAAAAACAGCTGTGTGTTGAAATGACTCAGTAGCCTCCACGATCTATTGATGAGCTATAAAAAGTGGAAATGAGACAGAGGAAAATCTATGGATGAAGTCAAGTCACATACAAATGTGTTTTGCTATTGTGATCTTCATGAAATCTAAAGGTCCTCCAGTACATCAGGAGGCATCAGAAGATGAATGCAATGCTCAGATATATTATTATATATTATAGAAATATGTGTGTCTGTGTGTGTGTGTGTAGGGCTACGCTCCAGCTCCAGTCATGTATAGCTCTCCTCCACCTGTTACAGAGGAGGTTAAGATGGAGAACATGGCTTCCTCCCCTGCTGACCCCCTGCTGAATGCCACACCACAGGTACATTGACACACACTGTTGTTAGCTCCTAAACTAACCACCTGTCTCCTCGGCCCTCTATAACTTTACGTTTTCAAGATGTCTGGCCTTTTCTGCAACCTATAATACTGAATATTGTTGTCACACACTGTCCCAGCTTGCTTTTAGACTGCCTCTTCTAAGGAAACCACTCCTTGATCCAGGGAGTCTAAATATTTATGGACCAGTCTCTAACCTCCCATTTTTTCCTAGAGGACTAGAGTACTAGAAAGAGTTGTGTCTCAACATTTTCAGCCCGCACATATGCCATTAATCATTCTGAACCTTTTCAATTCACTTTCAGAACTGATCACTGAAACTGTACTAAAGTAGTAAATGATCTCCTGCTTGCGGTGGATTCAGATTCTAACACGTACAGCATAGTGGTAAGGTAGCAGTATAGTTAGTTAGCTCTCTAGCAGTAGTGCTAGCTTTGCTAGAGAGAGAGTTTTCCATTGTGAAACATGAAATAAGTAATGACAGTGTGAAAATACTTAGAACAGAGTATACTGTATCTATTCGAGGAGTGGGCCCATGTTTCCTTCAGGGCCAGTAATAATTATTAATTATAAAAATGAGACTGATAACTTTTACAGTAAAAATGAAGTCTTATTGTCAAAATTTATAATAACACAAACTCCAACACAAGAGTCCTTTTAAGCATATAAATACAGTTTAATTAAATGTTGCAGAAGAGAACTTTAAACAGCTTCCTCCAGCATTTCTAATAACGTTAACTGTCAATTTCAATAAGTAAATAAAATAGCTCTCCAAAGTTTTATAAAAAAAAATAAATGAAACTAGAACAAAACAAGTACCCGTCCTCAGTTAGTAGTCTCAGTTTGGCAGCACCAGACTGTGGTGCAGAAAGCAAAGTTGCTCAGTTCTTCAGTGAGGTGGCAACTGTACTTGAACTGCAGAGACTTATCGGCAATCAGATAAGAAAAAGATTCCTATAATTAATCCTAAATAATTAAAATTGATGAACATCAGCGCTAATAGTTGTCCAGGCCGATAAACTGTCAACCCTGCATCTATTCTGTTCCATCTGTTAAATGATTTCTGATTTCAGTTCATGTAGGCTTGTGGAGTAGCCTACATGAAGGAGCATAACCCTTTGTGTTATGGTTTACAGTCATTTGTCAGCATTTTCTGAAAGCTTGTTTTCCTCATTCACTCAGCATGATGGAAGTCTTTCAAACACTTGTAAGAACTTTGCTGCTTGCCTCCCCCCTACCACCATTTCCTGTCTCTTTCAATTTAATCTAAAAAAAAAAAAAAAAGCAAATAGGTTTTGTCAAGTGTATTCCTATGAATGTGTATTTTCGCTCCCAGGCTGCAGCTGCATCCTCTCCTGTGGCTCCTGTGGCCCCCCCCTCCTCTGACGGTGCCTACCAGTTCCAGATCAGCGAAGGGAAAAACCCCAACTTTCTGTAGGGGCTCTGACTCCCGGAGCAGCCTCGTCCTCACTCCTCCTCACTTTGATGTTACAGTGCCCGTCTGTTACTATTTTGCATTCCTTTCTAAGCATTCAAAGCAAGGACGCATAATAGCACCGATGGAAACAATGAATGGTATTTGGACAGTGAATTGTATTCTTTGTTTACTTGCCTTGATAATCTATGACCTTCTATCTGACTGTGTTATTGGGCTAAATGAACTATTATCTCTGGTAGAAAATCTACTCAGCTAGTTGTGTTTTTCTAGTCAGCCAGGAGGAGTCAGTGATTTGAGGATCCAATTTCCAAAGGCAAGGAGACAAAGAAAGGAGGTGTTTTATTAAAGTGTTAGCAAGTGGAATAGAACTATATCAACATCAGATGAGTAAGTCTTTGATTCCTTTCTTCTATTTCTGATTAGTTAAAGGTGACTAACCAAGGAACCAAGAAAAGGACTTGAGATTTACTCAAAAGTGAGTCCAGGAATAATAAAAAGCAGTCAGCCGGCAAAACAATTGACTGAAAATCACTTAACTCAACAGCCTTAGTTTTAGATGAGAAATATGTCACTGACAAATAAGCAGCTTTGAGATGTGTTCAGACTTCTGTGTTCAGCAAAAGGAAATGTTTGTCTCATTTATATGTAACAAATGTGATGAGTAAAGTGTTTTTGCAGCCCCTGTGTACTAGTTATAAACAGCCAGTGGACGTGACAGACATCTGTAGCTGGTTAACAGCAGGCGCTGTTGTGTATATTTGTAAGATGTCATTATTTACCTCTGTGCCCACTTATTTTTGCCGTTATCATACAGCTTTGTGATACATGTGGAACTAACTAGCTAAGCTAACTCAGTCTCAGCACTCAAACATGTTCAGGGCCTTGTCTCAGAAAGTGGTCACTGCAATTACAGGAGAACACACAGTAACTCCCAAACTGTATCTATGATCATCATAGTATATATGTAGTATCTACCCACAGTACTAGTAACGCCCAGTTGGTAATCCAACGTTGGGCTTGGGCCTGGAGTCAGGACTGAGCCTCAAAAGGGTCTGGTATGGCCCAGGTACGAGCACTGGTACTGAGAACACTAATCATGACAGATGTTCTTTTGAGAGGAGCTGTATAAAAACACAATTGCTAAAACAATAGCTACCTCATTTTTGGATTCTGTACCTCCTCATAGGTCAAGACTATCAAGACGGTTTATATTAATGGTTTGAATTCATTCAGCCTAAGTCAAATCGATTCCATTCAGATGACCTGGATTTGGTGTGAAGTTTGGTTGTTCTAAATGCTAACAAGTAAACTGTAAGAACCGCTATGACTGCCTTTCAGTGTGGCCTCATGCCCCCTCCCTGTTACAGCAAAACCTATCACTCATCCTTTCAGAGCATTTATCACCAAATGGCAGGAAGAGGCAGGAAGTAGCAGCCTTCACAGAGAAAACCTGTGTGTCTGACAGTGTCACTTCACGTTAGTTATTACCCTGGATTGGCCACTGGAAATGTGGTTTTGTGCTAACAAACATTCACTTCTGTCATAAACAGGAATAGACACAAGTGATCAATTATAGGTCAAGTTCTACCAGAGCTTATTCTGCTGTGGTGCTTTTTTTATTCTTTGTAATGAATTGTTATCACTCATGAGTTGATTAGCCCAAAAGACCTACAATATATACCAGTGTAGGACATTCACTTTAAAACCACTAATATATTCACTGAATTGTAAATAGCGTCACAAATGCCTTTCTCTGCCAAACTTTTTTATTTACAGTATCTTGGTCTTTAATTTTGTTTGTTGGGGTGTAAATGCAGAGAACTTTGATACTCCATCTCCATATGCTATGCAGACTAGATATTGTAGACTTGTCATTATTTTATATCTTGGTTTGGCTGGATGTGCTGCATATGGTGTCTACCCAGCTGGGTTTTTGGAGTCACACCTAAAACTAGGAAAATAAGTTCTGGACTGCTCTCGTTGGCACTTCACATCAAAACAGAACAAACTGTGCCTTTTCATCTCACAGCGTTAAGGTGACTTTGGGATCATTCTGCTCAACCATAGTGTCTTTGGGTAGATGAAGGTCTGTTGTTTTTTTCAACGCTTTACAATGTTGAGATGAACTGTGGTTTACACTAGATTGAAAATGTGTTTTTTATTGTTATTGTGAAATTGTAACCAGTAATATTCACTACATGTAGTTTTAGCTGATGGTTATGGGTGTTGATGGCCCATCAAACTGGCTCCATTTTCGTTTTTCTACTTCCACTTCCACCTCTGGATGTCTTTAGAGTGAACTGGCTTCCTACCTCTCATTTTATACCTCTGCATACTGTACAGACATGTGCAACTCTGTCAACAAAACAATGCATGAATAAAGTGAAATTCTGGACTGCCTTTCATTTTTAACTCAAGATATTCCTTATTAAAATCCTTTCACAGGAGACAGATGGAGAGAAAGAGTGAAAGCTGATGACTTTGTATGATGCTGAAGTGTTGCACATGAAACGTAGGTGTATGTAAAAGGACAGGTGAATTGAGAATAGACACCTCAGAACTGTAAAGCTACATTGTTTTCTGTCTGTTCTGTGATACTCCTCCCTCCACACCTCTCTGGTGACAGAGTTGAGTTCTCACAGTCACTTTACACACTGAATAGCTAGTACAGACATAAGAAAGCTCTTTGAAGTTATAGCCCTTTTTCTGGGGATATACCTTGTGTAGGTGTGCAAAGAAAAAAGGAAAAAGAGCTTGACAGAACAATTACACAGCTGACTAAATATGATATGATATGATGATAGACATCACTTGACACAGGCCTTTCCAATTACTAAAAACAAGGAACTCCCTTTCTGACTAATATCAAACATAGAAAACAAGCCATAATTTCAGTAAATGTGTCTAACAACAGAGAAAAAAACACAATGTAACATCCCACACCACTACAAACAAATCTCTGAGATAACAAATAGATATTAAAAAATAAAATATGAATCACAAAAGACACATTTGGATCTCCAAAGTCCTGACTTAGTGACTTAGTGGCAGGTTGTCAGGTTTAATCAGTTACCAGAATAAAACTGTGATTACATCACACAGATTTCCCCTCCTTCCACTCTTTGACCTGTTAGCTTTTTCAAATTTGTCATCATTTTCTCCTGCCACAAAACACAACTGAGAAAGGAAAAAAGATTTACACATTCACTATTCAATGTCTGATGGTAGATGGTCTTTTTTTAATGTGCAGAGAAGCCTTGGTCGTGCTGCTCAAGTTGAGAACTGGGACTGTCAAAGGACGCAAAACATGCTCAGTAGTTGGTAGTTTGGAGGGACAATAAATTAGACTTTATATTGCTTGATAGAGCAAGGAGAATGGAGATGGAACTGAAAGAGAAGGATTATTTCAGGGTATTAGGGGTGAACTTAAGGACAGCACAGGGAGGAGAGAGACATGTAGTCTGAGGGGACAGTGAACAGTATTAGGAAGGTGTTAGGGTTTTGGAAAATTAGAGGGTTGAAGCTAAAGGGGAGGGAGGTAATTGTGAATATGTTAGTAATGAGCAAGCTTGTGTATGTAATGAATGGGTCAGATATGTCTTAGAGAGTGCAGAAGGCGGTGGGGAGAAAGGTGAGCGGGTTTTTGTGGGATGGGAGAATAGCTAAGGAGGAGATGGAAAATGAGGATGAAGATGATTGATTGAAGCTGATCAATTTAGAAAGGAAAAAAGAGCACTAAGGGTGAATATGATGGGGCGGCACATAAGAAAAGGAGGAATTGTGTGGAGGGGGTTGTTAAGGGAGGCAATCAATAAATGTGGAGCGTGTGGAGAGAGTGGAGTGTATATGGAACCAAAGATGGGTTTGTTGAGTGTCCGAGAGTTACAGGGAGGTGCTGGGAGCCTGGGGGGAGTTTGTGGAAAGTGTGCAGTTTGAATGAGAACAACCTTTTTTTTTTTTCTACAATCACATTCAAAGGGTGATATGGAGAGCAGGGTTGAGGAAGGGGAGGGACTTAGCCAATGAGCTGAAGCTGAGGGACTGATGGCAAAGATCAAGGAGGGTATGCTGAGGGAATGGGTTGGAAAAATTCAGAGAAGCTGTGGTGAATGAAGGAGAGTGAAAACATGTGGGAGAAGGAGGTTTGATGTGAATGAAGAAGGAATGTGATGTGCGTAGTGTGTATTTGTTGAACGTTGTGAGTCAGAGGGATACTTTGAGAAAAGGATTAACAAACAGATGTTGGGAGGAAGGGTTTGTAGAAAGTTGTGGTTGTTTTGGGGTGGCTGCTAGAGTGAAAGGACATTAACTTGTTAAACTTTGTCTAAATTAACGCACGGTTTGCTGTAAAGCTCAGAAGAAATCAGGCCCACCCAGCTGAGGTGTGGGGTGTCTTTAAAAAATTGATTAAAAAGGGATGTAAACATGGTGCACAGTTACCTCAGGGAAGATTGCTGGATGGATTTGTGGAGGGAAGCACTTTCATTGAGTTTGGGGATGATGGGAGGGTAAGATTGGATTTCATCTACAGTGAATGGGATGAATGTTTTGGTGCACCATGAATGTTGTATGTGTGTTTTCTAAATAGTTTCTTTTATTTGGTGGGAAGCCTGGGGACTGGAGGTGCAGCTAAAGGCCTACAGTACACCCCACAGTTTTCTTTTGTCTTGTCAGTGTTAGAAACTAGAAAAGGCGGTGGGTAATGTCCATGATGGTGGAATTCATGTATATATGGCTCAATGTCTGACATATGGACAATTTAATAATAATATTTTTTTTAATAAATGAAAAAAACCTGCCAGAACTCTGAAGCTAATCAGATGGAAGAACCTGGAAAAACCAGGTGCTGTAAGCTTTTTCATTCCTCTTGACAAACAGCAGGACTGAGGTCAGACAGATGAGATCAGTCAAGATTGTTGTGGTCTGTGTCATATGGCCATAAGCCACAGATGGATGCAAAAACCAGTAGCACAAGTTTGACCAGCAGTACTATCAAGGCAGATATTGTCAAACAGTGACATTAACGTAGAAAAATATGATTGATGAGGAAGCGTTTTCATTTTGTCCATGTCCAACAAGTGAGCCAAGATATGTCATTTATGAAACTCCACGTCTCTGTACATGTGGATCATCTGAGATTAATCCTTCAGAAAAATAGGTAGTTCTGTGGCTCCAATGTAAGAAGCACAACCTCACACCTTTATGCATGTGAAATGTTCTATTTAGTTTTTATTATAATATCAAAACAGCTCTTATTACTGTAAACATTCACATCAGAAAATCCAGGCAGAAAGGTATCAGTCTTTGGCTTTGTGTTCATCTAAAAGTCTGTATTACAAGGTATTTTTTATCCAAAACAGCTCACTGCACAAGAGTTTTTAAACGATATGTGGTTGAATACAAGGTGTATCAAAAGGCACACTGGATCACAGAGGACACACACAGTACACAGTACAGCAGTATGATTCACCATCCCAGCACACTATGGACTGCTCATCTCATTCATAGCCATCCATATGAACCATGTTATTGACAACAACAGACTTACATTTATGGAGACAGCTTATCAGAATGTAAACATCACTGTAAAAGCCCAGCGGATTGATCACGCTGAAGGTAAGTTAATGTTTCTTTTTCTCAGAATGGATTGAAATCATTATGGACTCAAAGGTGCCATGTCTTCAATAGGAGCGTACACCACAGCCCTAATAATTTTTCAAACTGTCAGGTCCAGGGCTGGAGTCAGGCTCGGTTAGCCTAATTTAGAATACAGACTGGAAACGGGGGAAACAGCTGGTCTGGATCAGTCCAAAAAATACACCAAACAGGACCTCTGAAGCTCATAAAAAGAGTTTGTATCTTGTTAGTTGAATGCACATGGAAACAGAAATGTGAAAAATCATCAGTGGTTGCAGGGGCTGTTACAGCTGGAGATGCTGCACCGACGTACTGGGCAGATGGATACAATGCTATTTGTCAATAGGTTGTTCCAGCAAAGTTACTCACCCCAAAAGCACTCGCCATTTTAACATTTTGTTTATGTACAGGTTAAATAAATAAGATACAAGACTCTGGCTCACCGTTTCCCTCTCGTACCAGTAAGTCTATACTAGGCTAACCATATCTGTGCAAACCATATCTGTGATCTTTTCATCTAATTCTCAAAATGAAACAAATACGAACATTTCCCTAAAGACTTCTTTAATATAGAAAACGGACGGTTAGGATTTTGGACTCCTCCTTTACACTGTAGCATAGTCTCAGAATCAAATGTCCATTTTAAAAGAGAGAGACAGTAAAAAAAAAAAAAGATCAAGTACCTATATTGTGTCATGAGTGATGACTATAGAAAACATCAAAACTGTAGGAGGGTTTCTCAGCAGCGCTCCATCGTCTGCACATGTGGTGTCATGTAGAAAAGACAGAGAAGACTACAGACAACATTTGACTTCTCTCAATTCCTCCATCACTCCTCTGTCCTCTTCCACTTCTCCATCTCTCTCAGCCGTCTCTCCAAGACCTTCATCTGCTCCTCCAGGTGAGCTGTCCGATCAGCTGCATTAGGGCCCCTTGAAGTCCCGATGCCCAGTAGGATGCAGACACACACCAGGACAGCCAGTCGGATGGCGATGGTTTCTGTGCCCACGCTGTGGTCGCTCAGGATCAGTCCAAAACAGGCTAGAGCCACGCCCACTTTGAACAGCCACAGGATACGCCTCAGAGTGGAGGCAACCAATCGGAAGGCCAGGGAGAGCAGCCAATAGGCAATGAGAGCCATGACAACCCACTGGACAACAAAGATCAGCCCGTCTGGGGTCACTTTGTTGATGTTAACACCAACTGTAGACAAGAGGGCAAAAAGGACAGCAAGAAAGAGCACAGGCAGCAGTTTAGTGCTATTATATAGTGCAATATCCAATTTGAATTCATTCAATTAAAAATATCTGTAATGCTTATATAATATATATGTACTTCTATAATAATTGATAATTCAGGCATGCCACTAATAATGCTATTATTGATTAGTCTGCTGATTACTTTCGTGATTCACTGTTTGATGTGTGAAATGGCATTAAATTGGTAAAAAAATGTCCAACGTCTAAATTGTCCAAATTCTTCAAAATGATCTTTTGGCTAAAAAAACCCAAAGACAGGTTCATGTGTCATTACATGGGACAAAGATTTACAGAGGTAATCCATGATGATTCTTCATTTTCAGTTCACTTCAGATCTACAGCAAGACACTGGAGGGTGCCGGCGATGACGTGATGATGGACGATATGGTGCTGCCTTTCTGCAGTTATTACCATCCAAGCTACACACTTATTTTTATACTGATAATGAGTGTTACCTTGACTTGACATGGTCGAAACATTTGCATTCTAGTTTGATGTATCCCATCAGCATCAGAGAGAAGAGGTGTGTGCAGCAGCTGTCAAACACACAGCTGTGTCTGTGCTGATTTATAGAAAGCTGTGTTCTCAGTGGGTCATCAGGTTGATGGTGTTACCCTCTTTACATGCAACTACCTCTGTAATATTCTGCATTTAGCTGCATTTCTATTAAATTTAGTAAAGTTAGCCCACACTTTTGATTGTTTTTCCCTGTAAGCCCTGAATGGAGAGCACAGAATGGACACAAGCAGTTGCACAAAATAAAACGTAATCACCTGATGCGAGCACCTTCAGCATCATTAGGAGATGGTCAGGAATTTGAAAATGCTACATTACATAAATACAGATGGTAGCACATTTGTCAAGGGGGTTATGAATTGCACTGTTCAGACCTGGTGTGAAAAGTGGACAGCTAAAGGCAACAGGCATGACGCACTGAGGATGCCTTGAGATCCAATAAGCTGTCCATTTTATAAAGAATCTGATCTTGAATTTATCTTCAACTACTAACGTCAATATAAATGAACATGTAATTTTTCAAGTTACTTTCACAATGTAAAAGTGAAGTTAACTGGGATAAGGATGCTTGTTGTCCTGGTATTTCTGTTTAAGATGTAGAATATTATGCTTGTTATCCATCAAAGTGGCACCTTTTCCTAAAACTTGAATGATTTATGGCATTTCTGTTAGTGGAAGAGCTGAAGTAAGTAACTTATTTTAAAATGACTTTTACTCACACTTCCTAAAACTGTCACTATGTTCTGACAGTAGTACATGAGACAGATAATTCTGTGATGAAATCAGACTCCTTCTGGCTCCACCTGCTGCCTCTAAGGGCATTTGACAACAATCCACCACACCTGAATCACGAAAAACAGATTATCTGATGGAGCTTCAATCCCTATTCCTGCACAAACTGCTATATGTCATAAATATGTCAAAATTGAAAATGTATCCTGTGTGTCATTTCTCTCACATTCAGTCAAATTAGGTTAGCCTGGTAAATGAAATGTGGGCTAATGTAAAGTGTTTGCCAACAGACATCTTGCAGGTGTTTATCTGCATACAGAGTAGTGAAATGAGATCTGATCACAGGTGGTCGCTCCAGAAGCATCATTTCACTGCTGAGCGGTCAGGATTTTATCAATATCGCCCCCAAACACATGCCACGTTTGGAATAAAGGTGTTCTGATGTTAACAAGTATTGATATTGCTTTGTGGCCTGGACATGGCACGTCAGCTCTACAGCACTCCCTGATAACTTTTAGCCTTTAAATACTGCAGTACTCTTTCAAGCCCAACAACAAAGTCCAAAGAGTCAGGAAACGTGAGTGAGTGCTCAGACAACCAGACTTGGCAGGAAACAAACCAGGAGTCTCTGTGAGGGACAGGTCGGTCTTTGTGAGGGACAGGTGAATCTCTGTGAGGGACAGGTCGGTCTTTGTGAGGGACAGGTGAATCTCTGTGAGGGACAGGTCGGTCTTTGTGAGGGACAGGTGAATCTCTGTGAGGGACAGGTCAATGTTTTGTCGGTGTGTGATGCTCACCTTGGAATCCGGCCGTCTGCAAGAAGTGTGAGACGTACTCCAGGAGCACGTTGAGACCTCCAGCCAAACCTTCAGCCACAACACCCAGAACCTGAGAGAAAGCCTGCAGGAGAATGGAGGCGGTCAGACGAGACAGAGGACACAACTGAGCCTGTTTCACCTACATTTACCTGACAAACTCACAATGGTAGTCAACCAGGAAGTCATGTCAACCGTATGTGACCATGCTGGGCTTCATGTTAGAAGGTTAGTGTGTATAGATACTTTCACTTTCAGTGTTCCTGAGCTGTGAACAAACCACGTGTCACACTGCCATCTTCATCATGAGAAATAAAATACATAATATATAAAGTGTAGAAAATACTGATTTCTGTTTTCTTCTTAGACATGAAATACACACGGTATGCAAATCAAACTTTCTGGTGTTAGCCCTCCTCAGTGAGCCTCACACTGCTTCACTCCTCTCAGTACAACGTTCAATGAACTGCTGATCTGTCACCTTCTGCACCGACAGCACCGTCTGCTCCCCGGCCAGCCTGCCCAGATAGGTCCTCCCCTCCCCGGCCAGGTCAGCCAGGGCTGCCCGGAGCTCCTGGATCGTCCCAGAGCGACCCTCTTTGTTTCCTTCTTTCTCTCCCGAAACAGACAGAAACAAGACGCCGATCACACACAGCCGGCTGACAGCGCCGCGGAGGACAGGACAGAGCATGGTGAGAGAGGTGTGTGTGTGCGTGTGTATATATATATATATATATATATATGTGTGTGTGTGTGTGTGTATATATATATATATATGTGTGTGTGTGTGTGTGTGTGTGTGTGTATATATATATATATATATGTGTGTGTGTGTGTGTGTATATATATATGAAGAAGGGAAAAGCGTCTCTGAGGCGGAAACACGTCCCAGATCAGCAGTGACTGGCTCTACACAGGATGTGGAAAAAGTTAGTGGAAGGCATTCAGAGAGAAGTGTGCCTCCCGCTGGGCTCGGACTGCAACAGGTCTCCATGACGCCTTCAGGTGCCCTCCTCAGTGCAGTCCGAGCAGACTTCACCTGCAGGTCTGTAGACTGTATACACATACACATTTTTACACACAGTGTGTAGATAAATATATATCTTTATATATACTGATTCACCTTTAACTTTACGAGACAGTGTCACAAAGTATCAGATTTGAAGTAGATGATAGTTATAGTATCAGTACTAGTTGAAGTGATGTAATCTCGTCTCTTAGCCTTCACCAATGAGGTCAAATGTCAGGTCTAAAGCTTATATGTGTGTGTTCATTGGCTGACACACAGATCTCTTCCCACTGATGGGTTGGTTGGATTTTGTTCACTCTGAATTTCCATTTTTAATTTAAACAGTTGTGGTGCATTCATGTGCAGGAAGCCCAGCTTCTGGGATTTCCAGACCAGCAGCATCTTGCATTCATTACATTCATCTGACAGACTCTTTGTCCAAAGCAGCTTATGGTTCAGTGTTTTGCCCAACGAGTGGGGATCTGACAGGCCTTAATCATAATCAGACCATAATCCTTCATCACATCACTATGTACATCACTTGTATTCACTATGTCAGATGCACTTGGGGTGGCACAGTGGTGTAGTGGTTAGCACTGTCACCTCACAGCAAGAGGGTTCTGGGTTAAATCCCTGGATGATACAGGCCCTTCTGTGTGGAGTTTGCATGTTCTCCTGTGCCTGTGTGGGTTCTTTCTGGGTACTCCTCCTACAATCTGAATTGGTTAATTGGCACACCCTAAGTGTGAGTGCCTGTACCCTGCCTCTTGCCCAAGATAGCTCAGATAGGCTCCTGTGTGTCGTGACTTGGTCAGTTCACATTTATCAGCCATTTAAGAGAGTGTCAGTGTTCTGACTGGTTATTGGTGAGCTGTCATCCTCATCCATCATCTAATTAAGTAAACTCTATAACTGCTAAACATGTCTTTGTCACTGTGTCATGCTGCCTAGAAATGCTCTGGCACATGACCCTAACCGCCTGTAAAGCATTTTGTTTTCCACAGATTAAACAAGCAAGATAAAACAGGATGAGCAGTGACATATCAGTGTTTACAAGTGTTGGACAGAGGCAGGATAGTTGTTTCCATGTTTCCTGTTTCCATCCTCAGTACTGGGGTTCTGGTGGTGGTGAGGGACTCTGGATGTCACACATAGAACCAATTCACCAAAAGTTCACAGGCGACATTTTGGAAAGACACCCAGTGTTGGTCACTTTACTCTCTTGTTACTATTATTGTTAATTATCATTATTGTCTTATAGGTATTTAATTACTAATCAAATAATCCAATTACTAGACGAGAAGAAAAGAAGGCAGCAAGGATGACTGCCTCATCTCAAACTCATTCTCAACTTTGCTATTTATCTGTTTTATTTTGTTTATGTTGGATCTTTTAATCGTGCATACGGTGCTGCCAAGCCAGCCCAATCATACAATATGGTCAGAACAGCTTCTGCACATCAGGTTGAAGGTGAACAGCAGTATTTCACCACGACCAACAAACAATGGGGAATATCCAGGCTGGGATGACCTGCTGCTGAGAGCGGAGGAGATGGTTTTCCTCTGGCTAATGTCCAGACACTGTGTGATAAGCTGGATAAACTCAGGAGCAGGATGGCTTTTCAATGGGACACTAAGAACTGTGATGGTTTGGTTTTCACTGAGACTTGGATTGACCCTTCGATACCAGCTGGCCTCTGTTCCTAAAAAAAAGGTCTTCACTTACAACCAGGACCAGACAGTAAAATCAGGGAGGGGGCTTCATGGTAAACAACCAGTGGTGCTCAGAAGCGTTTATTTCTACAGGGTGCTCTGGACCTAGAACATCTCATAATAAGATGCTGGTCTTATTGTCTCCTAAGGCAGTTTACATCATCTGTTCTCACAGCTGCTCTTACAGCTGTGTACAGTCCACCACACCAACCAAGCCTTGGACAAACTGTTATCAATAGGACCTAGACCTCAATGCCAGAGGTGGCCAGGGATTTGAACAACATTAATCCAAGCACATCCTGCAGAGATATCTCCAGCACATCTGCTGTCCCATTTGCAGTGAGAATACAGGGAACAACATGTTTACAGGCTGGGTATGAGGCCCTCCCAAACTAATACATAAACAGACGCTCTTATTGACTACATCAGCAAATGCAGTGATGATGCCGTACCGAGGATTACTGTCCGGACATTCCGAAAATCACAAGCCCTGGGTTAAACAGGACAGTTCAAATTCAAATTCAAATTTATTTATTTAGAGCCCAAAATCACAAACATTGTTTGCCTCGGAGGGCTTTACAATCTGCACAGTTGTGACACCCTCTGTCCTTAGACCCTCGAACCGAGTCAGGAAAAACTTCAAAAAACCCTTTATGGGAAAAAGAAGAAACCTGAGGAAGAGCCACAGATGAGGGATCCCTCTCCCTGGGACGGACAGACGTGCAATAGATGCCACATGTACAGAGAACATCATCAATCATATTATGGAATTATACATGAGTCGTAATAAGCTGTAGCTATACTGAGTTCATTGGTTTAGTCCATGTGTGAAGGTATCACAGGTAATGGAAATGAGTCTGTGAGTCCAGGTGCATCTCTAGATGTCCTCATATGGAGCTCTGGGCCACTCGACCTTCTCTCCACAAGCACAGACACAGATCATGTCCCCACCAGGCCAGTGAACCTCAGACAGATGGACCACAACCAGAATCAGTGAGGAACCTGCAAGACTGGAGAGAACAAAGAGGACCGGGGCTCCGGCAGTAACATGCACTTTACAGGACATAAGAGTATTCACATTAACCGTTTTGACACTTTAGCCAATTTAACTACTTTAACCAGTTTAGCCACTTTAACCAGTTTCTAAAAGTGACTCCAGTTTGCACTACTACCATAATATGAGTAAAGTAAAGGAAGCAAAGGAAGAGGAAGCAGAGAAAGAGGAAGCAAAGACAAAGGAAGAGGGAGAGGTGCCCGATGCATCATGGGAGCCCCCCGGCAGTCTAAACCTATAGCAGCATAACTAAGGGCGAGCCTGTGCCCACCCTAACTATAAAGCTTTATCAAAAAGGAAGGTTTTAAGTCTATTCTTAAACACTGACACTGTGTCTGCCTCTCGGACCCAGACTGGGAGCTGGTTCCAGAGAACAGGGGCCTGATAGCTGAAGGCTCTGCCCCCTAGACTACTTCTGGAAACCCTGGGAACTACAAGTAAGCCTGCGTTTTGGGAGCGCAGCGCTCTAGTCGGTTGATAAGGAGTTATCAATTCATTAAGATATGATGGTGCCAGACCATGCAGAGCCTTATATGTGAGGAGTAGGATTTTAAAATCCACTCTAAATTTTACAGGGAGCCAATGCAGAGAAGCCAATACTGGAGTAATATGGTCTCTTTTCCTGGTTTTAGTCAGCACCCGAGCAGCGGCATTCTGGACCAGCTGTAGAGTCTTTAACGACTTGTTTGGGCAGCCTGATAAAAGTGAATTACAATAATCCAGCCTGGAAAGAGACAAATGCATGGACTAATTTTTCAGCATCGCTTTGGGACAAAAAGTGCCGAATTTTTGCGATGTTGCGCAGGTGGTAAAAAGCAGACCTTGAAATATGCTTAATATGGGTGTCAAAGGACATATCCTGATCAAATAAAACCCCGAGGTTCCTTACAGTGGTGCCTGGAGGCCCAGTTAATGCCATCCAACAAGGCTATCATAGGAGAAAGCGTGTTCCTCAGGTGTTTTGGACCTAATAGGATCACTTCAGTTTTATCTGTTAAGTTAAGCACGGGCTGATGCTCACTACACAGGTGTCCAGGTACATGCTTAGAGAGCTATTTCCAGCATTAAGAGATAATAGGGAAAATGTGAAATTTAGTATTATATTATATATAAATTTAATATTGTATTATATTTCTGTTATATATATGTGTGTGTATATATATATGTGTGTGTGTGTATATATATATATATATATATATATATATATATATATATATATATATATATATAATTTTGTGTTTTATTCTATATCCTATATTCTGTTCCTATATTTTAAAAATTTGCACTATTTAAAATCTTAATTTCTCCTCTAACTTGTCTCATTTTCTTTAGATTTAAGAATCCGACTGTGTTAAAGCAACCGTGCACATGACAATACTGAAAAATCTGAATCTTGGAGCTGCTTTGCCACTAGATGTCACTGGAGAACATGAGCATGTCCAATCAAAGAGTTACTCAGGGGAACAAGAGAGACTCCCGTACAACCGTTAATCACAATGCATCACAGGATCACTGTCTAAAAGCATATTCTTGAGGATTAAAAATGATTTCACCAGTGGGTTTAATGCATTAAACAGCTCTTAACAGGCTGCATTTCATCCGTCATTAAGTTCCTTTAAATTGACCATAGTTTTCCATTTCTAAAAGGCTGTGCCAATATTATACTCCCATGAGGTAAGTGCACACAAGCAGTTAAAGAACAGAAAAAAAAGAGTTTTCTGGTCTTGGTTTCCTTGTTTATTTCAAACTTCAAGTGGAAAACAAAGAAACTGAAGATGTCCCTTGCCACCTTGTGAAGGTAATCCTCAGTTCTACAAAGGATCCAAATACTGTAAATACTACATACATGAAACATAACATGGTAAGTTGCAATACCTCTTGCTTTCACTCCTCTTGCTATCCCTCTCTCTCTTATGTTGGAATTGCTTTGAAACAGAACTCACCTGTGGCCCTTTTATTGCCAAAGCTCTGATTTCCAATTGACCAATGGTGCAGCATGTGTTTGCCCATGTGAGGAGTGGAAAAGTGTTTGTGCAGCAAAATGGTTTAGAAATGCAGTCTGAGTGTAAAGCAGGAAATGTGTTTGCATTTCATCAGAACGGGTTAAGGGAGTTGATACATGAGTTACAGATCATGGTCATTGTGGCTCAAGTAGAGTTAATGTGTAAATAATTGACAACAACTTTTCCAGCCAGTGATGCACAGTTGACACGACTAACATCTGGACATTGTGATAAAAAATCTTGCTGTGTCCATTAGTTCCATAACATGTGGTGTTGAAACATGGATTAATTAAGCAGAGCTGAGTGCATCACA
The DNA here is from genome assembly GCA_023238725.1 of Scortum barcoo. Classification (NCBI taxonomy): domain Eukaryota; kingdom Metazoa; phylum Chordata; class Actinopteri; order Centrarchiformes; family Terapontidae; genus Scortum; species Scortum barcoo. The sequence continues at coordinate 1,913,896 of CM041553.1, forward strand.
GCATGTGTTTGCTCTGTTGTTTTCCTTATGGTATGTGAACTTGTAGACAGAGGTCAGTCTTTAGAACCTCATACTTCTTCTGTCATACTCACACACAATGTATTTGACAAAATGTACGTCACTGGACCACAGGTTTAATTCAGATATATTTACATATGATTTTATTTTAGTATAAAATAAAAAACTATATCATGTGTTAGTACAAAAAGGATGGACATATGTTTAATAACACTGGGTAAACAATGTAGAAAAATAAAAACAGTGCACATGATGATGTGAGAAATTGAGAGAGAAAAACAGGTGACTCCAACAACACCATGAAAACATTTTCAAATCAGGAGAACCAGGAGAGAAGTCAGAGGGCTCTGTGTCTGTGTGGGCACATGGAGTCAAGTGAGGATTCTTCCTCACCTGCAGCAGTCAGTTATTCTGAGCGTATGACAGATTCTTCCTGATTCTGTTCTGCCTCCATCTGTGCCCCAGGTGCACTGTGAGCCTGCAGTCACAAAAAATACCCAACACTTCCTGCACATATGGCTACGCTTTGCATCCTGTGCCACCCAGACGTTTTGCTACGTTTTTTTATTTTTTCACATTTCGTGGCTACATGGTGGCAATGGAATAGTGAAAAAAAAGCCAAAATTAGCCACTTTTACTTGACCTGATGTGAATGAGAATTCATAAGGACTTTGTAAAAGACAAGCGCTGTGCTAAGAGAGTCAGACTGCACTTATACTAGGCTATGTAATTATGTGATGGTGGATGTTACAGACGTGGGTCTGCTGTGGTGACTTCTCAAAGCACATCTTGTGTACTTTTCCCTGTTCCATCTCACTGTGTTGTTTCATGCAGGCTATATAAACATGGACAACCTGGTGAAAACTAATACTTCATTTCCATTAGAACTGAAATTAGAAATATGAATATAGGCTACCAGTCAAAAAACTGAAATAAAATAGTTATATATAGCACACTGACGATGGTCGGTCACCCTCCTGCCCACTCATTTTCATCAATATGAATTGTAATTAGTATGATTGTATGAAAATAATTGTCACATTTATGTAGGAAAGGCATAACATGGCTTACAGATCTTCTACTGTACATAGCATCATTCTTAAGCATCAAACATGTTGAATTAAAAACATCAACTTCTGTGTTATGGTAAATATGTGGATTTATCATCAAGAACAGCCAAATGGTGCATCACTTTAAATGTTGAGGATGCAAGGCATTGCGTGATGGAATAATCTCTTCCTTTTGTAAAGAATGGTCCAGTGTAGCCTATGCTAAAGCACTGAAGCACCTTTCCTTAACACTGAGAGAATTCAAACAGCGCTTATGCCAATTTTTAAGAATTACTCATTCCATTTATTCCCTTTTTCTTTTATTACAACTCTGTTGTTCATGTGAATCATTTGGCTGAAGTGTATCAATGATCTAATATTCAGTATATCATTAAAACAATTTGAAAACAGTTAGCACAAGTAGCACAGTGGATAAGTCATAGATATAAGTAGATAGACAAATTCAATCTGAACAACACATGATCGATCACCTAATAGGAAGTTATCCATCACCTCAATGACTACTGGTCCTATTATTGATCAGTTCAGGTCAGAGGGTATGAGTGCTGTGGGGATTGATGGAGCAGCATCAGAGAGAGACTGTAAAAACAGAGAGAGAGCATCACCATTCCAGTCAGAATTCAGGTGCATTCAGGTACATCCTAAAAAATGATTTAAAAGTCTAATTTTAAGCTTGGGACAGCCATGTCTACTCATAATGGTATAATGTATTCAGTTTTGGATGTAGTGGTCTCTGAACTGGGATGCATCTCCAGTAGCTGACTTGTGTTATAAATTAAAGCTAATATTTGTGGAAACTTTCAAGCTGGTATATTTGGAAAGAAGTGGAAACTTCTAAAATTTCCTAGAAGTTCCTGAAAAGAAATATACTATACTAGATTGTATTGCTGCACATGCTATATATTATTTTACAAAATATCACCTAATTTCACCTTATACTATATCTCATATGTCATGCTAAATCACTGTATTATATTATATGATAATGTTTACATTACATTGACCCTCTACATATTTTAGATACTTCTATGACATCTCTACATTAATGCTGACGAATCAGGTTCCATTACTTAACCTTATCATGTATTAGTTATGTTGTTTTTTTATGTTGTTTTTTTACAGATGTTGTTTTTTTACATAGGCATGTTTATTCTGCTGTTATTAGTCATTTTAACCAAACCACTGTGACTTTACCTTGTAATCTTTGTCTCCAAATGCTTGTTTCTATTTTGTATTCTTTTTTACTCTGGTTTCTACAGTGGATATAAAAAGTCTACACACCCCTTTTTAAATGCAAGGTTTTTGTGATGTAAAAAAATGACACCGAGATAAATAATACAATGCAATTGAAAAACAAAGTGAAATCTTTTAGGGAGGTAAAGTAAAAATAAACAACTGAGATAATGAGGTTGCACAAGTGTGCACACCCTCTTATAACTGGGGGTATGGCTGTGTTCGGATTTAACCAATTACATTCAAACTCATGTTAAATGGGAGTCAGCACACACCTGTCACCATTTAAAGTGCCTTCTGATTAACCCCAAATAAAGTTCAGCTGTTCTAGTAGGACTTTTCTTCACATTTTTGTAGCCACATCTTCCAGCACAGTTTACAGGCCATGGTCTCCGCAGAGAGCTTCCAAAGCATCAGAGGGATCTCATTGTTCAAAGATATCAGTCAGGAGAAGGGTACAAAAGAATTTCCAAGGAATTAAATGTACCATGGCAATACAGTGAAGACAAGTCATCATCAAGTGGAGAAAATATGGCACAACAGTGGACATTACCTAAGAACAGGACGTCCGTCCAAAATTGATGATAAAACGAGGAGAAAACTGGTCAGGGAGGCTGCCAAGAGGCCGACAGCAACATTGAAGGAGTTGCAGGAATTTCTGGGCAAGTACTGGCTGTGTAGTACATGTGACAACAATCTCCCATCTTCTTCATGTGTCTGGGCTATGGCGAAGGGTGGCAAGACAGAAGCCTTGATCTCTCGAAGAAAAACATCCAAGCCCTGGCTTCATTTTGCAAAAAGACATTTGAAATCTCCCAAACGCATGTGGGAAAATGTGTTGTGGTCCGATGATGAAACCAAGGTTGAACTTTTTGGCCATAATTCCAAAAGGTATATTTGGCGCAAAAACAACACTGCTCATCACCAAAAGAACACCATACCTACAGTGAAGCATGGTGGTGGCAGCATCATGCATTGGGGCTGTTTTTCTTCAGCTGGAACTGGGGCCTTTAGTCAGGGTGGAGGGAATTATGAACAGTTCCAAATACCAGTCAGTGTTGGCACAAAACCTTCCGACTTCTGTTAGAAAACTGAAGATGAAAGAGGAACTTCATCTTTCAGCACCACAATGACCCAAAGCACACATCCTAAATCAACTAAAGAATGGCTTCACCAGAATAAGATTGAGGTTTTGGAATGGCCCAGCCAGAGTCCAGACCTGAATCCTGATCGAACATCTGTGGGGTGATCTGAAGAGGGCTGTGCATAGGAGATGCCCTCGCAATCTGACAGATTTGGAGCAGTTTTGCAAAGAAAGAGTGGGCAAATATTGCCACATCAAGATGTGCCACGCTGATAGACTCTTACCCAAAAAGACTGAGTGCTGTAATTAAAGCCAAAGGTGCTGCAACAAAGTATTAGTTTAAGGGTGTGCATATTTATGCAACCAGGTTATTTTAAGTTTTTATTTTTTATTTTTCCCCTGTAAAGGTTTCAGTTTGTTTTTCAATTGCGTTGTACAGGTTATAGGTCACATTAAAGGTGGAAAAAGTTAAAAAAAAGAAATTATTTATTTTGGTGTCATTTTTTTACATCACAAAAACCTGGCATTTGAACAGGGGATGAGTAGACTTTTTATATTCACTGTATATACCTTTGTTATTTATTCTTTACATTTACATTCATCCGTACTGTTACTTTGCTGCTGAGGGTCAGTAAAGGTTAATTTTATGTTATCATGTGTGTTTTAGAAATTCAGCTACTCCAAGTTGAGCTTGGCTCATTTTCTACTTGTCCACCACATCCCCTCGGGAATTCTTCTCCTGTCCCACTCCAACATCCAGCCACTGGGAACCAGAGACAGACTGGGAATGGCCCACCAAAACCCCCAAGCGATACATCACTATTTGTCATGTTATGCCCTATAAAAACATACATAGAAACATGTGGATACACAGAGTGTACCAAACTGATTGCCCAGCTTTTATAGTAATAAAAGTTTAACATATCAGCACTGCCTGTCCTCCAGTACTTGGTGCACTTTGAGTAGACTGATCAATTCTTTGCTAATTAATAGAAAGCGTTGGTGTCTTACAGCGTACTGTCCAAAGTTATGCCTCTGTCTGAAGAGAAGGAAGCACACAATGGCAGAGATGGTCGTCTGGGCCAGAGTGAAGAGGAGGAGCGACGACTTCAGTCCTCTGCTCAGCCTCTATAAAAGACACAGTTTTCATAATAACTTTTATCATTGCAACACACACATTCAGAATGACAGAAAGCTCGATCTGCCAGCAGCTGGGAGGGTGTCAGAGCGGAGGGAAAATGTATTCATTTATTTTTTATCAATTTAAAATGTTCAAATGGGCAGTATTGCACACTCAGCTCATTACACTGACATTTGCAGTCTGTGATTCATATAGTATGATACAATAAGGCCCAATGCAAGTGTTTTTAAGCCCCCTCCATTCTCACTGGATCTATAGTCAGTGACTTTAAGTATACTGTCATCTAAAAGTGATGCCAATCAGAATGTTTGCAGCAATTTCTGTATTTTCTTCAGTTAACATTAAGTGGTCCAAAAGTCATAGACATCATCTTCTTGCTGATGCTCTGACAGACCTGTTCTACTGACATCTTGTTTGTGCCTTCAGTCTGCTGCACTGAAACACGTGTTTACTGGCTGAGATCTGATGACGAACTTTCCCAGTAAGGAACATTCCACTGTTTAGCTCTAAGAACTCCTTGGTTTCTTTGTCTGTGTCACTGCCTGCTTCACAGTGCTAAACTGGGGGACTAGGAGTTCTACACTGTTCACCCCAAGTGGATGGTAAACAAAATTTCATTTCATGTCCTGGGCAGCCCTGCCTGCTACCATCACAACTCTCAGCTGCAGGTAGAACTGCCAATACACTATGGTGCCAAGTAAACTAAACCCCATAGACTTTACTGCATAATGTAACTCATAAACTGAAGATGTCATCATAATGAACAGTGGATCAGTGTTAAATAATAAACAATGTTGCTAAATCTTACTTTCGAATGTGTCAACTGGTTTAACTACTTTGTGCCCCCTAAAATTGAAGAACTACAGTATGTATAACAAGGGCTGACAAGGACATAAAAATCCTCAAAATAATGCTGAAGGTCAGCACTTAATTGTCCCAGAGGGAGGGGCAGTACAGTTAGATGGGCTGAATCATAGTCTTGTAGAGTAAGAACAGGAAGTGGGGCTAACGGACAGTTGACATGAAATAATGACTAGTCGAAACTCAGAGCAGTTGTTTTGCCTCCGCCAGCCAGTCAAGTTGCAGTTTACATTAATGTCTGTCCAGACTCATATAATAAGCTCATTGTCAGCAAAACCAGTGAGCTTGTGGTGGACCACTAGAGGAACAGGAGTTTCCTGTCCTGGCTGTCATTCAGGGAGAGGAAGTGAAGAGGGTGGATGAATACAAGTACCTTGGAGTCCAAATCAATAAAAAAAAGTGTTTTCCTGAACATTATGATGTCACAATGAAGTTGACTTTTGACCTTTTGGGAAAAAAACATCAATTCATCATCTCATCCTATTTTGATAGGACGAAATTTGATCACAATTAGTGTGTGAACTCATGCGGTCACAGTGACCACCAACTTTGTTCAGTTCATCCATGAGTGCCAGATGTAAAAACATTTCCTCCAGGTGTTCCTGAGATACTGCGTTCACAAGAATGGGGCAGACAGATGGACAACTAGGCCACAGTTTTTGCCTGTGCAGAGGCATTAAAAAAAAAAAACAGTGTCCCTGACCTACTTCTCTCTGCCTTCATCACCATAAGGTCAACATTTTCACTGGAACAACACTCTAGCACAACCCACAAAAACACACTTTACATTTAAAGTATCCAAGCTTAAAGTTACGCTGTTGGCACAACAGCATGGTGACATGACTTAATACCAACCGTAACATAGTGTTTCTCGTTACAGCTGCCATGCTGCATCTTGATGCAGGGAATCTCAGGATTCCTGTCGATGTCCACAGAGTAGATGATCACAGCCACCACTGACAGCACAGTGGCCACCAGACTCACTATCAAACACACCCACAGCTGAAAAAACACACACATTTCATTTTTTAAACATTAGAGGGGGCAGAAATGTTGTGGCAATAGTACGAGAAGAAGTTGCTGTAGTATACGTACTGTAGCAGTGACTTAGCTGGACTTTAACCCTAAATGTTTTCTGGCCACTCGCAGATGTTTGGATTTGTATTTGCAGGTGGTTGTTCATTTATTCCACTCTCACTGAGGAGGCCAGGGAGCAGTGAAAGCAGGCCTCTCAGGCATCTGATCAGTAATAATTCTGGACTTGATGACAGACTTGATGACAAACACTTGAATGCTATTTTAGATCTCAGTGTTGATGTAATTTAATCTATGGAAATAATAACTAAACGCAAAGAAATATCTTTATGACATAACTGCAACAGAGAATACCACATTGCTGCATTCACTTAAAAAAAGAGATTTACTTTCTTTGTTTCCCTTAGAGCCACTTAGCTCCTAATGTACAATGGATGCTGCCTACTTGTATTAGCCAGCTGCTTTGGGACAATACAGTTATTTGATTGTGACTCTGCAGGTCACCTGAATTATCCAGGTCCCTGGACTAAATCTGGATATGCTCCTAAGGAGGATTAGCAGTATGAGAGAGGAGTGGGAAAAGAAATATAAGAAGTAAATAGAGCTTGTAAACTCAATAAAGATGTCCACACATGCATATCTATCTGCATACTGTATGTGTGTGTGTGTGTTGTCTATAGACTCACAATCTTCATGTTGGAGTGTTTGTCCAAGACGATAGCGACCACTCCTGCTGTGATGAACTGTGAGCACACATACCCAGGAAACAGGAAAACAGTGAGCACAGAGGAACACTACATTACAACATTAAGATCCTTCTCCCCCGCTGACTCAGCACACATGGTTTCACAGAGGAAACAGCAGAATACTCTCACACACAGACAGACTCACCGTCAGGCCGCTCCACCAAGGAACTCCCAGGCTGACCACCTCAGTGAACTCAGTGAAGTGCAGAGGAATGGAGTAGGACATGACCATCAGCCCCAGCATCACCTGACTCACCTGGCACATGCACACACACACAAATACACACACAATCCATTACCGGTAACCAACCGTGACACCAGTGATCCAGATGGTTAACTACTTAGCATGACTGTGGTGAAGGATAAGCCACAGCTTGCCAAAACACCACACACGGCACAGCAGGGAGTGATGGAGAGAGTAATGTATAATCAAGCTGCAGTGTAAACATGAATTGAAACAATGCTGGATTTAAAATACTGCAATGTAATTCACAATGACTTTAGCCACGATTCCACTCTCCCCGACACCCTGAACACTTTCTACGCTCGCTTTGACACACCTGGCAGCAGAGACAGTGGAAGAACAGTATCAGCCTCTAGTCCTGCAGCTGCACCAAGTGAGCTCTTCCATGAAAAGAATCAACATCAGGAAAAGCTGAAGGACCAGATAAGGTGTCTGGTCGCACTCTGAAATTGTGTGCAGACCAACTGGCAGGAGTTTTTCTGGACATTTTCAACCTGTCCCTGCAGCTTGCTACAGTTCCTGTCAGCCTCAAAACCTCCATCATTGTGCCTGTGCCTAAAAAATTCTGCTGTCACCTGTCTAAATGACTACCTCTAACTCCGGTCATCATGAAGTGCTTTGAGAAGGATCGTCCTAAAGCACATCAAAGACATCATCCCCTGCTGGTCTGGATCAATATCAGTTCGCATAACAGGGAGAACAGATCGACAGAGGATGCAGTCTCCATTGCACTTAACACAGCCCTGACCCATCTGCAGCTTCCTAACACCTACGTGAGGATGCTATTTGTGGACTTCAGTTTCAGCCTTCAACACAGTGATCCCGGACAAGCTGATACTGAAGCTCCTACAACCTGGGACTGCCCTCATCGCTGTGCCATTGGATCAGGGACTTCCTCACCAACAGGCCTCAGGTGGTGAGAATCGGGGACAACACATCCTCTACACTGGTCCTGAGCACAGGCACACCACAGGGCTGCGTGCTCAGCCCAGCCCTCTTCACTCTCTTCACCAGTGACTGTTCTGCCATCCACTCCACAAACACCATCGTAAAGTTTGCACCATAGTGGGCCTCATATCGGACAATGATGAGACCCACTACAGAGAGGAGATCCAGCACCTTCACTCAGTGGTGTTCAAACAACAACCTTGTTCTGAACACCAGCAAGACCAAGGAGGTCATAGTGGACTACAGGAGGTCCAGGAGGACAGAGCACGCTCCTCTCCTCATCCACGGGGAAGCAGTTGAGCGTGTCAACAATATCAAGTTCCTGGGCATCCACATCACATCTGACCTGACCTGGTCCATGAACACAGCTCACCTGGTAAAGAAGGCTCAACAAGAGACTCTTCTTCCTCAGGAAGCTGAAACGTGCTGGACTCTCCCCTCAGCTCCTGACAAACTTCTACAGGGCCACAATAGAGAGCATCCTCCTGCCTCAGTGCAGCAAGTGTGGTATGGCAGCTGCACTGCACAAGACCGAAAGGACTTAGCCCGGGTGATTGAAAACAGCACAGGAGGATTGTGGGAAGTCCTCTTGCAGACCTGGACTCAATATACACTGGCTGGATGCAGAAGAAGGCCCAACATATTGCCGCAGACTCTACCCACCCGGGCAATGGACTGTTCATACCGCTTACCATCTAGAAAAGCGGTACAGAAACATAAAGACAACAACTACCAGACTGAAAAACAGCTTTTCCCCCAGAACTGTACAATATCTATTTCCCCCTATTGAGAACTTGAGACATGCACTTGACTGCACTTTAACAACTGACCCACCCCCCTACTGTGCATTGCTGATGCAACTTTGGACTTTGGATATTTGTGTACATATTACATATTACATATTTTTACTATTACTTACTATTACTATTTTTTTTACTATATATTTACATTTAAAGCTGGAAGTCACCAATATTAATTTTCGTCATGTGAAAACATGATGACAATAAATGATTCTTGATTCTTGATTCTTTTGGTGAGTTACAGTGAATGTAAAAAGTGCCACATTGACACCAGGGACACACACGAAGTGAAAGTGCTGTCATATGACAGTTCTCCTGCGAGCAGCAGCCTGGCTGTTCACACCATGGGGGCATTTCTCCTCACTGGTCAACTAGCGATTCTGCTTCTCTGGTCTTATGTAATCACACGTAGATCTGATGTTTATCTGATGTTTTTTTAGTAATAGCCTCTTGAATTTCTACTGTAAAGCTTTTTATGCATTCCTGGATAACTCTGTACAAGTTTGTCCACTTCCTGAGCACCCATGGTAACGAGTTTTATCACAGTAAACACTGAATGCATGGCCACAGTACAGATGACTGTCTGATACCAATGTTGTGCAGTAAGGTTTATAGCTTCAATTATATACAATTGACATATTATAACCCTCATAATGTGTTTGTTTATCATGATATTATATTGATATTGTTAATGATAGATAGATAAGAGGGTTTTCTGGCCAGATTCATTTGCAGTAAGTAGAGGAAATAGACTGGACAGCAAAACCATTGCTGTAGATGATGAGCTGAATGTATCTCTGCACCCATTTGTGTACTCATGGTAACTAAACTCACAAAGAGAGAGAGACTTCTACACTCACCCCCAGACTTTTGGGCTCCCCTCTCTGTATGGCAGCACGCAGAGCCTGCTGTCTGTCATTCAGCTTGACAGCGTTCACATCCTCCAGCACCTGTACTGTCAGATCCCTGGAGACTGCCACCGCCATCACCTGCAGAGGACCACAGAGCTTACTTTCGAAACAGCAGAATCATCTTAGAAATCAGCTCACACAAACATTAACTGAGTTCTGTGTTGTAGCAGTGCAGATTTAAGGGAGTTGTGACTTACTGTAGTAGAACACAAGTGTGACTAACAACATCACTTAAGTCTGTGTTCCTTTGAAATGGCCCACTAACCCATTTTAACAAGCCAGTAAAATGCCAGGATCCTAGAACTGGCTGAACTACATTTAGTCTTTATTAATGATATTATTTACACCTGTGCTTTTCCTGAGATAATTCATGTGATGTAAGGTGTTTTGGGGCTTACAACCCAAATGCCCAAGCTTACACCACCCGATCAAAACCATCCATCCATCCATCCATCTTCAACCAGCTTGATCCGGGACCGGGTTGCGGAGGCAGCAGTCTGAGCAGAGAGATGCCCAGACTTCCCTCACCCCAGACACTTCCTCCAGCTCTTCCGGGGGGACCCCGAGGCGTTCCCAGGCCAGCCGAGAGGCATAGTCTCTCCAGTGTGTCCTGGGTCTTCCCCGGAGGCCTCCTCCCGGTGGGACATGCCTGGAACACCTCCCTAGGGAGGCGTCCAGGGGGCATCCGAAACAGATGCCCAAGTCACCTCAGCTGACTCCTCTCGATGTGAAGGAGCAGCGGCTCTACTCCGAGCTCCTCCCGAAAGTGACCGAGCTTCTCTAAGGGAGGAGCGCCCAGCCACCCTGCGGAGGAAACTCATTTCGGCCGCTTGTATCCGTGATCTTGTCCTTTCGGTCATTACCCAAAGTTCATGACCATAGGTGAAGGTGGGAACATAGATTGACCGGTAAATTGGGAGAGCTTCGCCTTTCGACTCAGCTCCTTCTTCACCGGTCCTTCACCTTCATGCGGTCCGGTACACCGACCGCACATAACTGCGGAGGCACTGCACCAATCCGCCTGTCAATCTCACTGTTCCATCTTTCCCTCACTCGTGAACAAGACCCCGAGATACTTGAACTCCTCCACTTGAGGCAAGGACCTCTCCACCCACCCGGAGAGGGCACGCCACCCTTTTCCGGTCGAGAACCATGGCCTCAGATTTGGAGGTGCTGATTCTCATCCCAGCTGCTTCACACTCGGCTGCAAACCACTCCAGTACATGCTGAAGGTCCTGAACATCATCCGCAAAAAGCAGAGATGAAATCCTGTGGTTCCCAAACCGGACTCCCTCCGGCCCCTGGCTACGCCATAGAAATCCTGTCCTATAAAGATTATGAACAGGACCGGTGACAAAGGGCAACCCTGCCGGAGTCCAACATGCACTGGGAACAGGTCTGACTTACTGCCACCGGCAATGTGAACCAAGCTCCTGCTCTCGGTCGTACAGAGATACCGAACAGCCCTTAGCAAAGGCCCCCGGACCCCATACTCGCATGGAGCACTCCCCACAGAATACCACGAGGGACACGGTCGAATGCCTTCTTCCAGATCCACAAAGCACATGCACATGGACTGGTTGGGCAAACTCCCATAAACCCTCAAGCACCCTGTGGAGAGGTATAGAGCTGGTTGGTCCAGTGTTCCACGACCAGGACGAAAACCGCATTGTTCCTCCTGAATCCGAGGGTCGACTATCGGCCTGAATTCTCCTCTCCAGTACCCTGGCGTAGACCTTCCCAGGGGGAGGCTGAGAAGTGTGATCCCCCTGTAGTTGGAACACACTCTCCGGTCCCCTTTTTAACTTTTTAAAAAGAGGGACCACCACCCCAGTTTGCCATTCCAGAGGCACTGTCCCTGTCCCCAACCTCCATGCAATGTTGCAGAGGCGTGTCAGCCAAGACAGCCCCACAACATCCAGAGACTTGAGGTACTCAGGGCGGATCTCATCCACCCCCGGCGCCTTGCCACTGCGAGGAGCTTGCTGAACTACCTCAGTGACTTCGGCTTGGGTGATGGACAAGTCCACCTCAGAGACCCCAGCCTCTGCTTCCTCGTTGGAAGGCAAGTCGGTGGGATTGAGGAGATCCTCAAAGTATTTCTTCCACCATCCGTCCGACAATGTCCCCAGTCGAGGTCAACAGCTCCCCACCTGCACTGTAAACAGTGTTGGCAGAGTACTACTGCTTCCCCCTTCTGAGGTGAGGCGCCGGACGGTTTGCCAGAATCTCTTCGAGGCTGACCGATAGTCCTCCTCCATGGCCTCACACCGAACTCCTCCCAGACCCAAGTTTTTGCCTCCAGGACCGTCCGTGCCCGGGCTGCGGCTTGCTTGGCCTGCCGGTACCCTGTCAACTGCGTCAGGAGTCCCACAGGCCAACATGGTCCGATGGGACCCGATAGGACTCCTTCTTCAGCCTGATGGCATCCCTTACTTCCGGTGTCCACCACCGGGTTCAGGGGTTGCCGCCACCACGACAGGCCACGACAGGCACCAGAGACCTTGCGTCCACAACTTCGAACTGCCGCGTCGACAATGGAGGCAGAGAACATGGTCCACTCGGACTCAATGTCCCCAGCCTCCCTCGGAATCTGTGAGAAGCTCTTCCGGAGGTGGGAGTTGAAGACCTCCCTGACAGAGGGCTCGGCCAGACGTTCCCAACAGACCCTCACAATACGTTTGGGTCTGCCAGGTCTGTCCAACTTCCTCCTCTGCCAGCGGATCCAACTCACCACCAGGTGGTGATCGGTTGACACAGCTCAGCCCCTCTCTTTACCCGAGTGTCCAAGACATACGGCCGGAGATCAGATGAAAGCGACAACAAAGTCGATCATCGACCTCCGGCCTAGGGTGTCCTGGTGCCACGTGCACTGATGGACACCTTACCTTACTGTGACTAGCACAGAAGTCCAATAACAGAACACCGCATTTCGGGTTCAGCCCCTCCAGGTATCACTGTGCCCTGCTGCCCCACGTGAGCGTTGAAGTCCCCAGTAGAACAAGAACAATGAACAATGGAGTCCCCAGTCAGAGCACTATCAGATCAAGTACCCCTCCCAGGGACTCCAAGAAGAAGGCCGGGTACTCTGTGCCACTGCTGTTCGGCCCGTAGGCACAAAAACAATAACAGCAAGAGACCTATCCCCAACCCGAAGGCGCAGGGAAGCGACCCTCTCGTTCACCGGGGTGAACTCCAACACATGGCGGCTGAGCTGAGCTGGGAGCTATAAGCAAGCCCACACCAGCTCGCCGCCGCTCACCCTGGGCAACTCCAGAGTAGTGGAGGGTCCAGCCCCTCTCAAGGAGCTGGATTCCAGAGCCCAAGGACCTGTTTGCCATGGGAGACCCTACCAGGGGCATAATGCCCCCGACAACATAGTTCCTAGGATCATTTGGGCACACAAACCCCTCCACCACAGTAAGGTGGCGGTTCAAGGAGGGGCCGATCAAAACCAACCAATGAAAGTGAAAACAGTGAGTTAAATATAATACATTACAATAAACCTGCTTTTACTGTCACAAAAGGGTGACATGAAAAAAACATGTTATGTTAAAGAAATGTCATTAGCTTTCATGAGAGGGAAAGTTTTTTGTCACATGAAAAGACACTGAAAAAAAACAACAACTGTCCAATTACATTGCAGGGGAGGGGTCCCAGTCTGTGTTCATCATGGCTGACAGGTACTGATGGGACGTTACTATGGAGGATTCTCTGTAGAGACATATTTGTTGATAGCACATTGAACTTTAAAGACCATTTAAACAACTTTACAGAAACAATTGCTTAAAAAACACACACAGAACAGAAACATAACTTAAAGAGCATCAGTGTATGTGTATCAGTGCAGCAACCAATCATACAATCCAAGCTGGATGGTGTTTGCATTTGAAACTGACCAGCACCAACCTGTAGTATACATGAGCTGCTAAAACACTGTCCTGGTTCTGTAACATGGAGCATGACGTTACCCCCTGCTACCAACAGGTTAGACTCTGTATTGAATCTGGCTGCCTCTCACCAGGCAAAGGAGCATGTCATATCATCCTTCTTTCATTTTCCTGCTGACTGTTGCTTTCTCCACCTTCTCATAGAACAAAGGTTGATTTTCCCAACATTTAATTGGGTTATGTTGTTTCAGATTTTTACTGAAAATCCAGTTTTTTCAGTGGAGTTATCCAGGGGAACAGTGTACTGTACAGCAATCAAAGCCAGCATTTGGAGGCAGTGTGGGTCTGGCAGTGAGGAGGTCTAACTCTTATTAACTGCACCAAACACTGCACATAAACCTGCTGATAATAACTTTATGAAATAATCTCTCATTCTGCACTCATCTGTGCAATATGCAACATTTATATTTATATTTATTCTATTTATTGTATATATTCTGTACTGTACATGCTCTGTTTATTGTATTTTTATTTCTGTTGTGTTCTCTGTGTCAGAGCAACTGGATCACTATTTATCCCCTGGGATAAATAAAGCACTCTGATAGAGAACAGCCTATCACTGAGATGGGCCTCACTCTCAGCCATGTCCCAGCCTGGCCAGCAGCACCCTGACTGTCACCCTGCAGCGGGGTGATGGGTGCTGCGGTTACGCACGCTCTCCACGCGCACAGCCATGCAGCGCATTTGACATTTGGGAAAGCACCGTGTGGTCCGCAGCCTGTCAACATCACCTCCTCTACAGTCAGAGCTCTCTGCAGGTCACAAAAACAGCATGCTCCTCTCTGACGCCAACCAGTCCCACTACAGCTGCTGTTTAATTATTAGAAAGAATCACAGAACCTCCATTTCTTACCTTTGTCTCTCCAGATAAGTCACTTAATGTGTCCTCTTTTGTAAGTTTAGGCCTCCTTCGACAACTCCTGATTTTCAGTGCGCCTCCCTGTCCTCTCTCTTTTTTGTGAGTGTGTTTTTTAGAGAGAGAGACAGACAGAGAGAGGGAGAGATTGTTCTCTGCCTCTGGATGAGATCCAGCAGAGCTCCTCCTCCTCTTCCTTTCCTAGTTTGCGTGCATTCCACAAATCGTTTTGTTGTCAGGATTTTTCACTGTTAAAAGTTCATCTGAGGGACAGTGAAGACCACACCGTCCTCTCGGTGGGACACACACTGTGGGTATCACCTGGAGACATCCAAGCTCTCTGGAGGCTGTTTGTTTTTAACGTTTCGTCGAGGTGAGTGACTGCTTACTGCTTTATATAACTTCATGTGATGTGTCGTTAATGGTGTGTTGTGCTAGAGTGGCCCCGGACAGGACAGTGACACATGCTGAACTCCTGTGCCAAAAGATTTGAACACTGACAATGAGGTCAAAGTGCCAAATTTCACTGTTAATTCCAGTGTGTTACTGTACCTTCTCACCAACATCATATGAGAAGATCTAGTAATATGTCAGTTTTATACAGTGCCACTAATTCAGGTGACCGTGGCCCTGATGCCCCCTCCTGGTGGCCCCATGTTCGATAGAAACACTGCATAAGTGCCCTTGTGGATGTCCCTTTGGTAAATAAACAAGGTGGTCCAATATGCAAGAAAATGTCTCTGTATGTGTTAGATGTTATATGTTGCTTCCTTATGCCTGTAGATGGTTTAATAGTTAATTGTTCCTTATGACAGAATTGTAGTAGCTATTCTTCAAATCAGAGTAATTTAATCTTAACCAGGGTTTAGAAGTGGTTCAGTATAAATGCATCACAACTTTCTGCACACTGGTGCTCCATCACATGCAGCTGGGCTCCTTTTTATTTGTTTCCCCTCCCTGACAGGCAGCCTGAGTCCATCACTGTCTGTTTACCCACACCTGTATACTAGGGCTGCTTTATTAATGGAAATGTTATCAAAATATGGCCAAATGCAACATCCAAATTGCAAGAACTGCATTTTCTTTATAAATAAAACAATTACATATGCAGCATTGTGGTGTTACAGAGAGATGCCCAAAGCATGTTCTCCAGATGTATGGAAATGTGCTTGTTTGGTAAGGACCACAGCAAAAATCATCATCAACCATCATTTTTATATTTTTTTAGTAAAAATGAAATTGAAAAATACACACGAAAATTGTGACTCATATTGCAATCGAAATATCTGTGAAAATAACTGCAGTATAATTTGTTTTGCACATTGGTCAGGAACTTTTTGTACCTGTATACAGTGCTTGTGCAGTTCCTGAGTACCTGTGTCCTCCTCATTCATACATGTATGTGCCCTGGTTTGACTTGTTTATACCCTGTCATACCTGTATGCATCCTCTTTGTACCCTCTCTGCACCCTGTCTGTTTATATCCACTGTCTGTACCTGTATGTACCCTGTCTATACCTATGTGTACCTTCTCTGTACCATAATACAAATTGTCTATACCTGCAGCCTTTCCACACTGATACAGAAACATTTAAACTGCGTTTCCCACACAATCTGCTGTATTGTGACACAAAGTTTTGCTGTATGTGCCTCATCTTGGCCTGTATGTGCATATTTTCTGACATAAGAGGATAACTTGTAAATTACAAGTAAATCCTTAAACTCCCTTTGCAAAACCCACAATAATGATCTTATTGTTAAGACAATATACACCACATGAAACATTAGATGGGGAATGTGTGCACATAGAAATATATGTGAGTTTATTTCCAGACTAGTAATGGACAAAATGTTTTCCTCACTTCCACAGGGCCTTGTCAATTCATTTCATCATCAACCTGCCCCCAACTCCCCTCAGTCCCCACTCTTTTCTTACTCTCCCCAGCCCTCCTCCTCCTCTATGTCTGCCCCCACCCACCACATCTGCTTCTCATCGTGCCACATTCTTGTCTTTCCTAAGAGGATTCTGACATGTGGTTCTGATGAACTGAAATGCTCACACACACTCTCTCTGTTCCTTTTTTTCTCTCTTTCACTACCTCATTTTCTTCTCTGTTTCTCAATTCTTTCCTCCTTGTCCAAACAGATGCACGCAAAGCAGAAACACACACACACACCAGTGAACTCGTACAGATACGCCCTCTCCAGTGGAGTGTTTCATGATCATGTGGTCTGGCTCTGTTGTTCTTTGGGTCTACTGGGTCATGTCTTTTCTTTTCTTCTGCAGTCAGCTCCTCTGTCTTTCAGAGTATGGTTTGCAGTTTTCATACATAATTCTGTAATGACAGCAAAGATTTTCTTCCTTTAGTGTTACATGTCTCACACATTGTAGTGTGAGGAGGGAACAAATATCACTAAACTGTTGTGCAAGGCTTCCCCAGTCAACATTTCATCAGGCGCTAAGGCTGGGAACATTTACTGTCCTGTTTACACATCAGTAGAGAGCCACAACACAGGAAGGTCTACCATCAAATCCTTACTACTATTTCTGACTGCTACACAGCATTATCCAACACACCCTTTTAACCCTGGTGTTGGACTTAAGTCACCAGTGCTGTGACCACTCTCTTGCTTCATGTTTGCTCACAAATCAGCAAATGTCAGTTTTTCCTAAGTACCAACTTTTTCGAATGGTGCACTTGAGGAGTTTCAGCTGAAGTAATGGCAGCTACTTTGCAATTTTGTTTTGCAATTTTAGAGCTGAGGATTGAGGGAGTCGTAGAGTCCAGCAGAGTTCACTCTGGTGACAGTAGAGTGAAATGTGACCTTCGTAATGAATTGTTTATGTGTTTAAATTGATGGTAAGTGTTATGTGCTTGGTTTGATCATGACAACAGTGTGCTTCACTGCTGAACGGTTCTCCTGTTCTATCTGACTACACTCTTCTGTCTGCAGAAACATGTCGTCCGAGGGGGCGATGCCGGCAGCTGGGCCCAGGTTACATCACCTCACCACCTGGTTTGACCCTGAGAGTGCTGCGGTGAGATCAGGACACAACACTTCTACCAACTCAGTCAACTTCATTTGAATTTGAGGTCTAACTTCCCATAAATGATTATTCAGTAGAGTGTGTGTCTCTGTGTCTGCATAGGTGGTGACCATCCTGCTGGGGCTGTTCCAGGTGCTGCTGTCTGTCCCGCTCGCTTACTCTGAACAGAATCTACCAAAAATCTTCTTTCTGCCACTTGTCATAGGAATTTTAGTATGTACATCATGATTCTTATTCTCATTCTTGGTCTGACTTTCAGTCTGTCAGCAGCTTCAACTGTAATATATAAATGCATATATCTGAAAAAAGCACTGCTGCTTCAAAGAATTTTGGCGCTCTTAAAATAGTCTTTAGGGACATGGACGGGAAAGGGTCAAATATACCAGAAGGTGGCATGCTCTTGCAGAGCATCTGGTCTGAATTAACATATAATTTGATACATCTCAGTCATAAGAGCATCATCAGGCAACAACATGACAACACATCACAATATATTTCAAATCTCAAATTTGGGGCATATATGACCCCACTAGACCTGTAAGAAAGAGCACTTAAATGTAAGGGTGACATCTGCACACATTCCTCAAACTTGGCCAGCTCTTTGTCACCCAATCCTCTAAATGAACTTAGTGTACTGACTCATTTGTGTCGCTGACCATATCAAAAGTTTTTTGCATCAGAGCTTCTCTCACTGACGACTGAAAGCAACAACATTCAGCTATCGATGAGCAGAACAAAATATGCTGAATCTTACCTCTTACAATGAAATCACTTTAAGAAGGGGTCTCTTTCCAGCGAGTATGATCAGGGACAATGATTACAGCCACCAGTAACACTTTCAGAGTACATACGGGCATGTGACTGTACAGCTGTAAGGTTGACGTATCCTTTAATAAAAAAATATAGTCAGTAACTACTGAGTCTTGAACAAATGATATAATTTGAATCTGCAAATTGACTCATGATGCCCATGTCTTAAAGCACAAAATCAAAATCACAATGTGTGTGTATGTGTGTGTGTGTTGCAGGTCATGGCAGGAGGATCATTCACATTGGCCAATGAGAGGAACCCCAGCAGACAACTGGTACGTTCACATAACAATCTAAATTACAGGTTCATGGGAGATTATGATCTAACCAGCATTTGAAATATCTTGAAAGCTCAAACAGAAAATATTTATTATTATTAAAACTTAATTCTTTTAGTACTGAAGGTTTTTAATGTCACAGCTCCTGAAGGACAGACAGCATATTTCTAAAAATAGTTCTTGAACAATAAATCTCATGTTAACTCACATGTTATATTGTATTATTATGACGAATACTCTCCACCATGAACTCACAAACTCATAATATTACTACCATATGCTGAGTTAATACTGACAGCACAAGCCTTTGAAATGATAATTTACTTGTAATAATAAGATTGTAGTTTTTATTGTTTTATTGGAATTTCACATCAAAATGAAGAACATCAGGTATTTCAGAACTTGCTCCACCATAACCAGTGTATGAGTGTTTTTAAAGTGCACACTGATGGACTGGTCTTGACTGGGCTCTTTCACAGCTTAAAGGTTGTGCATGCAGTAATGTGGCTGGCCTGCTGGGGGCGCTCATCGCCTTCTGCCTCTATTGCTACAGCCTCAACACTGCACAAAACAAAGACCCATGTATTCCCATTTCTTCCCACGATGACTTCTCACCTTCCCCCTCTTTCTGTCCCGGGGAGATCCTGATGGTCAGTGTGTTACTTTCATCAAACCTTTCTTCTCTTCTTCTCTGTAGTGAAAACAACAAATAGGGAAATTAAGAACAGAAAATCAGAATAGTCGCACTATTACTGACCTAAGAGATGAGAAAAAGTCTCAAGAGTCAGTGTAGATTATGCAATGTAGATTACTGTTGAAAACTGTAAAAGTAGTTCAATCATTCACTGTGTAAATGTGTTATCTTATCTTATAGACTTATTCTTGGAGTGTGACACTGCTGCTGCTGCTCCACGACATTGGGGCCATGATCATGCACTCCCTCCTGTCGCTCTCTGCCCTTAAAGCTCTCAAAACAGACTAATGCGCGTGCGCACACACACACACACACAGCAAACACACCTGCCTTGCATGTTGAATTACTCTGTATCATCATTTTATTTAGAATTGAAAAACACTTGTTTTTTTCCTTTTAAAAGTGTCAACCCTTCAGATTGCTGATTCTGTGGATTTGGTGACATGGCACTGAGTTTTCAAAATAAAGATCAGATAAGTTCTATTCCAAACAAAATGTGTCAGAGTGTAACAACAGAGGTCGACGGGAAATAAGTTCAGCATATAGATAAATTAAATAGTCAATAAATAAGTGATGAAATATCATAATCAGAAATAAAAGGAAACAAATGGAGTAATGGATTATGATCCTACAATGCAGAAATGCCAAAGTAACAGAATTTGTCTGAGCACTGACTAGTCGATTTTTACACTGTGAAATGTCCCAATCAGTATGTGTCTCAATAAAAAATAAAACTAAATAAAAAGCTTGAAGCAATCCTTATTAACATAGTTTATATTATGTGTTTATGCTCAGGGAACAAAGCTGCACCAATCATTTTTTGCCACTTGTGGTTAGAAGAACTCACTACCAAGCTGACAAACCCACAGCCTGCCTTGTAACTTTGCAATTTTTAATCTGTATATCTATGTACATTTCCAACTGATTAAAGCAACAGTATAATTAATTTGTGTCCACTTGATCAATCAATATCAAACATATAGTATTTTTTATCTCTATTTTGGTCAATATCAACTTGTGATAAAAAATATTTGACTCTTTAGCTGCTAGATAACTGACTTGTCCACCAGCTCATGCCTAACTGTGTCATTTGCCATCTCATGTAGGACAGACTGTGTATAGAGCTTTATGGTTAAAATAAACTGCTTGCTGGAAACACTCGATAAGAGCAGTAACTTTGGAACCAAACAGTGAAAGCAAAACATTTAACTAAAACAGGCTAAGACACACCATATTGCTGCTGTGATAATTTGACATTATACACATTAGTTGTATTTACATCAGATTATTTAGATTATTGAAACTTCAAGCCAGGATTCCAGCAGACTATATGTAGAAACACGTGACACAGGGACAGAGGATTAGAAATATAGATATATATGAGAGGGAACTAACATGAATATCTGTATTAATCAAATCAATCATCATCTTTGAGCAGCAGCTTGTGGCTGAGTTACATGGTCATCACAGTTTGTACTTCTGTATCTGTGTTGTACAAACACCTTACAAAAAGCCTTATAATATAAGCCTCATAAAGATGGCAGTTAGTGCAGGGTTGTGTGTGTATACAAGTGTTGCTATTACTGTGTCCACGCCCTGTTTATGTAAAAATGCATATGCTATTCAAATGGTGTTAACTGTTGCAATAATGCAATAAACAGTTTGTAAGACTGATGGTATGAAACAGTACGGTCAGTTTTTTTAGTTTTTCCATGTCAGCACCTGGACAGCAGCTTTTGTCACTTGTTCAGATGCATCACTGAAAACTATCTATGACTCAGATATATTTCATGACATTTTTTTCTCTTTATATGATTGTCTTCATTTTTCAAAAAACAATCCAACTAAAAAAACATACACACACACACACACACACACACTCTGTAACAAAAATGCAGACATTGTCTTTGATATGCTGTGTTTTGAAACAGATGCTGCCGCTGTCTGTCAGATCCAGCATCCTCTCTGCCAGCCCATTTTAGACCTGCCTACCTGTGTGTTATCTTCACAGGACTCGTTAATTCGTTAGTTGTGTCTAATGTGGCTGATAACCTGATTTTCATTCGGAAAAATCAATCAAACAATTCTAGCTCGATTGACTGAAGACCAATACCAAAGATGTTTTCACATGCAAGTCTCAGTAGCAGATAAAATTTCTACCAGAATTTACACTGTTGTTATGGGCCACAAAGTTCTAAATCTAGTAAAGCCATTAATACTGCTGCTGATGCTGCCTGCACCACACACAGCAGAGTAACAGTTAGCATCAGTCACACTGGGCTGTTGCCAAAATGCTAAATGTCTCATAACAATCAATTCACGCCCCAAGCTAAGGCACACACCTGTATGCACAGTCCAGTGTGTTTTCTACCAAAGCCTCCTCTCTATCTAGAATATTGACCCATTCCCCCGTGTGTGACTTTGCACAGAGCTCCTTCCTCAGAGCAGCTCTCAGCAGCAGCAGAGGCAACATGACCGTCACTTTGGGGTTTCCCTTAAATCAGCTGAGCTCGGGACCATACCATTACACCGCCATATAGGGGGTGTCGGGCGGAAAACGGTCGCAGTTACAGTAATTACACGTAAATACGTCGGCAAACACTAAACGTTTAAAAGGTTTATAACTATACACCAGGACTTCTTTACAGCTGACCTGTGCTGGTTTCAGATATTTTAGTTTGGTCCCAACACCCCCGCAAACGACGGGATGTGGACGCATCCTTAAATGGCGGCGGTTTCTGTCAGTGAGGAGTGAAACTTTCCTGTTTTCGGTGAAGATTTTGTCGTTTTTGTAATAGATTCAGTCAACTGCAGCCGTCTGTTTATCGAAATAAGTCTTAACGGGACACAGAGCCCTCTGACAGTGGTCGTCAGGAGCGAGCAGCGTCACTCAGGAGCCCGCATTTGATCGCTGGTCTCCCCTCCAAGTTGTCGGTGGCTAAGTGCCTGACATTGCGATCATACCGACTGTTGTTGCCAGCGGATATCTTTAGATATCTGTGAGCGCGGAGCCGTCAGGTGAGCCCGGAGCCCGGTAAGAGCAGATAACTAAAGCCTGTCGACGAGAGTGCGTCGAAAACGAGCCTGCTGCCTGTGGTTGAGCTGGATCAAGTCAGGGCAGGTCGCAGATCCCGAGGACGTGTCACGGCTCCTGTCAGCTGAAATAAAGAGGTGGTGTTGGATGTCACCGCCAATCAGTGTCAGGCACAATCTGGTTTGCTAGCATCGAGTAAGTACCATTTTGGTCTCCCACTCACTCGTCTGTGTAGCTTCACTGTCAGCAGCGTCCGTGTGAGAGCTTGTTGTGTTTGTGGCCTATAGCCACTCACCTCGTTGGAGTTAGTGTCACTTCATAATGCTAGCTAGCTATTAGCATACGGTGTGTAAAATGTTGCTTTTTAAATGTCTCACTTCAGTTAGTAAACAACCATTTGTCACGGAGCACGGACGGGTGGTACATTTAGAAAGGGAGTGGCTGCAGGTGACATGGCTGGTTTTGTTTGGAGCTGTCAATAACGGCTCGCTAAATCAGCTGCTAATAATAATCTATTCACGGTTAGTAACAGTAAATAATGAAGTTAGGCCGCCGACTGACCACATTCTTTCCCCAAACATTGTTTTAACTTGTATTTCCTGCTTTCTTTATGACGGACAGCCATCCTGGCAAATCAAATGGAGAAGCTCCAGGACCTGAGCCAATCAGAGCTGCAGGAGCTCCTGGACAACCCGGAGAGGGTGGAGTCAATGGCTCTGGAGTCCGACGAGGTAAACATGATGCTTCACTTTCCATTTGGCCTCCACCTCTGACAGACACCTTTTCCTGGCGCTAAGAGCGGCTGGGCTGAGAGGGGTATTTGTGAGAAGTTAGGGACTGGATTTAGACAACGTTAAATTTTGCGAGGTGTTTGGCTTCTTGAGTCTCTGACTGTAGGTGAAATTTAAACAGGACAAACCACCCTAATAGGTGAAATATGAAATTAGCTCCTAGTTTAAAGCCCCAAACTGACTGGACAGTGTGAGTGGGGATAAATCAGTAAATATTACTTTTGCTCTTCAGTAAGAACTGCGGAGACCTGAAGTGATGTTGGTGGCAAACTGTACAAAAATCTGATTGTACTGAGATAGTCGTATTAATATGAATGATTGTAGCTCTTCCTCCTTATATTCATTCCCACAACTTTTTAATCCAAATGGCAAAAGCCTAAGCATTTGGTGGGTTTTTATCAGTTTGCTATTAGCATGAATACAGACATTATTAAATCTTATTACATTCAAACAAGTATCCAGTCCAGTATTGTCAGTGCACAGACGGAGGAGTTCTCTGTCCAGCTGAATAAAGGTTACAGTGTTATGTCATTGCCTTTGTTTTTCACTGCAGAGCCAAGAGGTCAGCTGAACTGTATTGCCCTTTCATTTGATTTGCATTAAAAAATGTCATTGGAAATGGGTGCTGAAAAATTTGAATGCACCTAAGAGACCGAACAAGTACCAGCTGTAAAATCTCAATTCAAGCACTAACTAAAGAGTTTTTTGTGATTGATGTCCAATTAAACACAGTAGTTCCATTACAAAAACACTGCATTTAGTTTTGCATGAATGAATAAATGTAGTTGGTTTATCTGCAAGATGCAAATACTGTATGTCCAGTGTCCAAATCATCAAGTTAGCATTTAAACAAAGTTAGTTAACAAGTTTTTTTTTCCTTTTTACAATCGATTTACTTGTCTTTTTTATGCATGAATCAACAAAGCTTCTAAAAAATAATTGTCTGAAAAATGTTGATGTACAAATGTCCATCAGTTTGGCTCAGCTCTTAATAGTCTCACTAGAGGAAATTCTTCTTCAGCAAGGCAGCATGAAAAACATAAGGTGACAATAACACAGTTGAAAACACTGAAAGAGGGGTGACTATATACTCAGTACAGAATATCGGACTATAATGGTAAACAAAAGAAAAAGTTCAGTATGTACCTTAGGTTTTGGGTCATGCTGCTATTTGAAAAATATAAGCATTCATCAGTGGCTCATTGGCCACTTACTGTGATATTTAAGGCACTTGAATAAAAACCTGTCAGTAAGAAAAACTAAATGTGGGAATGTAAGTAAAGCTCCATGGCCAGACTCTGATTGAGAACTCTTGACCTGATGATGCCGTTGTAAATGACGTGTTTTAAAGAGTTTCAGACAGACACGACTTTAGTTAAACAATGTCAGCACACACACTGACAATGATCGCTGTCTGTTGAGCTTGACTAACTGAGCTAAGCTGATGAATGATGCAGCAGATAGACAGCAAGCTGCCAAACCTTTCCTGGTGTTCCTGTTTGGGACACAGGGTGTACCGAACCAAAGAAAGTTGCATACCAAACTTCATCCTGTACCAAATGGTTCAGGACAAACTGTTGCACTCCTTAGAAAGTATAATAAAAACAAAGACAGGATAAATAAGTATATGATGGAATTGGGTGATAATCTGTGCAGGAAACAAAGACAGTTTATGTAGAATTAACTATGCTTACTGACATGATTGAAAATGTGAAACTGCTGCACCAAATGGTTTTAACTTTCTGTGTAGTTTATAGACTAAAAATATCTAATGGAAAGCTGCTGCTTACCAGCGATTTCACTTGCTACTTTGACAATATGATTAATATGCATATCTTCCCACTCTTTCTTGGTCTTTAACACTGGTCTGAAGTTACCAGAGCTCGAAGTGATTTAAAAGACCCATTTTGTTTGACCAACAGTCCAAAAATCTGAAAGTATTACATTTATGAAGTTATGAAGCAGAGAGAGGCAGCTAGTCCTTGCTTCTGAGAGTAATCAATGTTAGTTTCTTAAGTGCACCATTAATACATCAAAATTTCCTTAATTTCCATTTGACAGCATTAAACTTACAACTAGAGGCACAGTCCATGCTGCACAGCCAGGATTTTCCACATTAGTCATCAACTTGAAATTTATGAGTGACTGCAAGCTTATGGCCCACAGCTGCGAAAACAGAGGCAGGACAGTAACTAATTAACAGCTGGCTAATATAGTTACTGAACATTGTAGTAATGTGGCAGTTGGGCTTAGCAGGCTGCAGCTTTCAGAACAGAGCACTATGAACGTCAGTTTAGGGCGACTGTATCTGTCTATTTTTCTAACTTTCTGAAAGTTACAATCGGACACTTTCTCAGCGATTGGTCAACTGTGCGGTGGTGACAAAAGCACCTACATAAATATTAATAATAACAATTATGATTATAATTAAACATATCATGTGTGGATACGAACTCAAACTGATTCATCTAAAAGTCACAAACAAAATCTGACTCAGTTCATTCTCATTTCTGTAAGATTTCCAGCACAGCACAGGGAATTGGGTTAACATTAATGTAAAGACTACAGCAGAACATGGTTATACAGACAATAATACAATAAATGTATCACTCAAGTCTCTTTGGCACAAAAATTAAGTTAACAAGTTTCATGAACCAGGAAACACTTTGAACAATTGTGAAGTTGTAATTTACATTTAATCTGTAAAAATCACTTTTCCTGTCACAGTATGGGTCAAACTACATATAACTACAATAATTATCAAAACTAACTGTATCCCTCCTTATATTACATTATATATACATTTTCACTAATGCCAAACTGCATACAAAATTATTGTTATTGATGATACTATTATGAACATTGATCCAGTGTGTGAACAAATGAGTCTTAACATGCAGCATTCTCTAATTAATGATGAAATTAGTGAGAAAATGTATCAAGAGGTCTACTGTGAGAAGTGGAGTAAATCTCTCACACACACACACACACACACACACACACACACACACACACAGTCATTAATATTATAGTCCAACTAGTCATCTATCTTTGTAGGGAAGAATCAGAAATGCTTCTTGTCACCTCAGCTGGCTGGAGGGGTTTGATTGACATCAATTTGCAGGCTGCCAGAGTGCCAATGTTACACTGTAGGGTACAAAAGAGTGCAGGTGTTAGACTGTAAGAAACAAACAACACACTAAACAAGCTAATGCTGTAGTTACATGTCATGGGCAGACAGTGTGTTGTGAGTGGTGTTGAAGAGGACGGACCACAGCAGCATTTAACTGGACCCAAATAACATTAGCAGGTATGTTTACATGCTGTTTAATGTGCCGTGCCACCACTCAGCAGATAATTGGCTATCTAACCTGCAAACCTGCAAAATTGACTATCAGAACTGACGTTAGCAGTGTACTCTTCCTTGTTCAATGTTAATTTGTTGGCTCGTGGTGTAAGTGGGCAGTTTTTCATTTAAATCAGGAACTATTTGATCAGAGAAAAGGTATACAAGATGCTGCAGTTTGTGATACTGATACATTAAAGTATTGAGGTTTGATATTCAGCCTTATACGCCAAGATGGCAGGATGATATTCAAAAAAAAACAAATAATAACCCCTCTGCATTTAGTAGCACCCATAAATAATAATGCTCATTATGTAAAGCTGCTTCAGTTTGTGCCTGTCTTTCCCCCCTCCAGATCCAGAACATCCAGCTGGAGAGAGAGATGGCCCTGGCTTCAAACCGCAGCCTGGCTGAGCAAAACCTGGACATGAAGCCTCGGCTGGAGTCACAGAAGGAGGTGCTGGTGGAGAGATATTCTAAGCTAGAGGCTGTCAGAGAAACCTACACACAACACTGCGCCCTGAGAGGTAGGAGGGAGGGAATACGGAACAAAGGGTGGATTAACAAGTGGAGTGAGTGATGGAGGGTTGTAAGACATTCAGCCAGTGACTCATGAGCTATGATTGCATGTGACTGTGGAGCAGCTTGGAACAGACCATGGCAATGTCACAACAAAAAAAATATTCACAATTTTTTCTTACAATCTGCCAAAAAAAAGAAGAAGATTGATATTATTAACTTGTGAAAAACATTCATTAAAAACTGTACAATTATTATTAATTTATAAATGATGTACTTCAGGCAAAATGTTTTATAGTGTGTGAACAGGTGATTCTTGATATGCAGAATTCTCTAGTTAAAGATGAAATTAGAGAGAAAATGTATTTGCAGAGTTACTTAATAGTTTTTTTTTTATTATTAAAGGGCAGATAAAGGACGCTCTGCCCAATCAATATGAAGAAGACTAGAAAGCCCTCTTCATACTGACAATCCATTGTTAAAACCTAGTGAAACACATTAAACTGTATTGACTGGAGGGAACATTCCCAGCTGTGTCCAAACAAACAGACTGACAAATGAGCGGAGTGACAATCAACAATTTAACAACATGATCAGCTGCTGAACTGCACAGTTATCTAACGTTATCTCATGAAAAAGTTCAAGTCCTCCATCTTTATGTTGAGCAGCGGAAAGATATGAGCAACCCTGCAGTGAATCACAACTACAGTAACAGAGAGAGTGCCAGCAGTGACACACACATCTCCGATATTTTTTTTTTTCAATTACAAAACAGCTATTTAATATTTATTAAAGACAGCAGTGTAGACATACTACAGGTCTGCAGAAATATGAGCTGTAGCATGTTGCACTGTGGCTTTATTTACGGCTTTAGTTAATGTGTAAAGAAATGAACTTGCTGTTCAGTTGGATCAATGTGCTGCTCCTGGCCTCCTGAGTTACAGAGACCTTGGTATGGCCAGAACAGCATCAGGGGTCTCCAACATGGAACTGAAATAAAAAGGCAGAAGGGCTCAAAGTTCAAATTAAAAGCAAATTTTATCATTGTCAAATCCAGTTCAAATCTGACTATATGTTTGGCTTCACATTACTGTGGATGTCACTGTGTTCAAATGATGGCTAAGTCAACTACAACAACAAAGTTAGTAAAGTATTACTATTTACATGGATAATTGATTCATATTGAGAAATTTATGAAGTCAAACAAGTGAAGATTTTCTCAAACATGGTTTTCCTCTGTGAGGGTTTGTGGCATTTATTCTTTCTTGTACATTTGTCACATAAGAGGCACATATAAATGTGGGAATGTGAAATGAATCAATAGATGTTTTTCTTTGATGTTTTTCTTGTGCTCTGCTGGGAGGGATTTTTCATTTGTGTGTGTGTGTGTGTGTGTGTGTGTGTGTGTGTGTGTGTGTCCCTCTCTGTCTCCTGTGTTACCCCTCCTCTTGCTCTCCTCCTCAGATGGGATGGTGGGTCAGGTGTCTCCAGAGGCATTGTTCTCCAGACTACAGACAGAGGGCAGCAAAACGGAGTCAGAGTCAGAGGTCAGAACTGAACTGCTCACAGTCTTAACATAATATATGCAGTTAGCAGGCCATAAATATTACAAGCATGCAACAATACAAGCTGTTGAAAGGAGGTCAAATTTCAAAGCAAGGGTAACGGGTCATGCCAAGTTGTGCTCTAAGTAAGTAAGTAGACAACTGGAGTGATCCTGCGCTGTGATGTATCGTGATGCCTCTCCCATTAGTGGCAGTATCATAGTAGCATTTCGTGATACTTATTCCTCCCTTTAACTACAAACTCTCTGTGCTCTTCTGCTCGCTGGCACTTCTGTCAAGACTTTTTACTGCCTTTGTGTTCATGCGGCTGTGTAATAAATATAAGCTGTCTGTGCAGCTCTGCCTCTCTGAGAGCTCCACACTGATGCACAGATCTTCTGAGGCGTTGCTGAGCATCTTTCAATGTGTTTTGCAGGTTCATCTATATGGTCAAAGCCTAAAATATTAACTATTCATTAAACACACACACTCACCAGCAAATCAGCCTTTTCATTTTTTTTTTGCATGTTTGTTTTTTTTTTTCTTTTTACACAAACTCAAACTCTAGTGTGAGTAAAGGTTGAATTTATGAAAAAATGCATATTGCTCAAGCCTAACTGAATTTTTGTTAAACGTGTTCTCTAATGAAAATGTAACTTGACTTGACAAATGAACTTCACATTTTAATTATAAAAATAGTATTTTCAGTTATTTTTTTGCAACCATATTAGCAAGTCCATCAACCCCACATAGGGTCCTGAACCAAATTTTGTGAAATGATAATGGTGAAATGTTGTGTTGATGCTTCAAGGGCTGCAAAAGTCAAAACTACAGTCAGATTCCATTCAAATAAAAATATTTCTGGTCTGAACAGTCTAAAATGTTTTAAAACAATGCAGGAGACTGTGTTGTGTTGGGGCAGTGTCATTTGAGGAACCGGCATGGCAACAAAGTATAATCCAGGAAGTCCTGCTGCACTATCAGAGTAATGCATTTAGAAGCTTATTAGAGGCCAGAACACTGCACGTCAATTTATAATACTCAGAGACAGGATGTTACAATGCATACACAGTACAAAAACATCCACCAGGAATAGGCCTGGAGATATGTCACAGTGTAGGAGAGCTATAGCTCACGCAAACAAGGAGGACATTTCCTGTTGTTCAGTTTGTTTCCTTGTTTAATGCGGTATGCACTGCAGGCATTGAAACGGGCACTTTTCTAAATCTCTGCAGCTCAGCAGACGTGTCAGACTGCAACACCACGTCCCATTCATAATGTGCAGCAGCCTGTGCTCTCTGCTTCAGCCTTTGAGTCCATACGGATGAATGGCCCATTAGACAGTTAGTGGCCGATCAGAAGTTTGTCACTGGAGAGAGTTTAGCACTTGCAGTGGTATGATCTGTTCTCTGTCACCGTCTGCAGGCTCTAGCTGATGAGTTTCTGGAGGGCTCTCTGCCGTTGGACTCCTTCCTCGACCGCTTCCTCTCTCTGCGTTCCCTCGCTCACAGACGGCGGGTGAGGATAGAGAAACTCCAGGAGATCCTGCGACAGAGGAGCGAGGGCAATGCAAATGCCCTGACATCATCGGCAGGCATCAGCCAGGACCCCGCCGCCACGCCCTTACCATGGAATCAAACAACAACAACAACGACGACAAACCAGCAGCAGCCGAACTCCACACCTCAGTCCTCCAGCTACCAAAACGCCTCGCAGCCAACTTCCTCGTCTTCAGGGGGCTCCTCTGGCCTCCCCTACAGCCCATACCCTGCCGCTCCTCCTAACCCATCGCCCGTGGCGGCAGCAGGCTCAGGCCCGACCAACCCCCCATCACAGTTCCCTCCGTACCCAGTTTCTGGCTCACCTTTCAGCCCAGCAGGGAGCTACTCCGGCCCCAGGCCTGCTTTTGGGCCTCCGGCTTCAGGCGCCTGCCCTTACCCGGCTCAGCCCTCCTTTCCCGCCCCACACCCAGGCTCAGCATTCGGCCAGTACACCCCCAGCCACCCCCCGAGCGGCCCCACGCCCTACCCGGCCTCCTACAGCTATGGTGGCTACAGCTACCCAGCTGGGCCTGCCTATTCCAATTCTCAGTCGCCAACGGGGAGACCGATCTACAGACCAGGATATGGATGTCCACAGCCGTACTCCTGAAAGCACTACTGCTCCTTTGTCTGAATTCTTCTCAATTCTTCCCTTCTTTGCTGTCTCACCCTTTTCTTCTCCTCCCCCCCTGAATTCCAGTCTCCTTACCCTAATTCCTCTTGTCTTTTTACCTTTTCTACCCTCCCTCTTCCTTTCTCCCATGCTCCCAGATTCAAGAGGTCTCTCGCTTTACTTCTCTTTGTTGCACTATTTCTCTCTTTCTCTGAATATCAGTCTGTTGATCTCTCTGTCTTTCTCTCTTTCCTTTTCCCTTTCTCTGTCACCCTATGACCCACCTACTCCCCCACACTAGTCTCAGGTTGTTGCGTTGTGTTTAAGTGTTAAGACACTTGTATCTG
This sequence comes from Scortum barcoo, assembly GCA_023238725.1. Lineage (NCBI taxonomy): Eukaryota > Metazoa > Chordata > Actinopteri > Centrarchiformes > Terapontidae > Scortum > Scortum barcoo. The sequence goes on from CM041553.1 coordinate 1,945,359, forward strand.
ACTCTTCATGCGCCTGCTCTCCTCCCCCCTCCATCACTCCCTCCTTTCTCCTCTTCCATCTCAAGCGTGTGTGTCTGTTGCTATTTGGCAATCAGAGAGTCCTTATAAACACACAAGTGCACTCCCCCTTATGACAAATACATGAAAAAAATCAGTCTTTGTAATAGGGTTAGGCGATATGGTAAAATTTTCCCCACACACAAAAAAATGATGATCACTAAAATGTCCACTCAGGTGTGTGTGCGGCGCTGATGGGGGCGGGGGAGTCCCCCACTCCCCACACGCCATTTCAGCTAACAGTCACTGAAGAGATAGTTTAAAAAAAAAAAAGAATAAAAAAATCCTGTATTTGGGATTATTTTGGTTAAATCAAGCAACAAGCCAAGGCTGATGTTTTACCTGAAAACCCTGACTTTTTTTCTTTCCCCTTTCATTCTTTAATAAGTGATTTTTAAAAATATTTTAGAGCACTGAATCAACTCAAAATTATATCCGCAGCAGGTGCTTTTTGATGCTGAACACAACAGTGGCTCGCACTGAGCCTCTGTGGTAGCTACCAGCTTGTGGAGTCCGTTTCGAGCCACTGCTGGGGAGGGACGTGCCAAACTAGCCAGGTACAGCATGTGTCTCAAATCACTGATGTTCCTGAGACCTCATTTCACTTTTGTACCTGTGCACCCTACATTATAAATGTCTGTCTGCTCTCCTGGCTCCAGGAGAAATAAGATATTCACTTAAAAAAAAGAAAATCAACCGGTGATAGACTCAGCCAATCGCTGATAGCCGATGTATTCGTCCTATCGCCCAACCCTACTTTGTAACACTACATCAATGTCCAGTAGCTGTCTGACCAGAGTCTGTCTGTTCATATTGTTATTCATGAGCTCAAAATGGAAGCTTTATGTCCTGATTCAATTGGGAAAGTGGATGGCTGCACTGTCAGACTCTTACCTGCTCCAGACTTAAATGTGGCGGGTGAATTTCATCATGCACAATTACCTGTAGACGGTGGGCAGAATAAAGGTCACCCATTATTTTCTTCAACCAAAGAAGCTTGTGTTTTTTTTCCTTTTTAATTTAACCCTGAGAGGAAGAGGAAGTTAGCTGCAGCCATGTGCTTCCCTTTCCAGCGCAGTGACAGCAGAAAGCGGCACAGCGACTTGTTGTCAGTGACAGAGTGAGGACTCGCAGAGCTCGTTGGACAACCAGCTTACCACTAACATGCTAGGCAGCTGGGAACAATAGTTGTGAACCAAGCTTCTTTTCTCTTTTGTCTGTACTGGTTAACTCCACTTGGTGTTTTGTTCTCAGGATTATTCGTCTTTTCAATAAATGAACAATTACTGACAGGGGGGGAAATTATGTGGTTGATCCTTTCAGCAAACAGTCGCTTGTTTCCACATCCAGGTGACACAGTGCTACGTGATCATTCATTTGGGGTCGTGTTTGTGTCACGTCATGAATGGATGTCCAATATTCAATCTCTTTTAGCTCTGTCCAAAACAAACAGATGGCAACTGGACAACATGGGCAGCTTTCATCGTCAGTTGTTAGCTGTCTTTGTTAGCATATCATAGCTTATTCCACAAATACTAAAGCGAGGAGGACAAGGTACTAAGAGATATATAGTACAACATACATTAGCTATCTTAAGCAGCTAATGTTAGAGACAGATTGCCATCCTGTCCAACAAACAGAACACCAACCTCACATCAGGACTAAAGTTTTTCAGCTTTTAAATGCCTGAGTTATCAGCTTGTTTAGGGTATTGGATCAGTTCCATCAGCAAAGGCCAATCCCTGCAGATAAAAGGTGTTTTTGTGCTCAGAGCAGGTAATATGAAAAGGTCCTCTGTAGGTTAGAGTTGTTGGAGATAAAATATAGATCGTTTGATGTAGATTTGGGGGAGTTAAGAGCACTGTAGCCACACACTGACACCCCGACCAATTTGGAAAAAAAAACAGCAAACCAAACAAATTCCTACTTCTTTGGCCGCACTTTGTATCCTCCCCACCAGCGCTCTTCTGTCGTGCCCTGAGCCTCATCACTTCCTCCTCTGTCCTCTCCTCCTCTCCATCACTCCCCTCCGCCTCCCCCTCTCCATATCTGCTCGTCGAACATAAACCGATGCTTGACAATGATTATCAGAAGAAAATAGTTTTATTTCTATAAGTTCACATTATCAGTGAAAATACATGTGGTCTGTATAGTTTAATGGAGTGAAAATATAAAGGTTGGCGATCAGTTCTGTGTCAATTGAATCAATTCAAATAATATGTAGGTCATTGAAGAATCGTTTATGTATCTCTTTGAAGTAGATACCACCTCTCTGAATTTGTATTACACTTTGGAATAAGCACCAAACTAGACATTATTGCCTTGAAATTCAACATTTCATCAAACTAATCATGTCTCATCTTTTATATGTGCTCTCAGCTGCTTCATTATTATTATCACTAGCTAAAAAGCAGCTTTGCAGTGAAACATGCTCCCCTGATTGTTGTAGCACCTCAGTAAGTGCACTCAAGTCCTCCGATTTCCTCCCAGCTCAAAACATCATCAGTGAAGTGGGAGAACTGGAGGAATTGCTATAACAATGTGAGGAAGTTAGTATTTAAACTGAAGTGGCAATATTATCACATGCCTATGTTGTAAATTCAGTACATGAAGTGTTTGAAGATATCCAGATATTCCTTTTGTCAATGAGCCGAGCTCTTTTATTGAAATGATTGAATTGAATCTAAATTGGTCCCAGCCTCTGAAATGCTGTGCTGCTGTTAAAGTAGGGAATCCTTGAAGGGAGCTCAAACAGAGTACTGACTTGCAAGGTCTTAAAAACCATTGTAAAAGTGTAAATGCAGCGAGGTGAAAATTAGGTAGCACTTACTCTAATGAGACCCCCTTTATAAAGCAGCATACACTGTAACCACAGGCGTTATTAATGGTTAGTGAACAACCGATTAGTTTATCTATGAAGCATTGTAAGTTACAAGTCCTAAAGAACGACAGGTAGTTGAGTTGTTGCAGCAGTTCTTCATAAATTCATTACTCTGTTTGTCCCTATCAAGTTCTTTGTACCTGCTAACTGCTTTTAAACTCGTTATTTTCTGTAGCAGGTTGCGCCTTTAAAGCTTAAAACTTCACTGGTTAAGGAATAGGGAATGTGTAAATCAGTTGATAGGAGACATCTGTAGCACTGTCCAGTTGAACGATATATTAATTATATATTATTGTTAGTCCCACAGAAGGGAAATTTACATAATGTCATTCGGTCTTTTAGTTTATTATATTTATTGAATGTTATTTTGCAAAACAGCATTTTGATCTTGTGTCTGCTCAGAATGTCCAAGCTACTTCTGTCAGTTATCTAAGCAACAGCTCCACCTGCAGAGAGTGGCTGTAAACATAAAGAAACGGCTAATCTGTGCATACGAACTAGTTTGTGGGGCAAACCTGTTCTGATGTGATGTGTGAACACTTAGAGCTGAAGTTCATCAGGGCCAGTCCTCCTTTCAACTCTACTTATTAACAAAAAGGGACAAACATTTCTTTAATTGCATTTAATTGCATAATTGCATCTATTACAAGATAGAAAGAATGAACAACCCAGAATGTGTTCTCATTTGACATCTAAACATGAGCGGTTTCTTTAGCATAATAAGCAATGAGTTACAATTTATGAAGCCTTTATGACGGGGTGTCTTACTAGACTTGCTTACCTACAGTACTCCCCCAGACTCAGCGTGTCAAAGCGTTAAAGCCGCCTGGTTGATGGTATCGTGCATGCGTCATCTGAACAAAAGGCTGCTGAATGAAGGCACGAGCTACCACACTGACGTCACACCGTCGTGTTGCCCCTCACCGTGAGAGCCAGTCAGTCAGGTGTCCATCTGCTCACAGGACACCACGTGCATGAAGAATAAGAGGCCGAGGAAAGAAGGCCTGTTGTCCTGGTGCAGCACTACTGACAGTACGGTGCTGACATCATTACTTCCATATCATCTGTGTTTTAGTTCAGTCTTATCACACACTTTTACAGACACTGACCTGTGTGTGTGTGTGTGTGTGTCTGTGAGTGAGTGACTCCACTTCAAATGAAGATACTGAAACACTCTGAGCATGACAAGCTTTTCATATCCAGATGTAAGATGTGAAGGACTGTAGTGGCTTGGTACTGTGGACTGAATGATAATAGTATTCCAGTGTCTTAGAAGAAGCACAAGGGAAATATTCTATTAGGGAAAAAACATGCAGAGGGATTTATCTCTTCTTCTGATGCTGATTATATGATGATGATGATGACTGGGGATTGTTACAGAGCCTTTTTCTTTTCTTTCTCTTTTTTGGGGTTGTGAATAATTAAACAGAAGTTGATCTAAATGAAAACACTCTGGGTCTTCTTTTTCAAAAACTGGAGTGCTGTTCATACATACATAGAGGACAAAACATACTTCCTGGAAATGTAGCAGTTATTCATTATTTTGATACGATGTGTTTGAATATGTGAATTGAATGAGTATAATGTTAGATATTATAAGAATAAACGGAAAAAAATAGATTGTCTCTGTAACATTTATCAAATCTAGCCTGATTTTATCAAATGGTTTAAGTTAAGCAAAAAAAGCACTTTAATGGGTCATTTATTATTAAGTGTGAGCTTCAGTTGTCATACAGCAACAATCACATCCTCTGTACACACACGTACACTGCACACACGAGCTGCACTTACTCAGCCAGCAGCATTTGGTACAAAGTGGTACAAAGTCTAAAAGCAAAACTGGAGCGAGCAGAGTCAGTCACTGTATTCATTTATGGGGGGGTCAGGGGCAGGATGTGGTTTTGGTAGAGCAAATGAGTTCTGCACACTTTAAATAATTTCAGTCAGGAACTACAAGTAACCACTCAATATGCCCTATAAACAGAAAGATAATAGGTCAGAAAAAAAGCAAAATGACTTCCGTATCTGTATAAAAAAGATTTATCCACTGTGAGAGCGCACACGCAGCGAGCTGCTGATCGGTGGGAGCTAAGTAAGTCCATCAAAATGAAAACACGTGTCCCATATGTAAAAATTATGTATGTGTTAAAATGTATTTATTTACTAGAACTATTGAGAAACTGATATATTTAGTTGTTCTCCCCAAGATAAAAAAAGGGTTTTTGTTAGAGAATAATGTGAAAATCTGATCATTCGACAGATGATTATGTTGCATCTAAGGAAACAGGAATCAGCCTCGAGCATCATCCACATGACGGCAAGGCAAAAACATTCATTAAGAAAAGTATGGTGTACTGGAAAACAGATACCAGTTAAATCAACAATCACGACACCAGAGATGTGTTTATACTGTAAAGATATCTCAGTTAAGAGCACATAAATTTGAAGTACAGTTCAACAAATGAAAAACAAGATGAAATTGATTATATGAAATTGAAATGAAAACAAGTACGAAAGCACAATTTTTAAATGTGACACAATTTAAAATGAGCCTGCTTCTTGACTTCTATAATAAACCCTGAATAAATGAATAGAATAAAACAGCACAGTGTGTGAGGGAAGTCCTGAAGAATCATCAGATGAACCTCTCATTTCAATCATGCTTGCTGCATCTCCAAGTTATGGCATATGACATTTTTACATTTGGATTAAAAATGTGCACCATGGTAACAAAACTCTTGATTAAAGGCTCCCTCTTTATACAAAATTAGATATTTCTGCTTAAGTGAATTTCATTGGTATGTATTTACCTAATAACTTTTAGTCGTCTAAAACTATTTTAGCAATGCAGCTATCATTTTATTAGTATTATTATTCAGTATTTTCTTTATGAATCAGTTGGTGTCTAGTATGACATCGTCATCTTGGTTTGTCTGATTCAGTTTAAGACTGAAGAAAACTATTCAGAAGTTGGAATCTGTTTTAGCATTTTTCCTTTCAAATTTGAATTACTTATCCAAACACAATAATTGATTAATTTTCTGTCAATCGGTATGCAATAATTAATTAATGTACTTATTCTTTAAGCTTTAAATGTGTGATTAGATTATTATTAATGCTATTTTTGTTATCATAACAGCAGTTTTTAATCAATATGCACAAAAACCTAAATTAAAAAGCTGTATAAGAGAAAAAAAACAGCTGCTTTACATTTATGGATTAAAATTTGAAGGAAGTTGAAAATAAGATGAGTGATAGAACGTATCCTTTCTTTCCTAACGGCTGTCCTCTGAGAAGCTCCTCTGGCTGTTATATTCTGGATTCTGACCTGTGGTGTGTGAGTCCACCGTGGCCGATCAACACTTAACTTCTAAACACATGAGTTGTTTGTTACCTTCTGATGTGAAGGTCATGCCTGTGAGAGGAAATTCTAACTTCACTGCGCACCCATCATTTTTCAGATTCAAATGCTTTTGACTCGCGACCTGTTAAGTGTCAGCTTCCTTCTCATGAGAAAGTCAGAGCAGAGCAGAGAGGAGGAGGAGGAGGTGAAAGTCTACGGGGCTTTTGTCGTCTCTACGGCTCCGTAAACCAGAGGCGGAGGATGAGAGAAAACGAGAGTGACGGAGGTGATGGAGTAGAGTGCTGTGTGAAGCCAGACATGAGTCAGGAGGAGAAGATGTTGTGATGAGATGATGTGTTTAAAATTCAGAAATCACTCCCTCATTCATTCCTCCTACATAAACCAGGCTCTACACACTGAGCAGCACACCTTACCGTCGTGACGCATTGCATCATGGTCTGTTAGTATTTCTTTGAAATCCTGATAACAATAAAATGTGTTAATCCATTTGAGTGCACACTAAGTAGAAAATACAGAACTCACATGTTAATCAGCAGCCATGTGGAGGTTTTCAGCAGCTCTGATGCAGCACAGCTCCAAGTGTTTTTGAGTCTTACCAGAACTGACAAGACACGGTTTCCTTTATTTCATCCATCCGTCCAATTAGCTCTGTGTTTCACCATGTTAGTGATGGAGAGGTTCCAATGGCTCAAATGTCCAGAAGAGTGTGAGCTCAGCAGCAGGCTGATGCTGCATATACAGAACATTCTCAGTGGTGTTTCACATAAATTAGAATCAGAATCAGAATGAGAATCTTCTTTATTGACCAGCTATGTGTACACATACAGGGAATTTGACTCTGGTTTTTCAGCACACTCTCAGTACGTACACAGAACACAAAGAACAGACAGCAGCACAAAAGGCAGGAAAATATTAATAAAATAGAGATAAAATAACAGCAGCTCAAAGGTAAAAAAAAAAAAGATAACTTAAACATATCTTAATTGCTATGTACAAGTGTAACTACAGAGTGCAACAGAGTGGAGAGAGATGCATGTGGATAGCTTCTGTACAGAGGTAGGTGGACAGTGTATTATGTACAGTATATACAGTAAATGGTAGTGTTCATATTACACAGCATGTAACTGTACAAACAGTATAAATAAATGACCCATTGTCACATAGTGTCCAATAATTTTTGAAGTTTTTCCTGACCCGGTTCAAGGGTTTAAGGACAGAGGGTGTCACACAACTGTACAGATTGTAAAGCCCTCCGAGGCAAACAATGTTTGTGATTTTGGGCTTTAAATAAATAAATTTGAAAAAATTGAAATTTGAATAAAGCAACCTGTTCACGCAGGAGATCAATATATACACTACCCATATACAGGCACTAGAGTGTGTTAGATATACACCACATGGTATGTAAGATTAAAATAAAAAAACACAGGCTTTACTGTATTATTAATACTTATTTTACCAGTAAACACAAAACAATAAATACACAATACATGTATGTTACTGTATGTAATACATAAAATAATTAACAAGAGACAAAAAAAGTTACGTTCTTTTACACTTGACTGAATGTTTTGTCATTTCTCTTGTTGTGCCTCATTTAATGTTGTAAAATGTGGATTTCTCCTCTATAGGTTTAGTGTGGGGCAAGAAGCTACTGCTTCACTTCAGGTTTTGTTATGAAATGGAAGTAAAACACTGTCTTATGTGCTATACAATAAAACACCACAGTGTGTGAGGGAAGCCCTGAAGAATCAACATATGAACCTCTTGTTTCATTCTCAATGCTGCTGCTCCAAACTTTGTTCAGATCTGCACCACTTTGTATTTTAGACTTTTTCATCTTAAATATGGAGTCTTGTGACTGAGGACATACAACATAGCTGGCCACACAAGTGAGTCATGTACTGAACACGTCTTAAGAAACAGATATCTCCATTTTTACTGATTTGTTTGTGCACTCCAGAGAACATCAGTCAAACTGCTGCTGCTTTATTTTTTTTTTTAATTCTTCACACAATGTTTCCAAAAGTGAAATGTTAAATCCTACTCTTTCTCAGTCCAATACAAAGTTTATAAAGGCTAATGTTGGCTAATGCTAAAACTGTACATATACAGTTTTCCATATCTGGAAACACTACATTAACAACTACTAATATGAAGACGGTAGGCAAAAGAACATATTCAGTAAGGAGTTTAGTACAGTATAATTAGCAGAAGTACATGTGTTATTCAGTATGCCTAACAGCTCTTCGTGTGTTGCCTTGCAGCCCACAACCTTCCCTGCTGAAGCACTAATATACTCTGCTGCTTGGCTGAGGCTCTAGACTCACAAACATTGAAAAAAGTGAATTTAGTCTAGAGTCACGTAACTCTTCCCTTTACCTCTTCCTCCCTACCTCCTCCTCCTTCCTCCCTTCTTATCATCATTTCTTATTTTCCCCACCCCTCTCTGCCTCTCTTCACCCAGCTCACTTTGAAGGGAGGAAATCTGCACTTTTGCACAAGCAGCACAAGCAGCAGCGGTGGCAGGCCGGGGATGAAGTGATTCACTGTCTGGAGAGAGAGAGAGAGAATTTTACACCCCTGCACTGTTTCCTTTCTCATCAGTTTTTCTGTTGTCAGCGTGTTGATCTGATTTGTGTCGTCTGTTCTGCTCCTGTCTGGCCTCTTGCTCCACTTGTTGCTCATTGTTTCTGTGATGGATCTCAGGACCGTTGTGACCATCTCAGCTCTGCTCCTCGTGACTGCTGGTGAGTGCCCATTACCTTTGAGACATATGAAACATTAATGTGGCTCAGTATGGTGTTAGCCTCAACCCTCTGACACCTTCCCAAGCCTGAAGGGAGCTGAAGTGAAAGCACACACAGTATTACTGTGTGAAAACTGACAGCATGAGGCTACCACTGAGACAAAAACCTGTCAAGATGTATGAAGATATTTTGATACATCTAATACACTCTAATAGACGATAAATGAGACAAGTGAGGGAAAAATGTATCAAATGTGAAAAATGTGTCCATTTTCACACAAAGAACTTTCTATTTTTTGATGAAGATCTTTCTCATATACTCAAAATGTGTTAACACAACAGCAGCTTCAATCTGCGGTGCCTGGTTGCCAGTTAAAAGTCAAATTCATGATGAATGGCCTGTTCTGGGATCTGACACTCGTCTGATGATAGCCTCGGGGCTGCTAGCTGGAGGTGGTTGTTTGATACTGATAATGTAGTAAAATATTTTCTTATGTGTGGCGCCCAGTTCTGCTGAACCCACTGTCCTGTTTGGTTGTAAAAATCACATGAGGACTGCAGCTACATTTAAATATGTGAGAGCTTTGACTGACATTGTGCTCACTTCCGGAAATATGATGGATTTAGCAACAAGTACGGGAGCTGAAAATCTAAACAGAAAAACAGACAGCTCCTCATGTTACATTTAATGATCAGTCAGGCTGATAAATATGTTGTGCTTTTTGCTGTGAACGTTATCACACACCGGTCTGTGCTAATAATAGTAAAAGCATTACTTTCAGGCATTTTTTAAAATCATTTGACTTGACATCACGCACACAGTAAAGTTAGCATGTGCCTACTGGACAGACGTGATGAGGACTTTTCATGTCGTCCTGACTTTCTTTCTCGTTGGTGTTGAATTTATTGTCACCTCGGACAGCCACAGGCCTCTCAGCCCGGCTCGACAGGGACACATCACTCTGCGGCTCTCCTTGCAGCTTGCAATTATACATTTTACCAAAGTAAGGAGACCGTTCTCGCAGCAGACTGTGGCTATTCAATCACCAGCTGGAGCTGATAACATTAACCATGGCTGCATACATACACTTTTAATTAATGAAGGAGAGTGACCTCACATTTGTCATTTTCATGGTCAGAGGTAAAGCATTTTCTGAACTGTCCTTAGCTTTGCGTGAAAAAACGCAGGTATCATATTCATTTCAATGAGGCCGTGGTGTTGGCACAGTGGATGTCACAACAATAAAATACCATGTATTCCTGCATGCTGCTGCATTGATGCTCAGCATCAAATATGTGCCCCCCTCAGCTTGATGAGCCTGATGATGTGTTTCTCCATTTTATAAACACAAAAAATGAAACGATGCAAACAGTTAGCTTCAAGTTTGTCAAAACCGTGTTCATTGTGCACATAGTTTTGGAAACTTGAAGCTTGTGTTGTAACAACAACGCAGACTTCTAAACTCTTAGCGCAATTCCATTATTTTAACTTAAATCGCTCTAAATGACATTTTTGCAAAACTCTGAGCACCAATGCCATCATTAACACATAAACACCTTCAAAAGGCCACACCCTGATTACCAATTGGTCTCACTGACATCTCACATGTTCAAATTCAAATTCTCCAATCGTGTCAGAGCATCATAGAAAAAACATGTAGAGCTGTTTTATCGTATGTTTGATATTTTTATTTTTTGTGGGCCTGAACATTTTTGCAGTCAGTTAAGTTGGTTAAAGATTTGACTGTATTACAGTAATAAATATATATTTGCTTTGTTACTTTGCATCATTGCATCATCGTCATTGCAAATATGTAACATTTGTGTATTTTGCGGGCTCTAACAATGCTGAAGTATCAATTATAAGTCCACAGCGGACTCTCGGAAGCTGGTTTGTGAGTTTAGCTCAAGACCAATGTGCATCATATCCCGTGCAGATATAATGTGTCAAAGCAATATTTTATGATATATTCACTGTCTTTATACTCTATGGCCCATAACATTGCAACTTATTTTGGCATTAAAAACACTTTTAAACTCTTATAAAAGGAGAAAAAAGAAATCTTCACCATTTTGTACATTTATATACAATATGTAACAAGGCCTCATGCAGCCAAAATACAGTAACCAAACCTTAGTATGATGGTAGTGTTTTTTTCTCATGTCAGTGTTGCTCTCACACCTGATGCTCTACGAGAGATATTCATGAAAGCAGTGTGTATTGTTTTGATGGATAAAAATCTGTTTTGAGAGGAGGGAAAGTGTTTTTGAATAAGATGATTCATTTTGCACAAGATTTTGACTTTTGACAAAATGATGAATTCTTTTCAGGTTTGTGTTAAGAGCGTAGAGAAATTACGCTATAGTTTCAGGAAATGTTTGAACAATTGGGACGAACTGTGAGGTCGACTGTCCCAGACGATCATGGACATAACATCAGGTTAGGTCCCTTGGTGGCTGTGTTACACTGTTTCAGTGGGACACTGAAGGCATTATTGACGAAATAAATAAAGATGGTTCAATATTTGGGAGAATCATTTTATTCATTATTCCATACGAGTGCAGTGCCTTTTCAAAACGTGTCTGTTCAAAACGGGCCGATTGTTTGGCCTCCTTGATTTTTCTCAAGAACCACATATACAAACAAGTTCACATTCGACAGTGCACTTGTTTGGATCCTTGGCAATACATACACCAAGTGACAAGCGGATCAGATAAATTGTTCGGATAATCAACGAACTGACCGACAGACTGAGTCTCCTTCCATTTATAGTTAGATTACACCAAAAAGAATTGGATAAATAAAATAGGTAATTTTTACTTGGTAAATATTAAAAGAATTTTTTTTTTATGTTAGCATTTTTTTAATCTGCTTATATTATCAGCATTGACTTCCTATAAAGAACCCAGCCTTGATTTTTCACCGTAAACTGAAACCAAAGATGGCTCCTGAGACAAAACGAGATCGAGGCCAGAAAGTTTTTACCTCGTTTCAACTGTGTTTGTTGGAATCCATGACTAAGATACCGCTGAATCGACGGGATCAAACTCCAGATCTCGGTAGTGGTGGACGGGGACTTTACCTACCACTGTTGAAAATCCACCTCCACACACACGTATACACACATATGTGATATTTAATATGCTTCAGCCTGGGGTCAAAATGTTGCTTCATTCTCATTGTTTGGAGTTTCTAAAATAGACTTGATGTGATTGCTTTGGGGGCATGAAAAGCACAACACACTGTAATGTATAAGAGTATATTGCTATGTAACGTAGGATGTAAAGTGATTTAAAATTTGGATTTAAAATCCAGCGGTGTGTCAAGGAAAGTGACAGGTGTAAATGATCAAATTAATAATGGATTAACGTCATTTAGCTGTCGTTGTTCAGGCTGACTCACTGGTATGACGTACCGGGTCACTTGCATAGAACACAGTCATGCAACTTTGATCTTGGTGTAATTTTTCATTAGATAAAAGCATTGTGTCTCTGTTGAAATGTGACGGCTGCTGAAAAACAAACCACACATTTTGTCAGTCATCGAGTCCTAAGTGTCCTGACTCTTTAGGATAAACAGACTTTTCTAGAAATTCACATTTGTTTAATAAGTAAAAAGCAAAAAAAAAAAGATAATATTAGTAAAAAAAAAATATGATAATGAAACACATATGTCATATAAACCTGAAAGAACATATATACTGTATATATATACACACACACACACACACACACATATATATGCATATATATATATATATATATATATATATATACATATACACAAATATATATATGTGTGTGTATATATATATATATATATATATATATATATATATATATATATATATATATATATATATATATATATATAAAGCACAATAGAGAGCCAAAAACAAAAATATTGTGGTAATTATACTGCAATGTCCCCTGTCGGTATAAAATCATGGTAAAATAACTCAGAACTGTTTTCTTATTAACTCTGGAGGAATTAACGCATATATTATGCTCGTTACGTTTACATACTGTAACAGTATGAACGTATACGGAACTGAAGTCAACTTTTCAGTTGCGATAAGGACGTTTCTCTGGAATCTATTCAGCCTGATGGTGAATATGTATTATTTTGGAATTATTTTTACATATTCAGCCTGACGGCTGATAATAATAAAATAATAAAATAATAATCAGAAATCACCCTGTAAGTGTCGGTCATCTGGATCTGGAGACAGAAGCATAATGCCCGGGGGTGGAAAGATTTACTAAAACACTTAAGTAAAATTTTGAGATGATAGTACATTACTATTAGTATTATATTTTAGTATTTTATAAAGGTGATGCATATAATATTATGATTATAATAGCAAAATCATTAATATTATCATTACCATTTATTGTTTCAAAGTATTTATTGTTATATTGTCCAACCAACTGCATAAGTAATACCCCAGTGATATAATATACTGGAATCTATGTGTGTGAATTTATGTTGTGTGTACATATAGAAAGTTCTCAGAATTTAACTGTTTTATTTATTACAGAAATATCTGAGTTACAACATAAGTCCAGTTATGTAGTTTATGGGCTGAACACATCAAACAGAGCAAGATGAGCTTAATGTATATTTAGCTGAAATGAAATGAGGCAGCTTTCACTGATTTCTAAAACCTTTAATAGAACTTTTAGACCGTTAAAAAAAAACAAAAAAACAACTTTTTTCATATATCCCTGTAGTGATATTAGCTGTGCAGATAGTTTCACTTTGTTTGCAGAGGCTTTGAAATCCATGCCGCTGAAACTTGTGCCACCACCCCAACACTGCGGAGCTAAATAGAAACAGGCTTGTGGTGTAAAGAGCGTCAAAAAGTGACATTTGAAAAAAACTGTCAGAGCTGTGACTGTTTTTACTGAGCTCCCAGAGAAACTATGTATCTGCATATGCAGCACAAGGGCCAAATATGTTTATGTACGTATTTATTTGTATTATAAAAGTAACATTACAGGTGAACCATGATTACATTTTTAAAAATGACCAACACTGCTTATCTCTGGAAAAACTTCTTATTCTCATCATTGTTTAGTGGCAGTCTTAGTGTTTTTTTCCTGTTGAATGTGATATTCTAATCCATACATCAAATCTGTGGGTCTTATCCTGACTGTGAAATATGTATTTCTTTGCGTCCATCAGGACTTACCAGTCCTTGCCAGTTTTAGCCTCTTGATTTAGCACTGCCTGTCTGTCAGGATCAGTTTTAAAATCCTACTGACTAAACATCAGACTTTATATTTACGGCAAGGGTCTTCTAAGAGCTCAGTGGCATCATTCAGTACAAGCGTATGCACACACACAAATATATAGTTCTATATATGTTGCTCTGTTTTCGCACACACACACACACACACGCACTTTTACAGAGGGCGATAGAGAGAGAGATAGAGAACATTAGGAACTTAACTGCTGTAATTCTGTAAGTAAGCTTAAGAAATTAGTTTTTGTGTTTGTTATTTGTTTTAAAGATAATTCCTTATGGTCCTCACGAACCTTAGGGCTATATGTCTGTGATCAAGATGTAAGTGTCAGCTCCAAGCCTTCTACTACTTCCTATTAGATCCTTCCTATTAGAACAAAAATCTCACAAATATTTTGTTTAATTTTTCACCAAGCCCTGTATACTGCTCACTGTAGTTCTTATCTTACTTTTCACAAACTGGAGGAAATGTGTGGTGGTTGGTAGGGACTATTTTCAGTGACGGATTAAACCACATTTAACATATCAAGGTTAATTTACTAGCATTTTACAACACAGGGTTACACAATGAAATGAAAGTTGCAGTGTTCATGCAACACAAATTCAAATAGAATAAGATCAAATAAAGAATATATACAATTACTTTCTTACATATATGCACACAGAAAGTACGCTTCAAGTCTGATCTGTGCACAGTTTGTAATGTCTTCAGTGGAGATGCTTTTTATTGCTCCTCCTCCTGTAAAAGTCGTGGTGCTTGAGTTAGCGTTTGGAGTAGCATCGGTGACAGTGTGCGTCCGGCTGAGTCAAAATAAACGACAGTGTGTGTGCGTGCATTCATGGTGATGAAAGAACAAGTCACCCAATGCAACTGTGCAATCCCACATGTATTACATTCAGTTATGAAGATGACTATTGAGCAAAGCTTATTTGATTCCAAACTGGAAGCAGACAGATTGTGAGACTCCAGAAACAGACCCCAAACTACAAACTACTGAAATATTTGAAGAATATTATCGGCCTTCTGCTCACCTTTGGTACATGACTATCATATCTCGCATTATAAAATAGACATAAAACAACAAATTATACCAGATTGGTACAGCAGCCAAAAGAATAGCCTGATCACCTGCTGTATACCCAAAAATGAAATTTATGTAAGTTAATTGCATGTAATGGAAATGTAGTGGTTACAATGATGTTTATGGTTTATTTATTTATCCATTGAAAAGTTCTTTGTATAATTCATATTGGTGTTTTAAACAGCCGGCATACACCACCACCAAATGTAAAGCAGCTTTACTTAAACTGCACACTTGTTGCACCTGATGCAGCACATGTTTCACATGAATGTGAACCTTGACAGCATGAGCCAGTGTGTTAATCTCTGTGTTCTCCATACTAACTGATGTCTGTCTCCTAGAATCAAACGCACAAATAAATGGGACAAACAGCTCAGAGAATTCCTCCTCCACTCAGACCAGCATCACCAGAAGCTGTCCGTGCCCGAGTGATGTTGTAAGACAGACCACCTCCAGCCCAGATAGCTCCACACCTGTCCTGGGCCTCCTCACCATCAACTGGATAAAGACATGTGAAGGAAATGTTGAGATACTATATCATCCCTCCAACTCCTCCTCACCTGTGTGTTATAGCAGTGAGGCAAACATCCGCAATCTTTTGAGAAATGTGTGTGACAAGCGGAACGGTTGTAAAAACAAACTGCACTTAAAGGAAAGTGAAGACGTGCCAAATGGCTATGACATCACAGGAAGAAGAGCGGAGCAACCGATCAACTGTAAAATACTGAAGGCCCAATGCACAGGTTGGTCTGGGTGTGTGTCTGAGTGAGCTGATGTCATGTCCTCTGCTGATGTCTCGATAAAACGTGAACATGAAGTGTGTGGAACCACTCCCTGATTACTACTACTATTACACTTTTTTAAATATCTGAATTTGATGAATATACATATTTATTCAGGTTCCAAGAGCTTTTATTGTCACATGTACAACAATTACAGGAAGCAGTCGTTGGCAATGAAATTCTTAAATCAGGCTCCCTCCAACAATGCTAAAATATAAAGACAAATCACACAAGTACAACTTAAGACTCAGGAGTTAACTAAGCTGTGTCCAGCGGCTGATCTGATGAGTGGTTATTTGTAAGAGATTGCCCTGATTAAAATACAGAAATCATCCTTTTGAACTGTTCACTGCACAAAACATGTCCTCTTAGTCCTTACTGACCCAGCTACTCCAGCAATCGATGACATCTCATAGGAATTAAAAGCTAACACATCTCTTTCTCTCTAAAAGGATATTTAAAGGAGAGATTATGTCTAGACTATAACACGAGAGTGGCAGCACCTAAACACTCATCTCACATTTCATGGAGTCTGCATCTGTGAGGCTATAAAACTGGCTACTCAACGCTGAACCTTCATCATGTTTAGGTGAACTTGTGAAACCAAAGAAACCAGATGTGGCAGATGTACTGGGGCAGCTGAGGGCCTACAAAGTGGTGACAGCTTTGCTCTGCTGTGTGCTTGTGGTCCTGTTCCTGATCCGCTTCACCAGGCCCACTGTCAAAGCCCTGCAGAAGAGACGTGAGTACACACACACACACACACACACACACACACACACACACACATCTGCATGCAATCAGCACTTCAGTGACCTGAAAACTCTTTTCAGATTAAGACTTGTCAGATTAAAGATTATGTCCAAGAAAGACTATTGTCTTAAATCCAAAGGGTTCACTCAGACTAACACAACACAACAAAACATATTAGAATAGAACAGAGCTCGATGAAAATCTTTGTCTCTGTAACTATATTTATGTCTAAATAAGAAACAATCACTAAGACTTTCACTTTCACTGCACGTCAGTCTCCATCTCTCCCTTTCCATTTTAACTGGCTAATTTCTGATGAAGGTACACAAACAGTACTTAAAAGGTGAATATCGCAATCATATTCACAGCAAGTCACTGCAGTACAAAATACACAAGGCCTCACAAAAACAGAGCCCCCTAGAGTTCATTTCTAGTAATTACAACATTCAGACAGAAAATCAGGCTGGCAGTGTTTTGACTTATCGCTGCAGTATTTAAATGCATGTTCACTGGTTTAGTTTGCTATGTTGCTGTTGGTTTTCAGTATCAGACAGGAGGCAGAATCGCTGGATCGGACCTACACAGAGTCACAGTGGTGAGTCACAAACACACACACACACAACACACACACACACACATACACACACACACACACACACACACACCAACATACATACATACAGTGTGTATCACAGCCTTATATCTCTTCTCATCATTCTTTTTTTAATGTAGCTCAGTCACAGAGCTACATTAAAAACACAACACTGCTGGACTGGGTGACGTATTCCTCCATTCCTACACCAGAGCACTAACTGTGGATTTATCCGCTGATGAAAACAGTCCCCAGCAAATGCATTGTTTTCTCCTGGTTGTGTAATAACAAGTATAGTGAGAAGCTGTTTTAGAAAATGAATGAGCTTTAGTTGTAAAAACAAAACTATGTACTTCAAAAGATTGACATCTGCTGTAGGAACTGGCTGGAGCTGAATGGGCTTGGAGCTTAGAGCACCAGACAGGAAGTTAGAGAGTGTTAACATGTTGTTGGACTGACCCTGTATAAGAGAAGTGTTGACAATAAGAACAGTACAGATTAACAATTATATCTGTATCTCAGTGTCTTACCACCGAGGGAAGACTGCAGTTAAAACCAGTGAAGGAGAGAAGAGACTGTCCTATCCTGGTAATGCACACACTCACATTTAGACAGTCAAACCAACCAGTCAGTCATATGTTAGCTGAGTGCTCCTTCAGCTGCGCAGGTGTAAATCTGGCTGCTCTCTCCTCTCTGTGTGTCGTCACATCAGCTCTGGAGCGACTGACAGTCAGTGACAGCAGGGAGCCTTCGTCCAACAGGAACAGTGATTACAACCTCTGACATGCCTCTTCTTCCTCCATCACCATCATCATCATCATCATCCTCTATATGTGGGCTGATCATATGTTTCTATATGTGACTATCGCTGTTTGTAGTTACAAGTTAGATCAACCTGACTGAAGTTATATTAAGATGTAATGTTTGAATGGAATTTGACATTATTTTGGGAAACACCCTCATTAGCCATCACTGTACACTGTGCTCATACATTCATGCGTACATACGTTTTAGCCATGAGCATTGGAGATACTTAAACTGCTAGACACTGTGACCGCACAGAGCATCTTCGTCCTGAATGGGGTGATCAGGTTGGAGCTGGGTGACTCCTGGATATATATATACTAAAAATTTGTCCAGATCTGCTCAGCTAAACACATTCAAGACCTGTCCTTGTCCTGGACCAACAGCAGTAAAACTGAGAAACTCACAAAGTAATTCTTTAATGAGAGTAGTTTCCAAATGTTGGAATGTTCCTTTTATAAAATACTTGATTTGATAACATCTGGTTGACTGATATTGTAACATAAAGAGTTTGGTTTCTTGTAATTTTTCTTTTTCTTTTTCTTTTCTTTTTTTTTTTTTTTTTTTACCTTTTATTTTCAGTAAAATGATCACAGTCGTGTCTGACCTGAAGAAGGTGAATGGAAAATATTGTAGATTTTTGGAGAAAACAAAGTCAGAGAGGAGGAGGAGGAGGAGGAGAGTGAGAGAGAGACGAAGGTGGTTACTAAGTGCAGAGATGTGGTTTCCTCTGCCGTTGACACCAACTTCCTGTTTGTGTTATTTCTGTCGTAACCTGTATATCTTTCCCCCTCTCCATGAGTCTCTCTTTCTCTTCCTTGTTGTTTTCTAATGTTTCTTTCAGTCCCACCTCATTCGTTTCATTAATCTCTCATCTTCTCTTTTGTCTGCCTCTGTACTTTTCTTCCTCCCACCTTCTTTTTCCGGCTCGTGCATGAAGTGGGGTTTGAGGTTAATTGTTCATTCGTCTGCTCATCATTACACAACACAGTGAGCATGGTGGGACCTGTCTGTTGCCCAGACTGTTGCCTTTGTCTGTACATCAGCTGTCTGTCAGTGCTGGTGCTCACTCACTGTTCAGCCGGTCTCTGAGGTACTTAAAAGCTCTTCAGTGGTGAGGCACCCGGTGTGGGTGAGACACAGAGATGTTGAAGGCTCTGGACATTGTTGTGCTGTCTTGGCTGACCTGTCTCTTCAGTTTCACAATGCGGTCACGGTCAGTACCTCTGGAATGGCAGACCAGGTGGTGATTCACATTTTAAAAAGGGGGACCAGACTCCAATTATCAGGGGATCACTTGCTCTGCCTCTCTGAGAAATCATATGCCAGGGTCCTGGGCTAGAGACTGACCAATGTCAAGTGACCACCTGTAATGTGAAAGGTGCTGCTGGTGGTAACGAAGCCACAGACAATCATCAGCTGACTCTGCAGGTTTACTCAGCTATATGAAGCTTTAAACTGCCTTTCGTCAGCAGGCAGCTGTCTCCAGAGAAAGAGCTCTGATGAAGCCACATGAGGTATATTGTTGTATTTTGTAACCTGGTTGTTTTTTTCTAACCTAACATACACTGGCAATGTAATTGATTTGCCTTCAAAGCATCAAATAGATTTAATGTTATCAGATCATTAATAATGAATATGTCTACATCTTCATACTTCCTACTGTATTTTTCAAATATCTCTGTCTCTTTTTATTTTGAAGTAAACTAAGTTTTATGAACTACCTGAACATCAAATTCTGTGTGTTTTCTTTTTGGCCTGTTTAATTTTATTTATTTATTTCCTCTACTGAACTAAGTTTGGACAGAGTGCAAACCATCTGAACTCCACCACAACCACCACCCCTAAAGCAGCAGTCTGTTTGAACTAGGAAAATTAAATGAAATTAAACATTGTTTTAAAGACGTTCTTGCAAGAAAGTGATATAGAGCAAAACAACCAATCAGAACAGAGTATCTGATGGAGCTTCAGTCTCTGCTCCTGTACAGGCTCTGCTCCACAGTGAATGAGCAAACTCAGAGCAGAAGCAGTGGTGGTTAAACAAAAACTGAACAACCAAGCAATGAGAAAACAACAGTTTACATGAAAGAGCAGAAAAGAGCAATGAAGAAAAGTGAGGTAAGAAGAGAATTAGACCAAGTTATACTATAGGTGTAGACACACACACACACACACACACACACACACACAGGGAATATGTTGTAACTGTCCTCTGTGTGTGTGTTTGTATCCTTCAGTGAACAGTCACATTTCTGTGAGTGCACGTGTTTTTCTTTGTGTGTGTGTGTGTGTGTGTGTGTGTGTGTATGTGCAAGTGTGAGAGAGTCTGTGTCCATCTGTGTATGAGTGGGTGTATTGTGCCTCATCCTCTTCTGGTCAGGTCACGTATGAGATGATAATCTGGCCTCATTGCAAATTTCCTATCCAGAGAAACAATGACAGATGACTGCAGATTACTGTTGCAGATTATCCAGCGGGGATTGACGCGGTGGGGTCGAAATGGAGGGAGAGGAGAAGACAAAGAGAAATATGGAAGAGTGTGTGCTACAAACAGACATGTCAGAAACAGAAGAGTTACTGACTACAGATAAAGAAGAAGGAGCAGTCTGTGCAGGATAAACAGATGTTGGAGAAGAAATATTTAAACAAGCATTTGTTCCATTTCCTCTTCTTCTTCATCACACCAAAAAATAACAGGGATTCAATAATGCTCGTAGAGAATGCTTCTGCTGATGTCACGGATGTTTGAATGATGAATATTTTCGCATGTATCACATCCTCACATCATCAAAGGGGAATTCGATTGACAGGTGATCTCCAGGCAGCGCTGTTCAGTCACACCACAGGATCATCAAAGATACAAAAATATCAAAAATAAAATTCATGATAAGCGACGGTATGAGCCATCTGGCCCGGTGAAACCCACATTCACGGCCAGGATCACATGACAGTCCACTGAAGGACGGCACTGTAGCCTCCGCTTTGACAGACCAGCCTTCTAGTTACAGATAAAAATATAAAGGGAGGTTTTAGAGGGGATTACCAGTTAACCGTCAGTCTTTTAATGCAGCAGAGGGTCACTGAGCAAATTAACGATAACCAAGATTGGGCCTACATGAACATTAAACTCAATTAGCTTAGATTTTGTGGGGAAAATACAACTACATAGAATCTACGTAGATAAGGAAGCACTTCTATCATTTTTAGATAAATGTGTATATAATGAACCTGCTCCGTGACAGTAAATAACAACAGGAGATACCACAGGATATAGTTAGCGGTAATGCATGTACAGCATGCAGATAAGTTAGAGAAGTTAATTATGTTTCATGTCATAAAATGACAGACACTTGGAGATGGAGACTTATTGATGAAACTTCAACACTTTTTCAGCAGGAGATGTACCACTCCTACATACTGCATGTCAGGGGGTGAGCCCATGCCCTATAAATAGGACCCAGCCTCCTCCTTTATATCAGAAAGGAGGAGGCTGGAGTCTGATTGCCTGTTTCCCACAAGTGAATAAATACACCTGGACAGCAGAGCTGGTTTTTGCATTCATTTTTGTGCCTTGCTACTCTGCCAACTTTACACAGCGTCTCTCGTGTAAGGTCAGCCTTAAATATTACTTAAATATCAGAAAGATAGTTCAGTGCGCTCATTGTCTTCAAGTATTCCCAAAACATCTCTCCTCTCACAGAATCTCTATGCCTGATCACAACAGGTGAGGACTTCTCTGATGAATCAGCAGAGATAAAGGTAAAAAATATTCTAGTCCCAAACATGTGAGAGACCTTCCTACTTTCAGACATGTACACAAAAATCCATTAATTTCTTTTTCTAGTGGCAAAAAACAGCAGCAGATAGGCATGCTGCCTGAGATGTTTGGAAGTGATGTGGCACACTACAACACAGTGGGACTGATTGAGGGGGCTGTCTTCAGCCAAACCAATCAGCCGTCCCATCAGCCTGCTATGTAAGTGTCCTGACTTCACCTGTTGTTTCCTGTCTGACAGGAAGTTGGAGGGCAGCTGAGGCAGGTGAGATAAAGCAATACAATGTCAAGATAAAATGAACAAATGCTTAGAGATGTTTCGCCAATGTCTGTCTTAATGAATGTCAATGGGAATTAAAGGAATACTACTATTTATTAAAACTTGGGTTGTGTGGCTCTGATCTCTCCCTCATCTAACTTCTTCTCCGTCTTCCTCCCCAAGCCAGTCACATTCTGTTGGCTTCATTTGCCCTATTACCATTTCTATGGATGTACCTTTTAATGTCATGCTTGGTTGTGATAACATTGCTCTCAACCACAGTAAAAACTGAGATCTGGTAACACAGTGGCATTGCTAAAAAAAGGTATAACAAGGCAACAAACAGATTTTATACAGAAAACTTCCAGGTTATCTAAACTTGGAAGAAAAAAACAAAACCAAAGAGTAAAGCAGATTTTACCCATTTCTATCAACATTTATTTAGCAGTCTAATCTGCTCAGCTCAGTATGTCCAGGAATGATATCCACACTGGACCAAACTGGTGCTTCTTCCCCTGCTGGACCAATATGTAGCGGTGTTGCCTCTTTCCCAGATTTGGTCCTTTGGCTAATTGACAGTATGTCAGTTTGTCTTTGGCAAGAAAGTAACACCTAAAAAATCCTGTTTATTGTTGCAGTTGTTCAACTAGAACAAAACTCGTCACCATGGCCACTGATAATGTTAGAAGAACTACAATCTTGTAAAACTGAGATTTTGTGCAATGTCTTGCAATAAAATTTACAGCAATCGGCTATTCAGCATCCTAATTTTCCCCACAGGACTAATTAGCTTTTGTGTAATCTAAGGTAATGTGATGCAAATATGGACCACTGCTGGATAAATGAAGATTGTAATAAAAGTATGCAGTGTAAGTAGTTGGAGGTTTGGTTAGTGAAATTTTGCTGCTGTTTTTTATTTTTTCCTCTCTCCTCTGTTAAGCTCCTCTCTCAGTGTCGGATCCATTGTCCTCTAAGCCTCTTCTGCTGCTCTATTACCACTCTCACCACACACACACACACACACACACACACAGCTGTCACAGAGAGAGGATGGAGTGGGAGGGATATACTGTGTACATATATATACATATACATAAGGGCAGAAGAGGGTACGGGATTAAATAGAGTGAGGATAGAAGAAGCATTTAAGCAAAATGAGACATAGAAGAAAAGAGAATAATACCAGTTACATGAATATCACATCTCCCACACCCAGATATACTTCACGAGGTCATTATCCTGTGACTACTGTATATCCTCAGGTATAACCTCACTTTAATTACAAATTGTTTGTAGGACTACTGCATATGTGTTGATTAAAGCTGATTGAAGCTGGGCTGGAGCATCAGCTGGCCCTGACG
This sequence comes from Scortum barcoo, assembly GCA_023238725.1. Taxonomy (NCBI): domain Eukaryota; kingdom Metazoa; phylum Chordata; class Actinopteri; order Centrarchiformes; family Terapontidae; genus Scortum; species Scortum barcoo. Next base: position 1,969,067 of record CM041553.1, read on the forward strand.
TGATTGGCAGAGTTATGTAGGCAGATGTCCTGTTGGACTGATTGGGGTCGGTCAGAAGTTCAAGGTCTAGTCCTCTCTCTTGAAGATCCATTTTACTTTTATAAAGTCACCCCCCCAAAACAATCTGAATTTGTGACAGATGTGTTGTAGGAAAGCCCAGTTTGAATTGTTCAACCTTCATCAGGTGAATAAAGGTCGAGCAGACAGAATTTTCTGAACATGGCTAGTTGTAAAAAAAATAACCATGTAATAAAGTTGTGAATGAGCAGATACATGAGTATTTGTCTGACAGTTTGCAGAATGACATTCAGACACAGAACAGAATGCACATATAACTATAAACATACATATAGCACAAAACACATGGAGCTCAGCTCAGATGGTACTGAGGCAACAACACTAACTTTTTTGTACAATATTGTGTATTGACACAATAAAATATTATAAAACATCATTAGAAAGATAGAGACAGTATGTATAATATGTTGTTTAAATTAAATGAGAGAAATGTACATTTTTGTGCAGAAATGTGCAGAAAAGTATTTGCAATGAATGAAACGTATGAGACAGGTGTGCTGACTTTATACAGTTGTTACCTATCTCTCCATTTACAAACAATGGAAATACACTCATCATGCAGTCAGTGCTGTCATCACACACATACCACAGGACATGTGACGAACAGTGAAAAAAAATACTAATGTGAAGCCATCATGCTTGTCTTAGTCCACCTCACAGTGCCAGACATGGGATTAGTCTAGAGCGTTTATGTTGGACTGCTCTGACAGGCACGAGGCTTAAGGCTTAAAATGACACATTATTATCTTACCGCACATCTACTATACAATGAGGCTTACACAGGCAGTTTGTTTCTAATTACAGCATGCACTTCATACACACTCTAAACTTTAGTGTATATGTAGGCTTAGAGTTGGTGTGTGATGGAGTAACCTGCATTCTCCACCATCTAGATACTGTAATGCACACACACACACACACACACACACAAGGGTTTGGGGAAGCATTTCATTTCAAATGAGTGACCTTTTCCTTGGCAAAATTGTTGAAGAGGAGGGGGAGGAGAGACAACAGAGAGGAAAGGATAAAAAGAATAACTGAGAGGGAGGGGTGAGGAAGATTCAAAACCTATAAGAAAAAAAAGAGATGGTAAAGAAGCGGTGGGAGGAGGAGACATAACAGAGAGAGAGGGGGATAGGATTATTTACTGCTTTAAACGAATAAATCAAAGCCTGTATTGTGTGAATCTGGCACAGAGAGGGAGAGAGAAGAGAGAGACAGAGAGAGAGAGAGAGAGAGAGAGAGAGAGGATGTTTAACAGCAGACCAGCAAAGAAGAGCAAGATAACTGTCTAACTGTATTTTTTTGGAATTGGTTTTGTTGTTAATTATTTTTAACCTGCTTAAAAAATCGTCAAGGAAAAGATGTAGTCTGGAGCTGAAATATACAGATACAGGTGGGTAAAAGAGAAATGTGTGTGTGTGTGTGTGTGTTTGTGTATGATGGAATGAGGAGAGGCTGGGTGTGTGTGTTAGAACTTGTTGTATCATGTTGTATCATCTGATGTGTTCACAGTGATAGTTGTCATATGAGAACATAAAAAACACATTTCATATATTCAGCTTTATACTCTGCTGTTGCTCTTTGATCTTTTGCAGAACACACAGTGTCTGAATATAACCTAGTTCTACCCAGCTGAGATGTGAGAGTGTGTGTGTGTGTTCACAGGCAGGTGCTGTGTAGCAGTAATGGGTGGACCTAAGCCTAAACCTTTCCAGGGCCCTGAGCAAATCTTCACACTTTGTTAAAAACACTAATATAGAGTTAAACTGTATATACCATGACACTAATGATAGGTTGCTTGTACCTAAATGGTCAAGAAGACATTCCCAGTTGCTTTTTATTGTTTTGGCCCACATGTCTACCTTGAGGACACCCTGACAGTAGATCTACTCATGACTATAGTGTGGGTGGTCATCATCCATCACTGTATTGGTATCATCAGATTTTTATATAATTAACTCATCTAAGGCCAGCTAGCATATCAAATTAGAAGCTACATTTTAACATTAATGCAGCTTGTTTTGCAGTTGGTTACTGTTTGAATTAAAGGATTTGTTACAGTAATTTTCTAAGAATGTAGGTCCTTTATGTCTAGATTTGCTTGTTCTTCTTTCTATATGCAAGACTCAGGTCTCTCTCGGGAAAGAGATCTTGACTGGTAGTGATATTACCTGATAAAAATAATAAATAAGTAAATGTTGTACAAATCAGAGAATGTCTTTTGGAGGAATGTTAATCCCTCCAATAGAGCACTGAAGATGTTCTGGAGGCTCCTGGTGGCCTGACTCCATGCTAAGACACTTCATGTTGGTTTTTCATTTAATATGTCACCCATCTGTCCTCTTTAGCTTAGCTGTGATGCTGTGGAGGTGTGAAGTTTTACCTGTGTTCTGTCCATCCTCCAGTGTGATCACCTTTGATCCAGAGGCAGCCTTTTTTATGAGTTCATCCAGTCTGCTGGCATCCTTTGCTTTTATTCCCTCACCTATATACAATCAAGCCCGAAATTATTCATACCCCTGGCAAATTTTGACTTAAAGTTACTTTTATTCAACCAGCAAGTTTTTTTTGACCGGAAATGACACAGGACTTCTCCCAAAAGATAATAAGATGATGTACAAGAGGCATTCATTATGGAAAAAAGATTATTTCTCAGCTTTTATTTACATTTGAACAAAAAGTGGCATGTCCAAAAGTTATTCATACCCTTTGCAAGCTGTCACAGTCTGTGGGAAAGTCCAAGGTTCTAACCATTCAGTCCAAGCTGTTCTAAAGCATCCTAATTACCCTGATTCACTGGGAACAGCTGTTTTAATCAACACAGTAGGTGAAAAACAGCAGCTCTCTGCAGTTGGTTTGTGGACAGTCATGGCTAAGATAAAGGAAGCTTACTGAGGACCTGTGGCTGCTCACAAGTTAGGAAAGGACTATAAGGCCATATCTAAATGTTTTCAAGTTCCAGTGGCTACAGTGCAAAGTATTATTAAAAAATACAAGATGTTCCGGACCGTGGAAAATCTCAGAGGACGTGGTTCGGAAGCCTGAAAGTGACACCTGTGCTGGCCAGGAGGATAGTGAGAGAGGTGAAAAAGAATCCAAGGATCACCACCAAGGCCATCCTGGAGAATCTGGGCCCTGCTGGTGGCAACGCCTCAAGGCAGACACTGCTGGGTTCCACGGACGCAGACCAAGGAGGATGCCACTTCTCCAGATAAGGCACATAAAAGCCTGCTTGGCCTTTGCAAATGCTCACCTGGACAAAGAAGATTTCTGCTCTTCTGTTTCATGCTCAAAAAACAAAAATTGAATTGTTTGGCCACAATGATGTATCCTTCATTTGGTGTTTTTTTTGTTTTGTTTGTTTTTTATTTATTTTTTTAAAAAGCCTTCAAACCTAAGAACACCATCCCCACTGTCAAACATGGTGGTGGAGACCTAATGCTTTGGGGGTGTTTTTCAGCCAATGGATCAGGGAACCTAATCACAGTAAATGGCACCATGAAAAAGAGGAATACATCAAGATTCTCAACAACATCAGGCAGTCTGCAGAGAAACTTGGCCTTGGGCACCACTGAACATTTCAGCACAACAACGACACAAAACACACAGCAAAAGTGGTGCAGAAATGGTTAATGGACAAAAACATTAACGTTTTGGAGTGGCCTAGCCAGAGTCCTGACTTGAATCCAACTGAGAATCTATGAAGGGAGCTAAAGATCAGGGTGATGGCAAGGAGATCCTCCAACCTGAAAGAGTTGGAGCTCATCGCAAAAGATGAATTGGCAAAAATACCAGTGAAGACATGCAAAAAGCTGGTCAGCAATTATAGGAACCATTTGATTGCTGTACTTACCAATAAAGGCTTTTCTATTGATTATTGAGAAGGGTATAAATAATTTTGGACATGCCACTTTTTGTTCAAATGTAAATAAAAGCTGAGAAATAATATTTCATAATGATGCCTCTTGTACCTTATCTTATCTTTTGGGAGAAGCCTGTGTCATTTCCTGGTTTTTAAAAACAAACAAAAAAAAAAACTTGTGCTGGTTGAATAAAAGTAACTTTAAGTCATAATTTGCCAGAGGTATGAACAATTTTGGGCTTGTGTGTGTTCATTCAAAACATGTACACATGTACAATTGAAACTAAGCAAAACCAAAATCATTATTCTGTTTTCTTTTTGGGCTTCTTGTCTCCATATTTGTTAAAGTTTAGTTTGATAGTGAATAAATGAACCTTGATTGGAGAGTGTTTTGTCAGCATTCAGTGATGATATTTTCAATGTGATATTCTTTCTAAACAGTAGGTGATACCAATCAGTATGGTTAAGATATAATAACAACCCGAAGCACCTGCTTATCATGAGAGAGTGTGGCCATGGCTCCTTAGTTCTAAGCTGTAAAGTAAACTAAGGTTTAGGAAATACACCAACTTGCACTGAATGTTGCTTCTGAATGAAAACATCTGATGCACGTTTTATGTTGACTTAATTCACACAGACTGGTTGCCACATGATGCTGTATTGCATCAGGTCTGTAGGGATGGCAGATGTCAGCTGGGCCGGTGTGTGGCGGGGCAGAAGAGTTAACATACTGCTGCTCTTTTGGATTTTCACAGTAGGTGAGTCTTTACAGTCTTTGATTTCTGTTTGCAGTACATTAGAGAGTCACTGTAGGGTAGACTTTTAGATTTATGGAAATTTGTCTGAAGTGCTGTTTCCTCTTTGTTGTTTGTGTTTTTGTCTTGCTGTTGTCAGCCATGACTCTGTCACATCATTTTCCAATTTTCACTTTTTAATTTCTCCAGACATGTTTGAAGAAATTTACTCTGCTCTGAATAATAATTAGTGCCTAATGTAATTTCAGTCAAAATCTTAAAAGCACATCTCCCCCTTCTATCTCATTTAAAAATACAGAATCTATGATTGTGTACATATTGTTCACTTCTCAGATTTGACTGCTGGATGCAAGTTATCTCCTCCATTTTCACTGTTTGTGACCTGTAGTCCAGTTTACTGAACCATGACTGGTCCAAACTAGCTGTGATGTCATAAATTCTGCAGGTGTTAAACTAAGAATTACGGTGTGCACAGAGAAACACACTACACATGAAAATGTGTGGATGAAAACACACTACACAGTAATCATTCTGCACAACAACATCCCTGCGAAGGAACAAAAAGCAAAACACATTTATGAGTGGAGGGGGACTTCACTTTCAAAAATTATTAAAATAATCATTACCTCATTGTGGAGCAAGGTTGTTTTCTTGACTCACTATCTAACGCTTTGCCTTGCATCTCTTCTCTCCTCCTTCTTTTTATTCCTTAGTCCCTTCATCCCTCCTGCAGCCTCCTCTGCCTCTCTCCCTGCCTGTCCACATGTCAGTCATTCCTCCCACCTGGCAGTTCCTCCCTCTGTCCCAGGCAGAGCTCGGTCCTCTTTTTTCCAACTCTAGCCCCTTCTCTTTCACTCAGAGCCTGTTCATGGTGTCCCCATCAGGTCCAGCCCCCAGACCAGGCCTCCAGGCCTCATTTGGCCCATACTCAGTCACACAGGTAAGAGGAAAAGGAGAGGGCAGATGGGATGTGGTTGAGTAGGCTGAAGTAGGCTGAATTCTATATCTACTGCTTAGCTAACTAGCTTCATACCTCTCCTTCTCTTTCCACAGCTCATATCAGAGCCTGTCCTCCCTCTGTCTCCCACTCTGTCCGCCTCCCTCCTCTCAGAGTATGTGCAGAGAGAGAGGAAAGAGGACGGCCAAGAGAGGTTCACGGTGAGGGCGCTGTTCCACAAGCGGGGTGACACCAGCACCCAAGGGACCTGCATCACCCTGCATGCTTTTAAGGAGACAGAGGAGCACAAGGTCTCCTGTATCACACAGGTGAGGAGCAGATTCTTAACAGATTCTTCTTAACATCACTCACATATCTTTAATCTGATAGAATAGCTGGTAAAATACTAAGGCGTTACAACACCAAGAATAAGAATAACAAGAATAGGGACACTCAACAAGAAAAAAATAGATTAACAAATAAAAATATAAAATAAAATTTAAGATAAATAATGAACTAGAGTAATAAAATAAATAAAGACCTTAAAATATAAGTTATACAAATAAAATATAAACTATAAATATAATAAATAAACACAACTATAAAGTATTATACAACTAACAGATATATACAATAAATAGAAAAATATGTCAGAAAAATATATAAAATAGAAGTTAAATATATACAATAGAAGTGAAGAAAATGTATATAAATATTAACATGCATACACACAGGTGCATGCATATACATTATAGAAATATATGCCTACTTACTTTGTACACATGCTCCACCAAACATGTGAACTGAATGTGAATATATATGTACATATAGGGTCTGACAGGAAAGCCTGATTTGCTGTTTTCACTAAATTGGACCTGAAAACTGCAAGAAGATGAGCTGATGTAAGACCACAATCAGGCTTGTAGAACTCTAAGAGATCTGTTATGCACTGGCAAGTTTCCAAGTTATGCTTTAAAAGTGACCTGTTTGCTTTTTATATATTGTTAACATCTTGTCTACATCTCTGTTAATATGTATGTATATTCATTACAGCTATTTATGCCTGCATACATGACAGTGTATATATATTTAAAATGGTTTAACAATCCTAGTGTATATATTTATTAGTGCAATGACTGTCAAAGAACCTGTCCATAACCTCTCTATGACAGTTTTACCATCATGGATCGGTGATGGTGGTGTTGGGTGGTGTGTGGGGTTACAGACAGTGTTCACTACAGGTGGCAGCTGCTGATCTGCCTACCCATCTGTTTGTTCTGTTTCCCAGCCCCCTCTAGGGCTGTGCGTGGCAACTCTGACACTTCCCAGAGAGTGGTTCCAGGATCAGCACATCAACCAGTCAAATCCAGATTTGGACAACTGGCACAGCAGCATCCACCCTCGTCGCCGGGTGCAGAAGCGGGAACGGCAGCGAGGTGGACATCATCATGGCAACTTTAACAACCGGCAGCATGGGACCTCACCTTCGCTGAGGTGAGATCTTAAATTGTAACACTTATTTTTTCATTAGTTCACTCATTCATGTAAGTCAGCCAACTCACTTGGAGAGGATTAGTGTGTCCACAGAGCTGAGTGACAATTGAGTGTGGGATGGGCTAATAATAATAATAATGATAATAGTCGTTATTATAATAATAATTGTTGTTGTTATAGAGAAAGTGATTATAGCACTGATTGGAAATGTTGTTTGTTTGTTTTCTTTGAGTCTTTGGTGATGAACATGCTTTCATCAAATGCCTGTGTGACAGATCAATTAATTATCAATGAACACCTTCATTCAGATACCACCCAGGTTTTGATGGGGACACTCGTGGGGATGTTCCACAGGCCTTCAGATACCAACGGGGCCGCATGAGAAACCAAATACAGCTTTACTACTCCTCCTTCGACACAGTGGCTGACATAGAGCTGACAAAAGCAGGGTATGTTACAGAGAATGTGGAGGATGGAGGAGACTTTTTGAATTCTTTAGTCTTTTTCATTGCTGTTCAAGAATTGATTTCCATTCAGTCGGTCATTCTCCAACATCTGCTGATCTCCTTGTACCCATTGATCATCCATCCAGATGTGTGGAGGACCGAGCGGCTCAGTCTCAGAGGCAGCTCTTCCATATCAAAGAAGTGACACTGAAGGAGGAGAAGGACAGAGAGCAGAGCAGGACTAAAGAGGAAGAAAGCTGTTTGAACGGGCAGGAAGAGGAAGAGCTTAGCTTGGACTCCCACGTTGTGATTCGTTACCACAGAGGTCTGGTCCTCATAGGGAAGCCAATCAGGGTGTCTGTGAATCTGAGAGCCAACTTCAGTGCTGACTTTGTTGTCATAAGGTAAACATGAAATGATACTGACACACCCCTATTGTCACATTCTTTAAATGCTGTCTTGTATCACACTCTGTTTAACTTCCAACAAACTTTTTTTACACTGAAATTCTGTGTGTGTGTCTATGTGTGTCTGTCTTCAGGCTGAAGGTGAAGAAGGGCTTAGTGTCAATGGTGGCCCAAAGAACTCTGACCTCTGACCTGTGGGCAGTGACCCTGGAGAGAACCCAGGGCTCCAAACATGATGTAGTGTCTATCCTCTGCCACAAACACAGCACACTCAAGCACACACACAAGTATGTTGAGTCTTTGATTCCACCTGTGTGGAGGTGGGGAAGTAGGCGGGGTTTGAACTCCACTCATCTCACTTTTTTATTCTTAACAGAGCTGTCACAACTGAGTGCAGCATCATGAATGTTGTTACTGTGTCCGCATACTAAATCTGTCCACTGAACTGAGGCATTAATGTTTGTCACTAGCAGAATTGCTTTGCACCCCAACTTGTGCACTGCGCAGTTGTCTCGTTATATCGATTAATGCATGTACAGTAGCAGTAGTAATACTCATGGAATAACATATGTTCACTGCTGTTGTCACAGTTCAAATGATTACTGTTCACTGCACCAGACTGAGACTTAGTTTTCAGAGATTTCAAATGAGTTTCAAATATGTGTGTGGTGGCTTTTCTTCTGCATGACAGTGGCTTGCACAGTCGCCTCACAGCAAGAGGGGGCTTCACTCTATAACACTGTTCTTCATTTTTGTTGTCATTTGGGTGCATGATGGAAATGATTCCTTTATGTGTTGGACAGTAAATCATTAATGCTTAAAGTTGACTGAAGGTGAGTAGCAATCGTTTGATGTGAAGTTCCTAAACTGGCTGAACTGGAGAACAGTTTACCAACAGGACATACAAAGCTAAAATCTAAATAAGAATTGATTCTGGTGCAAGTAAACTGAAAGTACAGTGCTAATTTTTTCTTACTTAATCACTACGTAACCAAGGTGACAGTGGGAAGATGCACCTTCCCTCTGCAGTAACTCTCACTGTACTGACTGTAGTTTAAGGACTAACTTAATGAGAGCTCCATCTGTGATCTCTGTCGCCCTGCAGTTCCACTCTGCTCCTGCAGGTGGTGTGTCTGTCAGTCGACGGCCTAAGGCAGAGCTTCGGTGTTGCCATGACGGTGTCTGCTAAATGGTGGGTGGAGTACTCAGGACACAGTAACCCCACATCGCCACACGAGGCAGCGATGAGCGTCTTCTCATTCGCCGATCGACACATCTTTGGCATCGCTCCCATCACAGAGGTACTTCATTCATTCTCTCATTCAATGCCAACCCAAAGATCATGTACTTTTTTAGGTTTTCAAATCTTTGAATGTCCATCAAGTCTGTGTTTTATCTGATCCTCTGTTGTCAGAGTAACACGATCATCAACACGGCGATACTGACCAACCAGCCGGTGTCACTTCCTGTCATTGTGCTGGCCATAAGTCATGATGGGAAGGTGACGGATGTCACCTCTGCAGTCACGTGTCACTCTATCAACGAGAGCACTGTCAAGGTGCAACACAGTTTGAAATTTGACATCAAATAAATGTAACTGGTTGGTTACATTTATTTGGTTAACTCTGCAGTAATGATTTTTGAAGTTGATATGGGGTGTTGGACTCCACATGCAGCAAACACAGAGCAACATTAGCATTCTTGTGCTTCACTATGTTCACCAGCTAGTTTCTAATCTGTCTGTAATGTGGCTTTATCATAGCTCTCTTTGCAGCCTGCAGCCTACAGCTTCCTGCTGCTGCAAACAAAGCTGATGAGAGCCATGAGACTGAACCAAAACTTTATCATGATTGAAAAAGAAACAGTGAGCTGAAAGAGGCTATAAACAATACCTTACATATGACAGACATCATGACATTGTTGCTATGAAAATATCTGCAACAATTACTGCAGCTTTTAAAAAATTAGTATATTTAAACATTCAATTAGAACACAACTCAATTAAACCCATGATGTTTTGATTGACCTGATATACATACTCTACATATGTCCTTTAATCAACAGTGTAATTGGAGTCTTCATCACTGTCTGTCTCATCCTAACCACAGGTGTCCAGCGATTGCTCCACCCTCTTTGTGGATGGCAGTGAATCAGGCTTGGGTAACACCTGTGCGATGGTGACGTTTGTCCTGGGCACACTCAGCGGCTCTGTGTGTCTGGAGGTGTGGGCTCCTTCAGTTCCCTTGCGAGTGACCTTGGCAGACCCCGTTCTTAACGCCATTGATGGCTGGAACCACTTTACAGAGAAAGGGTAGGAGACGCCCCAAAGTGTTTTCACTGTGGTTTATTTAGCTGTTTTATGTCTGTGTGTTTCTCTACATATAGGTCCACTGGAGACTCAGAGAAATACCTCTTTAGTGTGTTTCCTTTAAGTGTTCCCAAACAGGCTAAGGGAGGCCATTTATCTTTTCTTTAATGGAAAGGCTATGGAACCCTTCCAAAGTACTGTTTAGCTATATATAAAATAAGAAAATATGCAAAAGAATAATCACTTGTAACTTTTAAGTAATGAGTGACTAATGAAAGACAATAACACGTGGATATTAAGGAACAACCACAATGAGAAGCCTTAGATTAGAGTGTTAGCTGAAGCTGGAACAGTGTGAGGGATTTGTGATGTAGATCCAGCGTCTTTTGAAAGAGACAGGAGCTCTCCAGAAAACTTAATTTGAAAAAAAAGGCGGAGCTCTGAAATATCGTAATTTTTGGTGCCACTGTTTTATTCTCTATATAAAATTATATTTTTGTGTATATTTACATTCCTGAAATAAAAAATATGTTAACCACAAAGCATAACAATTTCCACTATTGTTTATGCATGTTCATAATTTTCATGACATGCAACTTCTGTCTGGTTTTACAAAGTAATTCAAAGCATTGCCTGTTCACTGTGCACTGGGTCTTCATTGATTCTTGATGGAGATTCTTTAAAAAAAATGATAATGTATTTTTACAAGTCTTTAGTTGGATTCATGCTCATGCATGTGTACTCAACTTCAGTAGGAAGCCTCCTGTTTTCTGATCTGCTCCTGATTGCCCTGTTAACTTTTACTGCGTTATGCTTTTAATACAAACATCACTTCCTGTATCTATTTCAAATTACAATAAACAAAAATGACAGTAAACAATAAAAGTTATGTTTACATTTAGCATTACTCACCAAAACTGCAAAAGCGTGTATCATTGAGGGCTAACAAACAAGTCAAACAAGACTTGTTCATAAAATGTTTGCAAAGTTGATTTTTTTACTGTTTTAAATCCAGTATTGTTTACATCCATATTCATTTGCTCGCAGTCTTCTTCTCCCCTGTCTTTGTTAATATATTGCTGCATATGTTGGTGTATTACTGCCACCTGTAGAATTGTAGAATAGTGTGTAACCATTGTCAGGAATGTGTATGGTGTCACCTACGTGTGCATACAAGCACCCTTGTGCAGATAAACAAAACAAGGACTCACTAATAAAAAAAAAAAAAAACCTGCTCCAGAGAGATACTACAGTTAAGAAATGCCACAGGAAACCTTTAGGTACTGTTGAGACTGAGAGTTTTGACTACACTCAGAGATCCAAGGTTATAATATATAACTTTTCATATATTCTCAGGTGGATTGGTAACACAAGCATGATTACATGCATCTATGTATTATCTCATACATGCAGAAATAAAGGCCTTTAGCTCCTCCTGTGTGTCCTGTCTCCTCAGGTGTGTGCCGGTATATCAGCGCTCCTCAATCCAGGTCCTGACTCAGTTCGGAGCACAGAACTCCCACAGCACAACAACGTACCTCCTGGGCTCATCTGATTGGTTCGTGGATGTTACAGAGCTGGTCCATAACTGGCTGAGAGTTGAAGACCCCAAAGTGGCTTCTCTTGGTGCACAGACCAATCTGATTGGTTTACAACCAGGAAAGACATCACTCTATGTAGGTGATGGTTGTACATGAAATCAGTTTGACATCTTTACATCCTGAGCGTCATCATCATCATCATCATCATCTCTCTCTCTCTCTCTCTCTCTCTCTCTCTCTCTTTCTCTCAGATCATCTCTGAACAGTGGGATGGTGTGCTAGGCAAGTGTGACGTCACTGTGACCTCTGACACCGTTACTCCTGGTGACTTGTCTGTGCAGGTGGTCAGTGGACTCGGCATGTCAGTCATGGCAAGCCCCGCCCACCCATCCATCGTCACAACAACAGTGACAGCCTACAACATCCTGTACAACCATCACCAGGTGAGAGGAATATCAGTTTATGATGAGTGAAGACAATTTATTCATATAGTGCAAACAAAGCAGGTATAAAAATAATACTATTGGGATGTGTCCAGCACAAAGCAAAAGACTGTTCATATGACCTTCACTATAATGGTTCACAAGTGGACGGGAGCTTCATCGTGTGGCTGGAAACAAGGCTGAGCATAAAGCTATAACTGATAACCTGTATAAAAATAGCTTTCAGTCATATTCACTAAAACCGTCACCATTTCCTGATAGTCAGATACATGAAGACAGATAATCTGTGATAATAATCAGACTCCTCTGGCTCCACCTGCTGCCTCTGAGGTCATTTGGGACGTAGAAGTGCTCTGATTTTCAATTTCAGTTTCAGTCTGTAAGGTTAAGAGGTTTTCCTAATAAGTAGGACACTCTCCTAAACTTACTGACAGGAGCATTAACAGCAAAACGTGAGCAGAGCAAGAAACATTTTTAATGAAGGCCTGGTTCTCTCTCAGTTTGTAAATTACGGCCAATATGTGAGAATTTATAGTTGATTGATTGTTGGAGGTAACTGTCTATTTCTGTGTTTATTTATATAAAGTAAAATAATTTGTGAGCTCTAATATTCTTTCTGTCCATAACCTGTTGTGTCTCTTCAGGAGGCATCCATCAGCGTCTGGGTCCAGTTCAGTGACGACACCGCCTCCCTCCTCTCCTCCTACAGTGACCTTCCCTTTTACCTGCGTCTCTCCTCGTTGGCTGAGACTGTGGTTGTAGTGACGCCTGGCCCCAGACAGCGCCTCTTAGCCCGCGGTGACGGAGGTGGGCCTTTACTGCGTGCAGAACTCCTGGTCTCAACCTGCACCGACCAGCCAGTCACCTCCAACTCTATCAGTGAAGGTGACAGGGATTGGACGGACACAGGAGGAGGTGGGACGAGGAGGCTGGCGAGAGGGTCTGGTTGGATAAGAGTCAACTTAGACCTGGGCTTCTTGCAACCAGTAGGGGATAAGGATGAGGAGGATGAGGAGTTTGAATTTGACATTTCAGACACGCTGGTTGATTTGGAGAGCGACATATATGCATCCAACTTTGATGAGGATGAAAGTGGTAATGTAAGCAGCGACTACTATGACAAAATCAGGAGGAAGATGATTCACAGAAACTGGAACAAGGTGGGGAATGGAGGGATGGTCAGTCGGAACAATTTGGAAAGAGCCGTGCTGATGCCGAGCCAGGAGGAGGGCGCTGTGTACTTCTCGCCAAGCCAGGAGAAAGAAGGAGAGAAGAAGGAGGAGGAGGGACAGGGAGCTCCAGAGCTGAAGGTCGGTGTGGGCGCCGTCCTCTCTCTGCTCTGTCTCTCTGCTGTCCTCTTCTTGGCAAACTGTCTGCCCTGCGCCCTGCGAGACAGGAGGAGGACAGCGATAGGGGAGCAGAGGGAGGGGGAACTAGAGGGAGGTACAAAGGAGGAAGAGGAGAGGAAGAAGACAAAGGTAGAGGACATGGAGACAGAGGAAAGGAGGAAACCAGAGGGTGAAGACAAGACAAAACAGCTGCAGGAAGAGAACAGTAAAGAGGAGGTTAAAGAAGTAGAGATCATTTGTTGATATACGTGCAGACCAAGGTGTATTTCAGCTCTGATCTGTATTTTAACAGAACAATAATGAGGAACAATGAAGCAAGTCATTACTGTAACAGCATGCTATCTCCCTTTTTAGTCAAATATCACACTATCAGAGGCACCACAGCATTGTTGTCATAGATGCTTTACAGTTTGAGATGACTTTGCTCTGTATTATTACACTGTTAACCACAGTGGAACCATGAACTCACTTTTTTCAGGGTCTTGGGTAATTTTTAATCACATAGCACGCGTCACTTGATGCGACACTATGTGATTTGGTCGATATGTGTTGCACTTAAATTAGTAAATTTCATTTCATATCATCAAAACTCAGTGGTTTGGAAGCAGGAGAAAATGTGTAGGATCACAAAAGTCACCCATCTTTATCCTCTCCTTCCAGGCTTTATCCATCCATCTATCCTTTGAGTAAAGATCCTCAAGTGAGATTTGTTGCTCAACTGATAAAACTGTTTTCTTTTCAGATTATGCTATGTCATATCATCAGTGGTCCACTTCTGGTTTCATGTCAGTGTGTTTAAAATAAAGTGTGCTGTATGAAGCTTTGTACTTTCTAAAGGACACTTGTGTGAATACCATGTAGAGATTGTGGCTGTGTTGGATATGACTGTAAATAATGCCTCAATAAGACTCCAGACATGGATGTGTCAAGGATTCCTGTCAATAAATAAACATCATACATATCTGATATTTCAATAATAAACAAACACACATCTCCACCTAAATTGTGGTTTTACCTGCACGTGCTGTAAGTGTGATTTTTGACAATAGCAATGCTGCCCTCTGCAGGTGTGACAGTGAAACTGACAGACTGTAACATGGAGCAGACAGCACACACACACACACACACACACACACACTACAGTCTTCTCTCTCTGAGGATAACTCTATTTCCTCCAGACACACACGTAGGAGCTCCGACTCTGCAGTATGAACATATGAGATCCATTTTGTTTTCCAGGTTCAGTTTTATTAATCTCAAATTCTTTGTGTCCTTTTAAAACAGTTTTTTGTTATTATTATTATTTAATCCCATTCTGTCAACCTATTAGTCAGTCTGTGAATTCACTGAATATTTGTTCTTCAAAAAATCCCTCAGATTATGTGAAAGTCTCAGATGATAGATGATTTTATGTCTGTCTGCCTCACCAGGCTCGGACAGAGGCTCATCTGTGGTTTAACAACGTGTTGCTTGTGGCTCTGTGAATATCATCCAACTTTCACAGAGAGCAGAGGACTGACACAATGTGTTTCTGCTTATTTAGGCGCTGTTGAAAAATAACTTTATAAAGATGAATTCACGTTCTGATGACGTCAACAAATGTCCGTATTTTACGGCTGACAAATACAGAAACACGAAATGTATATCCAATCAGTAACCCGGATATATGATTTCATATTTAAAGAGATTATGTGAGTACATACGCTACACAGCAGAGTGGCGCAGCGGAAGCGTGCTGGGCCCATAAACCAGAGGTCGATGGATCGAAACCATCCTCTGCTAGCTTTTTCTCTTTCACTGTTTTTTCCTCTGCAAGCTGTTTTTTCCTCTGCAAGCTTTTTCTCTTTCTTTTTTCCCCTTCCCCCTTCATGTAGTTAAGCCTCAGTTGTAAAGACAGTGCTGTGATACTTGCTGTAAACACTTTTTCACACGGACCAGTCAGACTCGGCTGTACGTCACTGTTTTAGTTTACTGTTTAAGTGGGTGTTTCAGGACAACAAACACTAAAACACACATAGAGACACTGACAGATCACACAAACTCTACTTAAGGGCATTTAACTTAACTTGCATGTGTTAGGATTTTGTCTGGGAGAACATGCAAACTCCACACAGAAGGGTCCCAGCCGGCCGGTGGGTTCGAACTCGCGACCTTCTTGCTGTGAGACTGAACTGCACCACCGCACCAGCAGTGTGGAGATAATGACTGCATCTCTCCCAGATGAACCGATCACCTTTTTGTACGTTTTGAGAGCATCTCCATGGCTGAGGATGTACAAAGGGCTCATTTTATTTTTATTACTGTATTCTAGTCCTATATATTAAACGTTGCATTATTTTATATCTTTCTCATTTTGCTTGATTTTCTTCATACAGAAGATTTTATACAGAAGATTTTAGGATTTGACTGCTTCTGTGTAATTGCTGTGTACATGTCAATAAAGACCTTGAATCTTGAATTTTTCTTTCATTTTTTTGTCATTTAGGTTATTTTATTGCTGTGTCCATTAATGACAGAAAACCACCTGTAACACTGAAAGCTCATAACTAAATAGAAAATTAATTTATTTCATAGTGGCTTATAAAATTTATTGTACATTTAACAAAAGAAACTTCATGTGTTCACAGTACAGGATCATTTCAACCATTAGTTGACAGTGTAATAACTCTCAGTGCTGTGGAATTGATTGCTGATGTTTGGCCTCTTGTGATTTGACTAGGAAATATATTGAGAACTGCAACAACTAGGTCGGTCTCATTTTTATACAAAAATGATTCTACTGTATCAAAGTCAATAGAGTAATGACAGCACATTATTTAATATTAATATTTAATATTCACAGGATTTTGGCTTTGCACTCGCACCACAGTGGCGACACAACACTTGGATATTTCTGTCCACACATGAGAAGCAGTAAGAGAAAGACCAAATAAGGTCTTAGTTAGTTCATTTAGCAACAAGTTAGTTCATTTAGCAAGTCCAGTATAAATGACATTACTGCCAACAATTTCTAAAAGCATGTTAAAGTCTGCTGGAATTTGTATTGTGTGTTCTTTCAAATCTAGGTAGCTTTTAGTGTCAGTTTCTTTCTGTGAAGCATGAAAATCAACTTACATACACTTGAAAAAACAATGATCACAGTGCTTTGTTGTTGCATGGTATTGCAGTGCTGACTTTCACATCAGTCACTTCAAGATGCATTCAGTGAAAGACTGCCTGGAGCAACACATTCAAATGGTCAGTAGTAACTTTAAGTACACATGATCTATTGAACTAAGGCATGAAAAACACTGGCTTGGTCCTTTAACTGAGAGCCAACAGTCGTATGGTGTTTCATCGCATATCAAAGAAATAAAACACAGTATGAGACGGCAATGAGTAAACTGGAACTGGAAACTGTTCCACGCGTTTGTATTGCTGCTCTACCATTATTTAGAATAGGGGAAACGGCAATGTGCCTCTGTGTGTGTGAATAAAATATTATCAGCATTAACAGTTCTGTCCCGCATAGTCTCCTCTGTGTGATCAGCCCAGTCCTAACCCTCCCCTGGCCTGGGGTCCGCAGCCTGTGGCAGACTGCTGGTGAGTCCTCAGGTTGCAGATCCAAGCAAACCTCTTTCCACACTGGTCACAGCTGAAGGGTTTTTCCCCAGTGTGAACTCTCTGGTGCTTTTTCAGATTTCCAGCCTCTGAGAAGCGTTTCCCGCAGGTGTCACAGCGGAAAGGTTTTTCCCCTGTGTGGACTCTTTCATGGGCCTCCAGGTTAGACAGGCCAGAGAAAGCCTTGCCGCAGGCTCTGCATACGTAGCTCTTTCTACGACGCTCACTGGGCACAATGTTGGTGGCTTGGCTTTGATTGTGGTGAGCCAGAAGGCTGGCTCGATGTGGTGCAGCAGTGGCTGCCAGCGCTGTGGATCCTCTGACAGGTAAAGCTAACTGTGCAGCCACTGTGGAGCTCATAGTCCTGGTGGCTGAGCTGATACCAGAGATACTTGTTTTATCAGCACTGACAGTGTTACTGACAGCAGCTGTGGACAGTGTGGTCTGTGCAGAGGGAATGATGTGTTGTTGCTGAGAGGTCCCGCTGCTGTGACAATGCTGCTGCTGCAGCAGCTGAGCCTGTGCACTTCTTATCATGGATGATGTTCTGCTCCATGGAGTCTGGGAAGATGGAGCCTGCATCCTCACAGGGATGGACACAGACGACACTGCTGACAAAGCTGGAGCAGAAAACACAGCACACATTCATGACATCATTACTGACTGAAACATGACAGGGGAACAGTACAACATATCCATCCATCCATCCATTTTCTACACAGGGTCGCATGGGGGTGCTGGAGCCTATCTCAGCTATCATTGGGCGAGAGGCGGGGTACACCCTGGACTGGACACCAGTCAGTCACAGGGGCTGACATAGTAGCTGAAAAAAACGGACAGATTCACACCTAGGGGCAATTTGGAGTTGCCAATTAGTACAACATATCCATACAACATATATAACACACACACACACACATATATATACACATATATGTGTGTGTGTGTGTATATATATATATATATATATATATATATATATATATATATATATACATACATATATATATATACATACTGTCACTGTATGACTACTATTTTCTTAGCCTTCAACAGATACAGGGAAAGGGATCTCTTACCTTGTGACACGGGTGGCTGGAGGTGAACTCTGGAGCGCTCGGTCACAGAGGAGAAACTCCGCCCTCCACTCATCTTCACTGAGGAGCCTGAGCCTTGTGGGGCCTGAAGCACATGTTGAGGTTGTGGTTCAGCCTCTACAATAATAACTCCATCCTGGTCACACTCTGCTGAGTCATCAGTCGTGAAAGAACATGAAGGGCCACCTGGGGTTGATCCAGAGTCATTGTCAGGAGCCCAGCGGGTGAAGAATGTCTCCAGTTCAAACAGAGAGTATTCAGAGCTCAGAGGGTTGTTGGTACTGGATCTCTCCTGTGTCTTGGGGTTGGCTGGCGTGTTGGTGTCTGGGACCCTCAGCTGGACTGCCGCTATACTGCTGGGGTCTTTTGAGGTCACAGGGGCTGAGTGAAGTGCTGCAGACTGGGGAGAGGGAGGGGCGGGGTACATAAGCAGAGGAGAGATTCATTAAGACCCAGCATTAATGACTTCAATCTCATCAGGGTACAAGACAAGATGGACATCTGTACAAATAGCTGGATGTTAGAGGAAAGTGCTTATTCCTCTCCTTGCAGATGAGGAAATGAGAAAATGAGAAAATTTAGGGCCAGCTGTGGCTCAGGAGGTAGAGTGGTAGCTAATCAGAAGCTTGGCAGTTCAATCCCTGAAGTTTTGCATGTTGAAGTGTCCTTGGTCAAGATACTGAACCCCCAAAGACGGGCCTGTGAATGAGCCTTACAACATCACATACAGTTTTGCTGAGCTGAAGTAGAGTAACTATTTCTGTCCCTCAAGAACCCTTAAGAGCTTGGCTTAGCATAAAGACTGGAAGCAGAGGGAATTAGCTAGGCTGGCTCTGCCCAAAGGTAAAAAATACACCAACCAACCACTGTAGATTTTACAAATCACTACTCAAACAGATGACAAGTTGGGCTTTTATCAGGAGTTTCACGCTGATGTCTTGTTATCACCATCTCAGGTGCTCAGAAATAGCCCCTGTAAAACCACAACTTCAGAGGTGTTTGTGAGTGTATGCTGTCACTCTGGGTAGAGTTGTTGTCTTTATGCTAAACAAAGCACATCTGTCAGCGAATTACTGTTTTTTTAAAAGGTCCTTTAAGGTATCCTACTCTGTCTGTGTGGTTGGACCTAAGCAGTTCATCTAATGATTGCTCTATGTTAGCCTTGTAACTCTAACAAAGGCTTACAGTGGTAGTGTTCGATCAGATAAACATCACCTCTTAAAGTCTACAACACCTGTTTACACAATCCAAAAATATAATGAAACCATCCTCAGACCCATCTTAGTAGGCCTCCAGTTAACCTCACTGCTGAGACTCAGGCATCAGGATGCAACTCTATAAATCTTTTGACTGGTGCTCCTTATGAGAAGAACTCAGTCGCTGGTGAGCAGCTGGTTAATGCTCCTACTGAGAGTAATAGTACAGCAGTGCTCATGGAGTGTCCTACATGCTTACGAGTGCTAAGTGAATGTGTACATGTGGTCATTACAAATTAAAACAATGTAATGTATGAGTTATAGAGCTGATGTTAAAATTGTGTCACAATTTTGTAATGTATGGATTATAATGAAAACACAAGTTCACATGTTGAGTTTTTATAAAGTTTTAATGATTTACATGAATTAAATCATTGCAAACTGTGGATGCTGAGCAGGATTTACAAAATTGTGACACAATAGAAAAAGCTTGTTACATTTACAGTATATGTTTATGCTACAATAACTTGTGCTTTACATAACAGTCAGTAGATAAAACAAATAAAAAAAAACAAGTACCGGAGGTCCTGGATTTTTCAGAGCAGGATGTATTTCCACTGGAAGAACATGATTAAAACAGTAAAAAAAGAAATCACACTGTATTACTGAGTCCAAAAAATGTTTAAACATTATCACTCTGTCCTGCACTGCACTAAAGCCTCATTATCCTATTGGCTGCAAGTTTTTTGTTGTCTTGCTTGTTTGTAGATTTTGTATCTAAGGCAACTTTCAAATAGTTTTCCTGTAAGCCCTTATTTACCTTATTTACCTCTACTCCACCATGTAGAACAGATATCATGTGTGTGTGCTCTCATGACTTTTTCGCAAACACAAACTCTGTCCCTGGTTCAACTCTGCCATTTTCTGTTAAGCTGCTTTCAATCAAACAGCACATCCTGCACTGCTATTTTACATTGAAGGTAGTAAAAGGCTTAAAACAGCTCAAATTTCCCTTTTTCCTTTTAATCTGAAGCATGTGCAGGAAGTGCTGGGTTTCAGTGACCGTGTTAAACAGCGCTCAAAACTGAAAAAGAGAGAGAATAGGAGTATTTTTATTAGTATTTTTAAGAGAAATAGTTCTCAGCAGAGTGGTAATTATGACGGTTGCTGAACTGATGAAATTAGTAAATGACACTGAGCCATTATAGTACAGGTAACTCCACTAACTTCTTTATGCTTACTGGGCACCAGCCTTTATTTGTTCTCACTGGCTATTATTTTCCACTCTGCCACTATTTAAAAAAATTTTGTTTATTTGAGAATTTACAGCAATTTGGAGGTGTCTGAGTAAGGAGATCAATTCACTGGAGCATATTTTGGTCCAGGACAGTGGGCTAGATGTGCTCATTATCTTTCTGTTACCTGTAAATGTTGATAATCATTTGATTTTGTTGGTAACGACTCTTTAAGGCTATAACAGAAGTTATAACAGAGCATGTTACAGTCTCTGTCTACGATGTCCTGGACTACATCCCTATGTCTGTGGGTGGTGTCTCTTTTGGTGTTTTTTCAGGTTGCTGGGGTCAGAGAACTTCTCGGGGCAGAGTGAGCACTGGTACGGTCTCTCCCCGGTGTGGATGTTCCTGTGGATCTTCAGGTTCCAGAACTGGGAGAATTTCTTCCCACAGATGGTGCAGCCATACGGCCTCTCTCCTGTGTGAGTCCTGAGGTGGGACTCTAAATTTGCTGGGGAGCTGAATCCTTTACTGCAGAATCTACAGATACAAACCTTCTTCTTGGGGATTTTCTGCTGCATGTCAGCGCTGCTATAACTGCCCTGACCCTGACTCTGACCCGGGTCCAGGAACTGTTGTGGGCCCTGTATCTTACCTAAATCCTGACTGGGACTGGACTCCTCTGAGAGATCAATAACAGGGGGCTGCTGCTGAAAGGTCACAGAGGCGTGGAAGCCTCTAGAGCTTTCAATAGCCAGTCCCCTTCCTGCTGAATTCTCAACAGCCAATCCCCTCCCAGAGTCGTCAGGCTCTGCTCCAATCAGTGTGGTCGGCAGATATGAGAGGGGGGCGCAGTGTGAGGACGGCCCAGGGAGGCTGTCGGCGTGACAATAACTACCCCCCCCATTAGTCCACAGCGAAGAATGACCATAGCTGACCTCTGAGAAGCACCGCCCAGACTCCTGCAGGTCAGACAGCTGATTTGTGGAAGTTTGGGTGGTTTCATCAAATGGCAGCACTGCTCTGTAGTCGTCAGTGCTCGACTCTACCAGCCCTGCATCCAAAGAGAAAGATACAGAGTTTTTTTTTTCGATTTGTTTAAAACAATGAAGTATTCACTGGTCTTTTAATCTGCTGCCATGATCATTTTTCATAGTTTTGAAGGATTTTTGTGATTTGAGAGTAGTGTTAAATTTTTATATGAGAAACTGATGAACAACAACAAACTGGTATGGTGTATTTATTGCTGACATTGTAAACATTTTGAAGTTCCACTTGCATTTCCAATGTTCCAATGTTCCAAAGCTGCTTTTTCACTGTGAGGAAGTGGGCACTTAACGCTGAAATTGATAAGAAATACTGTGGCCAATCTGGGTAAAAGGCATATGTGCCTCATGTTGTAAGGGTCATGTCAGAGAACTTCATCGTGTGATGACAGATTCATGTCCACTCACCCTCCTGTATACTGAGGCCTGTTTGGCTCTGAGTCCCCGTCACCGGCTCCACCTCCTCCACCTTCACCAGCACCACATCTGGCTCCTCCTCCTTCTGCACACACAATAAAGAGAGGAACTGTCTGATATTACTGCACCACAGACACACAACAGGGATGACTGAAAATAAGCCATTTCATTCACATCAAGATAAAGAACATGATCAGGAGTGACATCAAGAGATTTCACAACGTTTGCTTAGGTGGAGATTAATCCAAAGTAGAGCTGATATTATCTTCTTATAGATTTATCAGTTCAGGTATATACACCAGCCCATAAGTATGATCTGTTCAGAACTGCTCTGGGCAACTTGAGCAACTCTTTAAACCTGTATTGTTTTGATTTTTGGTCCATCCAGCAGACACAGAGCAACATGATCCTTCATGTGGAGTCGTGTTTGAGTCACCTGATGTTTGTGAGTCTAACGTTCTCTCGCTTTCAGCTCTGTGTTTGGTCTCCACCTCCTCCTGAGGGAGATTTATCTGTCTCTTTAGCTGCTAAATGCTGCACTGTGTTCATCGACTAGTCCCTAACTGAAGGTTGATGATAAATATCTGTTTTCGTCATTATAAACACTGCTTATTACACACCGTTATTTATATTGGCTTCACAAATCCAGCACTGGGTGACAATCCAAAGTTCACCTTTTGATTGGGAGCTACAAGCAGCAAACACAGTGCCGACACCAAACATAATGCAGTTCTTGGAGTCAAAGCCCAGTCTTCAGGAAATCACATGGTATAGGTTAGGTTAGGTTAAGTTATACACATCAGTGTTAAAAACACTTTAGATATATTTAATCACTGATTTGAACCTGCCTTAAACTGAGGGCAGAGAACAAAGTGTGACATCCGCATTGTTTATCTAATCTCTTATGACCGAGTGGCCAGAGCTCCATATGAGGACATTCTAGGGATGCACCTGGACTCACGGACTCATTTCCATTATTGCCTTGTGATACCTCATACGTGGACTAAACCCATGAACTCAGCATGTATAATTCTCTATATGATTGATGATGATGTTCTCTGTACATGTGGCATCTATTGCACGTCTGTCCGTCCCAGGGAGAGGGATCCCTCATCTGTGGCTCTTTCTCAGGTTTCTTCTTTTTCCCATA
This sequence comes from Scortum barcoo, assembly GCA_023238725.1. NCBI lineage: Eukaryota > Metazoa > Chordata > Actinopteri > Centrarchiformes > Terapontidae > Scortum > Scortum barcoo. The sequence continues at coordinate 1,992,431 of CM041553.1, forward strand.
AAGGGTTTTTTGAAGTTTTTCCTGACCTCGGTTCGAGGGTCTAAGGACAGAGGGTGTCACAACTGTACAGATTGTAAAGCCCTCCGAGGCAAACAATGTTTGTGATCTTGGGCTCTAAATAAATAAATTTGATTTTTGAATTTATGAAGCTAGTGTTGGACAGTTGACATGACAGTGTGACTCACTGACTGCATGAAATAAGACTACTCACTGGTTTAAGAAGCATATTTTATTCCGTAAATGAAATGTTGCATACAAAATGTGAAATATTGTCACTCTAAAACACATTCAGAAAGACAGTCCACTGCTTCATGACGCTCTCTAACATTTACTAGGAATACATGGATACCATGGACTGTCACTCAGTAACTGACTGAATACTGGCCAAGACTGATTTCCAACACAAATATTTATTTATTCCAACCATTTAACAAGACAGTGTGTAACACAGATCACCGGACAAACCACATTTGGAAATCTCCAACATATGAGGGAAGTAGAACCACCATGTTCACACCAGCCAGTCAGTGCTCCTGCTGAGGGATGCTTGTTTTATTTTAGTCTTGAAATTTTATGCTGGCTAATCTTTATGGGACAACAGACTTTGAGCCAAAACCTGATTTATGCTGTGATTTGGTTGAGCTGGCACAGCAGCTTTACTTAAGAGTGCCTAAAGATGAAGGGCCCTGTCTCAGTGTGCTGGGAAAAAAGGCTTGAAACATCTGAATGTAACAGCAGAGGGGGCATTGTCACGGAGATGTAGTGATTGAGGTGCATACCATACAGTATACAGTAATCAAAACTGACCTTTGAGCATGGTCATTACACAGACTGATGGCAGAGTATGCAGAGTATGCATAACAAACAGTAGAACAATGGGCTTAAAGCAGTTGTGTTGAGAGGCGAACTAACATGCTGTTAGTTTGAGTCTGACCACCAGATTTGTTGTAATAATAATAATAATAATAATAATAATAATGATGATAATAATAAATTTTATTTATACAGCACCTCTAAACTAAGTTACAAAGTACTTTACAGGTCTGAACCAAAGTTAAAACATTTCAGGACTGTAATGAGGCAGATAAAACCAGACAATTAAAATAATAAAGATTAAAATGGAATAATATAAGATACAAACACTGATAATAAAACAAAAGAGAGATATTGGAAATAAATCATTGTGTGAGCATTAATACAAAGTTTTGAGGGGTGATTTAAAAGCTGTCACTGATTCTACACTCAGATCTTCAGGCAGGGAGTTCCAGAGCTGAGAGGACCTGACTGCAAACCTTCTGGACAGAAGTTTAAGATGTTTTTGTGATGTTGTGATGCAGAGCTCCCACTGTGTGCAGCGTGGTCCTGGGTGGGTTAACCCCAGCATGTGTGCAGGGAACAGACAGAAGACACAACACATCTCAGGTCTACATGCCAGTAAAATGCTTCCCAATGTTTCAGTCGGAAACCTCAGCTGTTCTGAACCCTGGGTGAAAGTTTAAGATATTTTCTACCACGTTCAAATTGTCCATCCAAAAGCTGCTTCACCTCAGCCTTTAAAATGAGAGACAAGAGGCAAAAATACTATAGTTTTCCTCCTTTCTTTAAAAACACACATTTAAAACATGTTTATTTTTGACTTTTTGAAACATTTAGAAAGATATTCTTAAATCTTTTTCTTTGCTTTGCACTGGATCATCAGACCTGACAGTAGACTTCAGGGAGACAACAGTTCAGGTCCGTTCCCAGGTCTCTTCAGTATAAATTTCAGGGTGGCTCTTTTGCTGATGTGTTTTCAGGTTTCTTATCCAGGCGAATCCCCTGCCACACATCCCACAGCTGTATGGTTTTTCTCCTGTGTGAACTCTCTGGTGTTTCCTCAGGTTCCCGGCCTCAGAGAACATCTTCCCACAGGTGGAGCAGCTGAAAGGCTTCTCCCCGGTGTGGACGCGTTGGTGGATCTCCACCTTCTTGGGCCGGTTAAAAGCCTTGCCGCAGTAGCTGCAAACAAACAGTCTTTCCTTGGTGGAGGTTCGATGTTGCACTTTGCCGCCGTCACTGAGGGGCTGGGACAGGGGGACACCAGCGCCATAATGGGTCCAGCCGTTAATACTGGAAGAGGTGGACGGAAAATCGGCCGCCGCCATCGAGTACGAACAAGTCGGCCTCCTCCCTTCAACTTCAACCCCCGACTGCCCGTCAAAAAACTCCTCAACCAACAAGTTAGCGCTTTTATTGTTGTCACACAACACGTCAAACTGTGAGTCACTGCTGCCGTCATCGATATACTGGGGTAGGTTCATTGTTTCCGGCAGTGAGTCTCTGCCCTCAACAGAAGCACTGAGTTCACACTTAAGGAGAGGAGAGGAGTCACTGACCTCCACTCCTCTGCTACTGCTGCCGGTACACCTCGTCCTGCTGCTCTGGATCTGGGACTGCGACGGGCTGGAAGTGGCCTGGGTGTCCTGCTGTTCGAGGCTTCGTCTCTGTCCTGCGGGTCCACAGGGGACACACTCCACCACTCCTTTACAGACAGAAAGAGGGCAAGGAACGGAGAAAAAACTGAGTGGTTAATACTCTTCATACAGACTACATTTATAAATGTATAACATTTCTAAATGTATAAATGTTTGTGCCTTCTGTCTGCTTAGACTGATTCATCTGTCTAATGTTTTGTTGATAAATCAATTCATTATCACTGTCAATATTAATCACCATTAAGAGCTCACAGTAAATTCCTTGTCATGAGCACTTCTTAAGAACTAATCCAACAGCACGCTCACATTCTTTTTTCCACACAGATTCTGTTTTCCTTCATCAATTATTTCATGTCATCTCTACTTTGCCATTCCTTCAGCTGCTGTTAAGTTGCTGACCATGTAATTCACTTCACTTAAAAACCTATGAGGAAGGTGAGGGATTATGTCCTTTTGTAGGCTTTTAATGTGAAACTCCATGAAGTGTTGAGTTTTAAATTAAAATAAAATTTAATTATACACCAAACGTCAGGATTTCTAAAAGAGAGTGCAGCAGAGGCTGTAATATACTGACTCTCATCTGATGTATTACTAAAGCTTCAGAACCACTGGGACCTACAGTTCCCTGAGCTGAGGTAACCCTGATGACATCAATATGATGTCATCATTAGTGATTTTCTCAGACTTGATAAAGCTCCTCTAAAGCCACAGAGGACATTAGTCAACTGCTGACACAGTGGAGGGATGAAGGCTGAGGAAGGAAGTATTGGACGTTAACTTTCAGCATTCAGCTGGTTTTAGTGTTTTAGTGCACACCCTGTACGTACAGATACTTTCTCTGTGTACTCACCATCATCTCCTATAAGCGGCACATCTTCCTCAATTTCTTCAACCCGTGACATGTTTGCCTCCACCTTCTCCTCCTTCACCAGCACTGCCTCTGGCTCCACCAGCTCCACATCTGGAGACTACACAACACAGCAGCACTGTCACTGGGTCAGCAAAGTGCAGTTTGATATTCATGCAGCCACACTACACACTTGCTCTGCTCTCTACAGGGTAGTTCAGGGTTATGTTTCTGTGCTCAGCAGTCGACCGGTCCCATCCTTGAATGTTCCCAGAGGTCTGTTTTCAACATCCACTCATCTCTACTCATCAGGTCTGCAGTCCTCCCCTGTGCTATGCTTACCTTACTCTGGATGCGGTCAGAAGGGATGAGCTCGCTGGTTGCTTCCCCTGCAGCAGCTCTGCTGGCCCACAGAGACACATCCATCTGTCGCTCAAACACCCCATCTGCACAGAAACAAGACATTTGATTCAATAAGATCCAAATAAACCCAAGCATACTGTCTGTGCAACGTTTTATTACAGCAAAGTGGACACACAAACACACAAAGTCCAAATGAATGTTAACGTTGCTCTGTATCTGTAGGCCACTGTGTGTGACCAAGGTGGCAACAGAGAAGAGAAGAAGAAGAAGCTGCTGATATTGTGGATCTGTCAGATGTTGCTGCACCTTTGTGCTCTCTACAGGTCGTACAGTCGCGTGTAGAATAATTGTGTAACTGAAAAATCTGTTTCCATCAACTTCTCTCTTTATTAATACAGCAAAGGTTTAAAAGGACCAGTGGCTCAGATTTAGGGATATCTAACAGTGATACTGCAGATTACAGCCAACTGCTCTCACCACTCCATTTCCCAGTGTGTAAGAGAAATTACGGCCTTCAAGTTCATTTGCTCAAGGCTTCTGCGGAGCAATTTATCGGTGAACTGTTCATGTAGACATGTTTCTGGTGGAGCAGCATGTCCACCCTCTGAGCCCCGTTAATCAGTGATGAGTGAATTTAAATCCTTCATTACAAACCAGTTATCCGTCTCTTCTTGGTGATCTGACAGCCCTCATCTCAGTTCTCCGTCAGCCTGCTCACCAAAACTTTGCTCTGCGTTCAGTAAGAGTAGTTAATGTTGGGGATATGGACTGTGATAAGATAATAATGTTAACAATGTAAAAATGTGAAAGCCCCTCTCTCGCCGGTTTGTCCATTCTGGTGGTGGTCACTCTCTCACCAGTCATGTGCAACCAATACTAGCAACAGAGTATAATGCAGACCTGTTTTACAGCAGATAGTCCAAGCTCTTCAAAGCAACGTACGACCAATGACCAATGATTATTGTTTGTGATATCGGTAGTCCAGAATGAAAGTGATGGTGCTCGTGTCAAAGTGGGTGCTGTACCATATGATCAGTCTCTATGGTCCAGACAGTACAGACAGCGATGTATTTTTGTCATCATGCCTTTTCATATCTCTCCACTGTCAAGTAAAGACTAACTGGCCTTCACATAAAAACTTCACCTGGCCAAGGTTGGATTCTCTAATGTTTCCAAACATCGTCATATTCAGAGTCATGTGATTAATCCATCCTAGTTTTTCAGCCCACTAATGGATATTGAACATTATGGTTGTGTTTTGCCTCCACTGAATGGAGGTAATACATTTTTTGTGAAGACCATGGTTGAGAATGCTTAGAGACAGATTTCAGCCAAAACAGATAGCGCTGTATATATTTACTCATGTTGGCAGCCTTGACTTGTTAAAAATCCATCCATTCATCCATTATCTATACTGCTTTTCCTCACATATGGTAATTGGTGCTGGAGTTTGGTTTCTGAACTACATTCAGAAATAAATGACACAGTGTTGGCTGGAACAATAGTGGAGAGGCCAGTTTATTATCATTATGATAACATAAGCTAAAAATAGATCATTCATTTAGGCTACCGGGTAGAGAGCACTGTGCACTGTCATTTAATTCATCTAGCCAAAGTGTGATTCTCCCCCAACCAATCAAGTGGCTGAACAGTAGGTAGAACATCCTCATGCTGCCACTGTTCAGCTGAAGTCAGGTCTGTGTGTGAAACTCTTCACACACTTCATTTACAACAGCATCATCAGAATGTGTCGATTAGCAGAATGAAACAGAACCAGACTGAAACACAGAATTCAGGCAGCCTCTCACTAACTAACTAAAGATGTAGAGTGTTTCATTTACTTATACGGTTAATTCATATCTTCTACATATCCATATTCACCTGTGCAATAACACCTCACCACTGCACATCTAACTGGGTGAGGCTGTGTGTATATAAATACTGTTTCTTTCTTTTTCTGTTATATATTATTATTTACTATTTATTGTAAATACTGTTTTTTATTTTTGTGCCTTTGTGTGTTTTTTGGTCTATTATTTAATGTCTCTTTTACTTTGTGTTTGAGCTGCTGTAACAGTGAAATTTCTCCACCGTGGGATCAATGAAAGATCTTATCTTATCTTATCTTAACACTGCAGACATACTCACTTATAGAGAATACAGAATTTAATCATGGTCAGTGCAGCTACAATGAGCCGTCACATGTTCGTGTTAGTCAGTGTCTTCATTTGTGATCCTATTAGGTCCGAAACACCTGAGGAACACGCTTTCTCCTAAGATAGCCTTGCTGGATGGCATTAACTGGGCCTCCAGCACCACTGTAAGGAACCTCTGGTGTTTTATTTGATCAGGATATGTCCTTGACACCCATATTAAGCATATTTCAAGGTCTGCCTTTTTACCACCTACTGCGCAACATAACATCGCAAAAATTCGGCACTTTTTGTCCCAAAGCGATGCTGAAAAATTAGTCCATGCATTTGTCTCTTCCAGGCTGGATTATTGTAATTCACTTTTATCAGGCTGCCCAAACAAGTCGTTAAAGACTCTACAGCTGGTCCAGAATGCCACTGCTCGGGTGCTGACTAAAACCAGGAAAAGAGACCATATTACTCCAGTATTGGCTTCTCTGCATTGGCTCCCTCTAAAATTTAGAGTGGATTTTAAAATCCTACTCCTCACATACAAGGCACCATCATATCTTAATGAATTGATAACTCCTCCCAAAACGCAGGCTTACTTGTTACTTGTAGTTCCCAGGGTTTCCAGAAGTAGTCTAGGGGGCAGAGCCTTCAGCTATCAGGCCCCTGTTCTCTGGAACCAGCTCCCAGTCTGGGTCCGAGAGGCAGACACAGTGTCAGTGTTTAAGAATAGACTTAAAACCTTCCTTTTTGATAAAGCTTATAGTTAGGGTGGGTGGGCACAGGCTCGCCCTTAGTTATGCTGCTATAGGCTATAGGTTTAGACTGCCGCCAGGGGGCTCCCATGATGCATCGGGCACCTCTCCCTCTTCCTCTGTCTCTGCTTCCTCTTTCTCTGCTTCCTCTTCCTCTGCTTCCTTTACTCTACTCTTATTATGGTAGTAGTGCAAACTGGAGTCACTTTTAGAAACTGGTTAAAGTGGCTAAACTGGTTAAAGTAGTTAAATTGGTTAAAGTGTCAAAGCACGGTTAATGTGAATACTCTTATGTCCTGTAAAGTGCATGTTACTGCCGGAGCCCCTGGTCCTCTTTGTTCTCTCCAGTCTTGCAGGTTCCTCACTGATTCTGGTTGTGGTCCATCTGTCTGAGGTTCACTGGCCTGGTGGGGACATGATCTGTGTCTGTGCTGTGGAGAGAAGGTCGAGTGGCCCAGAGCTCCATATGAGGACATCTAGAGATGCACCTGGACTCACAGACTCATTTCCATTACCTGTGATATCTTCATACATGGACTAAACCAATGAACTCAGTATAGCTACAGCTTATTACGACTCATGTATAATTCCATAATATGATTGATGATAATGTTCTCTGTACATGTGGCATCTATTGCACGTCTGTCTGTCCCAGGGAGAGGGATCCCTCATCTGTGGCTCTTCCTCAGGTTTCTTCTTTTTCCCATAAAGGGTTTTTTGAAGTTTTTCCTGACTCGGTTCGAGGGTCTAAGGACAGAGGGTGTCACAACTGTACAGATTGTAAAGCCCTCCGAGGCAAACGATGTTTGTGATTTTGGGCTCTAAATAAATAAATTTGAATTTGATTTGATTTTTGATTTGATCACTTCCATCATCACAGTAATAATTACAGCCACTGATAAATGTTTGCATTTTCTACATAAATGTGCTTATGTGTTCTTCTCTACATTTTTCCCTGCTGTATCAAAAACATACTGTATCCAAGGTACAAACAGGTCTGTGACTTGTGTATTGTTGCAGATACACTAATGCTGATATAGAGACAGTGGCAAACTAAAGGAAAAACCAACAAAGTGTCTTAGTAAGGTGTTGGTCCACCTCCTACCTCCAGAACAGCTTCCAGGTCTCCTTGTCATTGATTCTCCAGAGTCTGTGAGCTCTCCTGGAGGGATGAACACCATTCCTTCTAAAGATATTCATCATTTGGTGTTTTGATGATGGTGGTGGAGAGCTCTGTCTAACACGTCGCTCCAAAATGTCCTATAGGTGTTCAGTTGGGTTGAGATGTGGTGACTTTGAAGGCCACATAGCATCTGATTCACATCATATTTATACTCATCAGACCATTCAGTGAGCCCTCCTGCTCTGTGGATGGGGGTACTGGCATCAGACCCCCCCCCCTTTGTAGGGGACACACAGTCAGGTTTATCCTCTAATTTGTCTCCAGCCTGTATGAGCAGTATGGTCTGTCAGCTGTGACACACACATCTTGTGAGCCAGCAGACTCACGTCACTGGAGAGTGTGTGTGTGTGTGTGTGTGTGTGTGTGTGTGAGAGAGAGAGAGAGACAGAGTGAGCAGTTTCCTCCTGTCAGCAGACCTGAGGTCAGACTGGATTATTAACAGTGTGCTGTTGTGTTGTTTTCTGGCAGAATAAGCAGTCAAACTCCAGACAGAGCCCTGATAAAGTGTCCGTGTGCTCCTGCGGTCTTACCGGTGGTCGGGGAGGACTCCCGCAGCCTGTCGCTGCCGCTGATCTGGATCCGGGGCCGGCCGCTGTTCATGGCGCTCTCCCGGAGCCTCCTCTCGGCGTTTCCTCGGGCCATCTTCAGCTCCAGCAGATGCAGCTTCCTCTTCAGGGCTTTGTTCTCTCTCTGGCACTGAGACATCTGCAGACTCACCACCGCGTAGTCGTCGTCCACCAGCTTGCAGATCTCCGCCACCGCCGCGTTAGCCAGCACCTCCATAATGGAGGCCAGCTGGGTCTGGAAGGCCAGGCGGCCCGACATGCTTCCTCCGGCCGGTGTCTGTCTGTCTGTCTGCTCTCTGAAAACACGGTCCAGCTCCTGCTGCGGGGTCGATGTGAGCTGGAGGTTTGGTCAGACCATTACAGCAGCAGCCTCACTGCTCAGCAGGACAAAGATGGCTAAACTAAGGCAGCTAGCTGCTCCTCTGTCCACTAGCTCCGACCGCAACACATGTCGTCATTTCCGCTTCTACCAACATTACCACAAGTCCTGGAGTATGAGTTCATAGGAATTTAATTAACCGCTGATTCTCCCTCTGTGGACTACCTGTTTGTTATTTAACATCCTTTATACGTGTTTCTATGTGCTTTTATTTTGTAACAGAGCAGGGACAGTCAGGGGCCCCAAACAATGATGGTAGATTCAATGAGCAGCATCCTCATCAGAGAACACCGACCCTATCTACAGCTACCTGGGCCTGAAATACACATCACATGGCACTGTCAGCTTGATGAATAATATGGATAGAAATATACTAATATATGTGACTATACTCCTGACACCTGTATGTTCACCAGCAGCCAAAACTGCTGAATGCTCCCTCGTCTCTCATGTCACCCCCCTGACAGCCCCTGAGTCACAGCACCATCACTTTCTATTGTATTCTATACTCTATTGTATATTTTATTGTATATCTCTCCTCTAGTTGTATATTTTCTTAGTTAATATAGAAATAATGTATATTTTAATTGTTTAATTTAAAATGTAGGTCTATATGTATTACTCTTATTATTACTCTTGTACTATTATTTATTTTTATATTTTCATTCACTTTTTATTTGAGTGTTTGTATTCCTGTTAATATTTTTGAGCATTGTTTGTAGAGAGCAAGAGATTTAAGAATTTGAGTCAGTCTCACACCTCAACACCGTGGGTCAGCACAGGTCTCCCACCTTGTTACTGTGCTGAAATGGCTCCTCTGTCTACAGCCATTTGTGAGCCTTAACACAAAAGCAAGTGTGCCGACTCACTCTGAGCCCAGTTTACAAGAAATACCAAACATGCACACTTTGTCAAGTGACTGGGAACACAATGTGTTGTAATGTGAGCCTGAGGAGCTGCCTTCTTTACATGCAGACATTATATCCAGATGATTCACTCCAACAGCTCATCGTATGGACAGCTCATCTGTTTAGAAAATGTCTGTAACTGAATTTTGTTTTCGGTGCAGAGAATGAATACATTTTAAAGGTATGCTCATCAGTCACACAGATATGGTGATGTATGTCACTATGATACAGTGTTTCCTGATGATATTACAGAATGGCATGTGATACAAGGTGACACAGCAGTCCCTGACATTGTAATGTAGTACTACATCCTGAGCGGCCCTGAGATACCTCAGCCCTGGTGTTGGTGGGAGACAAGTGACGGTATGCCCTTTGACCTTTAACTATGAATAAATAACATTCCACTCAAAGTGAGAATGAAGAGTTTTTGTGGCTTGTAGTTCTGATCATCACTTAGTCAAGTTCTATTTTGAAACCCAGCTGTCAGACAGGTTTCCCACAGGGTCTCTTTCATCTGTGTGTCTAAAATGTGAAACCATATTTGGGGGTTTGTGATACAATGTTCTAATATACATTTTTGGGACATTAAGTGTAATTGTAGATGATGTGAGAATGAAATTCATTTTCACATTTACACATTGACACATTTTAGCAGATCGTGGCTGTTGTCGTTGAAGAGGATATCAATTATCTAGAATGAAACAGGAGGCCTGACATTCTTGATATACTGATATACTTTGTAGGGCTGCACCTAACGATTAATTTTTTATCGAATAGTCTAACGATTATTTTTTCGATTAGTCTACTAATCTATGGACTAATTTATCGACATACTGTAGGTCCCTAATTCAAGTATTTTCTTCACTACTAAAAGTTTCAACAAGTACTTCAAACTTCAGAGAAGAAGAGCCGTGATCAAAGTACAGTAATCCCTCGCTATATCGCGCTTCGATTTTCACGGCTTCACTATATCGCGGATTTTATATGAAAACATATACTGCGGATGTTTCGCAGAAATATTATAATATATATAATAATAGGATATTGACACGTCATGTATCCCGGGCGCTGATTGGCTCAGTGAATATGTTGTTGCTGTACATTATTATGTACATGACGTATACTGTACGGTACGGTACACACATTTTATATTAGATAATCACAATATATCTAATATAAGAGGGTACGTAAGTGCATTACTATATATTACAGTAAATATCAAATTATTTTTGTTAAAATATGTATTATTACAATGAGTTTAAAACTGTATTATGTATAAAATAAAACTCCTCAATGATATACGATACGTATATTTGTGCGTAGTGTATAAACTTACAAATAATTTACAATAAACTTTACATACAGAATTTAAACAAATCTTACCGAACATCTAAGAGAATATAAAGGCTTTATACTGTAACTGTGTGGGTACATGTTTATAAGGCTTAAATATATAAAAATAACCATAGAAACATGTGGTTTCTACTTCACGGATCTTCTACACACTGTGTCCGCTGCTCCCCGCTCGCTACGGCAGCAGCCGTTCGCCGTTAACGAGGAGCTGCCAGCACGCGATCACCGGACAATAACAGACACAAACGTCAGCGCACCGAATGTGTTGTTGTGATGACATCACATGATCGCGAGCGCTTCAAACATTCATTCATTCAGTCACCGGCCGGTAAACAGCTGCGGACACGGAGCGATAAAATATCACGCGACGCATCGACGCACGTTTTTTGAGTCGACTTAATTATGTAGTCGACTATGTCGACGAATCGCCCCAGCCCTAGTATGTAGTATACAAAGTATACAAATATACTTTGTTTTAGTTACATTTTTCATTAATTCTCATCACCATTTAGGCAAGTCAGATTCTCACATGCTGTGCTGCCTTTACTTTGTCAACTGTCAGACAAACTACTTACCCTTCTTTCACTGTCTTTTTCAATGTAAACAGCTAGAAACAGATTCCCACACAGGAGTCTTGATGATACAGAAGGTCCAGCCCTTTATAAAAGAGATCAAACCACAGAAATGATGCCCACGTCACAACCAAGTTCAATGCAAACCTTTTACATGTTTAATGATACCCATACATTTTAAAACACACAAACATCTCATGAGAGAATACTCAAAGGCAAAATCTTTGTTTTAGCTGTGGAACCCACAGCTGGTGCCAATTACATCCAAACACTGACACATACAAACACGACTCTCTCAGATATATGTTATAACTTTACATCTTTTTACAGTTCTTTTTTACAGAAAGATTGACATGACAAAGACTGTTACATCTCAGGCTTCAACCTGTGAAAAGTTAAGGAAAGAGGATAGAAACATTGCAGGCCTGCAATGGATTTTGTACCTAAAAATAAAATATTCTGATTTCACTGCACATTACAATTTCCCCTCTATTCATAGGAGCTGAGGAGTAAATAAACATACTGACATGAGAAGGTGCAGGCCTGTTCTATAAGATTTATTCAACAAAGTACCAACATTTACCATTCAATACCAGCCTACCTCAAGAAGATATGATAGATATGATAAAAACATCATGGCAAATAAAATGTGTATCAGCACTGGTTTTGGTGTATGGTCCTGACAGATACTCATGGGAACATTTAAAGTGCTTTAAAGTAAGAGTCTGACATTTTGCAGAATGTACTGCCTTGGTGACTGTGGACATTATAGCACATCTGAACGTACAGTCAGAATTGGCTTGTTAGCTGTCTCTTTCATAACTTCAAAAAGCAACTCCCAACAAACACAAAGTTTGCTCATTTAAGGATCTTACTGGCTAGCAACCTAATTACCAATGCCTCTCAACTGGGATTCATAGACAGTAAATATAATGCTTAAGAAGGGATCCGTAATGCGAAGACTGAACTTTAGAAATGCTGTGTGCAATTATTGTTTATCAGAGGCAGTTATCTGCTCCTACTTTTCATAACTACACACAGTATGTTGAGTACACAACATACAATAGGTCAGTAATCCAGCAGGATCTCCCAGCTTCCTGTCAAAAATAGAAATATTTCAATCAATACTGTACTGAGGATGTCTTGGCATCCTTTCATATCAACACTTTACAGTGTGAGAGGTGAAATCTTGTAGTGGCAGCAGGCCTAAATCAAACAACACGAGCTGTAAGTTTTAGATATCATAGTAGGATAAGGCAAGACTGGATTTTTTTGGTACTTACATCTTGTATTTTGAGTCAATTTTGTGAATTAACTCGTAACTATAACACATTAGAGCTGTCAGGTGCTCAGATATGGTTGTATTCACTCTGTTTCACCGGGTGGTCAGTGGACAGTACAGGGATGCTGTGACAATGGCTGTGCTTTGACTCCTTCCTCTGTGATCAGCCTATGTATGTAAGCTATGGAAACCAGACAGTCTGTCACAAACAAGAACATTTAAGGACAAATGGATGGATTAGGTGTTATCAGCGCTGTCTCAGGCACTCTTTCACAGTTCACTCTGTGATCCTCTCTCAGTCTGAAACAAGGAGTAAGAAGTAACTGAGTGAGCTTTAGGGGAAATCCACCTAAAGACAGAATTCACATTACTGCTATGATCTAGAACAAATATAATCTCTATGTGCCATGATATCACAGAATACAGCCTTGCTTGTCATTTTGTTCGTGCTTACATAAGATGCTAGAGTACCCAAATGAAGGGATTTCAATCATTCACCCAAACTGTAGAAGGAAAATTCCTTTATACTTTCCACCCTGTCCAGCTGTGAGGCTACAGGCCACACTGGGACTGCTGCCGATGTCTGCGAACGCTACACATTTGGCTGAAGGACTGTCCGCAGCGTGAGCAGCTGTAGGGTTTCTCCTGTGTGTGGACTGTGCGGTGCCTCTTCAGGTGGCTGGACGAGATAAAACTCTTCCCGCACAGCGTACATCGATAACGCCTCTCCCCAGTGTGGATGAGGAGGTGAACCCTCAGGTTGTTGGGCTGGGCAAAGCCCTTTCCACAGTGGGGGCAGGTGTAGGGTCTCTCCCCTGTGTGCACCCGCTGGTGCAGCTCCAGAGCGGCTGCGCTGGGGAAGACTCGAAATCCTTTGCACACAGCGCACACACCACAGGTTCTTTACCAGCAGCACCACCGCTCCTGTAAGTCTGCCTCTGGTTGGTTTGTGGTGGCAGAAGGAGCTGTAGGGGGTGCGGGTGGGGGAGGTGGTGGTGGTGGTGCAGCTACGACAGCAGCAGCAGCAGCGGCGGCAGCGGCCATGTCAAAGGAGGCGGCGAAAGCAGCCATTTCATGAGCACCGCCTGTGAAGAGCATGGTTGGAGGCCCATCGAGACTGTCTCCTCCTCCCTGCGACGGGAAGGAGGCAGAGGGGTGGCCAGTTTCTGTGTTTCCCAAACCCAGCTGTGCTACTGCATATGCAGCACCAAGATGGCTGACCCTCTCCTGCATCCAGGCCAGGTCCAGGCCCAGGCTGTTGAGGCGGTCCGGGCTCGGCTCATCTGTTGCTACAGGGGCTGACAGCTGAGAGGGATGAAGTTCGTCTTCCGTAGTATCATCTGTCTGGATCTCTGGCTTCAGAGCGCCGTCCGTTAGGCTCCCTCCGAGGTCCCTGCGAGCCTCTGGAGCTGGGACCCCCCCACTGCTACCTGTCAAACCATTGCCCTGAGGCTTCGTGGCTTTACGTTTGGCTCGATGCCTGCAGGTCAGGTCCATTGTAGTGTCAGCTGGGGGGGAGGAGGAGGGCTGGATGATGGAGGACGTGATGTTGGTGACACTGGTGTCAAGAACAATATCACTGGAGGGAGGTTCCTCACTGTGCTCCAGAGCTGAGGAAGGACAGATAGTCACAGGGGAACAGGGTGAGTGGAGTTAAATTCAAACTATTTCAAAGAACGCATTTAGATAACATTGTGGCTGTACTGGTCTTAAAACTCAGGGACAAATCTTGGAGAGATCAGATATCAGATCAGATATTCCCTCCATGCCTCAGAAAACTGTCTGTTGTTTCAATTCAATTTTATTTTCTGAAATCAAAATTTGGTCCCTGGTAATCACTTGTATTTTCTGTTTTAAGGAAGTAACTTCATTCTAGGGAATGAGTGTGTATTTTTTTGATCAAACAAAAACACACTACTGATCCTCTCTTCTGGAGCACGGGTCACCTCGTTTACTGAGGGGTGGATATTGTGTTGGGTTTAATACAAACTGATAGACGCCATATTTAAAAAATAACAACATTTCCTTTACAGAACGTATGTATGTAAGATGTCTGAACATGATTAAAAATCCTCAGGAGTTTAGGGGATACAAGCAAACATCCAAACTCCAAATTGAGACATCCATAATCCCTTCAGAGCAACAGTTAACTTACAGGAGCTTGTTAAACCAAAGCCCAGGGAAATAAATGAAACTGCTTTGTGCCATGGGAATTCTCTTTGTACGCAGTTAGCATGCTCACTAGTATGTTCACATAACTTGAATGTATTCTATTCTATCTAAATTCAAGGTTCACCTGATCGAGGCCGGCTGAACTTTCATCAGCTTTCCTCTAGTTTTCGTTCATATTTTGCATTGTTTGTATTACAACCAGAGAAGCCATATGAAAAATCAACAAAACACTGATTTAATCTTGTAACTGCATTTCGTTGCTCTGTACTGCAGGTGCAATGACAATAAAGTTGAATTCTATTCTACAGAGCCACACTCACCGGTGGACAGGCCACACTCTGCCCTGATGTTCACCTCCACCTTGAGGTCCAGGTTGCAGTCGTCTCTCTCCTGCTTCACCAGCGGCAACACCTTGGTTTCCTCCTGCTGTGATACAGTGAAAAGAGGCTGGAATATGGCAAGACATATCTGCATGTACCAAGTTTGATTGATCATTTAGCACACAGTTCAGGATGAAGCCAGAACTCCTCCTCAAAGTTAGAAAACCATCACCATCAGCCATCACCACCATCTGCAGCTGAATTCCTGCTGGGAAAGTCAGGATTTCACTGCATCTTAGGACATCTCTGAATTGATGTTCCCTGTTATAATGTTAAGATGAAAATATGATTTCACTCACTCTGTGTGTCTACTTGAATGAACAGATTCCAGGTCACCTGTGAGTATGTGTCATCTCCACTGCCTTCCTTTCTATGTGTTGAAAGGGTAGAAGGGATGCCTTACAAACAGTATAACCCTGGAATAGCTGTGAAGCCACATAAAAGAACATATTTAAATTGCTGATTAGACTTCACCTTTGAAATGCGGAGGAAGGGTTTGTCTTCACAGGCGGCATGAAGAGGCGGCACCAGAGGCTGATGGTCATCAGCTCCTGTAAAAACAGTACAGAACACTGAGCAGTAGGCTTGGGCAGAAAAAAAAGAGAAGTAGTCATCTGCAGTATGTTTAATTAATTGACTCTGCTGGTTACAAACAAGAAGAAAGATAATTCTCACAGATGGCAAGAATTAAAAATGAACTCAGGAGAAGGCAAAGGTAACAGTGCCTTGTCACTGATTACTACCTGAGCTTGTCAGGAACTTGAACTTTGATGAAGCTTGGAAAAGCCTGGAAAAAGCAACCTAAGTTGCATATTGGGCTGTATTGGGCATCTATTTGTGCTATGTTGTGTTGTGTGAGTGTCTGTCCTTATGGATATAGGACCATGGTGACTATATAAGGAATTGAAACTCTGGAATGGTTACTTAAATGGTTTGGTTTTGTATTGGTTGACATTGGTTGTTTGTTGTGTTCAAATAAGTGGTTAAACATTCCTTTAAAATATCTGATCACACCACCACAAAATGGGAGACTGAGTTAGATTTTGTATAACCACAGCAGATGAGAGGAGGAGAGAGGAGGAAAGGAGGAGGAGAGCTGGAGGAGACTGTTGGACAGACACAGAGACAGCCCAGACAGAGTAGAGCACGAGAACAAGAGAGAGGCAGTCAGACAGGAAAGAGACAGCAACAGGTGTGTGTGTGTGTGTGTGTGAGAGAGAGAGAGAGAGAGAGAGAGAGATGATCTGAGCCTGCCCTTGAGTCAAATATGTGATTTGTGATTTGGGCTATAGAAACAAAATGGACTTGACTTGAAACTAATATGTTAGAAAGTTGTCATGGCAACATGCTGTCATGGCTAATGCATTAGTTGTTGCATTTTGGTTATTTCCTCATTCAGCAGTTACAGAGCTACATGATTGATCATTCAGATTGTGTGTCATCTGATGAATGTGCTCTGTTGTTCTCCACCGGCTCCTGAGGGATCTATCTGCCTCTTTAGCAGCTAAATGCTCCACTGTGTTCACCAGCTGCTCTCTGACTGTCTGCTGCTGAGCAGGTAGTGTTCACTGTCTTTATCGGAGTTCCTCCTCTGGAAACAGCTGCCAGCTGCAGGAAACAAGGTTGACAAGAGCCATGAGACTGAACCAGAACTATAAAGTTCCCCTCTGTGTGCCCCTGCTCAGCTGTCAAACTCAGACTAGAGAACACCCAATTAGTGAGGAATGATACCAGCCACTAATAACCCTGTCACTATCTGTGGAAATGTGACTGCTGTGGTCCGACAGCTGGAAAATGTCAACCTGTCCTTCAAGGTGGGTCCTGCTTTATTTCCTTTCTCTGGCTTGAAAGGGTCACCTTGTCCAAGCTGCCACTTATTCAGTGTTGCACTGACACATCGTAGATGAGTGAGGCCTGCTGCTCCGGCACTGATCAAGTGTGCACACTGATGATGGAGTGGAGGAGGAGCAGAGAGGCTCATGTGGACACACTGTCTTCATTTCCTGCACTGACTGTCACTATGGCGCACTGCCATGTTATACACCGTATGTGTGTGTGTGTGTATGTGTGTGAGAGAGAGAGTTCATGAGCTCATCACTAAGCACATTACCGTGTGTATGAGGTCATGTGTGTGACGTCATGCAGCAGGTGCCCCCAGTCATCTCCATCCATTTACCTTCGGGTGGCCTAAAATGAACGGCGTGCATCTCCTCCCGCTGACTCCGTCTCCTCATCTTCCTCTCGTAGCTCCTCATCTTCACGTCCATTTCTCGCACTTTCTGCCGCAGGGCATCGTTCTCCTTCTCGCTCTTCTCCCGCTCCTGGTCCATCTGGGAGCGCAGAGCCGCGTACCCATCGTCCACCAGCTTGCAGATCTCCGCCACCGCCGAGTTGGCCAGTATCTCTATAATCGAGGCGATTTGCGCCTGAAAGCCGACACAGTCCGCCATCATCGCCAGCTCTGTCCGTCTGTGGGCGCGCGGACAGATGTGCGGCTGCTGCTGCTGCGGTGCGTCAGCGGATGGACAGACGGACGAGCGGCCGCTGACATGCAGGAGGCTCACCCGGTGCAAAGCTCACAGCCCGACACAGCCTGGCTCCGCTGACGGGCTCCACAATGTTGTGGCTCTCCGAGGTGCGAGAGTCGCCTCCTGATGACGTCAGTTTGTTGTCCAGCATCACTTCGCTGAACAGTCAGAGGAGCCGT
This sequence comes from Scortum barcoo, assembly GCA_023238725.1. Classification (NCBI taxonomy): domain Eukaryota; kingdom Metazoa; phylum Chordata; class Actinopteri; order Centrarchiformes; family Terapontidae; genus Scortum; species Scortum barcoo. The sequence goes on from CM041553.1 coordinate 2,010,513, forward strand.
GATATCAGGGAGGAGCTGAGAGACCCAACATGTGTGAGCTCACCGACAAGGACACAACACAGACAACACACACTGGAGTCACACTGCTCACCTCTCTGCACATGTTGACTTTCCACTAACTGCACAGACCATCCAGCTGCTGCTGAACATGTGTCCACTACTCAAACAGTTCATGTTGAACACTGAATGACTGACTGATGATCAGGTGAGAGGATGTCATCTTGCAGTTTGTGTCTTCATACTTTACTCAGACTCCCACAGGATCAGAAAGGTGTTGGTGTACTTTGTATTGGGTTTTTATCGATGGGTTATGATCTATTTACTACTACATTATTACTTGGTGATGATGTTCAGTGCTCCCCTGGATTGATGTAGTTCATAAAGCATTTTATTTATACACAACAGCATTCTGGGGGAAGCTGGAGGATTATTTTGAAAATGATACAATTATGGTGGGAAATAGATAATTTTATAAATACATGATTTTATATTATGGAGACAAAAACACACAGATGTTTGTCCTGTTTGGTATATTTGATAGCTATATGCATTAGAAATGTGAACATGTATTAAACTGGCTTCAGGGGTTATTTAGAGAGATGTGAATGAGCTGTCGATCCTTTTGCACTTGTTTGATTGTTATGTATTCTTTTCTATATTAATGTTTCTTTTCTTTTTATTGAAAGTTAGTGATTGATTAAACACCAGTAGTGTGTATTTAACATTTGAATAGAATTATCCAATGGAGGTGTGAGACAGGATGATCTTTGTTCTGTGTGACACATTACATTCATCAGGTGGATGCACTGAGTCAAAAGGACCACAGAGTCATTGGGGGGCAGTTTAGTTTCGGTTTTATTGTCAAGACAAGGCTGCAGACAGGACAATATTCAGTCTGCTACATACATTCTGACAGATACTCCTGCTTCACTGCTGATTTGTTTCAGTCCATTCTGGTTTTCTTGTGCGTTCACTTGTCGATGTGGATGCTCTGGTGTCGGACCAGGTTTCCCAGCAGAGAGAAGCTCTTACCACACTTAGTGCAGCTGTATGGTCTCTCTCCGGTGTGGACGGCCTGGTGCACCTTGAGGCTGCAGGCCTGCGAGAAGCGCTTCCCACACAGGCTGCAGCTGTAACGCTTCTCCCCCGTGTGGACGCTCATGTGCCTCTTGATGTGGCTGGACTGGGAAAAGCGCTTGCCGCACTGAGCGCAGCTGAACGGTTTCTCCCCGGTGTGCACCCGCTGGTGTGTTTTGAGCTGGTGCGCATGAATGAAAGGCTTCTTACAGAGGTGGCAGTGGTAGATCCTCTCCCCAGCATGTGAGCGCTGATGCACCACCAGGTCTCTGGAGGTGGAGAAGAGGCGGCCGCACTGCTGGCAGCTGAGCGCTCGACTTGTGCTGCTCAGAAAGCTTCTGCTCCTGGAGTCAGAGGAGGTGTTACTGAGGGAGGAGACGGTTAGAGAGTCTGAAATGGAAGAGTTCCCAAAACTACTCCCACTGCCCAGGAATGAAAATAATGAGGATGCCAGGGGCTCCTCTGTGCCTGCGACTCCATCTGGGGAGTGTTTGTGAGCAGCTGTCAGAGACCTGGCCACCTCTGGAGAGGAGAACAGGTCGTCGAAAGAGGAGGAGTCCAAGCTACCGGTGTCCATCTCTGCTGGTTCACTCTCTGCGTGGAGACTGTTAGAGTTAGTCAGTCTGCTGTTACTCACACTCATGTCATTTCCAACAAGAGAAACCAGGGGACTTTGTGTCCTAAAGGCTTCAGACCAGGAAGGATCAGCTTTCAGTTTGACGGCCAACACCGCCTCTCCCCTCCAGTCTGCTGCAGCAGCACTCAGACCCAGCTCTGAATCCAGTGTCTTCATCAGTGGAGTCTCTACATCAGGGACTGAGTGACCACTGGACTCAGCAAACACAGAGTCACTGGGACCTACAACATGCTTTTCTTCTTCTTTGGCTAAGTCTGTCATTTCCCTGGCACGGTTTGGACCAGAAGCTCTTAGTGCCGCTCTGTGGTTCTGGTCTGCTGGATGAGAGTAGTGGCCCAGAGTACAGGCCTCCACCACTGGACAGACAGAGCTCTGTTTTTCATCCTCACCTGACACACTGACACTGGGGATTTCAACACTCAGAGGATGGACACACTCAGCAGCCAGACAGAGAGTTGGAGGTCCAACTAAAGAATGAAGACAGAGAAAAGGAAAAAAAGGTTAGATCAATCTTCCATTGTCTATTTCAGACTATTCTTCAAACTGAACAGGGTCAGTGCACTCTGCCACCATGTGTTACTCCACACGTTCAGACTACAACCTGGCCTGACAAACACAGACGGTTGATAGACGGTTTTATGAGGCTGATTATTTTATGATCTACACTCCATATATTTAAATGGAAGGTATTTTATTTACAGTGAACACCTTGCTAAAAACATTTTCAGTCAGATCCAAAAACAGCTGAAAAGAAACATGCATGCATTAATGTTTCCTCCAAGCCTAATTTGCTCATGCTAAATGGCTGCACGTGAATGCATGTGAATGTAACCAACAGGTGTAACAGACGTCAGGCTTCATTTATCTGTTCTGTTGCGTAAAAGTCTCCAACATGCTACAACAGCCACCTTCCCTCTGTGGATTCCACCTTCATGTTATCAGGTTTGCCTAAGTGCATGTTGGGAAAAGGCCTCAGTGAACCAGCCAGTTAGATATTTGGTAAAAAAAAAGTGAAACCCTTGGGACAGCATCTTAAGGTCTTTTATACATACTGGTGCTGTTAGGAGTCGTCACACTGCAGCCTGTCAGCTCCTCCTCCAGCCTTTCCTTCTTTATCACCACCACCTCTGGCTCTGCCGGCTGCTCCGTCACACCCACCGGCTGACAGACAGAAAACATATAGGTGAAGTCATTCCTGCGGCACTACATGTCTGATGCTTGGCTGAGTTATCAGCAGCCAGCGCTGCTTCGGGAGACTGTTTTTATTGTTCATTTATTCAATGCTGAAAATGCCCTGCATACTTTTATCAGTGTCCCTTTCACACAACCTTTACTTTAACTGGTTTCATTTGAGCCTGCAGGCATGAATTTCTCATCTCCATTATATGTGGATGTCGATGTCCTTTTCCATTTTGACACCTCACATGTGTAAGACATGATAAGGAGAGAGATGGACAGAAGAGACAGACAGCAGCACTGACCTGTGACCCTGTGTCAGTATTCTCCATCATGGTGGTCTTGACTTTTCTTTTGGTAATGGCAGGACTGTCTTCTCTGAAGTGCTGATCTGTCAAAGCAAATGACAGGTGTCTGTTATAATATGTAAGTGATGTGTACTCTTTGCTGTGTACCTGGTGACTATGTCTGCTCTGTTGGTGTTGTTTTGGGAGTTTTTTTAGTTAAAATATAGCTTTTAGTCTCCTCTATTGTGGGCTGTCACACACAACCTCACTGCAATTTCATGCCACATCTTACTTTATGTAGCACTCCTTTATTATACTTCAAACTCTAAATGGAGATAAGGATTTGTATTTGATAGTCAAACTTTTAGCAGGTATCAGAGAACATGCATGAAAGCTGTCCACCTTTTAATGTACTGATGAAATGTAACACACTTTGAGTGATGCTGGTGCTGGCTATACAGCAGTGGTGCAGCACTACCGCTTTTGTCCACAGGGGCCGCTAAAACCCACACTAAATGAAAGTTCATGTAGCTGCTTTAAATGATAGATAGATAGATAGATATAGATAGATAGATAGATAGATAGATAGATAGATACTTTATTATTCTCCAAGAGAAATTCACAAATGGGTTGTACGGATGTTGTGCTGTTAAAATGTGGAGCTCTGGAGGGACTCTGGTGTGAGACACGGAGCTGGTTGAGTCTGATGTGGAGCAGGCTGACCTCTCCTGGTCCGGGACACGGGCTGCTGTGGGGGGGTGGGCTCTGTGTGGGGCTGCTCTCCTGTCCGGCCCTCCATCAGCCTCAGTCTGCTCTTCAGGACCTGGTTCTCCCTCTGGCTCCGGGTTATCTCCATCCTCAGCGAGGCGAACCCGTCGTCCACCAGCTTGCAGATCTCCGCCACCGCCGCGTTGGCCAGCACCTCCATGATGGAGGCCAGCTGGGCATGAAGGTCCACACGGGTCTCCATCCTGCCCCCCTTCACTTCACCGACTCTGCTCTCTGTCTGTGTGCTCGCAGCCCGCCGGTCGCACAGGAACCATGAGAGAGAAGACGACCCCGGCCCTGCTCAGAGAAAACCTCCTCCTCTGTGCTGGTGCTGTTTGTGTTTACTTCCGGGTGTGCGTACCGTAATTACCGGAGTAAAACCAAAAATCCTCAGGAAACAAGAGTTTTATACTGATAATCATTTAAAACATGTACATCACTTAAAGGTGTTTTGATAGAGTGTCAGAACACAGTGTGAGTATAAAGTGCACTGTTTATTATGTGCTTTCTGTGTAGATCATGTTCTCCAAGTCGCACGAATAAAATATATTCTATACAACCGTCTCTACACCTTCCCTGGTGGTCTAGTGGTTAGGATTCGGCGCTCTCACCGCCGCGGCCCTGGGTTCGATTCCCGGTCAGGGAACACGTTTTGATCATTGAAAATGGCTGCTCACTCCTTTATCCTAGTATATATTTATTTATTGAAACTTTTTGTCTTTGTTTTCTATAAACTGATATATATATTGATTTATGGAGAACATATCTTGATATTTAAAGTATTCCTTAGAGTATATAAATACAAGTAAAATATGTAATTGTTTCAGTGTTTTAAAATGGGTGCAGCCCTGTGGAAACAAACCTCCTCCAGTCTCATGCTCTACCAACTGAGCTGTTGATGTATGTTCATTGGCTTATTTCCCTAAAATGAAAACACAGAGGAGTAATTCCCGCACAAGTCAATGTTTCATTCTACATTCACATTAATGTCCCCCAGAAGTTGGTCTTCATACAGTTCTGTCTGTGGTTACTAAAATTAGAACAACACAGCAGGTAAGTTCCATTCATTCTTTATTTTTTCTTGTATTAATCATTCATACTCCAGCAAATTATTTTGTAATAATTACACTTTCCAATTCTCATCATGTTTTAATGCTTTCTCTCTCTCTGTCCCATACCAGCACCTGTGTTCACCTCTTTCCCACTCAACAAGGAGACAATGTCAAAGAAGGCCCTTGGAGGAAATGTTGCCTTCAGTAGGGATAAGAACAGGAAATGTGAAAGAAATCCACATTTAAAGAAGGAACTGAAATGAGTTACTAGTCATAGCTGATCCTTAAAATCATCCTTTAGGCTCTTCCAAAGACACCTGAGGTTCAATAATAATTTGTCTTTTAATCCGGGCCAAATTAGCAAGTCAAGAGAAACAATACTGAAACTAGTAATGACATTTATTTCAATTTCTTGGCCTTCCTTTTAAGAAAAAAATACTAATTAAAATCAACATAAGTGACTGACTGATCATACAAAATCAGTGTTTTTCCCAGGTCATTGTGCAGTGGTTGGACCAACAAAGCAACTAAACTGCTACAGCACAAGAGGAAATAGTGATTTTCTAACATTTGACAATGTTTCAAATAATCATTTTCACCATGCCACCCACAGTTCAAGAATTCTGCAGCTAACAGAGGTGGACATGAGACTACGACCAAAGTGTCCATCAACAAATCTGCTACGAAACCTTCCAGGGTCACAGATGTCGAGAGCTCCAGGTGGCAGATAAAGGCTCAGCGCAGAACAGTAGCAGGACAGAGAATATGTAGAAAATGAAAGGATTCTTTACCTCACAAAAGAGTAAGTGGACAAGGGTTTACCTTGCTATTAAAATTCATTACATTTCACACTCAGATAAAAGTCTACCATCAAGTTCCTTTTCCAAAGAAAAGATGACATAACTCAACTTATGTACACAATGAAAAAAAAGACTTTGTATTTAACAATACTGTCTTTGTAAACCAATTGTAACAAATGAAAAAGGGCATACTTAATACAACGTAAATGTACAAAATGAAATAAGGCATTTTATTCTATGATAGTGTCAAGAAATATGCTATAAGAAGCAAAAGTGAAACTATATTTCATATGAAAAAAAAATCTTGAAGAAGTTAGCATACAGGGAGTACCATCGTCAATCATCAGAGTTTGAGGATGATGTGATTCCCATGGAGTACTGAAATAATACCCTAAACTTGGAGCATGTTGGTAGTATACACAGTACACAGATTCTTTCTCACACACACGGGTCTTGTAACATTGTGATAAGGGGTCGTTTACAGACCCAACTCAGAGACTGGGCAGTATGTTGATTCTCAGCTGGGAGAGGCCGAGATAAGAAGAGGAGACTTGTTGAGATAAGAATGATGAGCTCTTCTGAGGCTAATCAGTTCTAGATCGAAGTACCAATACTGTATCTTTAATGTTGACTTAAATTTGCACACACACAGTGCTCCTTAGGTAAAGGTGTAAATTAATGCTCTTTATGATATTTTGTCCTAAAAAAGCTGCTCTATAAAAATACTTATTGAAATGATCAAAACCATCACTTCTGGTTCAGATGCAGCGGAGTATAAGTGATGGCAGCCAATCAGGAGTGAGTCTAAATTGGTCTAAATTGGCTAAATTGCGTAATTGGTCTAAAACTAGTTTTTATGTGGACCTTTTATAGATGCCTGATTGGTCATGGTTGTTTTTTTTAACCAGAATTGGTAGGTCACTACCAACTTAACTTTGAAGTTGAAGTTCAAGTCAGTTTTTTTGTCTCCTCAGTTGCACTGTGTGTGTGTGCAGGTCAGGCAGGCTTTAGGTCTACCTCTTGTCCTCCCCGACCTTCCAACCCTCTGCCCAATCTGAGGGGTGTTCTGGCTGTGAGACCAGCACCCGGGTTCTTGGTACATCTCTTGGATTTAAGCACCATTTAGGCCTTGAAACAATCCCTCAGTACCTCATTCTAAGCAACCCCCAAAATGCTTATCTTCATCAGGTTTTATTCACATCCTCAATGTTCTCACTGGTACCCCACTGTTGACAGCATTGATCAGCATTTACATCCACTGAAACCATGTGAACCGTAAAAAGGGACGAAATAAAATATGTAAGTAAATACTGGTACCTGTGTATCTAAGATTAGCTAGTACCAAAGTGGCTCAACAGTAAGACTCCAAATAGGCCCCAAATGACCAGGCCTTAGTTTGGTCTTTTGTCATTTCACACATAATCATAACCATACAGAACCCAGGTCATATAAAAACCCATCCAATCAAAAGTAAGAGGTAAAGTATGGAACGACATTAAATGAGGATTATAGTAACAATGATAAAAAGTAACACAGGTGGATAACTCATGGTAACATTTTGATTTGTTCCAGTAGCGTGCAGACTGAGTTGTAGTTCATCCGTAATCACCACAAGAGGGAGCAACAGCACCAAACTTAAACCACAAATGAGCAGGTGGTTTGTACAGAGCTCACAGCCTGTTTTTCTCTTTGCCCTCATCACTATTGGTTTGCTTGTGTTTTCAGTGACAGCTACAGTACCTGTGAAGTACCATACAAGTTAGTTTGACTCTACTCCTACTCGTGCTACATTCCTACGCCGTCTTTCTCTCTCTCTGCTACGTCGTTCCTGCTCTCCCTCCTCCTGTCCCCTCCCCCACTCCTCCAACTTCTCTCTCTTTGTCCTTCCCCTCCCAGTTTTCATTGAACTGCTCTAACATCTTTCCAGCTTTTCCTGGTTACGCAATCTTTCAGTAAAGTAAACTTGTTTTTGTCCTAAATATTAGTACCTATCCATTCTCAACGTTTAGTACCTAGCTGTTCAGTAGCTGTGACTGTGCATTCTGCTGTGTTCCTCTGTGTTGCTTTTCTTTCTGTGCTGCAGCCTCGTCCCACCTCTGCTGACGTACTTTTTGAACGCTGTGAGGTTTGGACAGACTCCCAGACCCAGCAGTGACTCAATCAACATCTTGAAAAGTGGTTACCTCTGCAAAACAAATTCTAGAACCCCAAACATCCCCCCTTCACCTCTGGAAGTGGCTGGCAGAGAGTTTGTCTCAGTTCAGGACCTCCTCTTTCCTCCTCCTGCTTCTGCTGTTTTTCATGGTTAGGCCCAACACTCCTCCTCTACCCCTTCTTCTCTTGTTCACCCCTTGCTGGTCTCACACGGATGTCTCCACCTTCTCTGCAGCCCCAGTCGCCGCTCCTTTCACTTCTCCATCAGTCCGTCATCCTCTGTGATGCCCTGAGCTCGGAGCTCTTCCAGGACGTTGTCGAGGTGTCCGGGGTCGGGGAAACCATGGCCTGTCAGGTTGGAGCCAAACTCGGTCTTGTGGTGGACCTTGAAGACAGGACGGACGGCTCAAATGTTATCTTTTATTTCTGTGACAACAAAACCGACATGCGGCCATCACAAACTGATAACTGATTGTTGAGCTCAAGTCTGACATTCCTGTGTGCGTACCTCATTCCAGATGACTGTGTCAGACTCTCCTGTAGTGCTCGAAGTACCAACTGAGAAGATCAACCTCCGGTCCCACGCTACCAGGAGCAGTCTCAGTACCTGAGGCCGGGTTGAGGGAAGGACAAAAGGTTTATTAAAACAAACCTTAAGATATGTCTCCATATCAAGAATGAATCTACACAGGCTGATGGTTATCTGTAACAGGATGGGGGGGGGGTCGTGGTTACCTTGCGTCCTTTCTCGCTGTCTGGGAGGTAGCAGTGTCGGGGAAAGCCTCTGGCAGTGAAGGGCTTCCCTGGGTTCGGATGCTCTGGTCCCTGAAAGGAGAGGACTGATGTCAGTGAGCCGATCAACCTAACTCTGACCATGTCATAGCACCCGTAAGAAGAGAGCGACTGTCTGCTCAGCTGTGTCAGACCTGAATGCCTGGTGGTATGTTGTAGATGATGCGGATGGTTTTGCAGTCGGGATGCCCTGGTAGAGAGTGAGGGATGACGTGGTACTCCATCTTCCCTGCCGGTTGGTTGCCCGTCTTTACGCCGTAGATGGTTTTACAGGTGGGACACTGAAGACTGAGGAGAAAGTGGATTGATCCTAGAGCTCATCTGCTAAAACACTGAGTGAAGAGTGACAACCTCTCTGTCTCCAACTTACCTGCCGTCTTTGTTGCCGTTATTATACATGGCCACCAGACACTGGAAATGGTACTGGTGTCCACACTGTGCTAGTCGCCCGACTGACTCTGCCCGAGACACAGGCCCTACCCCAGGACCCTTATATCCAGACGGACCCCCCAACGGCTCCATACAGATGGTACAGTCCTAGGACAGATAAGGAAACAGTAAGAAAATGTGAACCTCGTCCCTCTGTACTGTTTGAAGTGAAACCAACATTGTGTACTACAAGTTAGCACTATGAAATACACAGATACAAATACTGTTCCTACCTCCTCTGGTGGACTTTTTACTTTCTGGAGGTACTTCTTTACCACCTCTTCTGGAGTTTTACCTGCAGACAGAAAGGAGAATGAACAGGAGGAAGTGAGGAAAGGATGAAAGAAAACCTGTGTGACACCTGTTGATGAATCACTTCCAAAGCTGACAACATGAATGGACCTCAGTGAGGAAGCTGATGATAAACAGAGAGACCCTCTCGCTGTTATCAAGCACATGGCAATGTACATGGTTTTACTGTGGAAGCATTTTAAGGGCAGAAACCATCAAACAAATGTATTTGTGGAAGCATTTTTCTACATTTCAGTGGTTGGTCTTGACATGATTTCTTACCCTTGCGGGCCTGTTTCTTGGTGGTCTTTCTACAGCAGTGGCCAAAGCCTTGTACGGGCTTGATGTCGCTCTTGCTGACAGGTGGAGGGTGCAGCACGAGTTTCGGAGGCCTGGTCAGACACACGGGCAGAGCGGCAGCACTCATCAAGATACCTGTGATCCCTGAGACACACAAGAGAGAAATAAAGTCTGGTTAACTCATCTTCTGGTTTCTTGTGAAGTCCCCCAAAGAAACAGATCAGATTCTCAACTTTCTCTATCAGTGACCAGTAGTAGTAGTGTTTAGTAGGTGTGTGTTGTTACCGGCCAGTGCAGGGTGAACTGGACTGGATCCATTGAGGTTCTTCACTGGGACGGTAGGCACACTGCAAGAGAAGACACAAACTATTTAGTTTAGTGTTTTTGCTACAGTGTCAAATCCTAGAGAGATAGATACTCACTTTGAAAAACAGATGACTGTCATTTTCACACTCAGATCAAAGTTACGAAAATCAAAGTTCACTAAAAACTTCCAAAAGGGACTAAACTGAAGGTAAAAAAATGTCTCAAAGAGCGACTCTGTGTCCGTTTCTTTCCTCTTTCCTCTCCTCGGACCTCCTCGTCTGACAGCGTGCTACGTCGTCCACTAGAGAGTGCGTTTATGAGAGCTAATCCACAGAGTTTCCATCTGCTCAGTGAGCTCAAAGAGATGCACGTCATACAGCTGCTTGCTGGGGATTACCTGCCTCATCACAAAGCCCATCATCATTATCTCTGAGTGACAAACACACACACATCCCGCCTCAGAGAATTATTATTGTACTGAGTTATATAGAATTTGAGAGTCCAGTATATAATAATTACCTGCATGTCTATTTAGAAATCTGAGCTTTACTCTGAGAAATAAACATTTTATGCAGTCTGGATATTGAGAGCATTTTGTTGGTCAGGGTCTGAGTACTACAGGTTTCACTGTACCTATGCTTATGTGGTTTATGTGTTCAGTAAACCAAACTTGGCTACTGCTTAAAATCAGCATTACAAAGGGGTGTTCAGCGGCTTCTGTGTTCACTGAAATCTATAAGACTTTCACCGTCCCTTATTATGACATTAGTTTAAGCCCGTTCCAGAGAGGGCCTTAATAAAGACCAACAATGAATATGCAGTGGCAGGAAAAGAAGTCTTTGTGTTGTTTATGCCAAATGTGGTTTTAGACAAAGTTCCTGAATAAACTAACAATACCACCTGCATTGTTGTTGTTTTATTTTAATTATTTCCAGAAAAAGTGATCACACTAAATGCACTCACACAAACAAACACACACACACCTTCTTTTAAAACAAATGAATGGCTGAAAAAGACGATCCCGGCGGTATGAGAGCGTGAATAATGTAGTGTAATAAGTAGTTGTAGGTCTCACGGTACTCTACATATCAGCAGACTGTCTGCCTATATAAATCAGCTACACGCTACCTGCCAGGTAGGTTCCTCAGGTATCACTCGCCATTCTTCTCGTTTGTTCCCCTTCAGATCTACACTAGTCTCACACATGGTTCCTCTGGAAGCCAGCTGATGCAAATGAGCGACTGAAAACTTTAAGACTTTATTGAGGGAGCAGTTCAAGCTGTGATTCAACAAACTAACACTCCTACCTGTAAAGACTAAAACTAATAATACCAGCATTCAGCACTACAGTCTTCCTCTCTACCGGCTGATCTAGGGGCAGCAGTTACCTTTTCTCATCACCCAACTGCAAACACAAGCATCATACTAACAGACTGGCCCTCTAGGCAGAGGGACACGGTGTGGTGATGATGTCCTGTTGTTGGGTTAAGTTCAGCAGGCTTTCTGCCACTGCACTAACCCTTCTGGGACTTAAATCCAACCTGTGCAACTGGATCATCCCCACCCGCCCCCTTAATGATGAGAGTAGTCATTACTAGTTTGTTCAGAGAAGGAGTAATTGCCTCTCATACAACAGTGTTGAACAGGTAGAAATGTCACACCTTGTCAATGAACAGACTGTCAGCCCCAATGAGCTGCTGTTTTTTCTAGAGTCCGCCGTCAGTCAGAAACCAGCTAACCAACAAGCAGGCGGTGACAATACATGGCTAAGCGTGGCTACTGTCACATCTTAATCTCATCAAATTTCCATCAACGTTGATGAGTTTAGTGTGTGTCTCGCCCTGTGACACGAGTGCTCTGCTGTCGTATGCAGTCAGAGTATTTTAGGATCCTGTCAGAAAGATTTATTTATGAAAACAGGAGACTGACAGACTGCCTCCTTTGTTATAGACAGGGTGCCTGCTGATGACGGATGGGAAACGCCTTTATCAGATTTACACTGGATCAAGTCAATGAGTGACGATGATAGTGCTCTCACACACTAATCACTTGTTGCCAGTCACTGGATCTATGAATATCTAATAGGCTGCTGTGTTAGCAACAAAGGCTTTACAGTGTGAGGTAAGGAAGACAGAGGGGGCGTGGTGTCAAGTCTGATCCTGGGTAAGCTTCACGTAGCTCATTAACACACTTTCCAGCTGCCACACTGACGTGCTGATGACACATACGCACACACAAACACATATATGCAAACAGCTCACCTTCGTCTAACACACCTCTGTTGACACAGTCGACCCAATAAGTGTGTCAGTTATCACAGTTCCTTTTGATTTCTCAAAGTTGTCTTGGATACCTACTTTCCAATGTTGTTCACACCTACCACACACACAGTATGAAGTATTAGTAAGTCTATGATGTAGATCAAACGCCTTACAAACAAGCAGACTGTGGATGGAGTTACTTTGTGTGTCAGTGTTCAGAGGAAACATTTAAACCAGTTTACTTTTGTTTTTTTCCTAAAGTGAATTTAAAACCGATGGCAGCGTACTTCCCATGAAAAATAAAACACTACTTCCCAGAAATCAAGTTGAAATAATTCAAACCGATGGCCACTGAATGAGTTCAGTTTATTTAAGTTATCCAAGAGACTCCTATGTTTGTATGTTGAGGAACATTGATGCTGATGACAGAAATGGAAATGAACCCGTTTGGTCCTCCATGAAACATTACCCCAACAAAGGATGAGTATTAGGGCAGAAGCAGGAAGGCAGGCAGCTCTGATGGAGAATAAGAGCCGTGAAGGGGGATGGTGAAGGTGGGGGCTCCAAACCCTCCGCCTGCTTCCCACCAGATCACACACTCCCTCAGCATTGTCTCACACACTGCCCTCTGTTTCTCCTATTCCCCTGGGCCCAGATGGACATTAGCTTGACTGATTTATACACCAGACAACACACTAACACATATTGTCACATGCACATAAAGCAACATGCACAGCCTCGCACACATTCCTATGAACACACACACTGTTACTCACACAAACTGCCACTGATGTTTCAAGCAGGCTTCTTCTGCTTTAGTGAAAAACATTTGTATGTGACAGAAAATGGTGGACAGGTTTACTGTTGGGGACCGAATAAAAGACATTTCCTAAAATCATACTAAATGTTAAATACAAGATGGGATGTCCATTGTGTAATCTATTCTATATAGTTCTATATTGGGAAGACGATTTGACCATTAGTTCGGACCTGCGTGCATCTGACCAAACATAAACTTACTGGGGCAAAAAAAACAAAACAAAAAAACACAACACTGGATGTAAATTCAGAATGCAGACAGACAGGTGGAGGGGGTGGGGGGGTGGGGGGGTCAGCTGCAGACATCACGTCACAGACGATTCTGTTCCAGCGATCCGTCTTTTCTCACACACTGCTCCGTGAGGTTAATTTGAATGTTTCCTCAAACTTCACTTTCTATTATCAGACTATTTTGATTTAAAAACAACAACACCCATCTAACTTGCTGCCTGGTCAGGGAAACGATCAAGTTTGAGTTCACTCTGTCTTGAGAGCAAAGAATATATACAACGAATGCATACTATAGTTGTATTAACATCTCACTAGAAAGGGAAGCAGTCATCAACCCAGCTTCATTAAGAGACAGGTTTCAAGTCAATACTGACTATCTCTGATACTGAGTCTAATTCCATACTTAAATTTACTTAAATGTAGATTAAATACAGCATACATCCGACACACTGGAATAGCAGCTGAAGCCTTCTACTTGAAGGCTACTTCATCCAAATACTGAAGACTGTTTCAGAATGATCAGGTTGGTAAGCATAAACATGATTCGAGATTAAGGTGAGTTGAACTCGGGAGACTGTATCTCATGTTATCAGTTAATGTGACTGCTTGAGAGAAGATGCATCATTGTTTTAGTTGTTGGGACTACAAACCGACTTGTGGTTCTACAGCGGTGTAACACAGTGATGCTTCTTGTACATCATAAACAATCTTGTGCAGAGTAACGATACCAGCTTGCAAAACCGACAAAAGCCAAGTCTAATTTTGGTTCGTCATCAACTTAATCACTGAATTAACGTTGATTAGCAACAGCTGATACAAGCAGCCGCCAGCCTGATGGCGAGTGCCAGCTCTGAGACGCTGCTTCCCAAATGTTTGGAATACTATTCATTGATCATGAGAAAGACAGGAGAGCTATCAGATTAGTTATCATTGGACCAGAGCTCATTTTTCATAAAATAACAAGACTATTTTATCAACCACACATTCCAACCTCGTCTCATTCTTTCTTCTCACACATTCAAGGATATCAGTTTGGTTCAAGGTGTCCTACATACATATATTTCCTGAATGTGCTTACAGCGCCCTCTATAGGACACACATGATAAGGATGAACAGTCCAGGGCTGTAGTCTGCAACCTGTTGGTGAACTACACAGGTGCAAACACATTTTCACTGCCTATTTCTTCTAATAAAGCCTTTTCCTCTTTCTCGCACCCCTTCCTACTAAATTTGTTTTCCGTCTGTGCGCTGTCTGTGCAGCCCCCTCCTCTCAACACACCAGTGTTCCCCCCCCACTCATTTATCCCCTTTGTCTCGTTCTTATAATCTCCCTCTGAAGAGAGACAGCAGACATTCCACACTGCATCTCCGCTTAGGACTGTCAATATTTACCTTTACTGTGTGTTAATGCCTTCACAGCTGGGCATCTCCGTCTATGAGAGAGTGTATATGTGTGTATAACCTTGCTCTCTCTCTCCGGTGCTGGCTTGATTTCCTGCACCACTGTGTAATCAATCTTTGACAGTTTGCTGACTCGTTCCTTTGTCTTGTACCCCCCACCCATCCCCACAAGCCCTCGTCTTTGGGTGCTGTCTGAGTCTGAGACTGTCTACTCACACACACACACACACAAATGTATCTACACTCCCCTCCCCTGCTTCTGACTGTGTGTGGGGGTAGCAACAATGCTGACTGGACCAGTGCCATTGTCTACCTTCCCCCATCCAAAAAATGTTCCCATTATGAATATGCTGGTGGACTAGCAATGGCATCTATATGATGGGGCATTCCACCCCCCAAAAAATCCCCTATCCAAATAAATGCTACAAGGGAAGCCTTTAAGTAAGGCATCTTTATGAACTTTATGAAACAGTCTACAGGCTGTAAAAAGGAAGCAGAACACAAGAGACGTACACAGTAGATAATCAGCAGAGAACTCGTGAAAATGAGAAAGACAGGAATACAGGGGATAGGAGAAATAAAGGAAATAAATGGTAGGGAAAGAATAGAGAAAAGACTCTGCAGAGAGAGGGGAAACAAGGAAAGAGTAGAAAGACGAGAAAAACTAGTGGAGGCTGAGCATTGTGCTGCTAATGCAGGCCAGGCTTGAGTAATCCAACAAAGGTTACTGTGGAGACCAACAATGAGGCTCCGAGGGGCCTCGACTGCTGAGATGCGACGGGAGAGGAGGGATGAGAGGAGCCGGGGAAGGAGAGGAGGCGACATTGAACAAGTGATGGGGTTGAAGGAGGGGGGCCCTGCAAAAAAAAAATCTACATCTCAAAACCATCTGACCTTGCTTTGAGTTTGAAAGTGATTATCTGGAACAGTTTTTAATCTCCAAAAAGTGAAAGTGAAGATGACCCATTTGTAGGGATTTTTTGTGGGTTTCTTACGAGAAAAGCAAACACACACCTGTTGTTTAAAGCTTCCATGCATTGCTCTGTGACATCATGGTAAGTTGGAAAATTTCACTGTGACATCTAGTTTTTCTTCCTGTTGCAGTTCTGAAGAATGTGTTTGAGGAAATTGTGATGTGGCTGGGAGCTTACTAAAACCAGCCTCTGTGGGAGATGACTAAAGTCCAAAGTCCGTAGACTTAATTATAGACATATTTCCAACACACAAGACATTTCCATTCATGCAGCTAGCATGGCTCAAAAGTTCAATTAAATTTGCTGTGCACGTTCAATAAAAACATCTTGGCAAATGGCCCTGACCACTTCAACAGCTTTGAAATCAACTCAAACAGACCCAGTAACATCAGAATACACTGAAATGAGTGCAAAAAGGACTACTGCAAGAGGGCTTGAACAGCATTTTAAGACAGATGTGCGAGGCTGCATGTAAAGATAGAGGACTAAACTAATGCAGTGTTTAAGGGGTGTAGTTGGAAAATGTGTGCTCAGAGGAAAGTGAGAAAAAAGTTAGAATAAAAGAGAGAAGACAGCTAAGAAGATGGGGAGGTTATAGATAATGATAGAAAATGATTAAAAAAGAAAGGGGAGTTCAAGGCTACATGGGAGCAAGAGAGCCAGAGAGAGAGAGTGGGGAGGATAATGGGTAAGACTGGCATCTTACTCAAACACTATCAAATCTGGTGTATTTGCATGTCACTCATCATTTTCACACAGCTTGTTCACCTTCCCCCAGTTCTCTCTGCAACTGGTCAACAATGTCAGTTTGGTTAAATGGGTGTTTGCACCTGGGTGTCCAGTTTACTTGCCCTCACACTGTCTTGCCATCAAACAAGAAGGCATCAAGCTGCACCGACAACACAAACTCACAGCAGTTTGAGAGCCGCTGTAAATGCAGATGAATAGTTTTGTTTTTGAGGTCTACTGCTGCAGCTGAAGGTTGATAGAGGTGTGAAAGAAAGACACTGTCATCTTTAAAGTATTTTGGCATCTTACGATGACTGTTCCCCATGGTGAGATTCTCGCGTTATAAAAGGACAGCAAGTGTGTGTTTCCTTAGTTTCGCCACAGTGTTTCCCAATGAGACAGTTCTGTTGAAGCCAGAGTGGAGCCTTTTACAGACAGGAAGGTACTTCTAACCCATGGCCTTCACACTCGTTCGCCAGGTCCTCTCCCACAATCCCTCTCCCCACCCCCTCTGCTCTACAGATGCCAGATTCTTTGAATTCTCATGAATCAAAACTTGATACACATTTGAAAAGTGTTTTGAATTGTGTGCTCACCAGAATTCAATAGAATGAAGGAGAGGTACTACTGAATGTCATTTGTCTGACAATACAAAATTCTTTTTCACTGCTCTGCCCATCCGTCACCTTCACACACCACTTTCACTTCTGTTTCCTGCTTTCTGCTCAACCCATTTAATAACAGAAGTTAACAAAACAGGTGTGAAGCCCCAACATACAGCCAACACACACACAAAGTTCATCTCCAACAAGAATGAATGTGAAGAGTCACACCTCTGAAATCACTCCAGTAAGTGCAGAGTAACTAAAATGTATGACTCATTACAGCACTAACAAACATTATACTTATGGCCCTTTTCCACTAGCACCTACTCAGGCTCGCCTCGCCTCACCTCGACTCAACTCAGTTTCAGTCGTTTTCCATTACAACAGAGTACCACCTCAAGCGTGGGTGGGGTCGTGCCATAGCAATGCGGCCAAAACTCCAGCGACGTCATTTGTTATGCGACACAAACACGAAATGACTACGGAGCAATGGAGGCCACCAGACAAAGAAATGTCTGCACCTCGTCGTTGCTCCGCTGGGTTGATTTCTGTGCAGCCATCTCTGATCGTGTTCGTTGTTGTTATTGCGTGCGTTTAAAAATGGCGTGGGTTGACTCTTATGAACGAGTCGCTCTCCTGACTCATCTAGTGACGTCAGGCCCTGGCCAATCAGTGGCCTGCCGTCTGCTGGACGTCACATTTTCGGCTTCGACTCAGCTCGCTTGGAACCCCGGCCGAGTAGGTACTAGAAAAGTACCTGGTACCAGGTACTAACACATAATAGAAAAGCCTAAAAACTGAGTCGAGTCGAGTCGAGTCGAGTAGGGCCATTAGACTTAGAGGGGCTATATGTACACATGAGTACATGTGCATACCCAGCTGTGCATATTTGTGTGCGAGTGTTTTTGCATGTTTCAACATGTAAGTGGGCATGTGCAAATGTCAACGTGTCAGGTATTTCCGACTGCATGTTTGCATACACTTAACATATGGAAATAGGACTACATGATATGATGATAAAATTATTTTTGACTTTAACACCTAATTACAATGATAACATTCAGTCATCAGTATGATGTTATTTGCATCTTGTTCTAATGGAGTCACAGCATGTTGGTCTACATTTAGATTTACACCAACTGTTGTTGATTCTGAATCTTAATTTAGATACAGCACAGCAGAGATGGAGCTTTATGAATCTTAGCTACTCTGATCCTGCAGCTCCCTGAGAGGTTTATTGTGGAAATTCATATTGCAGTAAAATACGGTAACTTCCAAAGCATGCCAGCATTGCCTTCATCTTCCTCAGGCTGTGAAAATAACTAAACTTTAAGGAAACTGCTGGTACTGTGTGTGTTCTTTCACAGTCAGAGCTCTCGCTGTGTGGATGTTTTATCTACTCACCCTGATGCTATTAGCGCTCTGGACTGGGCCATTGCAATCCTCTGTAACGCTGGTCTGCTCAGCCCAGCTAAGCTTGATCTCTGTGGCAACGGGGCATGGCACACTGTTGCTGCGGATGACGGGGCGCACTGTGGCTTCATCACCACCGGCGATGGGGATGGCACAGGAGAAGGAGGCGTGGTCACGCTGTTGGCAGGGGTAATTAAAGTGGCTGTTGGCACTGACTCATTGGCTGAAGATGAGGACTGCTTGGCTGGAATGGATGGAGGGTTCTGATTCGGGTTGGATGATGGAGGCTGAGGAGGCGGGAGGGACGGTGGAGGCGGCCTGCTGGAAGATGAGGAGATACCCAGAGAGGAAGTGCCAGCGGTGAGGGCGGCGAGCGACTGAGCAAAGAGCTGGGCGTTTCTTCGTGGAGAGGCTGTGTTTTTGGAGATGGCGAGGCCGTGCGGCAGCGTCTGATAATAATTGGAGTTGGAGTTGGAGTTCTGCTGCTGTCCTCGTCCCAGAGTGACTGATTTAGACGGGCTCAGAGGTTTGGAGGAATTGGGGGCTGAGTTCTTGTGCCGCTGCATGGTTAGTGAACGTCTACCTAAAGTCTGTATCCCTGCTCCTCCTCCCCCTGCATTGGTCTTCACACTAAGGACCAGCATGCACTGCTGGCAGGAACAGGGCTGGCCCAGTCCCGTAGATGGTAAGCCCCCATTGGGGTAGACAGAGCTTACCCCCATACTGGTCCCCGACACTCCAACACCCAGCAAGGCTCCTGTTAGGCCTCCACCCATTCCCACACCTCCTCCTTTGGGTACCGGGAGAGGACCGGACACTAAAGGGTAGGCCACGTCAGCACGTCTCTGGATCCTCCGACACCTCTGGCTCTGTCTGTTCACCTGCATGGGACAGAGTCGTTAATTCATGAGACACTTTTACTTGTCATCATCACACCACACCAGGGGGATGTTGCAGTTTGAAAGATTAAAATCGCTCATTTGGTATTAGAATTAAATTTATGGGAGAAGCTTTGAGCTGAATTTGCTGTGGATGGTCGATGTGCAGAAATGAAAACACACCTGTGTCATGTTCTGGAAATCAATGAGGTAGCAGAAGCCCAGCGGTGTCAGGTCCAGGCAGGGCTGCTGGCGGTTGTGGGCGGCCTCGATGGCAATGGCCACCTCCATGTCGTAAGGTGTCCACGAACCCGCATCGTTTTCCCACTCCCACTGCCATCCCTGACCCGGGGCCGAGGCAGGGTCATAAAAACTCCTCCGCACCGGACGGATGGTTCCTGAAACAGAAAGAGGAAAAAAAAAATGAATTTAGTTAATTAACTTTGTCCCAATAAGTTTCTTCAGTAGTTAACCAAAAGCCGCAAAAACAAGAAGCACCAGAGTTAGTGAGTGGGGATGCTGAAACATTTAATACAAACAACATATTATCTGTATATTTTTGATAAGAATACACAAACAAGACTGAGCCTCGTCTGTGTTCCAGATTTCAGAGATGACCACGAGCTCAGCACTCAGGCATCATGAGTTGTTTAGAGCTGCACCCACTACAAGCCAGAGGCTCTGCAGTGTCTGCTGTTACACTTTAAGTTACATGTTCTCTGAAACCTAAATCTACAAAATCAGCATTTGAGGTTTGTGCAAGCTACTTGCTAAGATGGCTGCTGCATATGGAGCTACCAACGTCACCACATATATTCTGTCTTCATTCAAGTGTTAAGTGAATCCTAAATACACATTTGTACAGAATTTTTTTACTATGAAAATGTATTTTGTTGTGTTTAACTTTGACTACAAATTATTACTGAGAACACCAACAGACAATGTGAGCTCAACTTTAATGTCCCATTATCAGGCATGGTATGTTTCAATTTCAACACCTAAGCAGATGCTAAGATACAGTTATTATAGCCCAACCCTGATTCAAAATGTGATTTAATTAGGTGTCTTCTGCATTATACTCTTTCTACAGGAAGAATAACGGGGAGACGGTCTGAAAAAGGCTTTTGACAATATGCTTCTGCAACAACAACTGGTCACAGAACTATGATGTAGCTTTTTATAACTAGATGCATGATTCTCATTAAAATTCTTGGATGGGTTGGTAAACATCTGCACCAACATAGCGTCACAAAGGGAGGGAGGACACCAGTCTTGTGACACCGGGTCCTGAAGGGCAGCGAGTTAAAGTGTGTTTAAAGAGCACTTAGTCATCTCACATTCATATACTCACATGTCTTCACTTTCTGTCCAACATTTCACTGACAAATGCACTGTTTAACAATCTAAGCACAAATGAATAAATAATGAAAAATTCAAACAAATAACCAGAAAACAATGTCTCTTTGTCTGCTAGTTGGCTGGAGAGGTGGGAGGAGGGTCCCTAAAGCAACCAATCAGTCACTACCTCAGTCTCCAGGGGTAACAGGCTATTCAGTCAATGCCAGGACACGGAGAGGAAGGCAAATGTGTGTGTGTGTGTGTGTGTGTGTATGTGTGTGTGTGTGTGTGTGTTTGAGAGTCAGTGAGAGACCAGCACAAAGAGGTGATACTAGCAGAGTGGCATCGGCACACAGACATCTAAAGGATGGGGTTGAACGGGCAGTGACCTGTTTGTTTGGTGTGGACAGAGAAACAGACACACAGATAGTGTCAATAATGAAAGTGAGATATCACCCACTGTGATCTCTGTTGTTCTGTCTTGGTACAGTAATTCACTTACTGCAGAGATACCTACAAGGATGATCCTAACATGCCAATAGATGTCTCTGGCAGACACACGTTATAGGAAGAGACAGACATATATACAAAGAGACAAAGAGTGTCTCACACACACACACTCTGTGTTCTGTGTGTCTTGTGTGGAGTTAAAGCTTCATCTAGGCTCAGTGCTGGACTCTGTTAATCGGGCCAAGGTCTTATCACAAAGAGGCGGTTTGCCTTTGTCTCTGAACCCAGCATCAACACCTGCAATCAGGATGCTTCGCGCGCGCGCGCGTGTCTGTGGGTGTTTTGTGTATACTCTCAGGATTCGATGGTTTATGTTTAGAGAATGACTACTGTACGTTAGGCTCCAAGAGAGCATGGAGTCAGCCTGCTCCACTTGGCTGCTGCTCTGCCATTTTAGCACACAGAGGAAAACAGGCTGACTTGCTAATAATTAAGCTAACCTTAATTATCAGCTCCACTGTTGGATCACTGTCTTCATTAACCTTTGACTGCTGAAACTGCATGATCAACTTTTTTTTCCAAACATGTTTAATTTGTATTTCAGCTTAGGTTTAATGAAACATAGTAGCCAATATATACTGGTGACAAACACATTTTGATCACTGATATATCATATAGAGATACACTGATTTGATCTCTATCTGCTCTGATACTGACCTGATTAAGTTGGTGAGAACAGGCGACTGTTTGTGTGTGTGTAATGGTGTGTTTATGTGAATGTAGCTTTGTTAAGGTGCGCCTGGTTTCTACAACTGAAGGGAGTGTCCCTGGCTCTGACTGTAGGAATGTGTGTCTTTGTGTTAAAAACAAACAGTGCGCATGTGTACTTCCATGTGCTGCACACAGCAAACAGCAATAAGTCAGTCCATCCAAAGCCTTAATCCTGCTGCTCTCTCACAGTACAGAGCTGTCCTCTGTCAACAAGAGGCCCACCTCTGCTGTCATGTCAGTCACAGCTGGAACTAAACATGACATGTCTGGGTGTGGCCATGCTGGATTTGTGATTTGTGGACTGGTCAGAATGAGTATAACTTAAAAAAAAAAAAAAAACCCATGGTGTATCTTTACTCTACTGAATAGATAAAAGGTGTAAGTCATTTAAAGAAACCAAGAGCATACACATTTGAGCTGAATCAACTGTACACATGTGGAAAGTGAAGAAACTGCTGTTATGTGTGGTGGCGAAATTCCCTGTGTGAAGAGTGAGGAGCACGAGTGTGAGAATCTAAAGTGTGTGAAATGAATGAGGAGGGAGAGAGAGGACAAAGAGGCCTGAGGCAGGTGGACAAAGAGACTAGCCATCTGGTTTTTACTGTTCCCTCCACCACTAACCCCTCCCTGCACGCACGCACGCACGCACGCACGCGCACACACACACACACACACACACACACACACACACACACACACACACACACAGCTGCAGACTGACCAGCAGGCGAGCACATGTTACGGTGGGGTCATGTTTCATGCATGGCAGGAAGGTGTGTGCGAACCCCTCAATATCATTAACTGTGGGAAAAAATTCAGCAACCAGGATAAGCCAGCACTTTCTCTTCCTCTTTGTTCAGCCAATCCAAGATGTTGACTCTTCAGAGTTTCTAATTTCAGGTAGTGTAAAGCACTGCACGTGACTCCAATTCACACAGGTGTAGTGGTCGTTAAACATGGTGAATTACTCCATGTTGTTAGAAAGTAGAAACATGTCTCGTGAGACCTGAACTCACTCTGCCCCTGCAACAAAACTCAGAGGGCAAGATGGCAAAGATTTTCACTTTTCATTTCATAAAGGAAAATGCATTTACATATGTAAATAAAGAGATGGCTTAGGCAGTTTCATGCTTTGAGCTGGAAGTCCTTCTCAAATCTGAAATGATTTGTTGATTAATTGATTACTTAAATTGACAATCAGTCAGACATAAGCAAAAAGTCACACTGGGTTCTGGGAAACTAAAAACTAAACTAAAGGTTTTCACTATTTCATGACATTCTATGCACAAATTGATTTATCAATCATGACAATAATCATCAGTTGCAGCCCGAGTGTAATGGCCTGACCATTGTTTTTAGTATTAGAGTTATCACATAAATTACTGCAATTTCTAGTAAACCCCCCAAAAAGTGAAGCAATGTAAATATGAATAACTATCAGGCAGTTGGAAGAAAGACAAATGCTCTTTCATTAACTGAGGATATGAAGAATGACTACTTGTGTTCCTCCTGAACCTTCCTACCCCTCATCAACACAGACATACAAACAAATAGAAGTTAAAGGGCTCACTGGGTGAATTCATGAGTATGAACATGATGTGTAGTCACATACTAAAGCTTCACAGTGAGCCAACTCAACACCAGTGATGTGTCTGGGAGTGACAGTGCTTTCCACTATGATCATCCAAACACTAAATGAGGGAAAATCTTTCAAAGACTGAATTTCATCCTGGTGGAGTTCACAGTGACCTAATAACCCTTTATGTTGGCTTTTCCTTTCATTTTACTCCCATTTTACACATATCTAATTCTGTAAAAGCAAATTAAGCTAAAAAAAACCCCAAAGAGATACAATTAGCTGATGGCAGCCTTGTCAAAGGAGCTTAGTATCAAACTGATCGGTGTGGGGAGAGATATTTCAGCCTTCAACTACACAAACACACACACAGAATCATCTTGGGATCCCCTGCCCATCCAACTTCCCTAAATCAGCCACAGACGCACACCAACACATCATGACCTCATGCCTTTGTCACTCTGTATCCACCCATAAGATGAACAACATTTTTCTCAACATCTCCGTCATGTTGCTTTCCACTCCTCGTCCCTGAGACTTGATGCATCCCAGATTGAATCCAGAAAGATTTCTGTCCTAATCTGAACCCAGTCCAAGGCGCATCGCTGCCATTTCTCTAATGATAACTTAAAGCACCTCTCAAAAATATGCCTTGACCTCCAGCTCCACTTCTCTACTCATCATCCTCAGCCCTGGGTGCCCTCCAGCAGCAGAGGTATGAGGGACGGGGAGCGGCTGAGGAAATGTCTAAACTCATACACAGTATGTCGCTCTCTAGAAAGGTTTGGTATTTAAGATGGAGATGACATTTCACACCAACAATAGAAAGAGGAAGCCTGTTTCATTGTTTTGTCAAAGGTATAGAGAAGGTGGAAGAGAGGAAGGAGACGGTGAAAAGACAAAGCAGAAACAAAAGATCAGAGATGAAGAGAGAGGAAGAGCAAATTATCTAGAATGTCTATAAGCACTTCCCTACGTCCTCTTTTGATTTGTTTATCTTGATATTTCACCCCCTTCCATCTCATATCATCTTTTCCAACACTGTCTTACTTTCCTTTTGTCTTTTCTCTCTAACACTGAATCGCTATATTTACATGTTTTTGATACCGTTTTCTTTTCCTTTCCAACACTCATTAAAACGCTCTTCTCTGGTGCATCACATTTGTAACATAGGATTTCTATCCACCTAAAATACTCACACCCTCCCTGGCACTACAAACTGGTGACTGGTCTGATTTCAGGTTGTTACGTGGGAAAGTAAGTCAGAGTTTGGGTTTGGAGTTTTTAAAAGTCAAGTCCAGAAATTCTGAGTCGATCTGGCGTCGCCCTCAACTTCAGTGAGATCCCTGATACAGTACCGCAGCAGTGACATAAATATTCAGCGATGTCTTTGCATGCTTTCATATACATCCGCCGCTGGTGAGTGTGTAGTCGAGCAGGCGGTGAGTGATGTCGCCCCCAGAGGCCTCACAGTAACAGTAACCTGACACGCAGAGTTTCACAACAACAACCCAGAGAGAAAACTCTGACCCCTCCACCTCTTTCATCTTTCCCTGGGTTTCCTTCACACTATCTTCTGTTGATTTATGAGTCCGGTTAAAAACAGACCGCGTACTGGATGCTGCCTTCTCTGACGTGAAGGTAAGCTACGTTTTCCAACCCAGAAATACTCTGATTTAAGTAGAAAGA
Source organism: Scortum barcoo (assembly GCA_023238725.1). Classification (NCBI taxonomy): domain Eukaryota; kingdom Metazoa; phylum Chordata; class Actinopteri; order Centrarchiformes; family Terapontidae; genus Scortum; species Scortum barcoo. The sequence continues at coordinate 2,035,717 of CM041553.1, forward strand.
TCATAACAAGTCATCTTAGTTTTGTTAATTTAAAACTTCTCCAGCTTTGGCAGCTGGATAGAAAAAGGTCACTGCTTTCTCAGAACAATTCAACAGAAATCTTTATTAAGGCTTAAAAACATCTTAACGTAGAGTATTTTAAGACAAATTGTCCATCATCAACTCATTATTGTTCTTTAAGAAACTCCACTTGTCTAAATCTTGTCTAAAAAAAGTCTTCACACAATCCTTTATTCTTTCCTCGGCCCCTTTCAGTTTCTCTGTCAGGTCTTGTCCTCTTTTTTCATAGTCACTTTTATCATCCTCCCTTCCGCCTCCTCAGCTGCTTCCTATATGTTGATTTTTAAGCCACCTCATTGTCTCTCCATCCAGTAATATTCCTCCTTGCCGCTCAACTTTCCCTTGTCCTCACACTTCTTTCAACCCTCTCCCCTCTGACTTTGTCGTGCCGTCTACCCCCCTCAGCTCTCTCTTCGTCTTTGTCTCTACTTTGTCTCACCTTGAAAAAGTCCAATCCCCTGAGTTTTGGGTTCAGAGTCAATTTTCAGCTTCATAGAGTGTGAGAGAGAAAAGCAGAGAAAGAGGGTGATGGAGGAGAAAAGAGAAAGAAATAGTGAGAAAGATCAGGTAGACCAGAGAGGAAGTACAGCGGAAGGTTTCCACACAAAGGAAGAGACCCCAACCTTAACAGCCGAGGCCACAGATATAGAAAGTAACTTAACTTCCATTAACAGCACAGTCAAAAACCCTTAAGGAAGCCCTTAAGGAAGCATCTTTAACAGTATCATGTAGCACGGGTTTAACAGTAAGTTACTGCTTTGCATGTAAACTCGTTCTGTAATTTCCTGCAGTAACCTGAATTGTCCCAGTAACCTGGTTTTTTGTATGCATGTAAATGTAGTCAATGTTAATGTTTGCTTCCACTCCCTCCCCCTTTCTTGTCACCAAGACCCACCCCCTCCCTTGCGTCTCTGGGGAACCACCCCTTCAACCCCTGCCCCCTCTACCGTGACCCCAGCACCCCTGGGGCATTGTGGGGGTCTGGGAATGTTTCTCCTTCAGCAGGACCAGCTGGTATGAGAGGAGCAACATGCTGCAGGAGCAGGAACAAGATGCCTTCAAAGAAACCAATGACAAGCCAGTCTTTAAAAGTCCCATATAAATATAAAATACACTCCCATTTTTACCAACAAGTCAAAGTGCATTTATGCCAGCTGATTAAAAAAAAAAAAAAAAATTACACCCTTCTCTCAGTGGTTGCAATCCAAGTGGCTTATTTCAAAGAGAGGGAGATTTTTTTACCTTTAACATTGACATTTTCAAGTCAAGACGGTCGGTTTCACAATCTGAGAAAAAGGCACCTCTTTCGAACTGATTTTACAAAGTAGTTACTGTCATGCCCACTGCAATGTTTTCTTCATTCATCCCAAAACAAACAAAAAATATGAGTTGTAACCAGGAGCAATGAAAGTCACCATGACTCAACTGTCAAATAAAAGAGCGACACCTAAGCTTAAACAAGTCAAGAAACAAGACCCCTGCCACCGGACTGAGCATCCAGTCTCCAAGCTGATCCCTGGGAAGCACAGGGTCACCACACCAATGAGTGCTGGTGTAATGAAGGTACGAAGGAACGTGGGCCGCTGCTTGTCGTACAGAACACACAGAGCTCTCACTGAGAGATGATGCTGAGGACTGAAGTGTTTCCTCAACGCTGCATGCTGTCAGCTTAACGCCTGTGTTATCTGTGGTGACAGTGCAGAGTGTCTGCGAGGCTTTCATAGTGACTTGGTGCTGCTCAGAGGCCGAGGAAACCCGCTCTCCTCCACCACCAGCAGCGTGAATATAAGGACAGAGGGAGGGAGGTGGATAGGAGCCACTCCAAACTTCCCTTTATATATGACTGTAAAGATGGACTTGTACAGCCTGCTATTTGAAAGTGGGGTCAAAACTGGGTGTTGTTCTCACAGACACCAAAGGCCCATCAGCATGCAAAACCCAAGAAGTCTGTCTGAGCCAGTCTGACAGCCCTGTGTGGGATACGTCTTACTGATTGAATATGTATCTGAGGGATTGACGGCTAACGTCTGGGTTACTCTTTGACTGAAAATGATTTGTTGGGTGTTGCAGAAACTCACTTTTGATGACATTTAACACACTGTGCAAAAGCAAAAATTTGAATTGATCAAATGAATCAACCACCAAATAAACTACACGAATACACGATACTATAAATACAAATAATTACTGTCTGGGGAGCCTAGACTGTCTGATTTAGCCAAACGCTATGTATCTGCAACACAGACCTGTTTGCAACATTACATATGCATCAAAGAGTTGATCACTAACCTGTCTGAATGCATATAGACATGCAAGTACACACACAGTAACATATGCAGTAAACTAACATTAACCATCTACAGTGGGCACTTGATATGAGCAGAGATAACAGTGGTCAGTGCTGGCTGAAAAGGAGAACGCTAATATGTGGATGTTTTGGACGTTGCTCATTGTGAATTGAAAGTAGATAGGACTGAAAAAAAGATCTGATATGAGATGCATGAACAAATCTTGTTGTTGTGCCAGCCTAGAACAGGATCCCAAGAAGAACTGGCTATCAGAGCCCAACTCTGTCTCCGACTGCTCTCTTTTTTGTTCATTTTTCTCTCCTCCCTTTATCTTCCACTTTACCGAACTTGTAACAACCAGCGACCCCCAAACCTCGCAGCCCTTCCCCCGCTGCCTCCGAGCTGTTCTGCTTCTCAAAACCCTCAGACTTTCACCTCCTCTGTGTGCAAGCGTGTGTGTGTGTGTATGTGTGTCTCACAGCCACAATGGAGTAACTCACATCTGTTCAACAGAATCCAACAATGGTGGAGGAGCGAAAGTCAGAGGGAGCAACAGAGGGAGAGAGAGAGAATACAGACTCCCCAATTATCTCACCCATTCTGCAACAGCCACTCCCTCTACACACACACACACACTCATATCTTTCCATCTCTCCCATGTTGAAGCCAAAACTGAAAGGCCCTTGGGACTTTTGCCTATTGACGAAACTAAACACTCGTACAAGAGAGGGGCAAAGGAAGGGTAAGAGTGTGAGAGACCCGAGGGGGGACAGGGGAGCTACAGAGGGAGGCAGACTTAAGTACACTCTGTGCTCGTTAGGTCTTGAAATATTCCACACAATCCATGTCTCTCTCTGTTTCTATGTGCTAGAAGTGTGCAGCAGCTGCCGTGCACCAGTGTGTGTGTGTGTGTGGTAACAGCTGTGTGTGGATGCAGCTTACTCAGTGGTGCCATGGCCATTTGCAGCTGCTTCGCACCATCACAGTGTTGGATCTTTACCCAACACAGCCACCACACACACACACACACACACACTTTCTCTCTGTGTCTGACCGACAGAAGTTCAACAATAATCTGAACTTTGAAAAGTTACAAGACTTTACGAAGGAAATCAACATGACACGTGCTGTAAATGACTGTGTGTTACATTTCACTGCCCTAAAACATCAGTATTTGTGAATATGTTTAAAAACCAAAACAGCAACTGATATTGTGATACTGCTCTCTCATACTGTCATAAGCCTGATCCTTAATCCAGATATCTTAGTAATCATATAATTCCAATTATATTGTGACCTACCTAACACAATGCTTAAGGTACAATTTATAACAGATGGTAGGCTGTGATCCTACTTCACCTGGAGGAAGAGTAGCACATAGAAACTATTTTCCTCTCCAGTTACTAAGTTGTGTTACTGCTGAGTACAGAGGAGGAGGAAAACTCATTCAAGTTACTTTGTTTAAAGAAATGTCAGTGACCGAGTCTACTATGATGACTTTTCACTTAAATGTTTCAAAGACTCACAGTGCTGTGATCGAAATATGAAAATGAAATGTGAAATAGCCAAGTCAGGAATGATTTCTGCTTTTGTTATGGCTTAGATTACAAGTGTAAAGACCATATGCAGCAGGAAAAGCGTGCCAATGGGTGCAAAAATGACTGTAAAACTAACAAGATTCTTAAGTTTGTTCTTTGTAACTTTAAATTTATAGTTGTGTTAAAGTGGGGTTAAAAACTAAATCAATAATAATAATCACTGATTGGGCCTTTAATAAATCAGCCCTTATTAATTATCGTCTTTGCTGACTTTGTTGAAAAATGCACTGTTGCAGGTTAATTCCTGATCATTCCAGCTTTAAGCAGCATCTTCACAAGTCCCAGGATCATCTCAGAAAACTCAACCTTGTCTTACAGTTTCACTCTTCTCCTCCACACTTTTTTAAAACTCACAGTCTACTGTGTACTGTGTGTGAGCTGCCAACACTAAAACACCCATGTAGCTCTACCAAAAAAACTCACAGGTCATTTTGTGTCTAAATGTAGACTAACATCTTAGAAATAGAAATGCAAATGCAGGATACTGAGTTGGTGTCTTCTGAGATGTATCTGCCCACACAGCAAAGGACTCAAATATATCTTGGGTCAACATGTGGTGGACTGATGTTGGGAACAGTCCATATGGGGGCATATTGACTGATCCTATAATACTTTGATTCTCTCAGTCTCTCAGACCCCTCCAGTCTCACCTGTGTCCTGTCTGAACTGGTGCATGGACTGGAGATCTATGATGTACGGCGAGAGCCGGCTGTCCACCTGGCCGAGGACCACGCTCCCTCCGCGGGGGTCGCTGCTCCGGATGGCCGCCTCTATCTGGTGGGAGACGGCGGGGCTGTAGGGCCGCCACCGGCCGTGTTCGTTCAGCCATTCCCACACCACCACGGCAGAGGCCAGGAGCATGTTGTTATTGTTGGCCCTGGAGAGGAAACGAGAGTGAAATGTCGGGAAACACACCCAGAGCTAACTAAAAGTACCGCTAAGCCCCTCACACACAGAGAGAGGGGGGCTCTGCGGAGGGAGCAGAGGCCAAACACACACGGTGATATTTGTACACAGCAGCCTTTTTATTCCAATTATTCCGATACCAGTGCTAAACCGACCCTGTGTGTGTTCTCCATAAATCATATTTAAGGTAGAAGCCACAGCCTGTAGCCCAGAGCTACAACAAAGCCCGCTGTTTTCTCTTACATGGAGCCGCGGCTGAGCTAACGCCGGGAGAAGGCGGCACATTCTCCGACGAAGATCCGAGCTCCTCGCATGGCCGGGCGGGAAGAAACGGCGGCTCCTCGGCTCGGTGGCTTTTGTTGTTGACGCTGAAACAGCCGCAAAGCAGTCAGACGCCGAGGCGGCCGCAAACACCGAGATTTATACGAGCCAGTCCACACAAACAAACACACACACACACCGACTGATGGCTTTCTTCCAGCGGCGGCCTCTCGCCCTATGTGGGGTGGTGGTCTCAGTGAGGAGCCCTCCGCAGTGAGGGGGGGCTGGAAAACAACGAGTCGGACTCTACTGAGCTAAGAAGCGACCTCGTACCGGTTCCGACACGGACAGCCAGCCTCGGCGGGGTGAAGCGGGCTCCGGCCGGGCTCAGCTCCTCTCCGGGACTTCAGGGCGGAGCAGCGACATGTTGAGAAAGTAGAGACGCTGCCGACAGACAGCGCAGCCTCAGGAGGACTGACTGAACCCGGGTCAGCCCCAACAGGTTCAACTGGATCCATCACACAGCATGGAGACAGGGAACTAACACACTGACAGGGCTGCTGCTGCTGTTGTTGTTATTATTGTTATTATTATTGTTATTATTATTGTTATTATTATTATTATTATTATTGTTATTATTATTATTATTGTTATTATTATTATTGTTATTATTATTATTGTTGTTGTTGTTGTTATTATTATTATTATTATTGTTATTATTGTTATTATTATTGTTATTATTATTATTATTGTCATTATTATTATTATTATTCCTGGGCTGCTGTAGTGACTGAACATGTTTCAGGTTTTATGTCACTGAGGCTTACAAACTGGATCAGACATTCACCTGTTGATGGGAACTTTGAAGGTCCACTTGGAGCAAGATCCAGGATCGTCACAGACCTCTTTGTGAATTAAATCGACCCTTTCGTCCTCCCAGCTCCACCATGGCTCTTTCTCTCTGTCTCTGAGCGGCTGCAGATCCCGCTGTCCGTCCGTCCGTCTGTCTGTCCGTGTCCCTCAGGGTGGGCTCCCTCTGAAGAGTTAACGCGGTGAGACTAACTCTGCCATGATCATCCTCCTGCTATCCGTCCGCGTCCATCTTCACCTAGCTGTGGGGAAAACTTGGTGTGGAGCCGCAGAGGTGTCAGAGGAGAGCAGCACCCCCACCTCTCCCCCGGCTCCTGCCCCTCACCACGCCCAGAGACCCCCGTGGTGATGGAGGGCCAATGGAGAGGGGCCCCAAAACACTTAAGAGCCTGTTGATCCAAGCACCGACACCCCCGACTTGTATTTAGCACGCCGTGGTTTGACCTGTTTGATACAGCCTACTTTACTTTCTTCTGTTTTTCCTCCAGATCCCAAATAAAACCTGATGTTTGAACACAGCTGCTTTTATTCAGACTGGAGGCTGATCACAGGCTGTCACATGCTGCCACCTGCTGGGCAAAAAGGATAAACGTCACCCTGTTTTTTTTAAAGCAGTTATAGTTTAAAATAATGAAAGCTCAAAACAGCCCAGGCACTCTGTGAGAGTTTGTCTCCATGAACACGTCGTCAGTCAGTGTTAAGAGATTACACTGTTTGTAACGTCATTGCCGTGTCGGCTCCGTAACACTGTATCGCCATTTCAATCCTCATCCGGGCGATGGCGGCCGAGCGAGGCTGGAGAGCGTCGCAGCGTGCCCTGTTTGTGGCGATGAATTCAGATTTTACCTCGCCAATGTTGGAGGAAATACTCGTTTGAAATTTCTAAACTATTTATACTACTGTGACGTCATTGTGACCAAGCCAGGCTCCATAGCTCAGGGGTTAGAGCACTGGTCTTGTAAACCAGGGGTCGCGAGTTCAAATCTCGCTGGGGCCTGCTCAACTTTTCTTTTTTTCCTCAAAAATTGCCTGGATGTAGACCGATATAAATGCAATTTTCTTACCTTAAATTGATGTGCAAATATATATTCTGGACGCCCCTTATTTTTTTTAGATGGTTAATAATAACTCCGTTGGATTTAGAGCCATTGCTAGAGGACAATGTAACATGTATTCTTTGTTTTGTATCCTAGGGAAATCATTGAGGTGAGATTACTGGATTAACACTATATCAGCCTTTGCCCAGCGCATCGTTTCTAGACCTTTAAGACTTTTAACATTTGCGTTTAAGCCACAGACAGTCAAACTTAAAATAGTCAACGATTTTCAAAGATAACTAGAGGTATTACAGATTTGCATTTGAGTATGGTATAAGTACATCAGTTTACAGTACAAGCAGAGACCCCAGCCCATCTCACATTCATCATTCCCAAAACCCAGAACGTCTGTGAAACATGGCACAGGTTTTATCCCCCTTAAGAATTAACCAGACCTATTAGTCATATGCATAGTAGCAACAGGCATAAACATGTGACTCACAGATAATGTACATATAGAGATGGTCTCCTCATATATCATACAAGACTGCCTCCCTAAAATAACAGTCAGCGATAGAGCTGAGAATAGTCGAATAACCATTAACTTTAAAGTTTCAATGTGTTAATGTGGCATTTGATATCAGGGCGGTTAAAGTTCCTTGCTTGGTTCTAGATATTGGCCTCCTCACATAGCAGCCCAGTATACTAAATCTGACTTTGCCTTTATAAAATAAGGTCTTGCACTCAGCTGTCATGCTCCTTTTCCATCCAAGTGGATCCGTGACCCAACACACTGGCCAGTGTTCTTGTGTAGTGTGCCAAAAGTAACTAAACACCAAGTTACAATAATTTTATAAACAAATTTTAAGCCAGTAATTTAAACTGTAAAATACTTATCAACTTCTCATTTTCAACTAAAAGGTAACAACAAATTATTTAAAGAAGAAATTTTGGGAAATTAAACAAATGCCTTAAGGGCAAGAAACTTTAGTCTTACCCATGTGAAGCCACTAAGAACTCGTGGGAGTCCAGAAAATTTCTGCAATTAGTCTAAGTAAGGTTTTCACATTGCCTTGGTCAGTTGTCTTCACCTTGACCTTTCTTCTCCATCCTTTCCATGGTACGTGGTGGTAGACTGTCATTGTCTATGTCCTCAAGAAACCCAAAATAGCACTCAGTAGCACTCACCTCCACCATCATGAAGTGCTTTGAGCAGTTAGTCAAATCATTCATCACCTCCTCCTCTCCCGGACTCAGTGGACCCACTTCAGTTTGCCTACAGGCCCAATAGGTCAACTGAAGAAACTCTGTAACATTATTCAGTATATGATCATATTCAGTTTTTATTTATGCTTAGTTTTAGCATTTAAATTCTCTTAACAAGATACATTCACATACTAAGGAGAAAGCTGCAGATTTCAATACAGGGTCTTTATATCAAAGTGTAAATAGCAACCAGTAAAATGCACTGAAGAATACAATAAATGAAATACAAGAAAACACAAAACAAAAAAAAACAAAAGAGAAATATAAGAAAAACCCACCTACTAGAAAATGCAACCACAGATGTACGGATGAACTGAGAGGTGATGTCTTACTGTTGCATTAGTTGCTGTAAACTAATTTTGTGTGGAACATGATCAATAATTACTTAATTTTAAAAAATTGTATTTATTTATTTATTTAAAAAGAGAAATGTTCCCCACTTGCTGGGATTGCATTATTATGAATAAAAAGGCACGTAATCAGATATGTTTAAGATCATTAATCAAGGCTGCATTTCATTAAGTGTGTCAATTTAAGACTCAAATGTCTGCTGTGAAAAAGCTCTGTTACATGAGCTGCTATGTATGGTTGTAAGTGGTTCTGTCGGTTCTAGCAGTAACAGCAGTCTTCCTTTTCGACCTGGACCTCCAGTGGGTGATGCAAACAGCCAGCATCATAATCAGCAGCCATGAGCCCACAATCACACAGTCCCAGCGATAAAAGACAAACCGATAGGAACCTGGAGGTGAAACTGAAGATATACAAAGAGAGAAAATTAGGCTTTTACTTATTTTTTTACATCACCCTTCATTGCTGCAGGACAGCTTTAAATTGTTGACCAATTTTGTGTTCCCTGAAAAAGGCCTTTTTGTATAATTCTGAAATGTACATTATTTTTCAGTTTTGGGTAACCTAACTTCTGGCAGTTCACCACTTACCTTTGTACCATTTCAAGCTATTCATTGGACTTGAACGACTTGAACTGCAATAAATAAATAACTGGAAAAATTATATATATATATATATATATATATATATATATATATATATATATATAGGAAGTAACAAACCACCTCACCAGTCAATCTCATACTTTCAACTGTGCACACAAATGTTCATATATTGAGGGGTACATTTTACACCCGTAGTCCCCTCGCCTCCTCAGATATGTGTCAAACCAAGCCAGTCCCAAAAAGGTATTTTTTTAAAATCTGTTTTTTTGGACTGTGGAACATTTTTTTCCATTCGAGTTTTTACCTATAAAATGCAGTCTGAACTGCCCACATTAAGAGTGTGTGCTTAGATTTCCTACTATAAAATCCTGATGGCTACTACTACTGCCAGCCTCATAGAAGGAAGTTGTATGGGTAATACAGAGTGCAGTCTTGTCCTGTGGCTATGGGTGAAAACACATGCAGGGAAATCTGCAGTCTCGAGGGAAGGCCTTCTTTCTACAAGCAATTGTTGATGACAAAAGATCTAGGCCTGTCTGACAGGCTTCACAGCCTTAATCACATCATGTAAATTTGCTTTTATTGCAATTAGCATGTAAACTTGAAGGATCTAGGATACTGAATAGATTTGTGCACTACTAAGTTACAACAATGCAAAATATATTATTTTACCTTGGAGCTCTGTTCCGCTCCCAACCAATAAACGTGTTTTCACACTGGCAATACAGAAGTACAGTCCGAGGTCCCCCTCCTCAACATCAGTAATCCTCAGTGCAAAAGATCGGTTCATCAGACTCACTGAGAAACGAGTGCCGAGCTTAAACCCTGTAAAAAAGTTGTAGTCAGGTAGAACTTGTTAGAACTTGTGAAGTTATCCCTACTTCCAAGCAAGGGCACAATATTTATGTTTCTCCTGGAGACAGCAGCAGGTGTTCTCTGTGGAGTCAGATGGATCTCGAGATTAATGAATGTGCACAAATGAAAAGGGTTCAGGAAGGTATCTCACTATTTATATATAAATTACTCTCTTTACAAGTGTAATTATCAATGCAAGGTATCCAAAATCCTCTGTAGTTTCTTATCTATGGGCCCAGTTTAAGTTTTTTTACCCCCACTTTCATAAAAGGATGGCCACTCAAATAACCCGATCTAGTGTATAGGTTACTCCTGAGCAACAGCAACAGCCTCAGTTCAATTAAGTTTAGAGCTCAGGTTTTCATGATTCCATATTTGTCAAAATCATCATTTGAAATGATGTATTACCTAGGTTTGGTTGTCCATCTCTGAGGTTAGCACAGAGGACCACAGTGGGGGTGAACCCTGGGCTGTGCTTAAACCAAGTTGTATCATAGAGGTAGGAGATGTTACAGCCCAAAGTGAGAGTTGAGCCGAACTGGACATGTTGAACCACCACTGGACCAGAAGCAGTCACAGGCAGCCTCCAAAAACCAGCCATGGTGATAAACCCTAAAGTGGATCAAATGGATATCAGCTTAACCAATGCATGTTGAGATTTTTTCAGTAAACTTTTGCTGCAGATTTAAATAACACTGTTAACTGACATGAAAGCAACTCAGTTTCAACATTACAAAGTAGGGCTGTGGTGGAAATACCCCTCCTGCATCCTTGAGATTACATTATACCCCTGAGTTTACAGTAAGGCTAATTTTGATGTAACTGGAGGTCAAGTTCAAGTTCATTAGTCACATATGATCATACAGGGTGTAATCACAGTAAAATGTAAAATGTCTGTTAGCTTCTTTAATTGTACAATAAAACATGTCAAATAGAATAAGAATGTAGAATGGAAACATCATAAATGAAAACGTTAACTTGAAAAATGAAATAAGTAAAAATAGTAAGGCATTTTTGAGCAGTGTCCATATTTTGGATCCTAGTGGCCTGAGAGTAAAAGCTCATCCTGAGCCTCACTGTGCTGGCCTGGTGTATCCACTATTTTCCTCTTGACCACAGCAAAAAGAAGACAAACAGCAGACAGTCACTATTTATGATGGTTGTGGAGATGCCCTTGTGGATGGAGTGTAGTACGGCCTCTCAGGTCTGGCAGTGCTGGTGCCTGTCGAGCTCCAGCCAATAAGGGAAGTTCTCAGCCTTCCCATGGTTACCGATGAGCTTCACAATGGCGAAGAAATGTGGGTGGCCTTCACCTTTTCTGCTTCTGCAGCTCCAGCATGAAGAGGTCCTGGAAGCAGGATCCAGTCCGCAGTGCTCATCAGGTTGATGTCCATGGACAGGAACACAATGTCCTCTCTGGTTGAATGGCATTGTCCAGTATTCCAGGTTTCCCTACACGTTTGGCTCTGTGTTTCCTCCCATGTTGAGGTGAATACATAGAGTGAAGGAGAGATGGTTTTTTTTGCCTATGTGGTTGCAGTCACAGATGGTATTTTCATCTATGAATACTCCATTGGTCAGGCAGCAGAAAAAGTCTACAAAGCAAGTGAGCTGACCATTTTCTCATCTTGACAAGCAGTTATATGTCATCGCTATCTAGCATCACTCACAAAACCACCACAATACTGTGTAAAAACTGTAAATAGCACAAACTAGCTAATGGAGAGCAGCAGGCAAAGTCCATGGCAATGTAATGTAACCTCTTATTAATATTGGAGTCTAAGATCCTTACAAGGTTCTTCTTATTATTTCATCAACACACCTGATTATCAAGGTTGATTAGACTTTTTCTGGTATCCATTTGAGCATCCAAAATGAGCCAATTTAGCAGCATGTTTTAAATTAAAAAACGCTATGGTAGGTAGGATCACTTTTCTCTATCACTCTTCTTCTGTTTACTCATCTCTCATGTAAACTAATGTTTTCTCATTCTAATACATGAGTTGACTCCCTGGAAATGTTATTGTAAATATGACCGTATAATTTTAAATAATATATAACCATATGCGTCAAAATCACTAGTTGTAATTATTGTTGGAAAACGACACTTGTCACACGCCGTGCCACCAACCACCACAAGTAAATATATTTCCTGCAGTTTTCTCACACTTTCACTTATATGATATAGTTGATTTATTATTATATATTGTAGCCTTTTAAGTAGCTGATATACAAATAATATATGCATATTTCTATAAATTGTCTGTCCTCCCAATGAGTGTTTCCTTTCTTTCTTACTACCCTTGTTTATTATTGTATATTGCATATATTATAATAAAGCAGTTATTATTTGTATATTTTCATCAGCTTGCTCCCGTTTAACATTAGACACAAGCTAAATAAAAGAACCATGCTGTTGCTACCACCATAGTCAGTACAAAGTGACGGGTAGGTGTAATCACCTCGCAGCCTCGTGTCTGTCTGTCTTAGAAGTCAAAAGTTAAATATCCTATGGATTGGCATTCCTTTATGCTTCTCTATCCAAATTTATGGTATTCTACATTTATTACTCACCAACAAGAATTGCTGTAATCCAGAAAGACTTCATCTTCTTATTGTTTCTTATTTTCTGTTTTTTTGACAAAGGTACTGTTAACCACAGAGACTTCCTTTTTCCTTTTCAACAGCCGAGCCACTGTTTCTACTGAAGTCCACTGCTATATTTTGTGCCTCTTTGCCTGTACCCTGGTTTGGCTATGAGTCATTTTTTTCCATTTTACTAAGCTTCAAGCAATAACAATTTGGTTTTAATCTTTAGCTGTTTTTCGTTGTTTTTTAAATGACATTCATTGCTTTAACTGTGTGACAACCTTTATATTATTTATTTATTATTTTACTATAAAGTAATTTGTATTTGCGTCCATTTTTGTATGCATTAATATCCCATTGCCTTACTGTTTTGATATTTTTACAGTCTTTGTCTTAGGGACACATATGAACACTGACCTGCTCTCACATGAGTTAAAGGTGCTATACCTTTAACTAAAAACCACAAATACAGGTAATGTAAAAACACATTTTCCCTGACAACAGGACTGCAAAACATGTCTCATTTCTGCAGTCAAGCTGAAGAGACAATGATGATAATGATAATAACTCTTCTGTATTGTGCTGTATATTCTACTTACAGTGGATATAAAAAGTCTACACACCCCTGTTTAAATGCCAGGTTTTTGTGAACTTTTTCCACCTTTAATGTGACCCATAACCTATACAATGCAATTGAAAAACAAACTGAAATCTTTTAGGGAGGTAAAGTAAATAAACAGTGTGTGCACACCCTCTTATAACTGGGGGTATGGCTGTGTTTCGGATTTAACCAATTACATTCAAACTCATGTTAAATGGGAGTCAGCACACACCTGTCACCATTTAAAGTGCCTTCTGATTAACCCCAAATAAAGTTCAGCTGTTCTAGTAGGACTTTTCTTCACATTTTTGTAGCCACATCTTCCAGCACAAGCCATGGTCCGCAGAGAGCTTCCAAAGCATCAGAGGGATCTCATTGTTCAAAGATATCAGTCAGGAGAAGGGTACAAAAGAATTTCCAAGGAATTAAATGTACCATGGAACACAGTGAAGACAGTCATCATCAAGTGGAGAAAATATGGCACCAGTGGCATTACCAAGAACGAGGAGAAAACTGGTCAGGGAGGCTGCCAAGAGGCCGACAGCAACGTTGAAGGAGATGCAGGAATTTCTGGCAAGTACTGGCTGTGTAGTACATGTGACAACAATCTCCCGTCTTCTTCATATGTCTGGGCTATGGGGAAGGGTGGCAAGACAGAAGCCTGATCTCTTGAAGAAAAACATCCATGCCCGGCTTCATTTCGCAAAAAGACATTTGAAATCTGTGTTGTGGTCCGATGAAACCAAGATTGAACTTTTTGGCCATAATTCCAAAAGGTATATTTGGCGCAAAAACAACACTGCTCATCACCAAAAGAACACCATACCTACAGTGAAGCATGGTGGTGGCAGCATCATGCTTTGGGGCTGTTTTTCTTCAGCTGGAACTGGGGCCTTAGTCAGGGTGGAGGGAATTATGAACAGTTCCAAATACCAGTCAGTGTTGGCATAAAACCTTCCCACTTCTGTTGGAAAACTGAAGATGAAGAGGAAGTTCATCTTTCAGCACCACAATGACCCAAAGCACACATCCTAAATCGAAACTAAAGAATGGCTTCACCAGAATAAGATTGAGGTTTTGGAATGGCCCAGCCAGAGTCCAGACCTGAATCTGATCGAACATCTGTGGGGTGATCTGAAGAGGGCTGTGCATAGGAGATGCCCTCGCAATCTGTCAGATTTGGGAGAATTTTTGCAAAAAAGAGTGGGCAAATATTGCATTGTACATGTTATAGGTCACATTAAAGGTGGAAAAGGTTATTATTTATCTTGGTCACATCACAAAAACCTGGCATTTGAACAGGGGTGTGTAGACTTTTTATATCCACTGTAAATCATTTGTAGCTCACAGTACATTATATAAAAAGAGGATGCTGTACTATGTACTGATGTTTGTACTGTGGAAAGGCCTCTTTCACTTTCTATCATGGCCCAGCCAGACAGTGCTAGATTCAATACTCTTTTTTAACTTCCCTTGTTGAAAGTCAAATACTCTGGAAGCTGATGTGGCTGGAATCGAACATTAGTGAAGAGGATGTAAAATGTCAAATCAGTAGTTACATGTTGAATGACTTTAAAAGATCAGTGATATTCTATACTTTTCAACAAATTCCATGAAGTGTAATAATAAATTGTTGTATTGCCTGTGCTTCCAAATACAAACTTCCATCCATCCATCCATTTGCTTCCACTTATCCAGAATCGGGTCGCAGGGGCAACAAGCTGAGCAAGGTAGTCCAAACATCCCTCTCCCCAGCAACGCATTCCAGCTCCTTAGGCAGAACCCCAAGGCATTTCCAAGCCAGATAAGATATATAATCTCTCCAGCGTGTTTTGGGTCTGCCCCAGGACCTCCAACCCATTGGATGTGCCTGGAAGACCTCCAAAGGAGGCATCCTGATCAGATGCCTGAACCACCTCAACTGGCTCCTTTTGATGCAAAGGACCAGCAGCTCTATTCCGAGCTGCCTCCTTATGTTCGAGCTGCTCACCCTATCTCTAAGGCTGTACCTGGCCACCCTACAGAGAAATTTCAGCTGCTTGGATCCGTCATCTCATTCTTTTGGTCACTACCCAGAGCTCATGACCATAGGTGAGGGTTGGGATGTAGATCAACTGGTAAAACAAAAGCTTTGCTTTCTGCCTCAGCTCTCTCTTCACCATCACAGTCCAGTATAATGCCTGCATTACTGCTGATCACCCGACGGATGATTCGCCCGTCAATCTCACGCTCCATTTTACCCTTTTACCATGGCCTCAGACTTGGAGGGTCTGACTCAACCCAACCGCTTCACATTTGGCTGCAAACCACCCAGCGCATGCTGGAGGTCACAGTCTGATGAAGCCAACAGAACCACATCATCCTCAAACAGCCGAGATGCAATTCTGAGGTCCCCAAACCGGACACTGGCTGCCCTGTCCATGAATATCACACACAGGATCGGTGACAAGGGGCAACCCTGGCGGAGGCCAACACCGACTGAGAACGTGTTTGACCGCTTTTGTTAAAGTTTCCTATATGAAAAATTATTATGAGATGGACACAATAACAATACTATACTAAGTTACTACTTTTACTGCTCATGGTTACATTTTCTTTAAACTTTATTGAAAGTTGTGAACATAAAGACATTCAGTAGGTCATGGTTATTTTGGTAAATCAGTATGCACAAAGAGTAGATAAATCAACTTAAGTGATGCTAAATTAATCCAATTCAATTAAAGCATGAAACACAATGAATAAAAAACAACACAGAGGCACAATACCTTAATTAGGGACTACAGAAAATAATTCTTTAAATATAACAGTGTACATTACATACTTTTTTGTCTATCCCACGGGTCACTGTATCTATGCATATATTAAATTCAACCAGAGATACCTTAAAGTTTAGGAGAATCTGGCCTGTCTGTGTGTGTGAAATTGACAGACTGCAAGTACAAGGTTAGTTACTGATTATTAATGGGAGTGATAATGTCTGTGACCATTATTGTCACAGAGAGTCCAGGCTCGTTCTCCATGTGTCTCCACAACTCAGATGCGGACTGCTCATTGTTGTTGTTCTCATCCCACTGATGACGTGAGAGGTCGACGTGATGACAACGGCAGCACGGCACGCAGGTGTCATGTCGGCCAGAGCAGCATGAAGGGATCTTCACCATAGACTTTACCTACAGTCAGTGCTCTCCATTAGCTCTGTGTGCTGCTGCTCGTTAGTCGACTTAAGTATCACTCCAGCAATGGCGGTCACGGCTGTCTGAGTGTCAAACTGCGTCGCCCTTTCAAAGAGAGGAGGAGCCGTCGGGAGAAGGAGCGCTCTCAGGTAGCTCTAGCATGTTTGTTGTTGACAGCAGCCGTCGGCGTGACGTTAGCTCATGTCTGCTAACACTGACATTGTGCTGGATAAAGAAGCGTCCAGTCTCACCGTTAAGGCTGATGCTAATGCTAATGAAGCTACACGTGCTGTCAAATCCACCCGTGTGTTGTTTTGGTTGCCGCATGGCTAACTAGCATGCTAACGTGGGAAGGTAAGCTCACAGCATTTGATACTGAGGCGATTTTAACTAGAGTAACATGAGAGGAGCAATGCCCCTGACGTGAAGCCACATAACTGGTTTCTGACAAGTGCTCAGAGGCTGTTGCCAGGGTGTGTTGTTACTAGTTTAAGGTTCAGCTGTGTCCAGACAACTACCTGCTGGAGGCTAGGCTAACGTTAGCATCAGGGTTTGGGTGGGCAAGGTAGGTTGAGCTTTCACGTTTATTAATCTTTGGTCATCAGCTCTCAGATACAGCAGGGTGGGGTGTTTTATCTTCCCTCACACACAGCTTGGATGGTCCTTGTAATCATTTTCAGAGGAAACTTGACTGTTTGAGAAGCAGGAAAACACAAGAATGAGATTAAACATCCAAGAATTACCTCTATCTCACTGAGAGCTGTGGTCAATAAAATAATAAAAAGAGTGCTGTGTAGAACAGATTGGGACTGTCTGGGATACTGAGTGATCATCCAGGTTATATGTCGATGTACGAGGGGGTTCTATAGATACAAATCCTCTGTCATACATTGTGTATTTATTGGAAATGTTGAGGAAGTGTGTAGATAATTTTTATGTAATGTAATATTAGATGAATGAGTGCTGGTACAATCTACCGTAGAGTCTCTGTCATATCTGCTCTCTGTTGTAGCTGTTAGAATAGAATAGAATTAGTTACAGGCCTTTTTGTTGTCTGTTGCTCAGGTGATGAGTTTACGTCATAGTTGTACAGCACTGCAACATTCCTCACAGGGGTGAAAGTGTTAATGACCATCTGACCGTACCGCCTCTGTTTCAGGATGGCAGGAGTGTTCGATATCGACTTGGAGACGGAGGACATCAGTGATCCGGAGGTCTGTATCCCCCAGTCACTGATAAGATTACTGCTTATCATTTAATACCTGAAAAACACAACAATAATTCATAATTTTCCTTATTATAGTTATTTTGGTGGCATGACACTTCTGCGTGGTATACTTTCACATGTTGATTATAGTCAAGCCTGGATACATTGCTATGAACAGTTTAATTGTAAAATGTTGCAGCTGTGTGTTATGGATCTAAAATTTGGACTTACTATCACAACTTTAACCCCACTGCCTTGTTGTTCCCATCTGTAGGATGATGTCTGTGACTTCACCGTGACAGAACCAGATAAGTAAGTTAGTTACTTTATGGTTAAAATACCGAAATGCTCATATAGTACAGGAGATAAATGATACCAATTCTGTACTTTCCTGTGTCATGCTCACCTCAGTGTTCAGACAGAGGAGGTGGAGTTGACCAGTGAAAGTGTCAACAGAGACAGTGAGAGGGTTGGACCTGACTGCTTTGAGCTTCTCACTGTGCTGGGAAAAGGAGCATATGGCAAGGTGTGTGTGTTATTATGCATGCTGGTGCATACATAAACACACTAGAATGTGTACACTTGGTTTCAAAAAGTGATCCCACAGCAACAGTATGAAGTAAGATTGTCATTGTAACTGTGCTTTAAGTTACATTGAGATTTAATGTTGACAAGTTTTTGGAGATCTACTGATAATCATTTACTACTACTAATGACAGTGTGAACATTATATCATGATAGTAACTTTTTATTGGATGATATCTGTAAAAACAAGATATGAAAACAAAATGTATTTTTTCAGGTTTTCCAGGTGAGGAAGGTTCAGACTGGGAAAATATTCGCCATGAAGGTCCTGAAAAAGGTACTTTGTTACATCCTCCTCCTAAGACACAAATTGTAAGGTAAACAGTAAATTACAGTGTTTCTCCATTTCTATTTACTCTTCATGCTTTTCTCTCCACACCACCCTTCATCCTGTTTCTTCTCTTCTGTTTGTCCTCCTTTATTTTCTCCTGCCCCTCTTCATTCCCCCCTTCTCTTTTGCCTCTTTCACTTCCTGTGCTAACTTGTCTTATTCATCATCTTTAGGCTAAGATTGTGTGTAATGCTAAAGACACGGCCCATACACGAGCAGAGCGGGAGATCCTGGAGACGGTGAGACACCCATTCATCGTGGATCTGCTCTACGCCTTCCAGACCGGAGGAAAACTCTACCTCATACTGGAGTGTTTGAGTGGTAAGACAGAGGCACTTAGGGGTAGACTGCTGCATGGGGAGGATAAAAACAGAGGAACAGAAAGGGATACCATGAACCATCCTCAGTGCATTTATACACCTTTTTCAGATCCCTTTAGTTTTTAGCATTTATGACCACACGGTTGTTTGAAGGGGAAGTTGTGGAGGGAGAATAAGAGAGATGGTGGAAATAAGATTATTTAATGCCACTAACCTGTTCATTTGTGCTGCTGTTTATTACTAGGAGGGGAATTGTTTATGCAGCTAGAGAAGGAAGGCATCTTCATGGAGGACACTGCTTGGTAAGGATGTCACCCTCAGGTCAATGCATGTACACAGCTGTAAATAAACTTAAGCATGATAATAATGCATTATTTCTGTAGTTTTTAGTCCCACTTTTGCTGTTTAGGCCAGATCAGTCTGCCTCTTGCATTTCATGGACTCACATTTATGTCTGTGTGTAGTTTCTATCTAGGAGAGATCACACTGGCTCTTGGTCACCTCCACTCTAACGGGATTATTTACAGAGACCTCAAACCTGAAAACATCATGCTTAATCACCAAGGTAACTCTGCAAATAAATGTTATCAATGCAGGAAAGTTTTGAGCTCAAGTTTTGATCTAATCTCTTCAAAACAACACCACTATGATTGTTTATATTGTGGACACAAATTACTGAAAGCCTGATGTATGTGAGCATCTTGTGGTTTGTTTGTGTTGTTTCCTGTTTCCTGTTTTGCACTGAGGTTGAAACATCATTTTGTGACAGTGTAATTATTTGGAATGTCGATTACTTGAATATATTTTTTCTTTTTAAAGGGCACATCAAGTTAACTGACTTTGGCCTCTGTAAGGAATCAATTCATGATGGAACCGTCACACACACCTTCTGTGGCACCATAGAGTACATGTGAGTAACACCGCACCCTAACTTCAACACACGTCCACAGTTCTGACACTCTGCCACACTCTGACTACCTAGATGGTTCTTGTGTATTGTTATTCAAGAGATACAGTATCATTTATAAAGTTGTGAATGTCAATGCAGTATCGTGTAATGCAATTGGTAAATGTCTGAATATGTCATACATTTAATTTCATACATAAATACATTTCAATTGATTTAATTTGAGTTTTCCCCAATGTTTTTTAAATCATTAGAAATATAAACTGCGATTCAGGGATTTTGCAGTCTTACTTTCCTCTGTTAAGTTTGTGTTTGTCTTGTTCTCTGTTAGGGCTCCAGAGATCCTGACCAGGTCAGGTCACAACAGAGCAGTAGACTGGTGGAGCCTGGGTGCCCTGATGTACGACATGATGACTGGATCAGTAAGTTAGAGCTGCATAAGAGAATAGTATATAGTAATAATAGTAATATTAACTATGAGTATGGCTGTATGGGCTGCTTATTTTGTGGGTGCGCAGATCACCCCACTTTGCTCCTTTTAATATAAAAGAGTAGCAGCTGGATCCCGAGGTCTTCACCTGTCACCCTTTCTCACAGAGTGAGAACATCCTCCCTGAGTAGTTTCTCCTCTGAGCGACTTGTATCAGTGATCTCATTCTTTTGGTCTGTACCCAAAGCTTGTGACAACAGATTAGGCTTAGAAATAAGACCGACCTGTGAGCCTAAACTTTTTGTGACCAACTGGCCCTATTACAGAGAACACCCTGGGTGATGATGTTCCTCCCGTCCCGATTGTCCTCAAGAGTCTTATATCTTTGTATAGCTTTCATTAGGAATTTCACTGAGGGGAAAAATAGTGAGGCAAAGAGCACAAGGCTGTAAGGATGTATCTGTAACTTGCCACAGAATGACCGGAAGATCGCACTTCAACTTTCAGCAGTTCACTGAACAGCTGTGGATTACTACATCAAATCAAAATGCATAACATTGGATTATTTACATCTCTCTAATGCTAGCCAAGTTTTTTCATGGTAGGATTGTGCAACACATCTCCAGCACTGACTTGAACATTATCTTGTTCCCTCTATTACCCACTGCACCCATTTTGAATCCTCAGTACAAAGAAGTAAAAAAAAGTATATTTTTTCCAGAGGTTAGAAGTTTTATAGGTTTAAATATATATATTTCTAACTGTCCATTTGAACTGTACGAATAACTAAGAATTATATTAATAATGTACTAATGAGCTGAAGATGTGACATTGGCTTCAGAATGCTGCAAAAGGTAGCAGCATTTTTACTGATAGGAGTGAAAAGAAGAAGTTGAAAATGATACCCCACACTTCCTCCAGTCCAAGGAAAAAAACTCAAACAACAGAAACTGTAACTCAGTCAGTGAATTTACATACAGTCCTGTAACTTTGCAAAGCTGCTTTCTCAGCCAGTACAAGTATTTATATATTGCATGAACAAAATGTAACTAGGTTGAAAAAAACATTAGAGGATTATTTTAGTTTAATTGCGTCTCTGTGTTTATAATTCTTTAACTGATAACACCATCATCATTCGTTGTACTGGGATTGGGTACATTTTTCCAGTAGTTTTGATCTCTCCTAGTAACAGCTAACTCCCTCCTGTGGTTGTCCTCCAGCCTCCATTCACAGCTGAAAACAGGAAGAAGACCATTGACAAGATCTTGAAGTGTAAACTCAATCTGCCCCCATACCTGACCATAGATGCCAGAGACCTCATCAAGAAGGTACTGTGCCGACAAAGTAACAGATGACGTTCAGATGTAGCTCTAGATGAATTTCTCTTCTTTTTCTAAATTCTGCTTCCACATGGTTGGCGAGAGAAACATTTGGTATATTGTTATCTCACCCACAGGTAATATACAGAGTAGTCAAGCCATTTCATACAGCTCAATATCACATCACAATTTGCTTTACACACTCGATTCAGAAAAGGGAAAGAATTATGGTAATTATAAATGTTTTTTCAGTTGTGGTATGTAATGTGAGTTCTGAAACAGTCGACACAGCTTGTTTTGTTGCAAGGTGAACTACATTGCAAAGCGAATGGGTGCTACTGACCAAATTAAATGAGTTCTAGACGAATCAATAACCACTTAACCCTGCAGAATATCCCTCTTTAAAGCAGTGCAGGCACTAGAATGAGGGTAAACCTCCTGGTGCGCCAGTGCTTTAGCAGCCATCAAAGTTTAGAATTTGAAAAAAATCTTTCTACCGGTTTTCTACAGCTACAGATTTTCTGAAGATGTAGATTGGTTGGTCCATTACCGTTACAGTTACATTAAGTAATCCATCTCCACTGACTGTATTGGAATCTGATGACAATGTCTGTCCCTCTATTTTAATTTCATTTTTTAACTGGTATACCTGCTCATTAGAAGCAATCTATAGCCTTATGCTGACATGTGCCAATCTGTCTTTTTTACAGCTGCTGAAGAAGAATCCAGCCCAGAGACTTGGCTCCAGTAAGGCAGACTGTGCTGATATCGAGGTAACTAACCTTGCTAAACCATGCTTTAAAGGGCAAAACAGGTGCTGATTAAATGGGAACGTTAACTTTTGAAGGGTGTGGTTGAAAAGCTGCCCTTTTATGAAAAGAACTACAACTTGTAAACAACATAGATGTGGACTCCCAGTTCTCCTGGTGTTCAGGGGTTCATGTTCATGTTGGCTGCATTCAGGGGCCATAAAGAATATATAAATAAGGCTTTTTTTTATCCACCACAGAAACATCCGTTCTTCAGGCACATCAACTGGGATGACCTGCTGAACAAGAGAGTGGAGCCGCCATACAAGCCACATCTGGTAAGGCATCAGTTAATTAACAATATTAACTTGATATGATGTTATACATACATTTAACACCTTAATAAATGTTATCCATTTTTCTCTAACTGTTTGGCCGTTTTCCTGTCTGTCTCTGTGTAGCAGTCGGACGAGGATGTGAGCCAGTTTGACACCAGATTTACCAGACAGACACCAGTGGACAGTCCAGATGACACTTCCCTCAGCCATAGTGCAGAGCTCGCCTTTGCTGTGAGATACTCCCCATTTTTTTTTATGTTTCAACTCCAGTAATTAGCAAGTGTATTGCTGTCCTCTCTTATCACTCTGATGTTAAAAAACAGCACCTATTTGAATGAGGAAGCCTGAAACAGGGTAAAATGATCCATCTGTGTGTGACTGATTGTTTTCCAACAGGGTTTCACCTATGTGGCTCCATCGGTCCTGGAGAGTCTAAAGGAAGGCTTCTCATTTGAACCCCGAACACGACCTGTACACTGTGCAGGCACAACAGCAGCCCGCACACCACACCTATTAGGTAACACAGCACACACACACACACACACACACACAGATACTCTTTGCTTGCTTTTCCACAATGAGAGCGATAGAGGGACTTCAAAAGTTAATCTGCAATAACTATTATAACCTTCCAAAGCCGATTTATCAGTCCTTCCAGAAAAATGCAGAGTTTTTTTGTGATTGTTGCGGGCAAAAATCCTTGATTATGAGGCACGTTTTCTTAAAAAATGCGATGGAATATGCAGGATATTTATGCAATTTTATGCAATGAAATTGTGGGAATTTGCAAAAATTGTGGGAACTTGCAGCATACTACATCAGTGCTGAAATAATTAGGTTCTCAGTTTTATTTCAGACCTTAATAAACACAAGGCTCAAACTTACAAAACGTTGATGAGTCAAACAAGTTCCGTAGCTTTACAAAAAGAATTATTCATTATTATTATTTTTGTTGGCAAATGAGACTGATTTGCGGACGTCATCATGTCTTCTTCACGGTTTGCAGCGTTCCGATGATGTCACCTCGTAATGTTCCCAAGGCAACAGGAGGAAAATGGCTGCTCTTGTGTGAAGTAAACGCAACATTTTTCAATTTTCTGCAACGATATGTGACTTTTTTTGCAACAAAAATGTGGGGATTATGTAATCATGCAAAGCCCTGCATATTTCGTGCATTTTGCGTGGAAATTGGCGATTTATGCGGCAAAAAAAATGCGGCCCCTGCATAAATGTGCGGACTTTTGGCTGATTATGCGTTGAATTATGCGATCGCATAATCGTGTTTTTCTGGAAGGACTGAGTTATGTTGGAGAGGCATTCTAAATTGATATTCAACTAACACCCTCGTCAGCTTTAAAAATAAACCTGTCCCTGCAAAATAAGGATTGTTTCTGTAACATTGCCCAGTTCAACAGAAAAAAGAGCTTGCTTCATTTAAAAACACATCATCACCACTTCCTCCTGAAGGCAGCAACAACACAACAGTAACAAAACTGGTAACTCAGTTTCTACATCTCACTCCATCATGGCCAAAATCTTTAACATTCTCCGAGTAGCCCAGAAGTGATAAATGACTTTTAATTTGAAAAAAAAGTATAAATGTGGAATCAAATGTGTGATTTTATTAATGATTTACTTCTTTCTTTTCTACTGTGTTATATTTCTTACTATTCTGTCTTTTTACTTGTCTGTTTCTTTCAGTCCTCTGAAATTTTCTCCAGCTGGACCTTTCAAGTCCAGCATTGACGGAGAGCCAGACCTTTTCTCTCCCACCTCTCCACCGCCAGTTCCGGTTTCTGTGCCACTGGAGAATGGAGCTGCCAGTCAACCGATCAGGACACCTGCGAGGAACAAGAAGCAGAAGGGTCATCGAAGATGAAGAACAAATCTTCAAAGAGCTGGCCTGCGCTGTAAGACCTTGGTCAGATTAAGAGTTTTATAGAACACAGTCCGTGTTAAGGCACAGAGCTGAGGTGTTTGTTTGTTTTTGCTGGTGTCACGCTTTTTTGTTGTTTAACATATCCATTTGTGCTTGGGAATTAGTGTTCAGGACCTCCTATCTGTCATTTAACTATCTACAAGTAGATCACTCAACACCAATTTACTGGATCGACATGGAATTTCCATGCTTCTACTTTGGGAAACAGACAGAAGAACGTCAGTTTTATTGTTTGTCTCAGACGGGCACTTTATTACGTTCATTTTGCAGTTTGTCTGCACTTATGGTTCACACTGTGGCACTAATACATGGAAACAATGACTGGCATAACAATATTTTCTACAAATAGAAAGAGAACAACAGAACAATCGATGTTTTTCCACCAATTTGACTTAATCTGCTGGGAGAAGTCAAGGTCAGGTAGATGATGTATTGATGTGTTTCATTTTGTATGTACATGCGAGTACAATTACAGCAAAAGGGAGCTATGATAATATGTTTTGGGGGTTTAACGAGTTCATCAGCTTTTAATTAGTTCATCAGAGTTTGTGCATAGAGGTTGGTGATCAGAGGCTGACGTTTTAATTAGAGAACTGATGGAGAATCACTTAATTGATGTCCTGATTCTTTTCTATTAAGGTCTAACTATAAAACTGACCTTCAGCTGTCAGGTTATCAAGGAACTTCAGACTACACAACCTTAAAGCAGATTTATTGGGAGCGGTCTGTATGATATAGTGATCTACTGAAAGAAAATACTACATCGCACACTAAAAATAATGTATTCATGAATGTCAGATATGGTCTTTAGTGATTTTTTTCTGTTGGTAATATTTTCTCTCAAGTCTTTCTCTCATCAGTGTCATTTGTTTGAGCTCTCTGAACAGTCTTCATGTCTATTGCCAAAGCTTTAACACATCCTATCCTCATATTGTACAGATGGACCAGTCACACGATAACAGTGGAGAAGAAATTTCTGTATTTGCTAATATGGGGGAATAAAGAGGCAAAATAGCCCCTGTATAGTAATCAAAGTGTCACCATGTGTTCAGATAAACACATACATTATAATTAGTACAATGTACAGTCAAAGCAGGCTGTTAAAGGCGGTGCTCTCACAAAACAAAGTATAATATTGTATAAAAAGAGTATTTTGGCTTACTGAACAAACCTATTTTTACATAAACCTAGATCAGATAATATAAAAAAGCTTTTAAATGGCATTGCCTAACATACCTGTAAGGAGTGAAGCTGGTTTAAGTCACTGCAGGCATGCTCAGTCAAATATCGATTCAGCACTTGGATCAGAAAAAGCTATGAGTTTGATTTGATGCCAAAATTTTCTCAGCTTCTAGATGTTTTTTTTTTTTTGGTAGAATAAATTCTGGCCATGTCACTATATCTTGTATTATTACATCAAAATAAAAAACAGAGCATGCATGAGTCTTAGGGCACTTAAAACACTGGCAGCTCTTCAAGGCAGCAGAGACATTGTCTTGAGTGTGGATTGTAAATGTAGATATTACAAACTGATTTATAATAACAAAATCTGACAATGCACATCCTTGTTTAAACAGCGTATGAACTGTACAGCTTTCAATCATTGCTTCCAAGCCAGTGATGCATATACTGTATGTGTGAGGTATGGATGTACAGTTGGAGGTAATGGAGATGGAAAAGTATTGTTTGGAGGAAAGATGGGGCAAAATAGGAAAGTTCCTGTGGTGTTCATGCCCCACATATTGATGTGTTCACAGTATGGCTGAAGAAGAAAACATGCTTATTTGTTGGCTAAATGCTTTAACATGTTGCCTGTTTTTCATGGTCTTTAATGGAGAATAATGAATGTATCTTAACAAGTGTTACATAATTAAAAAATACATAATGTAATAAATAATGACATGAATATATGCAGGCAAAATATATAATAGAGCCATGAAATTGTATAAGAATCCAATAAAGTAATGATGTAAAATAAAAGTAAAGTAGCTTTTATAGAAAAGCATCCTCAGTAGAAACATTACAAACTGACATTTTGGGCTCAGCTCTGCAGCAGGTGCGACATTTTGAAATAACAGATTTAAAAAAATTAAAATAATGCCATGATTATGTATTTTGCCTGTATTTGTTAATATGATTATTATTAAATTATAGTACACATCTTATTTAGTATTGAATACATTGGGTCTCCAATCAAATCAAGCTGCCTTTTTTTCATTTTTATTTCGAAAGGAAGGTCCCTGTTTTCCTGGACTCTTTGCAGGTCTGTCCTGCTCGGTGGGAAACTGGTCCGACACATAATGTCTTCCCAGCTTCCTCCACCAGCCAGTCTTCATTCACACTGGAGATAGAGTCGGAACATGTTCGATGCTAAGCTGCGAACAAACAGCCCGTCTCGTCCACTGTGGGAGTTATACGCAGAGGAATGAGTAACTCTTCACGATGCAGTTTGTTTCTGTTGTTAACTACACTGTAACTATTGAGTGATAAAGTACAAACTGTGGTGCATCACGGATTGTAAACAAGGTATTTGTAATGCAAGATAAAAAGACACGGGGCCTTTTTTTTTTTTTTTTTTTGTTTCCAACTTACCACACTCTTGTTCTGAAATGTGTAGTTGTACAGCTGGAACTAATCATTCCTTTGGGTTTTGTATATTTATTTCTATAATTATTAATAATTAAGGAGTGATTGATATAATGCAGCGAAAAGGATTGTTCACCTCTGGAGTTATGGGAATTGAATTGAGTGGATTATAGTTTATTTTTGTGATGATCGCTGATCTTATTTTCCTTCTGCTAAATGATGCATGGATGCATTAAGAATAAAAATGTTCATTGCTGAATTGATGTATTCAGAATTTCATTTATCCAGATTTCACCTAAATTTCAAATTCAAAGCCAGTCTTATGGATGGCTTCTGAGAAATATAAAGCTGATTATGGTATCATTGATGATATTTTTATTTTCCCCAACACTATGAAGATCACCTGCTCAAGTCTTAACAAGCAATGATCAATACTCAAAGATATTTTATGAATTCATTAAATACACATTCCTTAAGTATTCCCCTTATAGCAGGTCTAAAATCACAGCAGGTATTAAATGTTCTGTTTTATAAAATGAAATCCAAGAGACATCCATCAATGTTATATATTTTTATTAGTTTATTAGTTTTATTAGTTATTGTATTATTAGTTCCTAAAACTGTGAAGCCTTCTTTGAAATCACATTTTGATCATTTCTTTCTTCTCAGTAGAATCACAACTCTTCCTTTGCACCCCTCTTTTCTAACAGTCTGTGGCTTCACTCTTGCAGCATGACATGCAGTGTAATAATATTTCTTAACTGAAGTAACCCAACATTTATTTTGGTTGGCTTGTGGTTATATGGTACATATGTATGTTATATTGTATTTATTGTGTTTATTTGTTGTACCATGCTATATATTTTGATATACTATACTATATTAAGCGACTATACATCACCTTATGCTATCTATACTGAATCATATTCCAAAGCCTATATCATAATTTATAATATCATACTATATAAGGTACCCATGTTCCATTGACTCTTGCAATATGTTATATTACAGACAAGCGCTAAGCACCATTTTAATTTTTATATTCATTCTGTTTGTATTTTAGTTTCTGTACCTCCACTGGGGATCGATGAAGGTACAGTGGATATAAAAAGTCTACATACCCCTGTTCTAATGCCAGTCATTAAAACACCAAGATAAATAATTTCACAACTTTTTCCACCTTTAATGTGACCTATAACCTGTACAATGCAATTGAAAAAACAAAAACAAAGTGAAATCTTTTAGGGAGGTAAAGTAAAAATAAACAACTGAGATAATGAGGTTGCACAAGTGTGCACACCCTCTTATAACTGGGGGTATGGCTGTGTTCGGATTTAACCAATTACATTCAAACTCATGTTAAATGGGAGTCAGCACACACCTGTCACCATTTAAAGTGCCTCTGATTAACCCCAAATAAAGTTCAGCTGTTCTAGTAGACTTTTCTTCACATTTTTGTAGCCACATCTTCCAGCACAAGGCCATGGTCCGCAGAGAGCTTCCAAAGCATCAGAGGGATCTCATTGTTCAAAGATATCAGTCAGGAGAAGGGTACAAAAGAATTTCCAAGGAATTAAATATACCATGGAACAGAGTGAAGACAGTCATCATCAAGTGGAGAAAATATGGCACAACAGTGGACATTACCAAGAACAGGACGTCCGTCCAAAATTGATGATAAAACGAGGAGAAAACTGGTCAGGGAGGCTGCCAAGAGGCCGACAGTAACACTGAAGGAGTTGCAGGAATTTCTGGGCAAGTACTGGCTGTGTAGTACATGTGACAACAATCTCCCATCTTCTTCATGTGTCTGGGCTATGGGGAAGGGTGGCAAGACAGAAGCCTTGATCTCTCGAAGAAAAACATCCAAGCCCGGCTTCATTTTGCAAAAAGACATTTGAAATCTCCCAAACGCATGTGGGAAAATGTGTTGTGGTCCGATGAAACCAAGGTTGAACTTTTTGGCCATAATTCCAAAAGGTATATTTGGCGCAAAAACAACACTGCTCATCACCAAAAGAACACCATACCTACAGTGAAGCATGGTGGTGGCAGCATCATGCTTTGGGGCTGTTTTTCTTCAGCTGGAACTGGGGCCTTAGTCAGGGTGGAGGGAATTATGAACAGTTCCAAATACCAGTCAGTGTTGGCACAAAACCTTCCGACTTCTGTTAGAAAACTGAAGATGAAGAGGAACTTCATCTTTCAGCACCGACAATGACCCAAAGCACACATCCAAATCAACTAAAGAATGGCTTCACCAGAATAAGATTGAGGTTTTGGAATGGCCCAGTCCAGGACAAGTCCAGACCTGAATCTGATCGAACATCTGTGGGGTGATCTGAAGAGGGCTCTGCATAGGAGATGCCCTCGCAATCTGTCAGATTTGGGGAATTTTTGCAAAAAAGAGTGGGCAAATATTGCATTGTACAGGTTATAGGTCACATTAAAGGTGGAAAAGGTTATTATTTATCTTGGTGTCATTTTTTTACATCACAAAAACCTGGCGTTTGAACAGGGGTGTATAGAAACGCTGGTGTGTGTGATAGTCAGCAGACATGGCAGCAATCAGGAGCCAGGGTCTGCTTGTGTTTCACCATCACTGTTATCATCAGCGTTGTCCAGACACAGCAAGCAACTGTGTGAATCTACTATGAACCAATTTTACCAGCAGAGCACGAGACACAAAGAAGACAGACATCATATACAACTAGCTGGTGGACATAGTGGTGCATTTACAGTCACTGTTTTTCATTATGTAAACTAGAGATTGCTTCTGCACAGAGGTAGGAATAATTTCCACCAGTTACATCAGAGACATGCAAAACAGATTGTTTAAAGCATTGTCAACCAGCTCAATTTGGATCATTTGAAATTAATTTTATTTCAGGTTTTAATGGTGACAATTCAATGTCACCAAGATGTGCTGAACCATGTTTATACACATTATGAACATAAAACCAGTTGTGGGGAAACAGATTAAAAGCTTTGGCTTGGTAATAGTCGTTTGATGTTTTTTTCCAAGACACATAAATTACCGATGTATCTACAGTAAACACCACAGGTGTACCTTTAAGGATAAGTGGACTGACTTCACCGACCTTCACTGACTGATTAGCAGTCCACTTATTTCATTTCCCAGCAACCAAGGGCAGGACGTGCTCCTGTAGGTCACACACGTACACCTCAGAACAAGAAATCCTCTTAAACACTGAATCTGTCAGTGGTGCTCTCTTATTAATGGCTGCTCATGTGCACAAACCTACTGGACACTGAGCTCAGATGACAGGACATTGTATTTGCGTATTGCTTAAGGCCTTGTCTGCTTTTAAACTTGGACACAGGAACACGCAGATGCATTTTGCTTCCAAGAGCTTCTGGGAACTACGTGAACAAACACTGATAAATTGAGATCTAAATGCAAACATTGTGATTACTTTATCACACGCATGTGAAGTACACATCAGACGGAAAACCAACATGTGATGTGGGACTATAAAGCCCTGAGCTGTGAAGACCACATCTCATTCACTAGAAGCAGGTAAGCCTTTTTGCTCTCCTCATCACCAAATCAGAACTGCAACACCGAATTTGGAGCGCTGAGTGACCATCTTTTTCTTCAAAGGCAGGAACATGTCACTTGTAACCATGAAGTCATCTCTTGTCCTCTGTGTTCTGCTGGGTGCTGTCTTCTCCATCAGGGCTGCATCAGGTGTGTCAACTAGACTTTAATAATAATAATAATAATAATAATAACTTACTAACTGGTTTTTCACAGTGTTCAATGGTGGGCTGGGCAGACAGTTCAGGCATCAGTGAGCAACAATGCTCTTACAAACGTGAACAATGTGTATAATACCATACAGTCATGTGGCTTATGTATGATGACATAATATTTGAATGCTGATATATAACTCACTTTGTGTTCATAATGAATGTACTGTACATTCATATTTAATCATGTTTTATTCAAACGTATTTTCTTTTTTGTCCATTTAAATATTAAAAATTAATACAAAAAAGGAGTACAGAGGTAATGTTGATTTCAATCTGTGAAAATTACTATTATTTTCATTCACTGGTAATGTCATTGATACAGTGAAGCATGATCCATGATTGATACAGAGAAGATCTATTGTTTAAGTTAACTCAGTCTGAACAGTCTGCTGGCAATGGCATACTTAGTCATTAATTTAGTCTGTAGTATGCAGTACATACAGTACTGACTGAATGTGTAGTAAGTAATATGTTGGAATGTGATTGTCAACACAACCTGAGAAAAATGCACAATGAACACACATTATCAACCAATTATTAACCAACTATGTCTCCTATTTATTTGAATAGGGGAAAAAGTTCAAAAATTCAAGGTATAATTACCTGAATTGAAAATATACAGTCTATAAGAGTCTCTAAGTAGTTTACCTTGTGGTGCGGCACAGGACGCATTTAAAATAACCTAACGTATTGCATGCAAATAAACAAATAAATAACAAATAAATAAACAAATACATGACCATGGAGGACACAAGCGAGCAAAGCTGATCAGATAATCATAAAACAAAAGCATTTAAAAAGCAGTCCTAAGGTCTAGGAGTGAATCAGATCTTTAGGTCAACAGACTGAAAAGGAATTCTGACGTAGCTGTGCTGAATAAATTCTAGTTGTAAGTTGTGATATGAACGGTGTACTCATGTAAGTCTAAAGAAGCACCTGACTAAGTCTTGTGTAATCGTACAAGGTCAGACTTTAAGAGCATTTCTGAAATACACAGTACAAATCCAAACTGAAAGAAACTGAATGGCATCACACTAATGCAGAGACTAAAGGCACAAGGTTAAATACACAGACAGAGAGAATACATGCATTCAAGCTGCTGTATTCAAGCCACAAACACTTACAATGAATGTATTCCCACCACATCAGTCATTAAAAAATGCTTCTCTGCATAGATGAAGTGATGAATTTCTGGCAGAACACTTCACATTCATCATGTGAAGAAATGTAACCAGAGTCCCATCTTAATGCCCTGTCTATCTATGCCTGTACACTGTGCCGCCTCTGCATCTCTGTTTTTTACCCTCAGGTTTTACCACCGGGTTTTACCCCCAGGTTTTACCCCCAGCTTAGCCTAACATTAGTGTCATACTAATATGTATTACATTCATGTGTTAACACTGGCTAAAGAGATGTTGATTTGGGTCAGATATCAAACACCTTGTACTTCTGAAGGTTTTGCATAATGATCTTTTTAAACTAAGACAGGCTGTAATTCTTCTCTTATCAGTGCCTCCTTCTGAGCCTGTCACTGTTACGAGCCCAGTGGCTATTACGAGCGCAATGACTCAGAACTCCACCACCATCACACCGACCACTACTCCTACTACTCCTACTACAATGGTCACGCCAACTTGTTGTATGACAACTCGATCAACAACAACACCCAACACTTCTCCTCAAGCTCCCACCTCACAGAGCCAGATCATGTGTCCTAGTGGATGGGAGGTGTTCCAGGGGAACTGCTACTACTTTGTGAATGAGGGTATGAACTGGCCTCAGGCTCAGGTAAACACTGAACAAGACCGCAGCACCAAACATGCTCTCTGTAGGAAACTCAAGATTAATGATCTAATTATTGGATTATCTGCATTCTTTAGGCACACACTGTACACATTTTATATTCGAGTGTTAGATTGGAGCTTATCACTTATTGAGTAAGTAAATAAAGCTACAAGACTGATTAGGTTTCTGTTTTTTAAGTCGCTCAGAACTGACTTTATGGGAATCAGTCTGTAACTCAAAAACTAAAAAATCTCACGATTATGACTTATGACTACAGTATTCTAGTTAAATAAGACATTGCTGCCAGACCAACAGAATAAAAGTAAATAAGTTGGTAGCCTACAGTGTACTTACAGCCTTTCCTCCTCCTCTGTTCTGTCTGCACTTTAATTGGAGTGATGCTCTGACCACAGTTAGCTCAAATAGCAGTGCAGGTTGACATGTGGCTGTGGCTATTTTTTCTTATACTATTTTTCCTTTTCTTGGTAGAAATGGACTTCCACTGGTATAATCCCACTAAAAAGTAAAAGTATAATTGCATGTCACTCCTTTAATCAGGTCAAGAGGCACTAAAGCAGAGCATGAAAGCACTTGATTTTTTAGGCCCGCAGTACTGGGTCACCTGTTTCAGTTGTGCAGAGCTCTGTATATACTGTGTTTTTTTATTCATTTTAGATTGAAGCAACACCAGAAACCACCAGAGAAATATATCAGGTTACAGATAACTTATATAACTTAGAAACCTACAAAAAGTGGCTTGTGGATTTGTGCATTTTCAATGACTTTTTTTCTATTTTGAGCATTTGGTTTTGATTTCCTAAATTAAATCACTCTGATGTCTTACATACCCTGCTTGTGTGTTGATATCATCTTTTAGTTTCAGTTAGGAGAACATACTAATAGCCTGTTTAATGGTACTTTTGACCGTCATCTATTTTCTATGCAGAAAATGATCTATCTTCGTAAAACAGAGCCTTCTTCACGTGCACTGGAGAAAAGCAGTCATTAATGTTTCTCTTGTTGTCTCTCTGTCCTCTTTTCCTCCACCAGTCGAACTGTGCACTGCTGGGTTCCATGTTGGCCTCCGTCCACAGTGCTCAGGAGTATGGTTTCCTCCAGCAGCTCACCAGTAGTAATGAAAATCAAGACGCTTGGCTGGGTGGTTTCTATCTACAGGTACAATCATGATGTCATATTATTAGCCATAGTGAAAGTAATCTGCAGAGCCACAAAGAAATAAAGGATTTTTTTTAGATTTCAAAATCAGGTTTATTGCCAAGTAAATTTTTACATGCAAGAAATATTGCTTAGTATTTTGGTTCATTCATACGACTAACTTTGACTTCACAGACCACACCAAGAGGCTGAGGTAGTGACATTTGGTAACTAAAGATGTTGTACAAATACTGTGCCTATCTTTGTGTGGACACTTTCATACTTGACCACTTGTTTCTCAGATGATTTAAGGGTTTGGAACTCTTTGCTATAATAGATATGCATATGAGTACTTGAGTAGTATAACTAAGATTGCTCATGCAGAGACAATTGCCAATGACTGCATGCCTTAAAAATGACCTAAATCACACGTAATGTTGGTGCAGTCATAGTGAAACATCATGAAAGTTATGGAGCTGTCAGGTTTGTAGAACCCAAAGACTCAGATACAGGAAAACAAAAGTCTCTACCTCATTTAAAACAAAACATTACATTACAAATCCACAAGGATCTGGATTCAGAATGCAGAACAGTCCCCTTCTATTCTGTACTACGTGCCCTCTGAGCGGATAGGACGCCCCTGACTGGTCGATAATGAAACACAAAACTCTCTGATTGGTATGATGATCAGCAGTGCTATTTTAATCATTTGCCCCTAACTCATTTTTCTTTGAAGAGAGTGTCAAGTCTTGTTGCATCCAATCAGTACTCCCTCCATGTTCCACTCCAAAAATTCAGACAAAAATAAACAGTCTGATATCAGATTCCTGTAATGAAACTCACTCGCTTCAGTTAGTGAGTGGTGTTGGCTCCGTTCGGCTTTCTCTGTTGGGGTTCTGGAGATTTGCTAAGACATAAAAAAACAAGGCAGCAGGAACTAACAGTTGCAGTTTTCCAATATATACTTTTTGCTAGTTGTCTTTAGCTTAGTGTTAAGACTACTAATGGTATTCCAATAAATATAATGTCATAGTTCATGTAGAAAATGTGTGCTCCCTGTCTTTGTTTAGAATGCTCTAATATTCATGTAAACTTGTGTGCAAATGTGTAAACTGTTGTGCTAGTTTTTACATGTTGCAGTTTGATTTTTATTCCCTCATATTTTGTTATTTGAAGCACTGATGATGATCTTGTGCTTTCCCTCCAGGACCAGTGGTTATGGCTTGATGGATCCTGGTTTTCCAACACAAGCTGGAGCATTGAATACCCAGGCAGCAGCAGCCCCTGTCTCATGCTCAATTCTTATGGTAAGAAAACACACACACACACACACACACACACACACACACACACACATCCAAGGACCCTGGTAATAGACAGAAAAACAATGGTGACTCAATGAGAATGATTTAACTTGACACACACATGGATTTTCAGACACGTTTTCAGACACTTGAGTGAGTTCAGGCATGTATTATGTGCACTGTTACATAACACTCTGCTCCATCATTCTCATGGCCTTTTTTCTAATCTTTTCACAGGGGCATGGAGCAATTCCCCATGCAACGCTGCTGGCTATTCCTCCATCTGTGTGAAGGAATCCAATGTCCGTAAGTATGTTTTCTTTGCGTGACATAAAACATTTAAGTGAGGTTCAACTCAAAAAGATCCATTCAGAGTGAGGCTTACATTATTCTTTATATTTCATGATGATCTGTAATTTCCCAGCTTGGAATTAATAAAGTATATCTATCTATTTACATGATTAGAGGCTCTAAAGGTCCTGTTTGTTATCAGAACAGCTGGAAACTACACTGCTCAAAACAATAAAGGGAACACTAAAATAACACATCCTAGATCTGAATATATGAAATATTCTTATTAATACTTTGTTCTTTACATAGTTAAATGTGCTGACATTAACCCATGGAGGTCTGGATTTGGAGTCACACTCAAAATTAAAGTGGAAAAACACACTACAGGCTGATCCAACTTTGATGTAATGTCCTTAAAACAAGTCAAAATGAGGCTCAGTAGTGTGTGTGGCCTCCACGTGCCTGTATGACCTCCCTACAACGCCTGGGCATGCTCCTGATGAGGTGGCGGATGGTCTCCTGAGGGATCTCCTCCCAGACCTGGACTAAAGCATCCGCCAACTCCTGGACAGTCTGTGGTGCAACGTGGCGTTGGTGGATGGAGCGAGACATGATGTCCCAGATGTGCTCAATTGGATTCAGGTCTGGGGAACGGGCGGGCCAGTCCATAGCATCAATGCCTTCATCTTGCAGGAACTGCTGACACACTCCAGCCACATGAGGTCTAGCATTGTCTTGCATTAGGAGGAACCCAGGGCCAACCGCACCAGCATATGGTCTCACAAGGGGTCTGAGGATCTCATCTCGGTACCTAATGGCAGTCAGGCTACCTCTGGCGAGCACATGGAGGGCTGTGCGGCCCCCCAAAGAAATGCCACCCCACACCATTACTGACCCACTGCCAAACCGGTCATGCTGGAGGATGTTGCAGGCAGCAGAACGTTCTCCACGGCGTCTCCAGACTCTGTCACGTCTGTCACATGTGCTCAGTGTGAACCTGCTTTCACCTGTGAAGAGCACAGGGCGCCAGTGGCAAAGCGTCCTGCACGGTGTTGGGCTGTAAGCACAACCCCCACCTGTGGGCGTCTGGGCCCTCATACCACCCTCGTGGAGTCTGTTTCTGACCGTTTGAGCAGACACATGCACATTTGTGGCCTGCTGGAGGTCATTTTGCAGGGCTCTGGCAGTGCTCCTCCTGTTCCTCCTTGCACAAAGGCGGAGGTAGCGGTCCTGCTGCTGGGTTGTTGCCCTCCTACGGCCTCCTCCACGTCTCCTGATGTACTGGCCTGTCTCCTGGTAGCGCCTCCATGCTCTGGACACTACGCTGACAGACACAGCAAACCTTCTTGCCACAGCTCACATTGTTGTGCCATCCTGGATGAGCTGCACTACCTGAGCCACTTGTGTGGGTTGTAGACTCCGTCTCATGCTACCACTAGAGTGAAAGCACCGCCAGCATTCAAAAGTGACCAAAACATCAGCCAGAAAGCATAGGAACTGAGAAGTGGTCTGTGGTCACCACCTGCAGAACCACTCCTTTATTGGGGGTGTCTTGCTAATTGCCTATAATTTCCACCTGTTGTCTATTCCATTTGCACAACAGCAAGTGGACAGTTTGATTTCTCAGAAGTGTGATTGACTTGGAGTTACATTGTGTTGTTTAAGTGTTCCCTTTATTTTTTTGAGTAGTGTATTTCAAAGAAGAGTTGAGTTTTAAAAATTACTTCTCTCTTCTCTGTTAGGATTTTTGAAATAGTAAAATGATGACAGGTTGCTTTAGATGAAAAACTCACAATGTGGATTTGAATCCAAAGGATTGTTGTGAAGTTAATTTTCTCTGTCTCCACAGCACTGGAGATGTTGTGTCCTGAAGGCTGGAAGGGGTTCCAGGGCCACTGTTACTACTACAACAACCAAGATCTGACCTGGCCTGAAGCTGATGTAAATACAGTGTAACTTGTGTTAGATTGTGTTTCAGATCCAGATGGTTTATGAATGCAGTCACATATCTGAGAAATACACATTCAAACCCAACAAAACCAAGAGCCAAGTTAGCTGCATAAAGGCTCAGTTTAGCTGGCTAAAATCATGTTAGCCTGGATTAGTTAAGCCACATTTGAAGAACTGAACTCAGCACTTGGATTTAGAATTTAAAACTGACTATGAGGTTAAAACTCTCACCTTTTATTGTAGTCATTTTTTGTTTCCTCTGCCCTTAAGTGTTTAAAAAACTGTTTGCAAGTTTAGTCATCACACAGTTAAAAAAATCTAAGACAAGAGACTCTGATTCATCCACACCTCACACAGTCAAATTGAGTTCACTTTCTCTATTTTTTTTTGTCCTCCTCCTAATCCTCGTCTTCGTCTGTTAACCTGTATCCCCCATATCCTGCTGATTTCCATTTGTCATCCTCTGTCTTCTCTTTCTCTACCAGGCTACTTGTGCTGGTCTCGATGCCAGCCTGGTCTCCGTCCACACCCCTGAAGAGTATTCCTTCCTTTATCAGCAAGCCTCTGCTAATGGAAACCCTCAGTCCTGGCTGGGTGGATTCTACCTCGACGTGAGACAACTAAACACAATAAGCGTTGAGATTTTCTGTGTGATTAGTTTAGCAGTGAAACCATTTCTTTACTGAACAGGTGTGTCACAACATGTCCTTATTTTATTCCTACTGCTAACATATCATTCAACATTACTGTAGCATAACTGTAACAGTGTACAAAAGGGAGACACTCCTGTCCCTTTTAATAATTCAATCCATCATCCATCATTTACTAAGCTAAATATATTCTTTGGAGTGAAAAAATGATACCAACAGTGAGAATTTGGTATCTGTCTGTAGTTCATTGTCATGGTGTTTTTTGTCTTTTTGTTGAAAAAATCTGCTTAATCCACCCAAAAAGAATCTGTCAAAAATCTGTGACCTTGCATGTTGTGCCTCCAAAGTAAAAGGTCATGTCACCTCACAGTGTGGGGCAAACCAGCTAATCCTGTACCTTCAGTCTCCAAGAGAACAGAAAATACTCTTCTTCCTCAATATCATTACTTGTCAACTCACTGCTGCTCTTCAGCAGTAGCTCTGCTCCTTCTTGTGCACCAGGTGCCAAATGTCACAGGTGCATTGTGGCTCTTTCAGTAAATGTCCTGTCATGTCTGAATACAGCCATTACAGAACATGTACTGTATCTGTATCTGAGTTACATCAAAGCTTCGCTTTCACAGATAGATAAAGCCAGCAATCTTACATATTCAATGTCTGAAAAGAGCTTAGGGCTGCTTTCCATGTCGGAGGATCAAAAAGATGCTTCAGGTTGCAATGAAATGCAAACTGATGTCAACATAAATGAATGAGTTAGGCGTGTAACCATGGTTCTATTGATTCTGGAGGACCATCAGTTGTAAAGCCAAGAATAGCAGAAATGACAGAGGTGTGAGTTCAAGCTAAAACTGGTTGTTCAGTTCAGATTGATAACACTCTCTGTGTTAAATATATTAAGCTTAAAGGCTGGGAGCAGGGACAAACAGCTGGCTAGACCTTCTGCTGGTTACAGTGAAGACAGGACATCAGGATATCACTGCACCTGGCTGTGTAACTAAAAGGGCCATAGCATGTAACTCCCCCAGAAACCACAACACACCGCCTCCTCCTTTCTGTCACTCACACACTTAGAAATAAGATAAACCAGCACTTTGTATTAAAACATAATGTTTTGTCTCACTGCAGGACCAGTGGATGTGGCTCGATGGCTCCTGGTTTTATCAGGGATTCTTTACTGCGATGTCTTCAGACAGCTCCTTCCCATGCCTGGCAACAAACAGCGCTGGTAAGAAAACACACTAACTTTCTTAGTTCTCACTTAAAACAACCTCAGTGTCTTGAGCACAGTTAGTCAGTTACAATTATAATATTACCATGTGTCAAACTGTCAATTCTGTCTTTGTCTGTGGACAAACCCGACATGTTGTTTATGGCAGTATTACCTAAATGATTAACAGAGTGAAGCCGAAACACAGCAGATTTGCACTGTGCCAAAGTACAGAAGTAGAGAAGACAGAATTTAAGCATGTGGCCAAAATGTTTTATCCCTGTACAATGGGCCTTCACATGACTATTTTAGTCAGTCCATTATGCATAAACAAATTATCAACAGGTCAGCGTGTTACAATGCAGAATCACCAATATTTGTGCTATTTATTTAGTTTTTTCTTATTGATAATATGCCAGTATATAAGTGCCTTAACTGTTGCAGTAAGAGTTATCGTGTACAATTCACTGTTAAGTGTTAAGATTTTTCTAAATAAATGACAAAAAAATTATTTTTTTAAATGGTTTTGCCTACTGTACCAAACCCAGAAACTGAGGTACAACCATTGCTAAAATCTTTATTCTCAGTGGATTAATGCATAGGACTTCAGTTTTTGTAACTACAGTATCTATCATTCTCTTTTTCTGTCATTACAGCTGGTTGGAGCAATTATGGCTGTGAAGCCAGCTTCCCTTTCTTTTGTGTAAAGACTGCGGGTGTGTGAAGGAGGCACTTTAAATGTACAACCCACACAGGACAGACAGACAGAGTAATGGAATATTTCAGTCAAGTGCAAATTTAACCCAAATGTGTTCTTACCAAAATTGAAAAGTATTTGTGTTGTCTGTCAAATTCTTGTTTTCAAACCAATTAAAAAGTCAGTTACCATCCTAAAGCTTCAAGGTGTTTTTTTTTATTATATAATGAAGTCATGATTCTTTACTGTAACTCCCCCACTATCTATAGCTGGACAGGAGACGCTTAAAGGTCAGATACAAACACACAACAAACACCTAAAGGAAGATTTAGATGGGTGACAGCTAACATCAATCCTTGCACATAAGCTTACTTTTTCAAAAATATCATCATGCTGCCCATGTGTTTTTGTAGTTTTCAGTGAATATAACTTTGGAAAGCTAAAAGTCTATGCATTATAAAATCATCATAAACCATAGATGTACCATAGGGTGCATAATTTGCAAAGAAGCAAGTAGGAGAAAATAATCAACAGTGTATTTCTGAATTTGAAATCAGTGCACAGGTCGTTTATCAATGCCGCAAAGAAATTGTGGTTGAATATAGTTATACTCATCAAACCACTGGACGGATCCACTAGACGGGGTGGGGGAGGTGACAACAATGGCACTTCCTGCACCTGCCAGTTAACGTATTTGGGACTGAGTAACCACTCATCAGATGGGCTGTTCCAACATCAAGTGGGCCTCTGCCGGTAAGTAATTTTTTCCCCACAATTTTTCTTTTCCCATGTTGCTGGTGGGCTTGCGGCCCACATGAATTTAATGTCAGGAAACATTTTTGACAGAGACTAAACATTATTGAATGCATGATGCTCCTTATTAATGCTAATGCAACAGGTTGAGCAGCTAAATCAACTTTTCAACATGAGATATTTTGGAGCTACAGTGTGTGACTCCACAGGTACATGCTGTGATTTGTCCATCTTTCTCTCACTGATGAAAAATATATCCATTTCATTTTCAAAGACTATGTTTTTTTCGCCATGCCGATTTGTCATCATAGTTTTCATTGGTAAGATAAATACTAACTGTGTCTGAAGAGGAGACAGAAGACACTGCATTAATGTCAGTACACAAACAACACAATTCAAAATGATTACAATTAAGAAGCAGTATGCTCTCTGTTGCCCATCACCATTACAACATAACTATTGGATTATTTCATGAGAACTTGGCGTAAGAATTTTGCTCTCTTAAGTTGCCTTAAAATATGCAACCATTCTGAGATTTCTTAACCGGTGTGGAGATGTGAGATAACCATGACAGGGGGCCTTATTTATAAAACTGTGCGTATGACGAAACACAGAACGTGCGTACGCACAAAAATATTCAGATTCATAGCACTGTGCGCTTGCACGTCCTCCACCGGTTTCCCTTTATAAATCACAACCAACTCGAAATGTGCTGCACCTTTTGCGGGAGTCATGTCACGCCCATAATTGCCTATAAATAGTCAATGAAACGCCCCTAATTAATATTCATTTTACCTGACTGAATGATGGTGACCATGGCGACACCAACAGAAAGGATAAAATAAGAAAATTCAAGTAGTGTGAAATAGAAGATCTTATTATGGGAGGTTGACACCAGAAAAATAACTTTGTTGATGGACATAAAGTAACATTTTAAATTCCAAAAAGCTCTCAGAGTGGCAGCATGTGGAGGACGCTGTTCAGGGTGACCGCAGCAGAGGTGAGGAGGACCCTCCAGAGGATTAATCCACGCAAAGCTGCTGGTCCCGATAACATCTCCGGGCGGGTGCTCAAGGGCTGTGCATACCAGCTCACCGAGGTGCTGACGGACATCTTCAACACCTCTCTCCAACAGGCGGCGGTCCCCACCTGCCTGAAGACCGCCACGATCATCCCCATCCCCAAAACGCCCACAGTGACAGGCCTGAATGACTATCGGCCGGTAGCCCTCACCCCGATAGTCATGAAGTGCTTCGAGAGACTGGTCATGGCCCACATCAAGGACTGCGTCGGACGTCACTGTGGACCCGCACCAGTATGCATACAGGAAGAACAGATCCACAGAGGACGCCATTTCTTCTGTGGTCCACACAGCCCTCACCCACTTAGAGAACAAAGACTCTTATGTCCGCCTGCTCTTTGTGGATTTCACCTCTGCGTTTCAATACAATTATACCGCAGACCCTGGTCCAGAAACTCACAACACTGCTCGGACTGAGCTCCACCCTGTGTAACTGGGTTCTGGACTTTCTGACAGACAGACCGCAGTCTGTGAGGATCCACGACGTCTCCTCCTCCTCCATCAGCCTCAGCACCGGCTCCCCCCAGGGCTGTGTGCTGAGCCCCCTCCTGTTCACCCTGCTCACACACGACTGCTCAGCGATACATCCGAGCTGTCTGATCGTGAAGTTCGCGGATGACACAGCTGTGGTGGGACGGATCGCTAACAACGACGAGTCCGACTACAGGCAGGAGGTGGAACACCTGGAGGGTTGGTGCAGACAAAACAACCTCTGCATCAACGTGAAGAAGACCAAGGAGATGATCGTGGACTTCAGAAGGGGCAGACACCTCCCC
Source organism: Scortum barcoo (assembly GCA_023238725.1). Lineage (NCBI taxonomy): Eukaryota > Metazoa > Chordata > Actinopteri > Centrarchiformes > Terapontidae > Scortum > Scortum barcoo. The sequence continues at coordinate 2,078,311 of CM041553.1, forward strand.
TCTCCCCTGTACATCGGAGGGACTGCGGTGGAAGTGGTCTCCAGCTTCAGGTACCTGGGCGTACACATCTCTGACGACCTCACCTGGAGCAAGAACACTTCATGTCTCATTAGGAAGGCACATCAGCGTCTCTACTTCCTCAGGAGGCTGAGGCGCGCCGGGATGGGGAGCTCAGTCCTGACCTCCTTCTACAGATGTGTGGTGGAGAGCGTCCTGTCCTCCTGCATCATCGTGTGGCACGGCAGCTGCTCGGCGGCAGAGAAGAAGGCTCTGCAGAGGGTGGTGAAGGCTGCACAGAGGACTGTGGGATGCAGTCTACCCACCACCACGGACATCTACACCTCCAGATGCAGGAAACGGGCCTCCTGCATCATGAAGGACCCCACTCACACTGCACATGCACTGTTTGTCCCCCTCCCCTCAGGCAGGAGGCTGCGGAGCATTAAGAGCAGGACCACCAGACTGAGGAACAGCTTCTTCCCGGAAGCTGTGAGACTGTTGAACTCTGGAGGACCCCTGTAGCCCCTGCTGCCCCACCACCATCATCACCCCCACCCCCCTCCACTTCCCTCCCTCTTCTGACAGCCACCCAAAGACAATACACACTGCAACACCTGCACAGAATGCAGTTGCTTTTTTTGCACTACAGTTAATCCTATTTATTCTGTTATTTTGCACTACCTCATTATTGCTTTTCTATCTTGTTTATTTTATTTTGTAATATTATACTTTTTTTTTTATCTTTTATACTTATTCTATTTGGGCTTGCACCGGGACCAGGGTAGCTAATCTCGTTCCATTCCCATGTTTGACTTGTGTTGGAATGACAATAAAAATCCTTGAATCCTTGAATCCTTGAATCCTTGAATGCTGCTGCCTCGGAAGATTGGCTGAAATAAAGAAGAAGTAGTCCCACATCAAAGTGGACGGGCGGGGGTCAGAGGACATTGGAGCTCAACCCCCTTTATAAAAAGCTGGCAGGGATTACTGGGGAGTCCCTCTGAAATGGAGTGGTGACAGAGATGGAGGGGACAGAGGCACAGATGACTCAGGTAGCTTCTGTGATTTGTTTAAAATGAGGAAATCAAATGCATTCAAGTTCTTAACACGTATGTTAAAAAAAGGAGTGTTCAGTGGGGTTTTTGGTGCTGCAGCAGCTGAGCGTCCTCACTGATGCAAAGGGACTTAATCGACTCCATCAACGAAGTTATCATGGAATTTAAGGAAAATTAAAAATGTGTTGCATGACATGAGCATTTATAATGACAATGAAACAACAGCTCATTTTTAAAAATTTTTATTTTAAGTGTCTCATCACATCCAGACGCTGCGCAGTGTTTGGCTCAGATGGGACAGGGGTCGGCTCAGAGCCCAACACGACCACCAGCGTCAGGGGAAAGTCACATTATGGAGCACAACAGTCCTGTATGATAACAATATATGAAACTACACACCCAGATCTGCCCGAGCTGAAGCATCGTAAACAGCATCAGTGTGAACGTGATCGGTCCCACTGTTCTCCTGATTTATTAGAATAAAATTCAGAACACACAAGAACATATCACTGTTTGTATTTATTATTCCAAATCATGTTTTTTGGTGGTTTATTCATAGTAAAAATGGCTTTTATCATTTAATAAATGAACTCTTCATATACGATACGTGAACGGATAATATTTCGATTTCCTCTGCATAACAGGATCAGTTTTACATCGTTTCTGTGTTTCATCCTTCTGCCGATGGAGGCATAGTTTCTCTTTTCTCCACATTATGTGCGTAATAAATGCATGGGTCAGAGTTTGCGTGGAGGACCGCACATTCTCCGCCAAGTTTGTTTTTCTATAAATCCACAAAGTTTGTGTAGGAAATTGGCGTACGCCTTCTTTTGTGCATACGCAACATTTATAAATGAGGTCCAGGGTCTTTGTGATGCTGATTCCAGGAACCTGAAACTCTTCACAACTGCTCCTCCTCAGCTCAACTGGTGGTAATATCTACACAAGTATCCAAATCCGAAGTACTGATGATAGGAGTACGTGGCTTTGCCCCCTTTTTCCAAAAATCAATCTTCATCTCCTTGGTGGTGCTGAGGTTGATCTCCAAGATTGTAGTTTTCCTCCTGATATGAATTCTCATCACTGTTCGAAATCTGGTCAGTGATGGTGCTGTTGTCCACAGAGTTCTCTTCATGTTGGGACTACAGTCATGGCTGTACAGTGTGAAAAGGAGGGGGCTGAGCACACAGCCCTGGGGAGCTCCTGACAATTTTTTTCAGCTCTGGATTGTGCCCAGAGTTAGAGGCACATCCACTCGTCCCATAGAAGGCAACGCTGGACAGTGTGGAAAGCACTGGACAGGTCAAAGTCACTCTCACAGTTCTGCCCTGCTCCTACAGATGTGAGAGGTCTCACATATAGGTGTAGGACAAGGGTGAGAAGGAGCTCTGCTTTAAAGTTATGGTTGAACTGAGAGAGGCAAAAGTAACTTTATTTCAGGCAGTTTAAAATACTGGCCAGTTCACCAGGGTGCTTCAAAGCTGAAATCTTGCTAAGCTAGTAGTCCATCAGCTGACATTTGTAAGTCCTAATGGTAGTGTTTTCTAGTCTGATGTGTTCCCTCAGCCATATTGCTCTTTTCTTGGTAATATTGAGCAGAGGGATGGTTGGAACTGAATTTAAACCCCTTGTCACAGCTCAGGCAGCATGTGGCCAATCAGAGCAGAGATCCAGCAGAAATATGCATAATAATGAAGGCATAATAAATCGCCACTTTAAATGCTACTACATTAACTTTGTTGACATGACATTTTTTGTTTAGCTTTATACTACAAAACTAACATGCTTTGGTTGTTTGCTCACAGCTTGTCCTTCGCTGTAACATTGTGTCCTTGCACTATGTTTAACAGGCACAGAGTTTGCTTTTCATTTAGTCACTGGTCTTGATTGTTAGATAACCTTACACGCTGATCCCGCATCTGCTACAGAACATGTTTACAGATAGGGACTGCTCTTATAGCTGATCCAACCAGAGGGAAAACCAAACCATCTGTTGAGGCAAGAGAGCAAGATCAATATTAAGCACCATCGTATAAAAGAATAACTCGGCTGCAGTATATGTCTAATAGATGGCATTAGTTTCATACAATGACAATAGATATTTAGAACACAATGAAGTAAAACAGGAAATGAGTCATATTTGGTTCAGTGTGTTCCAGGCTGAAATACACACAGTGGAACGAGTTGAATTTGGCAGCTGCTTTGTGTCATCTGCCTTTGGTTTATTGTCTTAATAACCTGTTCAGAGTAGCTGATGTGTGATAGCAAAACATGCATATTTTACATTCAGTGGAGAAGCTTTGAGTGAATTTGTCTGTAATGACAAACTTAATACTGACTTGTATCTTGCACAGGGAGTTGTACAACCTTCTTCTTAATCATTAACCCTGAAGAGTTTTGGGCTATTTAGGCTGTTTGGAGATACTTTTGATTTTGCCATTAAAAATGTTTAAAATGCCTATACATGACCTGACAATTAGTTTTTCACTTTAACATACTGTACAGGAACAAGAGATATAATTTGATCATGCTGATGTGATCGGGGACCTGGAGGGGATAAAGATATATGTTTTGAATGGCTTTTGTTGACATGGAGACTACCAGGCGGGGTTTAAATGAAGTAAATCTATCTAGTTTTAGTTGTGTTATTTTCATTACATGATTTGATACTTTTTTTTTTCTAATCGTTGTGTATCTTTGTCATAATGGTTTTTTTAGGGGGTTCAGCCATTTTTTTGTTAACTTTGAGACTCTTTCTCTTATGCATCTTTATATTTGAGTTATGTTTGTTTTCAATCTACACGATCTTACCTGACAGGAAATAGGGTGTAGTAGTCCTTTCTGACCAGCTGGGGGCACTACATAGCTACTGCACTTAGAGCTGGGGGGCTACAACACATGAAGAAAGAATATTGATCATTTGTTCTCAAATAACGGTACAGTATATACCAGCTGCCAAATATTGAATATAAACTACTGACTAAGTTTTTTTACTTGAAGAGAAGAGGACAAAGTGCTGGCAGCAAAATTAACAGCAGCATAATATCTACAGGTGTTCTGTCCCTGAAGAAAGAAAGTACATTCAAGTGAATTTCACACTGTGTGTAAGATTTGCATTTTGTTGTATTTTGATAAGCAGTAATTGCAGGTGTGTATTTGGAACTCACTAAGTTTCATCATCAATGTTTCCTTTGGTTGTTCGGCCACAGTAACCTCTTACTTGCAATGCTAAGACAAAGACTGGAAAAACAGCACACTGCTTCACACACAGGTGAGTTGAGGGGTCAGTCTGTTGCATTAGAGCCTTGTTAAAAACCTAACTGTGTGCTGTTTGTGATTTTACAAGGACAGCCACCACCAACACCCTGGTTGTAATATTACAAATGCTGCAGGCTTTCATCAGTGGGCCACAGGCTCAGTCGCAGCTGTGTTGCATCATTCAGTGACAGATGTGACTTAACAGACATTAACTTAAATGAAATTAGAAAAGAAGATTATACTTTGAACATTATGTGGTAGTAATGAGATTTCAAGGTGATACGGGGTAGAAACACCCTTAAAACTGATCAAATAATTATCCAATAATTTATACCATGCAAAGAGCCTTCATTTTTTAACTTGATCACCAACACTCAAAACCCATTATACTGTAACTCTGTGGACATAAAATGTTATGTGGTGTCAGCCAATAAACATTTAAAATTTCACTTTGTCCTCAAGTAGACTATTACTTTTTCCATATTGAAGTTGCCAGGTGAAAAATGGGAAAAAAGAATAAAAACCTTTCCACCTTTTAAATATCAGTCTCAAATGATTTTCTTTAATTGAAAATTCACTGCAATGTACAAAAGGTGGCTGACAATTTCATTCCTTTCTGTTTATTTGTTTTCATAGTTTTCAGATTTGGATAAATAAAAATAAATATAGAAACATTGGTAAAAGTAACTTTTCTAAAAGTGCTGTTATTTTAAAATAATATATCTTAGGAGTGTCCATGTATTAAGCTCATTGTAAAATAAAGAACACATGAGGACACACAAATAAACATTTTTGATTTAGCCTCATTTCTGAATGGGAGAAGTGTGAGAAAAGATTTGGAAGATGTTAATCCAATCCAAGGTGTTTATTAACCTCAAATCTTGGATACAACATAAGTTTAAGTGAAGAAGAACATCAATTAAAAAATTCAGAGGACAGTTGGACATTTTTGAAAATAGATGTATTCCCTGTCTTGACACCACTGTCATATATGTCTGTTAAGTTTGAAGCTATAGCTATCATCCAGTTCTCTTAGATTAGCACAGACACTGGAAATGGGGGAAACGGTTAGCCCAGCTCTGTCTAAATGAAAGAAAATCTGCCTATCTTCACCTCTAAAGCTCACTAATTAAAATAATGTATCTTGTTTGTATAACCAAAGGTGACCCCCCCTCCATGGCTCCACATGAACACTTCTGGTGGTCCCATGTGTTTATGATCTGATGCCTGGTAGCTACGTTTTAATCAAGTCCTGCATCTCACACCCTGCTCACACACCACACACCACTACCCAAAGGTTGATTCCCAGAAACGTCCCGAGCGCAAAATAATAAACTCCAGGCAGAGGGCAGATTCTGTGTGGATACAGACTCCATCACACACTTCTGCTGGCTGAGTGATGCTTGAGAGAGATTATTTCTCTGTGGGTCTTCACTTTATTTATTTAAGTAAAATCGTTAGTTATTTCTTTAATTTGTACAAAGCAGAGGTATAAAATGAAAACCTGTGGTTTCACAAGCCACAAAAGACACCCTCAGTCTTATTGCTAGAAAGATAAACTTAAAGATAAACTTGGTGACTGTTGGCTGTATATTTAGCACACAAACATGAGAGATGTATTGATCTGCTCACATAACCATTGGCAGGACAATCTTGAACTTCAAGTTTTATTTTTTCTAATTATGTCTGGAAAGCTAATATAGCCAACCTGGGGTATCAACAATAGTATAGTCCGGTTAATTTAAGAAAAGAAAAAGTCTGTCTGATGTGACAGTTTTTGTGTTAATGGACCATGAAGTTAATAACCAGCAGCAAAGTTTACCTATCTACCCACCTACCAACTAATCTACCTACCTGACAAATGTACGGGAAAAAGACTGACCAGGTCTTAAGGTGGACTGCTGCTGGATTATGGTACAATTAGCTTGTCTCAGTCCTCCTTAATATCCTTGTGCATACAGCACCTGAGCCTTACTGTCTATTCTTAATCACAGCAGTGTCTATTTTCAGCTCTGGCCTTAATCTGAGGGTTTATGCTGGGCTGTGTGGACAAAGAAATGTGCCTGATATAGTACATTAGCATGCAGTCTTAGTGAACAGTGTTTTATAGTTAGCTGTGTGTCCCTGAGGTCAGCTCTCAGTGGAGCTGTGTCTGAGGTAACAGCAGTGTGCTGCTGCAGACATAAAGACTGGTGTTAATGCAAATGTATGCCATTTATTTTCATTAAAATTTAACTGTGTCCAGATAAAATTCTAATTTTAATGAGGATGAATTGCCACATTTAACTTATTATCATTATTGCATTAATGACAGAAGTATATTTTTACATTACATTTTTCCACATATAGTTAAGAGATTTATGAAAGAGCAGAATTGGAATAATGTTCTAATACCATGAATTTTGAGGTGTGCTCATTTCACAGTAAAACTGTAAAATTTAAACTGTGCTGAGGATGAAGGTGTTGAGCTAATGGAAGAGTATGGTCACATTCTTTTACATTTTACAGTACAGTGTTGAACCTCAGCTTCCCATTAAGTGATTACAATAATAACAAGGAGAAAGAACAAGGTAAAGTTTGACATGGATGAAATGTTGACTCTATGGATGAGTTGTGAAAGAGGTTTTATGATCACTTCTGTGGAATTCTTAAAGACAGCTTCGGTTGCTGTGCTCAGTTCTGGTGTTTTGTAGCAGCAAACTGACTCATTTTTCCAGACAAACTAGATTCAGCTAAGGTTAGACTTCATTACTGTAACAACTGATATGTCATCCTTATTCTGGTAAGACTGGTGATTGGGCGGTTTTTGTGTCACAAGAAAACACTGGACTGGTGTTTAAAATAAGCAGTAAAATGTAATATGTGAATAAAGTGTTCAGCTTTACGAAATAATAGTATATTTCTAATAAATAAGACTTCCAAATAAATTTAGTGAAATGTTCTTCTGTATAGAGGACATAAAAGACTCCTGAGAAAGATGTATTGATAAAACCAAGATAGAATTGTAAATCAAGTCATTTAATTGGGAGTCTGTTGTCTGTGCAGAGTCAATGAAAGCCTGTAATGCTGTTGTACAAATGTAATTCTTTATAGTATTTTACTGCTAAAGGTATGTCCAAGAAAACTACCCATACTGCCCTTCTAAAGGATGAGCTACCCCCTCAGCCTTTGACTCCTGTCATCCACACCTCAATTCTGTTCAGTGTTCAGGATAACATTTTGAGTGCAGTGTCAGTTGAACTGATCTGATTTGAACAATATAAACAAGAAAGAAAACATAAAGAAAGAAATAAAAAAGAACACTGTGCTTACATCATCTTAGTAATATTTCAGAAATCTCTATTTTCCCTTCTTTATTTAATTCTTATTCTTTACCTATAGCTATAGTGGTTTATGGGCTGGGTTCGTGGGGGTCTTAAAACATTAAAATTGTTCTGAGAAATATTTTTATTTCTGCTGGAATTGACCTCTTGATAGAAATATAAATAAAATATACTCTCCAAATATATATTATATATAAAATAATGAAAGTTTGGCTAATAATACTGATAGAATCAAACATGCTGTTTCGGTTTTGTTAAGTTTTTCAACTTATCACAAGACTTTACATGGAACCAGCATTAGATTATATAACTGAACTTTTGGCTCTGTGTTTTTTATTTTATTTGCTTTTTTAACCACAGATTTTGAGAGTTTGCAGTGGCTCAGTTAGTTTTTATTTACCCCTCAATCTTAGGCAGTGGCAGTTGTTAATTTCTGACATAATGCCATTATGGATGTGAGGTTAATGTACAGTATGTTCACAGACGTGAAGAAATTAGTATTATCCTGCATTTTATTGCCAGAGAGTTTATATTAGAGCTGAAAAGTGACAACATAACAAGCAGAACAATTAGTATGTCAACATATGTCCTTTGGATTGTTAAAGGTGAAGTCTACGATTCTGGAGAGCCCCGATCAATTCAGAAAACAGGTATTTTAAAAAACCTGGTAAAGCATGTCTTCAGACTTTATACAAGTCAGCATCATGATGTAATTATTTTGGCATCCTTTTGATCAATTTATTGCAATTAAATCATAGCAAAATCTGGTTATTTTGGGATCATACTGCTGTAGTGAGACAGACTCATTCAGCCAATGTGTGACTTCCTGTTCAAGTTCAAGTTTAAGTTTCAGTTCAAGTTCAAGTTGAATTTGTCACTCATTATCTTGCAGTGTATAATCATAATGAAATGCATCCCCTTCAATTGTGCAATAAAAATAAATGTAAAATAGAACACAGATGAAGAATAAGTATAAGTAATAAATAATGTTGTTAACTATAACTATAACTAAAACAGACAAATAGTCATAGGACACTTCTCAGGCAGTGTCCTCATTCAGTGTCCTAGTGGTTTGGTGGTAGAAGCCCTGGTGGCCGGGTGTATCTGTTATTTGCTTTTTTAACCACAGGAATGGGAAAAACGAGAAGTGATGCCTCTTATGACCAGATTTGATCTTTGTTGTCTGTGTGGTCGCGGTCATAGATGGTGTTTTCATCAGTGTTTACTCAGATGTTTACATTTAAAACCTCCACAGCCAGGCAGCAGAGTCAGCAAGAGAAGAGAACCATTTCCTCATCTTGACAAGCAACTTGCACTTATGCAATCACTGCACGGCACCGCTCACAAAAACCCCAAGGATACAATGAAACAACGTTAAGAGAACAGATTCGCACAGACTTGGTGGAGCTAATGGAGAGGCAAAAAGTCTGTTGGATTAGAATTGCATACTCCACCAGTCACATTTAAAGCTAGAGCCCAGCTTTAAATGAAGGTACACATCATGACCTCTTTTTGTAAATAATCTCTCTGAATTTACCTGTGGCCTTTTTCATGGCAGATATTTGGCCCTGTTAAAGCATGAGAAGCACAGGTGGCACTAATGACATTAATGATAGCTGAATTTGATGAGTCCTGGTATTGTGTGTGATCACTGACTGACACTGCTTACTGGCATATATGGAACAAAGCCATCATTTATATTATTATTTACATCTGTGCTTTTCTAGCATTGACAAATCAAAATGAAAAAGGATCTCTTGATGGGTGTGCATCATACCGAGTGATACGGTTTATATGTATTTATATATTTGTATGTATGTATTTGTATGTTTTTTTTTTTTTAAAGGGGCCTAAAGCAGCTCTTTCAGCCATGGACTGCTCCACCCACAGTGCAAGAAGGAATGCTACTGCAGGCCCTTTTTCCAAACTGCATTAAGACTCTTTAATTCAACATAATGTAGCATTACTGTTTATCTTCACGATCTGTCACCTCCTCTGTTACTATAATCACTTTACTCAATACAATGTGAAAATACAGATAAACCTAATTAATCCAAACCCATGTCATATTGTGCAGTTTATTTATCTAGTGCAATTAACAATCCATAGTCATCATTATCAATCATTATGTGATGCCATAATGTTTATTTCCAGTATATTGTCTATATTGGGTGATCATTCCCTTTTCACACCCTTCACAGGAAACATTATTGCGATGAGTATCCCTGACTTGATGAATATAACTCTCCTTGCTCAGCCTAAAGGTTAGTTACAACAAAGAGATTAACAGAAATTCCCACACATTCCTCTGGATTGAACTGGAACATTATTACCTAATTGATAATTAGTTAGAGTAAACAAAACAAACAGAAATAGTTTCCACCAGCAGCTCAGTTATTTAACATGCATTTGCTTAATCTCATGTCCTGTAACAAAAATACTTCACTCTTCCTTGAATATGACATATTAGCTCACATTCAGTATGATGTTAAGGGCCCAATTCGTGCATTTCTTTTGCATTCCGTAGCATTTATGGCATGAGTCAGTGCTTTTCCTGAATCTCTGCTGTGATTTCAAGACTGAAGAAACAGTTTATTGCGCTGTACATTTCGTACCAACAGAGGAACTTCATAGATTGATGTATTTAACCACAACCTCAACCAATTGATAAAAGTCAAGTTCCAGCTGCAACTTGTGCAGCCACTCCTGTATGGACTGTATGGATGTATGATAATGACATTGATAGCCCTGATCTGTTAGGTTAGGTGCACGGTGAAGTGGAGTTAGACCTCAAGATGCGGACGAGGCAGGAGGCAGATAGACGTTTGACTTCTTTATTGATGGCAAACACGGGAACACAGGAACACAGGGGACGAGGCAGGAACGCAGGAACACGGGTAGCACAGGGAAGCACAGGCAGAAGTAAGCACAAGTAAGCACTAGAAGCTAATCGGGGAAGCACAGGGAAGCACAAGAAAGACAAGTAGCACGAGAAAGCACAAGTAGGAACAAACGACGACACGACAAAGAACAAAAGGAGAAGGACTGACTTAAATACACAGGAGGAAAGGGAAGTGGAAACAGGTGAGGAGACTAATGGGGACAGGTGAAACCAATAGGGGCGGAAGCAGGCAATCAAACAAAGGAGGGAAACACGAAGGACAGGAAGTAAAGTGCTAAACCAGTGAGGAAAGACGAGACTACAAAATAAAACAGGAAATACACAACAGGTAACGTACACACATAACATGATCACTGATCGCGGTGTCACCCCCTGACCACCCTGTTTCCCTCAGGTTGTGTAATACATCCCAACCCACATTCACTCTTACCGCCTGACTTTCTATCCGTGCTCTGAGGGCTATAATTGGCTCAGTTAGTCTAGTCTCACTAATGCATTATAAAAGCTCCCCTGGCCTGGCTTATCCTCCGACAGCACTCACAGATTCACACCTCCATGTCGCTGCAACATGCTCTGTACATCCCGAGAGCCTTAGCAAAAGCACATCCGGCTCCCACGGACTGCTGGGATCCCAGCTGAAAATAGAGAGGACTGCTGAGCTGTGGCAGACAGGAGGAAGGCCGAAGGACACAGAGAAGGAATCTCTGTCAGAAGACAAGACAAACCATCAACAGGAAGAACTACAGAGGCATTTCTAGGTGAGTCTGTGTTTGGGTGCATATTCTAATGGAAATGGTCCTCATTTCACTGTTGTTAAACAGGGCCTGTGCAACCACTGACATCATGTCCTGTGAAATTTTTCTGCTACTTTCTGCTACTACTGCAACTTGACAGTGTGAAGAGGGCTGTGTTTAAATCCTCAGTTTTGGAAATAAAACAACAACTATTTATTTTGCAGGCTTATATTTATATTCTATTCGGATTATCTGGATAGAAGTATGTAGTCTGGCACAAATCAAAGGGAAAATAGAGAGACTGTTGATAGAGTGGAGGCAGTTACTTTAGTTTGAGTTTAGTTAGCAGTTGTTGATTTTTAGAGGAATTTCAGTGGAGGAACTGCTTAGTTAAGGCTAACTATGGGAGCTATCACCCTGTTCTTAAATGGTATAAATGGTATTTTAGTACTCTGTGGCAATTATAGACACAGTTTCACATTATACCTTAAAAATATGCACCCATGTTCTGTCTGTATATACAGGCAAGTAATGCATTTTTCTTACCTGAAGAAAAATATCCAAGACACATTTTTTTCCTCTTGATTCTCTTTTCTACTCTTATTTAAAACAAATGTTCTGTATTACCAGTGATACATTCTGGATTCATTAAAAAATGAATATCAAAAGTTTGCATTTTCATTCAGTGTACTGGCTTATCCTACATGGGCCCTGTTCTTTGTAAATGGATAACCAAGTTATCTAAGTTAGAATGTTGATGATGTGACACTGAATTTTTTGGCTTTACAAAGCTGGTTTAAAAATTCATGTGGAACTGTTGTCAGAGTCCCAAAGCCCAAACCTGCAAAAGTGCAGGCAGCTGAATCATGACAGAGATGATTGAGGGTGAACCAAACCTGGAAGTCACTTTCAAATACAAATGTCATCTTAGGTTTATAATGAAACAAAAGCTGTTCTGGTCACTTTGCAGGCTGTCCCTAAGATCTTATTTCTGCTTTGAGGAATGAGGACGGACCTCAGTGGATCCATGAGCATGGATACACTAGAGCAGCCTTCACAGAAGTGTTTTACTGGCCGACAAACCATGGATATCAGTTATTGATTAGATGCTAAAGCTGATCAAATTGATCTGATACATCATAACATCACTGGAGTTTCACACTGGAGTGAAGTCAGAGTACAGATTAAACTAAAGTGAGGCTGATCATCCCCGAGTGTCAGGTTTGATATGAGTTACATCATTTCAATTTCCCCTGAAACATTTAGCCTAATAAATCATTTCTAGTGTTCAAAGGACACCATCATCCTTTTCTGGGTAATTTAATAATGAATTCACAATCATAATATCAATAAATTCAGATACAGATAAAGAATAAATAATAAAAAGCCTCTCAGGACCTCTCAAGTCCTCTCAGCAGGACACAGTGCACAGTATAAATACAGACATGTAGGTTGTTCTCCATGTGAAGGTGTTTGTTACAGGCCACAGAGAAAAGACACTGCTGTCCTGCCACTGATAGCTGTGTGACTTTATTAGTATCAGCATAGTGGACGTGCAGACACAAACCCCATCAAAAGTCTCTACAGCTGTTACAGGCAACTGACAGCTAATCCAGCTGTGATCAGCTGCTGCCGTCATCACAAACAGATGTCACTTCATGTGACGCTTCAGAGGAAAGAACGTCTCATTTCTCTTCAGACATACTATATCATTTCTTCTCTCCTCACATGGTTTTGTTGGAAGAGACGCAAGTGTGGGCAAGATGGATGCAGTTAAGAGACACATTATTCCACTGAAGAATCAGAAGAATCAGAATCAGAATCTCTTTGTGCATAAAAAGTCTGCAAACAAAAGCAAAACTTAACAAAACAGAACAAAAACACTTTTTAATTTCACTTTAAGACATCTAAAGCTCTTTCTTAATGATGAGTGGTACAGCCATTAAAAACATGCTTTGTTGCTTGTGGTCAGATTTTATAGATCTATGATGAAATTCAAGGGGAAAACATGTGATTCAGTTTTAGATCAGCTAAATATTAACTGACTAAATATATACTACCTTGTCATTTTTAGGGAGAGCTTTACAGATTGCTTTGTCCTGAGTTTTGATTGAAAATGAACCATGTTCACATCCCAGTCTCACAATGGCAACATTAAAGAGTGTTCCTTTCTCAGCAGGATGAAGCCCAGATGCCTCCTCTCCTCAGTGGACAGACTTCCCACCATCAATGAAATGCAGGAGAGCGCCACTGAGGAGGACCTAGACTGTTCCTCACACACCATAGAGGAGTATGTGGACTCCATCAAAGAGCTTTCCCAGCCGGCTCCATACCCTCTCCACGGGCCCCTCAGAGGCCACCGCTGCTGGATGGTTCGCACATGCCCCAGGGCTACACCAGTGGCTCCATCTATATTTTTAAATCCCTCAAGGACCTATGCACCCTGGATTCCAGTTGAACTATCAGATGTATCATTTACTTTAACTGATCAATCAAACTGTGACTCATCACTGCGTTTAAATCAGAACCTGCTGGACAGGTTGGTTGCACAATCCCTGTTTGCAGGCCTGGTGTGAGCCAGAGGTAGGACAGATTACCTTCACCACTGGATTTCCTCAGTCATCCCTGCAGCGTACTTTGACATCAGCTCCACGTTGCATGATTCATTTATGTGTAAGAAGCAACTGAGTACAGCCACTTTCCAGCGCAGATATGAATTCCCTTTGAAGTGCTAAATTGGTGCAACACATGAAACAAAAGATGAAAAGCAAAAAATATCAAGGGCAGAACAAACAAATGAGCAGAGCTTGCCTGAGGCGTGAGCAAACTAAGTGGTTGCGTAGGGCCCCTCAGCCACCAGGAGGCCCCCAAACAAACATGTGACAAATGTGAACTCTCTTTGGGTTTTAGGTCCTGATTTAAATATTTAAAGATACATTCCCTGAATTTTTTTCCTATCAGACTGTTCTGAGGACCCTAAGTATGGAAGATAGAAACTGGCCAAATAAAATCAACCTGAAAATGTGAAATCTGTTTGGCTTCTGGGTCCTGATTTAAATATTTACAGATAGTTTCCCTGCTCTGCTGAAGGCTTCAAACTACGGATGATTTCAAATGCCTAAATGGAAACAAATCAAACAAAGAAATAAAGTGAAATACATTACATATTGTTAAATTCATTCTTATCTATGCATTCACTGTGTCATAATTAAATGGAGAATTATTTATTTTTTTGCTTTGAATAACAGATGGCATGACTTTTTGAGGTCATAATACATACAGCAGTGTATGTATTGTTTGTCACTTTATTTCCTCTGACATTTGATTTGTGTTAATGCAAACCTGGGATGATTCTGCAGTTGACATGAATGAAGCGGTAAAGCAGCTTCATTATCCTTCATTATCTACACAGCACACCTGTATGTACAGTTTATTATATTTACAAGTCTACAATGCTCACTTGTAAAATGTATCTTTAAAGACATTTTGTTCAGTATCAAATAAGACAACTGTGAAAAGGACATGAAATGACTCAAGCCTCAATAATGGCTTTTTCCATAACGTGTAAACATCCTCTTTGACTCTAAACACTGCTGTCCTTCATTATCTTAGGCTGTGCTTCATGAACAAACATCTACTTTTAGTTTCCTTTTCCCTGAAGTTTTGTGACCATGTGGAAAGTGTCTCTATCTGGGACTTGGCAAGAGAAGCTTGACTTATGTCCAAGAAACATGTGGTGTGGGAGAGAGGGAGCAGAACGGCCCCCCTGGAGACCGTTCTGCAGAATAAGTCTGTGAGTTTCATTCTTACTGGCCCCTAACTCCCCCTCAACATTGTGCAACACTGCATACGTCAGGCACACAGTATGAAAATGACTGCATTCTTTTTGAAAGATGACTGTTGTGCTGATTAACTGATTAAGACCGTTTTTATATTCTGAGGAAATAACTTGACATCTGTGTCCTTAGTAAGTCAGTGGTTCAGATAAGAAAAGACAGTGTAGTACGCGGCAGCAATGTTTCCATTGACAACACTAGATTTTCTTTTAATTGGATCCACAATGATGATGATGATGTGCAGATATAATTTATTCTCCAAATCTCAAAGTGAGTTTATGTGAGCTGTATTTTGCAATAAGATACACTGCTGTGTGTGAGAGCAATGATATAAAACAGATTTGCTGTAGTGAGTTCAGAGTTTGGTTGTACTGCCAGATACCGATGTGATGTGTAAACACCATGAAGTGTGCCTTTAAATTTGAAATATAGCTGAAGAAAGCAGTGAAATAATAAGAGTTATGTCAAAAGATACTGAAATTTCAGTATTAGGGTAATAATATCAAAGAATCCATCTCAATCTGCACATCATCTGCCTGAAATACAATAACTGAACATGGAGACAATAATGGATTTATAGCTGCAAACCTCCAGGGTCTAGTATAGACATGTACTGTAATCACAGAGGAAAAACAGGATATGCTTTCTCACAATCACGCAAAAGCAGTCGCCGTCCGTTTACTTTGCATGGTCTCATTATTTCACAGTGCTGTTCATGTTAATCTGAGCATGACTGATATGTCATCTCCAGGTGTCAGTGTATGAAAGAGTTCACACTGCTTTCAAGAAGAGACAATAACTACTTTTTAAAGCCAATCATTTATTTTTTGGTCACAACAAGCTGTAAACATAATTCCAAAATATTTTGTTACAGTAATTTATTATTAACAAACAGCTGCTTATTTGTACGTACAGCATTACATTACATTACATTACATTACATTACATTACGTACATTAGCATTTGAACATCTGATTCAGTTGCATAGAGCCAGAAGATGCACAGAGAGCCAACATTAGTATGAATTTGGAGTCGTGTACCTGCAATGTTTTTATCAAAGCTTTTTGCTGAAAACAGCTGCTGGAAAAAAGGGTGAGGACAGTGATGAGTGATCCAAAAGACTTAAGTTACAGGTTGTAAAACTGTAAAACCACAATGATTAAATGAAAGTTCTTAAGTGAGCAGCTTATATGTAAAACACTGTTACTCTGGCTCCACCATGAGAATAGTTCCCCGTGTCTGAGTCTTGAGTAAAGTCTTACTTATTAGGACTGAACTGAACCAAAATAAGAACCAAATGACCAATCAGAAAACAACAGTTTACATGAAAGGTAGGTTTACAGAAAAACAGCGATGAAGAAAGGCAAGCAAGACCAAGCAATGCTGCAGGGATGGGCTTTGGAGGAGAGCTGGTACACACTGTAGAGAGAGCTGGAAGGTATACTTGCTCTAATTTTCAAAAGAAGAGCGTTTTTTCCTGATCTTACCAGCTGTAAACTGGTAACATATGTGATTCCCTTCTTAGTAAGGCAAAAGAGCAAGACCCATCCTTGATTACATCATGTTGACAACAGAGTCAAGTGATATCACAAAAAAAAAAATTAAAATAGTTACAAAAATGCATATACTCTATTTGAATATATATATATATAAAAAGGGAACATGATAACATGGCACCACACTACATTATGAAATGAAATAACACTTCTGACATTTTGGGAAGTGCTCTTCATCAATGCTGCTCTCATAAACATGTGTTCAATATGAACCTGGAGCCAGCCGCCTGTTGGTTTAACATAAAGGCTGGAAATGGGGAACAGGTTGCTTGGCTCTGTCTAAAGCTAACAAAGTCTGCCTCTCATTACTTCACATTATATGGAATATCTGTATCATCCATTCAGAAATTGAAGTGTGAAATGACAGGTTGCTGCTTTACTTTGGGTTTTGTGTATTAGATTATTTCTTGGCCAAGCACAGTGATTTCCAACCTCAAGCTGACAATGAGACTTCCTTGCTTCCAGTTTTTCTGCCAATACACCCTGTTGCCTCCTGGCTGCAGCTATGTGTTAAACAGAGAAAAAGAGAAGTGAGTAAGTTTATTTTTTAAAACATTTTTTAATCTGACAATAGGCAATGACATGACAATTAGCAAGCCTGAAATTTATGTCATGTGTTTTGCTGCTTTTTCCATTTTCCATTTATCCCCTGAAGAGGCTCCGTGGCCTTCCTCACTCTTGTTTGGGTAGTTTGGCAACTTTTTTTCATTTATTTGAACTAGACTTAATAGAAAACGTATGGATGACAGTACTGAAATGTAATATAAATAATAAGATGTATTTGATGTAGTTTCTTTTCAAAAGTACAGCTGCTGGAAAACTAACAGAATACAGATAATCAAATCTCAAGCACATCACTGAGTAGTGAGAGTGTATTTGTGGGCTGGGGTGTGTTCAATTATATATCTCTAGGGGTTATTCTCAGTGCATGTTTATGGGAGTGAGAGACTGAGTTGGTGGCACATCACTGTGTCATCATTGTCTTCATAGCATTATTTACAAGTTATATGTTTTTCATTAAGTGTCATTGGGCCGATGTGTGGACATTTTGTTTTTTTAAAACTTGGATTGGAAAATGTTTCTTCCAGGTCTGAGAGGGCATACTTGTCTCTATGTTTACTGAATAAATAAATAAAGTCAGTGAGAGGTAATCTGTTAATTACATCACTAGTCTCTATTTTGTCTCTTATACACTAGAAATAGTATAAATCACAGAGGAGGTCACATGGCACAGTTTTAATTCCATTTTACTCATAAAAGAGATAAAATATCATATTAAACTGACCCCTTCATAAATCCCAGAATTACTACTCCCATATCTCATCTTTGTGTTCAGCTCAGAGTCCAAACAGCTATTCACTCCCTCTTCTTCCTACAGGGAGTTTGCACTGTTTTCAATATACACATAAAATTGCTGGCCTGTAATGTGCAGTGCAATCATATTGGCTTTTAAATAAAGTTGTTAATAAAAAAGAGGCCTCAAGTAAATTGCAGTATGACTTTCATTGCATTCTGTCATTGACAAAGAAACTGCAACAACAATAGAGACGGGGGAGTCAAATAATTAAAGCAGAGAGAAACACCTAATGAGGAAGCTATATATTACAGTGCAAAATAATTGCATTGTCATTTGTGTTTTTGGTGCAATCACACACTCTGTTGGGCTGCGGGATGCAGCTGTGAAGACAGATTGAGCCTCCTGACTTCTTCTGAGTCATTCTGATTTCGGCTCAGGCGGTGCAGCAGAGGATCTGCTATGCCTTGTTTTGGTCTGAGAGTTTCTGTGGTCAGAGTGCAGCAGGAAAAGTCTCCTTACTCTTATGCGATTAAGAGGATTGCTACGAAAGACTGGCGCCTCAGATGAGTCTCCAGGCCAACAATTTGTTGAACCATCTTTCTCGTTTACAGGTGAAAACCCGACCACAGAAATGAGCTTGTCGGCTGGTGTTGCTCCAGCCCCAGACAGATGGTGCTGGCCTTGTTACAAAATGGGCTTTTGCCATGCGGCACTATCCCCCATGCAATAAATCCAAGAAAACTGTCCATTCAACCCTTCTAATCAGGCAAAATTTATGTCCTGCTGCACCAACAATGTTATTTACATCTCAAAGCTCAGTGTTGGTAAAGCCTTAAACAATGCATTAGTAAGCACATTCACCTTGTGTGTTCTGCCTTTTGAAGCTGCCCCTTGATGTCCCAAATAAGAGCCAAAGTCCTGCATTTCCACCAACTGAGTGCAAATTCTCATTAAGTTATGTTTTTTTCTAAGAAGTAAAATGTGTTCCTGTGCTCTGTCTCCTAAGATCAGTATCTTCTTAACCCCACAGTTCAATATTTTGTTTAAATCAACAAAATATTTGCGAGCATAACAACTCCAAGTTGCTTAAATGATGTTTACCAAGGTTGCTAGCAACATAATACATAATCATAGGTTTTTTTCTTATCTACCATATCCATCCGTGCTGAAATTCTAACTTTTCAATTCTGCTATCTAAAACACATCTACATCATTCAGGTCTTCCTGTCTGCTGTTCCAGTTTTTTTCTGATCTAGCTATGTTCATGGCTCAAACTGAATGAATAAATAATCAATGATTTTTTTTCTAAAACAGACTTTTTAGACATCTGGAATGAGCTACATGAGATAATGTAGATCACGTTGATGTTCCATGGCTAGATTTTTGGGAAAATGCATTATTATAATGCTTGTGTGAGTTTTAATGAGGCTTACAATTATGTGCTATATGTATACAATAAATGTGAAAGTAAAGTTCATTCATTTAATGATCCTGTTATTTACATCCCTCTGCTGAGTCCCATGGCATTTGAGTATCTTTTCTTATTTTTGCTTTATATTTATCATTGCACAAATTTTCACCTCCTTGCTGTATGTCTCATTCCATCAGCAGAAGTGTTTGACTTCCTTTCAAAAATGAACAATTATCTAAAAAATTGGAAATGTAAGGCCAGGCTTCAAACCTATGTGGATGCTTTGACTTCTCAATAGTGTGTAAAATGGTGAAATACCAGGTCCTGGCAAAGCGATCAGTGAGTGACAGGTGTTTATCTATTGTGAAATGTATTTCGTATGTAGGCTATGGGAACATGAACTTTCACACGCTGCGAGTTGTTCAGTCATGAATGGGATGATACTTGCCACAGCATGTACGGTATATGCGAGATAAACACACTTACCAGAAACAGGAGCTGATTCATCAAGTATGGTAAACCATTATAGTAGAAATAGTTTTAGTATTTTCCATACAGCAGGTGCTGAAGTGTTGGCCTACTTCCATCCCGTGGCCCACTGCCAACTCCCTACACCACATACTTACCCACCGTGACTCTCACTGTGTCATCATGCTTTTGCATGCCAGTAAATGTATGAGCACTGACGAGCATCACAGAAAACAGAATCAGATAACAGTTCTTCAGAAAAGTTTCTGTTTTGCACAATACAAACTGTTGTAAAACCAAAGTGAAGTTCTGCTTCAAAGCAAACCTCCCACCTCGATTTCCTTGATAGCACTTTAAGCTTCACTTCTGGTCAGAGGACCATTTGTCAAAGTCTGCACAGTCCAGCTGCACTCACTTCTGACACACTATGTAGCCTACTTAGGATTTGGTTTTCCTGGACACACCCGGGCAAAGTGTGCCGTAAAGGATGAATCCTCTCTGTCTGTAGTTGAGTCACTTGTTTAAGATTTCCTTCATGCACCATATTCCCTTTCCCTTGTCTGTGAAAGGAGTTGTGAGCACATTTCACTGTGGGTCTCCAGAGTGAATGTGGAAATTCCAGAGCATGTTTCAGGTTTGGCTTGACGGGAAAAGGCATGCATTCAGGGAAAACCCACTCCGCGCTGCCTATAAAAGGGTAAGAGGCTCGCAGAAGCTCTTCACTCCTCTCTTCTTATCCTGCTTGAGCACTTACTTTCTCCTCTGAGGGATCTCTGGATTGTTTTTTTTTATCTCTCAAAAATGGCACAGAAAAGCTGCGCTCTCCTGCTGGTTGTTGTTGTTGCAGTTTGCATTCAGGTCTATCAAGGTGAGTTACAGTGCAGTTTATACTGGTTAAAGTGGCATATTACAGATTAGTAAGATATGTATATGTATATATGAAAAACAATGCAAAACACTTTATTGAGTAATACTGTAATGTATATTATAGTATATGTACAGTTTGATATCATTCCTGTTGCTGAGGCTGCACATGGACTGATTTTTAAAAATCTCTTCCCTGCAGCTCATGACTTTCCTGGACGCTGCATATGTCACAACACAATCAAGTTCATCAAAGGCAACATGTCAGATTTTCAAGTACATGAAAGG
The DNA here is from genome assembly GCA_023238725.1 of Scortum barcoo. NCBI lineage: Eukaryota > Metazoa > Chordata > Actinopteri > Centrarchiformes > Terapontidae > Scortum > Scortum barcoo. Next base: position 2,099,303 of record CM041553.1, read on the forward strand.
CGGCCTGGATGTGATAGAAATGAATTAGTGTAAGTTTAAATAACAATGTGAACATTTAGATTCTCACCAGTCGAGCTGACCTTGAATCTCACTTTGATATTTTGTTTTTTTTTATTTTTGTTTTTCAGTGTAACCATGAACAGGCCAGGCAACTCCACTGAGCAACTCTGTATGAACATGGAGGGAAAGATGGCCAAGGCTTTTTTGAGATGCTGGGAAAGGTAAGTCCCATCATGCAAATGGCACACACAGATAACATCACTGTTTAGCCCGTACAATAACATCACCTTGAACTCAGAGGCAACTTTAGAGCTAGACTCTTTCTAAAATATCTGAACATTTTGAATTAAGTACTTACCATCAGCTGCTATTTTCCAGTTCTTTTATGCCGCTTGGTAGCAGTAAGCTTGCAGATTGGTAAACTGAAACTTTTTAAAAGCTGCACATCAGCTCCCACTTTAGACTATCTGAGTTTATATCTGCACAAAAATCAAAAAAGACTTTTTAAAAAAGCCTCTGAGCTACATTCAGTAACTGCACTGCTCTCAGTGTTTGGGCACTTTAACAGCACTTTAACATTGTGGATTTGGCCCCAAGATGAAGCATCAGAAGACATTTTGTAGAGCCAAATCTCTGGCCTGGCAAAATTTTCCACTTTACTCTATAAAAAAAGACACAAATCTTTTTGCAAATAAGAAGGGTTTTATTGTAAAACATGTGACTTGTTGCACAAACCTCCAGATGTTTTGCATTAGTCCTCTGGCTCAACCCCACTTTTTCTGCCTCACTCTTTTTAGGATAAACAAAGACGAGAGCCGTAAGATGGAGTGCATCGACAGAAAAAGAAAGGCAGAGTGAAAGTACAAGAAGGGGGCCTATTTCAGGAGGAAAGTTATCCAGACCGGAGTCCCGGAGGTGACATGAAGACTGAGCACACAAGCCTAAGAATGCTGAGAGCAGAGCTTTCACTGAACTCCTGCACTGGAGAGGACTGGGAAATGACAACGCGAGGAAGTGCAGTGGGAGGGGAAATGATTAACAGCTAGTAGGCAGGAAGGACAGAAAGAAGCAAAGGAAAGAAGTTATGGAAGTTTGGGGGAAAGATAAAGTAAAAATATGTACAGTACTATAGCAGCAAGTCTGTGTAAGAAAGCCACTGTTGAAGTGCACACACCTTTGTTTTTTGTTTTGCTTGATGTAACTATTATTTATGCTGACTTATTTATTGTTGAAATTGTATTTCTGTATGTTTTTACAAATGTCTGAATCCAGCAAATAAAGACGATTTTCATACAAGTCCATGCTTTCTGTGGGTTTCCAGCCAAAAAAAAAAAAAAAAAAAAGGCATTCCTTGGTAAGAAAATTACTTTCAACTGCTATTTCTTAACCCTAGTTAAGAAACCTCACCACCAGCAGCTCTGCATCCAAGCAGTCGCACAGCATCAAAATAACAACAAACAGCCATTATTGTGCGGTGAAGACGCAGGTGGCACATGAGGACACTTGGCTGACTTTGTCACAGGGACTTATTTGTTATCACAGAAAACCTCTCTCTCTCTCCTCAGGGAGAAGGAGGCTTTGCATGATAACAATTAAATCATGCCCATGAGAATGAAATTTGACCACAGCTGTTTGCAGCAGCTGCAGACAGGATGACGGAGGGGAGATGGATTCCTGAAGCATCTCATGACTCGGTCGACCAAAGTGTAAGGGGATTATTTATTGCTGAAGTTTTAGTACTTGAGTCAATAGAGCAACAAGGAAATCTTAAAGTCAAACCGACATTTGAATTAAATTGTTTAAGGACATACTACAGCTTACTGCAGCTATTGTGGTTATTTCCCCATTTTTTGTAAGAGGATAAAACATATTTGTGGAAACATGTTTTCAGGGTTCGTGGGTGGGCGTCTCCCATGGCAGTGGCTGACAGACATTTTAGGCAGCTTTATTTAAAAAGCACATTTCAAACACAGAGACAATTCTAAGTGCTTAACACAGAAAAGGAAAAGCATTAGAAAGACATTTAAAAACAGAACAGTGAGCAGTAAAAAAAACAGAATAAAATCAATCGAGATAAATGAGTTTTTTAAAAATAAAACACATTATTAAAAATGAAATAACATTCAAAGGACAGTTGCAGTAAAGTAATAAGTTGTTCTTTCAAAAGCATGAAAGGAAATAAAAATGAAAGGGTTTTTTTAACACACTGTAGGCAGATGCCCACCAAAATGCCCACATAATGTTACTGTTAGCAGTTTAAGCTGTCTGTCCTTTAGAACATTGAACATTTGACCTTCATGCTGTGAGGTTTGTAATCATCTTGGAAACGGTGGAGCTAGCATTCCAGAAGAAGTGTGCCATGAGTGCTGATACAGAGTATAGAGTTTGAATGATATGCGATATGCGATATGCGATGCGATAATTTGCTTTTCTTCATCGCTCTTCTTCTCTTTACTTTCTTATATTTTTGCGTAAACTGTTCTCTCATTGCCTGGTCTTCAGTTGATATTTATCAGTCATTATGTCCACAGTAGATTGAAGCCTGTGCAGAAGCAGAAACTGACGCTTCACCAGATACTCTGCTCTGCTGTTGTTTTGATTCAGGTGTGGTGGATTCTTGTCTTAGAGGCATCAGGAGGAGCCAGAGGAGTCTGACTTGTTTCACACATGATTATCTGTCTCATGTACTTCTGTCAGGACACAGTGACAGTTGAAGTGAATGTGACTAAAATAATTTCAAAATAAGTTTTCTCCTTCTACTTTAACTGCAAAAGGGCAATTGGAATTTCAGAGCACACTCATTCTTCCTGCATCCTACAAGAGTTCCGCTAAGTGTTTCACCTGGACGTTCAACAAACAAAAAAAACCCTCTGGAGAGAGACACAGATAATCGTTATGTTTGAGGGGCGAGGAAGTACCCTTTGCCCGGTAGCATCTCTACCTGAGACAAGTTCCACCTCGTGCAAAGTCCCTCTATCTGCAGCCCAGGAGGGTAACAGCTGCGACAGCAAGTTTCTGGTATACCGCTGTTCCCCCTGGGAGTAAACCAGCTGTCACTGATGTTACCCAGGATGTGCAAAGAAGCAGGGACACACCAACCACAGCCTGAGAGCCACCGCCATACAGAAACTGATGCAGGGCTCCAGGCGGAGTGACTGGGCACAGGTGAGAGGCTTTATACATACAGAGGCTACGGGACGAATTGTGATTTATAACGCATTGCAGAAAATAAAAAATACAAACAAAAACGTGTTTCTTGCAGGTCTAACTAACTGTAGACCTGTTGCGTGGAGAACAGGAAACTTATTTATTCTTAAAACTCTTATTTCGCTGCACAGTAAATAGAAACATACAGATAAATGTGCATGATACAAAGTGGCCTGTGGTAATGTGGACACCTAAATACACAAAGCAAGCCAGTGTGGAGGAAGGTATTTATGTGCTGCTTGACAACAGTCCAGTCCAGTTGCATCACTGTTGGTGTTAGTGGAGCCTAATAAATGAATAAAGAAAGAAACAAATCATAATCTGCTGTGGCTTATTACTGTTAACTAATAAATGACACATGTAGGACTGTTGTGTAAAAGCACACTCTTTGTGCTCTTGCTCAGACTATTAGTACGGCCGTATTGTGGTTGTAGATACGAGGTCACAGGGTGAGTGCCAAAGATAATGACAGCACAGCACTGTTACCCCAGTTTGTAGCTCTGGAGTCCCACCAGATAAAAAGCCTAGATGAGCTAGTTTCTTTGTGTATTTGGGGCGGTTAGTTAACTAAAGCAGACACAAATATTTAGCTCCTTTTAAATGAGCTGAATTTATTCTCTTAGTGTCATTTAACTGGCAGTGATGGATGCTTTGCTACACTGTCACTAGTTTTGTTGATGCTTCTTTTAACCAATTGGGAGATTTTGTTACTATGACCAGCAGGGACTTTTTTCTACTTGATTTCTTGGAACAGCAGTCTGAATCATATGTAAAGTTATCTTAGCTTGCCTACACTGACTCCCATTAGGGATGACTTTTTTCCATGTAATTTTATACATAAACATACTAAGTCCTTGGGTGCAGTTGTGGTAATGGATAATGACCCGACTGTCAAAACACTTAGCAAGGAATTCATACATGAAACTGAGATTTAAACCTCGCTCAAGCACAGATAAGCAATGACTAAGCAATGACTCCTGACATAGTACTCTTACGACAAGTGAACACTAGGACAATAGCTCTGTGCTGGCAGTACAACAGCCAGTGAGGCAGCTGACTTCCTGCTTGGGACATGCAGCAGGTTTTATATGGCTCTCATCACAGTCATCTTGAAACATTAAAGTCAGGCCTGACGCAGAGTTTGAAACCAACTGATGGAGCTAATCTTACCATATAGTTTGATAAAGATATAGTCTGCCTGTGAAAGTTCAGCCAGGGAAATCTGATGGGATGCAATGAGAAGCCTTCATTGTCTGAAATCAAGGACCCATTTTTCCACAATTACAATAAATTACCAAGTGGCTAATCTGCCTCATTATCCTGCATATGTGCTGCACCAGAATAACTTGACAGGAAAAACAACAGGAGGAGGCAAAGGGAGAGCAGGGCTGATTTCTTTTATTTTTTTTTAAACTTTAAACTCATTTTCATATTTAGTTTACTGTTTATACACAAACCCAAAATCACAGATGACATATGTAATTCCTCAGGATAACAGAAGGGGAAGCATGGGTTGATAAAATAATGTATAAAATGACCACAACATTTTGTGCTTATCCCAGATACAGGCAGCACATTAATCCCTCCTCTCTGTCCATGAATGCCAATGTGTTAATGCTGAGTGAGTTATTGATTGGCTGTGGCAGGCTCTGCCTCTCAACCACACCAGCTCCCTCTGAGTGATCAGCTGAGCCAACACGTCTCGATTTTTGACCATTAACTCCGCTTGAGAGATAAAGTTTTCTGTAGAATATCAGGGCTGTTGCGGCTTCACTCCAGGGAAATCAGAGCGGGCCTGGTCTGGGTCAACGCACGAGAGTGTGGGCAAGAATAGATCCCTGATAAGTCCACACCGTATAGGTCCTAAAGCTGTGCTCGCGCCGTTTGGCAAAAAAATGACAACATGCTAAAACTATAAGTCACACAATAAATATACATAACATAATAAGCTACATGGTCCATTGGGTACAAACAGCACTGGCTCCTCCACACTGACCCACTACCTGCCTGTCAGCCAGACAGCGGCTCTTCTTCCTCCGCAGGCTGCGGAGGCTCAACATGGACTCCAAGGATCCTCTGCAGCTTCTACAGGTGCACCATAGAGAGTATCCTGACTGGCTGCATCACCGCCTGGATACAGCAGCTGCACCGCCCTCAACCGTAAGGCTCTACAGAGGGTGGTGAAAGCTGCTCAGCACATCACCAGGACAGAGCTGCCATCCATGGAGGACCTCTACACCCAGCGGTGTAGGAAGGAAGGCCACCAAAATCATTAAGGACCCCAGTCACCCAGCCAGCTACAGACTGTTCTGCCTGCTGCCGTCTGGCCGACGGTTCCGCAGCATTCGAGCCCTGAACCACCAGGCTCAGGGAAGCTTCATACATCCCGCAGGCCATAAGACTTTTAAACTGTGTTCACAGCATCCCCACTTCTTAATAACCCACCACCTCTGCTGTGTATACTCTCTATTGTATATATATCTAACTTACATTTACAGTTTATATTTATTTGCATAACTTATATTTTAAGGTCTTTACTTATTTTATTACTCTTGTTTATTATTTATGTTTAAATTTTATTTTATTTGTTATTTTATTTTCTAAATTATCTTTTTGCTTCTCTTGTTCTTGGTTCTTTAGCATTGTTAGGCCTGGGACTTAAGAATTTCAATGATTGCTGATGTAATTGTTGTGTAATGACAATAAATTCTTGAATCTTGAATCCTGAATCTTGAATCTTGCCTGTTCACAGACATTAAGCAGTGCCTCAAGACAATAAACAGCAAGTCGTTCAGCACCAGACCGAGGCTATAAAACACTTACGTGCTGACACTTCCCAACCAATCTTCCAATAAAATCAGGTATATTTATATAGCTCCTATTAAGGCCACTGCTCATATAGTGCCATATAACCAATACCTGCATATAATATTACATCATATACCCCCATTACTACTGTATATGCATGTTATGGTAAAGAACATCCAGTGTTGAAGGCCCACTAACTAGCTTCCTGGTGATTATTTCAGGTGATGACACTTGAGCCAGCCCCATTTGTTGAATAAGACTGTGAGACGTGGTGGAAACCTTTGAAAGCTCAACGGGAAAATTCACTCTTGACCCTGATAACCGTGACTGTCAGCCTCATCCTGTGGTGTCTGCTCTAACCAGAACAGAAGGGGAAGGGGTCAGAGTCGTTGACCTGGGGTCATTGATGGCCGGAGAAAGATCGAGGGTCAGCCAGAGGTTACCCTGCTTCCCCCATACACAAACAGCTTCTATCAGAGTTTTATTCTTGGGTGAAGTGGTGACAGGGTCATTATGAATCATGGGTGGGTATAATAATCCACGTACATAGATGCAGAAGTTTAGTCATTTCTGCTTTGATTTAATAAAAATCTGGTAAAAAAATGTAGAGCTGAGGAGTGTGGATGTTTACAGCACAGGATCTCTGGGCTATGAACAAGCAGTTGCAATTTTCCACCATTTGGAGGCGCCATAGTGTTAAGTTGCACAAAATGTTGCACAGAAGGTCCCTCCTCAGAACAAACACACACACACACACACAGATGTTCAGATTATTGCATGCAGATCACTAAATCAGTTTAGAGTTTTAAGCAGTGTCTTGGTAAGATGACAGTGCTTTAAGTCTTCACTGCGACGACACATCGTTCATGTGAAACTGGAGCAGTAACGTGAATGTCCGACGTCACCGTGCTGTGTGGAAATGCTCAGTGAAAACAGGTCATGTTTTTATGTTCAGTAATGAATGGTTTGTTCTGAGGTGGTAACTAATAAATAATAATCTCTTTGTAGTAATTGTGTTTGTTTACTCAATATAATTTATGTTATTTTGGATCACAGTATCATCTATATTAAGCTCTGATATACCAACATTTTTCCATCAACTTGACTACTGAGCCTTGTTGAACTCTTGCATGTGTCACTGAGAGCTTAGGTCTGCTCCGTGTCACTCTCTGCAGCTCGGAGTCTGTGCTTAATGTCTTCAAGGTAAAACACAAAGACGCTGCAAGCCACAAATCAGCCGATGAAAGGGGGGTTACTGCATGTTATGTGAGGCTCGGGCTTGTGCTTCTGAATCAGCGCTCCCAAAGACACTGACCCTTAGCAAGTTTGGCTTTGACGTCAAAGAATGTTGCTTTTAATCCTATTGTTGGACCTCCATGCCACTCGCTCTAACCTTTAACGTTTTCCAGGCTCCTTTCAAAGTCTCAGGACAAGCGGTGGTCTTAAGAAGGTGTCAGCTTTCTTCCTCTATCGATCAGCGAACATGATGTATAAAAGCGCTGTCATCCTCCTGCTAGGTGTTTCAGCTGTTAAGGCACTTATTACACAGCTCTCCCCGGCTGTCAGGCCAATGGAAGCTCTGTGAAGTGATCTCTCGCCAACAAAGCAAACACTTCACCGATGTACCACCACACCATTAAAAGCATTCGATCTGGGGAGGCATTTCATGTTCTCACAGTTGCTGCTAATAATTTGTCAGGCACTTTGTAAAGGCTGCGACAAGCATGTTTAAATTTTAAACATTCTGCGGCAAGCACAAGTCCTGAAAGGAGACTCTGCATTTTATTTCCATGATATTATGTGTCGTTCGCTGTTGCTTTGAAGTTTATATATAGCTTTGTGAGGGAAAAAAAGACCAGTGCTCCCATCTTCCATGGAATAAAATGCACTCTTGTATGCTAAAATAGATAAAATCAAAGCTATGTGAGAGCTGTCACTCACCTCTCTGTAGTCCAACACAGCCATGCCGTGCATCAAATGGAGAGAAACTTTTTTAAAAAACACACACATTGTTCCTTCTGATATTTTATTTATCTGAATGGAAACCAGACAGTTGCTTGTTGATGGGGCTGTCAAACAAAGGAAAAAGCGTAAATTCGCCAAACATGTTTGTGTGGTGCAATATTTTGGGAGCGCCATTGAAGCAAAGGCTTTCATGTGCTCTTTCATTGCTTCAGTGAGGGTGGGCGGCGAGCGCGGACACTGGTTCAGTGGGAGAAAAAAATAAAAGACGAGGGAAATATGTGGAAAAGAGCGCTATAGATTGAGGCTTCTCACAGAATGAAAGTGTGTCAGATGTGACTTGGTTCATGTGCAAGTCGGTTCATGTGTCTGTCACTTCCATATCCAATCTCTCTTTTTTAGGGTGCGTACATGTCAGAGAACATGCTGGTGCTTCTCAGCACTCAGGTCAATGCATCACAGTCATCATATCAAAACCTTGTATCTCCAAATATGTCGAATTTCAGTTTTGGTGGTGTTAAACTTTACCTGATCGTTTACAGCTTGATTCTACCCCTCTCCAGATAAACTCAGAAAGGTTGTCAAGCAAAGAGCAACCCTGACAAGATGACATTTTGGAGATAGGAAGTTTGCACCCAACAGTGCTGATGTTTGTGTGGGTTTGTGTTTGTGACAGCGTCCTGGGTGTGAGACAGCCTGAGGCTTTAAGGGGGGTTGAGGGAGATGGACCTCTCAGCTATCCCAGGTTGTCAGTCATGGCTGCTTCCAGCTCTATAAATAAAGAATGGTGCATCCACCCCAACTGCTCCCTCTCTCCCTCTCTCAGTGTTGACTGGAAGCCTTCCCACTCAGAGTCGCAGGGCCACGTGCACGCCGCTTGTCATTTTAAGTGCAGAAGGGGGTAACTGCACAGGGAGTAGAAAAACACAGAGCTGGCCCCTGCGTCGATTCCACAGACTTCATAACTACTGAGTAAACACAAAGCTGCTGGCCCATGACTCTGAATGCTGAACCGTACACCTCATCGCAAAATGAATGATACGGCCTCATGGGATGCAGAGCAAAGATACGTCTCCAAAGGATTTTTTTTCCCTGTGTCACGCTTGGCTAAACTTATCTGCAGCCAATCACAGCGATAATGTAGTTTCTGCTCTGCTGGCTTTCCGCAAGAGCGGATTTGGAATGATTGTTTTAATCATGGTCGTAATAGCCACAGTGTACACTATGCAAATAATATCTCAATCAAATAGATTAGATTTTCTTCCAGCTGATGTACCACTGGCCAACTCTGGAGCAGTGCGCCGTGCTGCATGTGGTTGTGATTTTACTGGGAGGGGGGAGTGGGGGTTGGGATGCGGGTGGGGGGTGGTTGAGGGAAGTGTGGAGGGAAAGCAGAAATACACAGCCTGCCTGGGGATTGTTTCTGGTCACTGGTTTAGGTCCCTCGCTGCTGACGCCCTCTGTCAAGTTGTTTAGATGCAGTGTGAGATGCAGCTCAGATACTGAGACAGAGGAATACACAGACACACACAAATCCTCCCTGCCTCTCTCTCATACACACACACACATACAGGAACGCTGTGGCAAATTTAAACTGTTTCTCCCTCTCTCTCTTTAAGCCTCTCTTTTTCTCTTTATCCTCATCTTTTTGTTGGTGAATTTGCATGTGCCACTGCTTACTGACAAGATTACTAGGCAGAGGGTGGAGTGTGATCTTACAATGCAGCACTGTTCACTCTGCCTGTTTTCTAATCCTGCTGGCATGCTACTACACCTCGGTGTAACAAATATTACAATTAATCATTTGTTTATTATTTTTTATGCCAAAATAATGCAGGCACTAATGACCAGTGTCCATCACAAATTTCTGGAACTCAAACTCGAGTATTGAGATGGCTTATTTTGTTCGAAATAGCAAAAAAAAAAAAAAAAAAAAGAAGACCTTAAGGCATTTGATGAATTTTGATCTGAAATGAAGAAAAACTTCTTTAAACATTTTTTATTTTTATTGTTAAAATACATACATTGCTTGATGGATTTCTGCTAGTTAGATGGCTAATGAATTAATCAACTAACTGTTTCGACACTAGCTGGAGATCAGGGAAATTTAGTTAAAACACACCTAGAATTTCCTCGGGCTGGTTTTACTTATCAAATGATTTCCATAATTGTTAAACATTAAAAGTGTAATACCTCTGGTATGTTGTATATTCTAATTATCTACAGTTAAAAAGTTCAAGTTTTATTTCATTAAAAAAAATAAATAAATAAATAAAATAAAACAACATTTTATTAAATAAAATGAAAATGACATTTAGGAACTCAAAAGTGAAAACCTCAACAGAAAGCTTCTGTTAACAGAAATGTATCCATCCTGCCTTTGACTGGCCCCTCACACAAGACTTGCACATGCTGATCTCCACCTTCAGGGGGCAGTGTCACTCCCCTCCACTGCTGCTCCTTAATCAGCATGCTGGTGAAGCCCCTGTGCACCCGCCACCTCTCGATGTGCCCACTGTAAAGGGAGTCGTGGCTTACAGTGTTGAATTCATTAACCTTTTCGCCACTCCCATTGAAAGTGCAAGGCAGCGATTGGAAATAACCCCTTAGCACTTTCGACTGTTTAGTGAGAGGGCTGCGGACAGAAGCAAAGGGGGCAAGACCCCATTTGTTCTTATCTAAAAAAATGTCATCTCACATCAGATGGTTAGTTATTCAGCGACGCAAAGCATGTTTATGTGTGATGTGTGATGCACAATCATAGGCTATCTCAGGGTTGACATGTTATGCTATCGGACAGGCGACAAATTTGGAATAGAACTTATAATTGTCTCACAGGGGACTGTCTGATGGGCTTTCTGCACTTGTGAGGGAGCTTTCAGTATTTGTTTGTGTCAGTGTGACCAGTGTAGTATGGCATCAGAAGAAAGACACAAAGAGAGTGAGAAAGCCGGACTACACTCCTAAAGTAAAAATAAAAACTCAACCTGAAGAATAAAACTTCAGTCTTAAACCTCATGAGTTAACATGTTTGAATAGATCAGTTTCAGTGCTCAGCTCATCTCTTCATTAGATGACAAGATAAAACAGTGGGGCTTTGATGACGACAAAATGTCTTGGACAACACAATCTCACGTTCCTAAGAGAAGAACCAGAAGAGAACAGAGTATCCACGCCACTGAACAAGAGGACAAGGCCCAAGAGGTGATGTTGGAAATTGTAGCACTTACAACAGACCTGTTACCTTCTCTACTACCAAATGCAGCATTTTCATGGCAAACCATGCATTTTCATACTGAAAATATCATCTGAAAAAACTACATGAGGATTGCTGATTCTGTCACATTGAGCCTTTTTCCCAGAGGCAGCATAACTGTCCATATGGAGCCCCTTTGTGTTACTGCAAGATGTGTTTTGCATACGTATGTGAAAATATATGTACAAAAACAATCTTTAAAATATTAATAGCAGTTTAGATATTAGTACAGACCCTGAGAGGCTTTTTGGCGATGAAGCAACGCTTACTGACTTACTATCAAGAACTCTAAAAGGTATGAATCACTGTAGAGAAAAACAATGTGAGACCTTGCCATTAGTTTAATAATTACATTAGCTGCTAAATGTCAAATGTGTGCTAGTGTTAAAAAGAAAAAATGAACTGTTTATCACATGATTCAGACAAATCTTATTAGTGGTATGTGTTCCAGGTAGACCAAACAATAAAAAGGATGACCGAATCACGATTAGTATTAATTTCTGAATGTATTTTGACCCATCCGGCCCTGGTGATTTTCATCTGTCTTTCATTTGCTATCAAAGACTGCTTATAATTACTCCTACCATATGGTTTTGGCTGGCTCAAGTCAAGAAGGAAAATGGGAGGACCACTAACATAAAATATTGGCAACAAAGTGAGAATCTCAAAGTTTTGTGGATTTTTCAGTGAAGATAATTAACAAACTTTTATAGACAATTTCAGTATTTAGAATAAAAAAAGAGAAGAAAGCAGGAAAAAGGCTGGGTGCAGGACCATTGTTCTGGTGAAATAGATAGCTTGTTATCCAACATAGTTAACATTAGCTGAATTGCTCATTCACTCATTGACTTTTTTCAGCTACACATCATAAGGAATCAGAGGTTTTGTGGGGGTGCATTTATTTACTCCTCAATTGCAGCACTAATCTACCAAAACAAAGCTTTAGGAAGAAACTTACTGGCTCAGTGTGCCACAGCTGACTGACTGACAGCTAACTTAAGAGATATGTAGAGCAGCTGTTTTATTCTTGCTCTGTGAAGTACTGTGTGCTGTGTGTTTGTATGGAAGGTGGTAGATAAATAAAGCAAAGCAAGCGAGCACTTAGATTTCTGATTGGTCTGTATGAGGTAGGTTTAACTAAGACCCTTGCAGTTGTAATACCATCAAAATCTGATGCTGATGAGTTGACAGAATAAAAAGCCTACAATACAGCAATTATCAGAAACTCTGTTGCAGTTACAGGCAGGACTTGATGTTAGCACCCAGCCACCTGCCAGGTGTAGGTAGAACACAGCAGTGGGTTACTAAGACAGACACTCTTACCAGCCAACAAATGTGTAGTGCTGCCGGAGCGCATCAGAGCAACACTCTATTTCCAATAATTCAATTAAATCATCACCAAAGTGTATGACATTTAAGAGAGTCAATAAAAACAAACAGGATGGTCAATGTTGTCAATTTGAAATTTAAGGTGTGTTGATTGATTGTCAACATCAACTCTTGCATGAGTAAAAAAAGCTCTACATTAAAAGTTGCCGGTAGCTAGTAGTGTGGTCAGTTACAGCTGACTATTCATGTAAATTTTCCAACGCAGGAACAGTGGTTACACACACCAGGACATGTTTGCTATGAACAGTCAGAAAGGACTTTGACACAGTATACAGCTCTTCGGCAGGCGCCATCTGATGGAGCTTCACTGCTCCTGTCCATGCTGTGGGTAGCTCCACTCCCCCACCATGCTCTTACTCGGTCAAGCTCCATGTCTTCAGTGTGTGAACATAATGGAACCACCAAACAATCAAACAATGAGAAAATGACCTATCCCTCACCCCCCATCCCTTTTGTCTTTACACTGCTTCTGAAAAAGAATATTGTTAAACACCGTGAACCAGGTTGCTGGAACTCTTGTAACTCATTATAAACTGTCTGTCCCAGGCCTGTCACTATGTGATCATGCAGATAAAAACTTTTTGAGGCATAATGTCATTATGGATTTAGTGATATGTACATGGCTTCAGCCTGTAGATTGTTGTGGGGTTCAATGTTGAATCCCACCCATGATAGTTCGATTGTCGATTCTGGGCGTTGTTAAATGTTTATAGTGTTTGTATGTATGGAGATGTATAGAGGTACTGTAAGAAGTTTACAAGCAGTTTATGAGGACATGCCATGTAATTGTTTATAGATCTAGTTTCACTCATAGCACACCAACATGTTGCCAAATTAAGTTTCAGTCTCTCCACCCAAATTAAAATACTCTGTAATTTGTGAAATCCGTCTTCATATGGTAGAAGTAAACACTACATTGCCATCGGACATTAAAAACAGGCTCACACATAGACATAAACCATCACACATAGATAGTCTTGTAACTTCATCCTGTGGTTGCAGCCATGCTACCCTTTGGATAAAACAAGTAGTAAAAATGCAATACTATGGATATTTATTTGGTCAGTTGTTATTTGGTCAAATGTTTAAAACAGACACTGAAAGTTCACAGACGAACAGTTCCCCTCATGACATTGTTTGTTGAGTAATGTTTACTGGTAGGCCATTTTTATTTTATTAACTGACTTGTGTTGTTTTACCTGCCCAAACCCAAGTCTGAACCAATGATATTGATGTTTAACTCTGCCCACCTTCTCAGGTTAAACAAATTAAAGCTCAGTGCAGTTGGCCTTTGAGAGAGACCTCACACAGAAATGCTAGAATGAAGAAAGACAAGGTCATCAGGAGATTCCAGTCCAACACATGTCGCCCTCCACTGCTCCGATGGTGAGTCCAGTGGTTTTAGCTGCCACAGTTTTTAACAAATATTTGTGCACTGGTATCATAAAAGGATGTGTTAGATAAATATATAAAGGCTGTGTACAAAGCTGTATTATAGTTCTCTGTGCTGCAGTAGTAACACATTTAGACTTTCACAACACTCTTGCCTTTATTCAGACTGTGTCCTCTAATCATACAGTGGTATTGGTATTTAACCTGTAAAACTGTATGTTTCCAACCATGTTTCAAGACCAGACTCCTGTGAAAACTGAACACGCCCCCACCATTTGATTTGTTCTAGCTAGGGGGAAGGTTTTGCCTGAGTGCCTTTTACTGCTGATAATGGCACATTTAAAATAGCAAGAGAATAAAAAAAAACATATTGCACTTCATTGGTCTGCTAGAATCTTGTAGGGATCTGTGACAAATCATACGTGGACCTCATTTAACATTTACATTTACACATTATTTAAGTTTCCTTTGATTGGTTGGAGTCCTTCTTTAACAGTCTGTACAGGACTTCTCCTTTTACCACATTCATTTAATTTGTTTTTTGGTACATAGGAAACAGGATGGTCTGGTAACATATCTGTTCTGAGTCTCAGATAATCTGGTGTCTTGGTCAACTAATGAATAAAACCTGCATGGTGCAGCTGTTGCATTATTAAAAGAGTCTAAGACACATTTTGTGTTATAAGGAAATATTTCTCTGCCTAACAGAAATATTTGGGATTGGCCTTGAGAGTTTTTAAAAAGAACAAGATAATTGGTATTCAAATTAATGGTCTTGTTGGCCTTACCCTGAATAAATAAATTCTGTAAAGATATATACCGCTGGGGTCTCTGTGGTGGACAGACTGGGTAAGAACATTCTGATGTTCTTAATTGCCACATTAATTCACATTATTTATCAGTAAGTGATAAGTGGTGTTTTTTATTTACATCTCTTGTTTTTAACAAGTCTGGGATTGGCTCCAGCACCAATGACCCTATGTGAGGAAAAGCAGTATAGATAATGGATGAATGGATGGATTTTTAACAAGTCATTATGTAAAGGCTGCCAACATGAGTAAATATATACAACGCTATCTGTTTTGGCTGAAATCTGTCTCTAAGCATTCTCAACCATGGTCTTCACAAAAAATGTATTACCTCCATTCAGTGGAGGCAAAACACAACCATAATGTTCAATATCCATTAGTGGGCTGAAAAACTAGGATGGATTAATCACATGACTCTGAATATGACGATGTTTGGAAACATTAGAGAATCCAACCTTGGCCAGGTGAAGTTTTTATGTGAAGGCCAGTTAGTCTTTACTTGACGGTGGAGAGATATGAAAAGGCATGATGACAAAACTACATCGCTGTCTGTACTGTCTGGACCATAGAGACTGATCATATGGTACAGCACTCACTTTGACACGAGCACCATCACTTTCATTCTGGACTACCGATATCACAAACAATAATCATTGGTCATTGGTCGTACGTTGCTTTGAAGAGCTTGGACTATCTGCTGTAAAACAGGTCTGCATTATACTCTGTTGCTAGTATTGGTTGCACATGACTGGTGAGAGAGTGACCATGTAAAACCACATTTTACTGAATACCTGTAAATCTGTATCACAACCTGTTTGCTCATCAGCAGTCCCTTTCCCATCAGCCACCTCGACCATTTCTTGACAATAATCATCATCATCATGAAGAGACCATCTGGCCTCTTGAATCAAATTAAAGTCCTGATCCGACACAAGGGGGACGATGTAACTGAATCATATTTGTCATATCTTCTGCATCAGTGTCCTCATCTATACTGTGTTTATGATTGAAGTATGCCATATCAGCTATTACATCATTAATAATCTCATTCTGCAGATGAGGAGAGTAATTCCAGTCTCTTGGTCTCGCAGTTTGCTGGATGTTGTATCTTGAACTAATTTTCATCCCAAAACTTAATTTCCTCATCTGTGAATACAACACCGCTCCAAAAGAGCACTTTTTGTTGTGTTTGAATAGTTTTGATTGTCTGAATGAATTGTCTGAAGAAGTCCCATTTGGTAAAGTCTATATTCAATGACATTATTCAGTAACTCATCATTAGTAGTAGATGTTACATAACTGTTTCTTCCACCCCTTCTTCTTATCTTACGTATAGTAAGGAAAATACACATTCCCATCAAAAAACCTGCATAAGGTCACCATTCCAACTGGTTATAATCCCACA
The DNA here is from genome assembly GCA_023238725.1 of Scortum barcoo. Lineage (NCBI taxonomy): Eukaryota > Metazoa > Chordata > Actinopteri > Centrarchiformes > Terapontidae > Scortum > Scortum barcoo. The sequence continues at coordinate 2,115,531 of CM041553.1, forward strand.
TGTGATATGAAAATACAGAACAAATTGTCACAGAACCCGCAAAACAACCTTACAATAGCTATAACATGACTCTTAATTAATTACAGTAACCCTTGTAATTAATTAATTACTACTGCAGTGGCAAGCCACTATGCACCACCATACATCCCTCTATCCATACTCCACACTACATTTTAAAATGTATGCTTTAAACTTGGTGCCATAACACTTTAATTCCTTTTAATTGCCTCTGAAAGAAGTCAGGTCTCACTTCCAACCTCAATATTTAAATCTACACCTAGTAGGAATCCTCGTAGGAATGATAATATATATGTAAATATGTCTTTAATGTAATATTGTGGACATTTAATGCCTTTTTTGTGTTTGTTCATTTAACTAACCCAACAACAACAACTAAACCACAGTGTTGTGTGACAGTGCATTGTCAAATTCCCATTTTCATTTTGTTACAGACTACATCATTACATGCCCAGAGGCTGATGTAGAGAACAGAAGTTTTCATGAAAAATGAAGATGCACTGCAGCACAAATATTACATTAAAAGATCCAAAAAGCTGACAGAATTCAGCTTCGGTGTGAAACAAAGTCCATGTGAATCTGTCCTGCAGGCACTGAAGTTTGCCAGAGAATTAGAGGGAGACAGCCCCGAGATCAAGAAAAATTAAAACCGGTACAGGAGGATGTGTGAGTCTCCTGTGAAAGGAGGGTAATACAGGAGACAGTTAGGGAGAAACTAGGATCAAAAAAATGAAGTGACAAGGGGGAGGAAGAACTCTGAGTTTGAGTTGAGAAAGTTCCAGAGGCCAGCATGTGAACTAATGGGGAGGAACCAGTGCGATGGGGAAGGTTTTAATGAGCAAGAATGAGAAGAGGGAGAGATGAAGGTGAAGTCGGGTGTGTAAAGGGCAACCGCTTGGCATCTATACGTGATATTTAAAGTCCAGGAAAGTCTTTATGGCCCGTTTGGCTGTAAACTGTCACGTCATATTCAAACCAATGGCTGTCAAACAGATGTCAACTGAAATTATCTCTGCAGCATTATGAATGAGTAATCAACCAGCTAGATTGTACGAGGTAAAAATATATCATTCTTGCAGCTGCCTGAACAAGCAAAAAAACAACACAAAAATATAGCCTTAATCCATCAGAGCTAGCTTAGTATAAAGATTGGAAGAAGAAAGAAACACATAATAAGGATCAGCTAATGTAGTTGTTTGCCCCCGTCTCCATTAACTGTGTATGCATCATTCTCACAGTTAGACCCTTGATTCAGATAAGGAAAAAACAAACACAACTCAAAAACTCCCAAAACCCTCAGCCCAGCAGTCCCTCAAACTGAAGTTGAATTGTTTGTTTAAATTCCTTGTTTAACGTGAATGTCAACATCTACCGTATGAGTTATGTGAACAAACTTGATGCAAATGGAAAAAAAGATATTAGAAAGGCTGGAAATCAGAGCAGAGCTTAGAGAGAGAGAGAGAGAGAGAGAGAGAGAGGAGAGACACAATTATTTTAATGTAATAATAACTCATTGAACACCTTGACTAAAACATATTGCACAATTACATACATTTCTTTGACAGCAAGAAATCAGTGCCTCTTGACTCACTGACCAGCCACACCTTAAATTAACTGAGAACTGTACATCACCATTCAATAGGAGGGTTGCTGAACTAAAGTGAAACACTGCAACAGGGACTGCTACGGTCATGTGCAATTACAATATAAGAGACTGGTGGCTATCAGCAGGACGTGCATGCTGCAGTAGATGTGGACTGTGGTCAAACTCATTGGGAGGCAGCTAATGTAGCCACTAATCACCCCCTGAGCTGCAGACACGTGTGCACGTGAGAGGGTGTTCATGTATATGTGTGTGTGAATGGACTAGCACACTAGCTTGTGAGCAACAAGTAGACATTCCATATTAATTGCTTTCCTGGGAAGAAGTGTTAGCTAAGCCGCAGGCCAGTGGACTTAAAGCACAATTAATGTGATCCGCAGTAGCAGGTCCTGGCCTGCATTCCGCTTTCTCTCAATCAGCCGACTGACACTTTATCTGTCCCATGTCCACTAATCTAATCAGCTTGGTGATTGCTCTTTCTCCCTGTTTGGCTTCAGTGAGTGATAGTTAAAAAAAGACTTGGATCTGGTGGCCAACCCCAAGTCAAATCAAGCTCTGTGTCCTCAAAGAGGTCTCGCCATTGTCTCGATATGCAGTGTGTATGCTGAGTGTGTGCAACCCACTAGCCTGGCATAATACACACTAAGTATATGAATTGTTAGAGGACGATTTGAACATCGAGCGTAAGGGCATGTGCTTAACAATACAAAAATGTATTTGTTTTTAATGCCTCATTGCTTTCAGTGCCACTCAGTGACCTCATTGCTTTGAAATTGCAGCTGATGAAAAGGGAGAAATATCATTTGGCTTGAAATAGGCATGCTGTATTTCACAGACAATTAGCTGTGTAGCCACCAAACTGGACTTTCTCCAGTCAAAGAGTCACACAGACCATGTTTGGCCCGAACAAATTAAATCCTCTTGTAGCTATGCAACTGTGAAATTAATACTAAAAAGACTCTCTTGAAAAAGTCTATTAAAGTGTCCACAGTGATGCTTCACGCTCACTGAAAAAAATGGGATGAGACTTATGTTTTTCAACCAGTTGCATTTGGTACCACTGTAGGTGAATACTTAACACTTCATTATCTGCCTGCTGTCATTTAAGTAAAAAAATCAGTCATCTGTGTCCATAAACAACACACATGCTTTGAGTGTATCCACAACTTACCATACATTTACCAAGTATGGTAATAATGTAAAATTGAATTTAATTTGTCTTTTTTTTTGCCATAACATACGTATATATCTGAATTAGAAATCCTCCCAAGTAGAGTAGGCAATACATTTTAGAAGCTCTGACAAAAAAGAAAAAAAATCCAGTATCTCTGGCTGTCACAGGCCTGAAAACAAACCTGTCCAATCATTTCATTTGACCCCCATGAAATGACTCGACAGGCCTGCATGCTCTGCCTGTACACTCATTGTGTTGAAGGTTATTGGACACAGTTAACGATGACAATGTGCTGTGCTCCTCTCTCCAAAGCTCTCTCATGGACTGTGTTTTGGAGAAGTGACTTTGAATGGAAGGGTTCCTTAAAAAAACTTTAAGACTTTAAGCATGCTGCACATGTGGCCACAGCTCAATTGGTACTGTGACATCACTGCCTTGGGTTTGCAAAGCTACCATGTAAAGAAAACAGTGTATCAACTATGATGTGTCACATGTAATTCAGTGTTAAATTAATATTTAAATATGGCAGGCAGGCTTGGGATGTTTGAAGGTCAGGTGTGAAAAAACTAAAAATGGCACCAGCTGTGTGTGGTGCAGTGTATGGCACTCTATTGCCTTTTTCTCCATTAGAGGGATGGGTGGAAAAACTCGTTCTTGTAGCTCAGATCTGATCCACTGAAAGTTGTTAGTTAGCAGAAACAGAGAGCTAAAATTATTTACCCAGCTGTTTTTCTACAAACTTACTTTCTGAAGCTTTAAAAAGAAAATTACATCAGACCCAACAGAAACAAAATCCTCATGGATTTGCATTGTGTTGTCTTGTGAGACATCAGCGTGTCTTTTCTTAATCGGCTGGTGAAAGCAGACCACCCTGCAGTCTCCTGCCAGTCTCTTAAAGCACCTGGGACTCATTCATGAAAAATTGATCTTTTCTAAAGGAGCATTTACCAGGGCTCTGAGTTCAATCCCTCTGCATTGTACAAACACTACGTCCTCCCTCCTCACCTCCCCCGTGGGAGGTGAGGAGGGAGGACGGAGAGAGCAGGGAAGAGGATAAGAGAGACACATGCATGCTGAGGTGTTTTGAGGTGACGCTTTTAATCAGTCTTGCTTGCTCTGAGGACATTATGCTTTCAGTTATTAATTTTCCCAAAGGAGCTAAACAGAATAAAGCTAAAAGGGTTTTTGCATTCTGAGACAGTGTGAGATACATCATCTCCTCCAACGGCTGTGGCAAAAAGCGAAGGGAAGATTCCATTGTTGAGATGGGGATGAGAGATGGAACAACAATAGTGCTGCTCAACAATTGAAAGACCCTGCTTAGCCACAGACACACATACTTTGGTGACAGTTACCTATACTGCTATCCTGCCTGCGACCCACCCACCCCTCTCACCCATATGCGCACACTTTGCACACGCAATGGTACCAAACGTTCTCGCCTCCAGCAGGAACAATTTGTATCATTGGCAGGTGAGCAAAGGAAGAAAAATCAGCTGATATATCAAGACATCAATGAGAAGTGTTGCATAATGAATCATTTTGCATTGTGCCCCAGCTGATGACGTCTGTTTTTTTTTTTTTGTGGGAGGATTTCATTACTAATCCATGTTATACCTCTGAGAGGATATTGTTTCTCTTCAATGCAAATTGTATATGTCTAGAAAGTCAGCACTTTGGGAAATGATGAAAAAAATCCTTGATGCCTGTGTAATGTCTTAACAAGATTTTTACACATCAGTTTTACTTAAATAATGCTGTACAATTTATGTTCACGTATAGTATATACTAAAATATTATTGACTCATAAATGCTGGTGAAAATTCTACTTATGTTTCTGTGGAACATGAGTGAGATTTTCTCTTTTTTATCTGACAAAACTTCTCTTGAGCTTCCACTTGAGTTTCAAGGATTAGCATTAAGCCCTGGTACATGATACATAATGTACAACAACACATTAACAAAGATCACTCATTTAGAGTGGCAAAGTGCCCAAATTTGCAAACATTTTAGAATAGAAAACTTTTTAGAGACATTTTAGTATGTTAGTAGCAAGCCTGAGCCAAAGCGATTAACATTGAGAGATTTGTTGGCAGCTTGTCCAGAAGCATCTGTCAGATCACAAACATGGTGTACACAGAATACCTCATCAGAAAAATAAGATAATCACATGAAAGCATTTTCTGTGATTGACAAGTTGACAGTTCTGAGACCCCAGTCCGTGTTACAGGCAAACCTTTTTCCAAATACTATGGTACCTCGCACTGATCAGTATCCCCGAGGCTGCCTGTGAAAGAGAAATGATGTAATACTTATATGTATATAAATAAATAAATATTTTAAACTTTAATATTGATTACAGACATTCTGAAGGCTGGAAATCACACAACCTGTCTGCATTAGTTTGCTTTGATGGAGGCTCTGGATATGTTTCTTCGCTGCTCTGGTTGTCTTGTTTATCTGAGTTGTACTGTCACTTACTACTGCATGATAAAACCTGTCTCTTTTTTCAAATGATACTGTTTATCTCCTCTTTGAAGAATTCTCCCCCTGGTTACAGACGCTCTCTATTTTTTGTGCAGTTTAAAAGCAGGAAAACAAACATCAAACTGAGGTTTTGTCTCCATAAACAAGGTTTCCATAAAGCTTTCTTGTAACTTCTATATGATGACAGAAATAAAAAAAGCACCAAATGTGTCCAGTTATTTCCCAACTTATCCATGATTCTTGGGTTGTCCTCACACAGAGGTGGATTTTTGTGAGGGAGGTTTCTGTAATAAAATTAAGGTCCAGACCACCAACAATCAACACCAACTGTTTCTTCTACAGTACTTTTGTTTAAACACTCCAGGGCATATACAGTACACAACAGATCAATGAAATGAATTATTACATCATTCCATGTAGTGTAAAGACACAGGAAGGCCTTCGCTGGTGAATGTGTGTCAATGAGTGTATTCAAACAGATATGTGCCCGTGTCAGTATGTAAAGTATACTGTATGTCCTGCACCTCTGATGATGTGCGGCAGTGTGTGTGAACAATATACTGTGTACACATACTCGCGTGGGTGCCAGCATATATCGAGTGTCATAAAGGCTACAATAAAAGCTCTTGGGCTAAGCGGCTCATAATTCAGCAGTGGAGCTCTCTGCTTTTACCGCTGTGGTTTGCTCTTTACCCACAGAGACCATCTGCATCACAAAACCCACAGAGGTCTGCGTCGCCGTTTCTTTGTTTCTTATGGGAAAACAACCCAAATGAAATATGACAGCCTCTGATAAAGTTGTCATGCATATCCGAGGGTGTAGTCTAGCTCAGTAGGGTTGAGAAGGGAGGGTGTTTTCTCTGCTCAATAAGAAATCAATTCTCAATTCTCTGCCTCATTTGTTGCTGCTGGCAAACTCCTGCGGAGCCCTGAAATCATAATCAAGCATGAAAAGCTGTGGATAATAGACTATTATGAGATACAATTGCAAAATGGAAGATAAGCTTATGCTGTAATTGAAATATAATTTACATCACATGTATTTAAGGACCACCATGATCCTTAAATGCGATACGGCCACACAGAGACCAAATCTCCTTTGTGCGCCTTTTTCATGGGGAGACAGGAAATGACAGTGTGAGAGTGAAAGTGAAATCCAACCACTTATTAGGTTACAATACTGATAATGTGATAAATAATGTATTTAACAGACTCATTTATCAGCTGCACAGACTAGTATTGCATTATACATTTGAAATAATTGCTACCAACATATAACAAACACTGCTCACTGACTTAGGTGTTAATAAATATTCAGCTCTTCCTCAGTCCTGCAAAGCGTATAAAGCTGCAGACAGTGGGATTGAGAAGAGTGCAGTTAGTTTGAAAATCTGAACAAATACAACTTCCAGCTCCATCCTCTCTCTTATAAATCTCCTCCCTGCAGAGCAGTTTTGTCTAGTTCTTTGTTTTTTTTTTTTTTTTTGTTGCTCTTCTTCTGTTCAGTCATCTTTGACGCAGATGGTCACTTACAGAAGATAGAATACTTGACAGAGTTAGCGGTGGAGTGAAGCTGCCTGCAGCCTGTACAGGAGCAGTGATTGAAGCTCTGTCAGGTACTCTGTTCTGATTGGTTGTTTTGATTCAGGTGTGGTGGATTCTTGTCCAAGTGACCTTAGAGGCAGCAGGATGGACCCAGAGGAGTCTGATTTTTATCACAGATTATCTGTCTCACGTATGACTGACAGGACACAGTGACAGTTTTAGTGAATATGACTGAAAGTTATTTTTCTACAGGTTATCTGTTGTAACGTTTTGCTCAGCCTTGTTTCCAGTCACACAATGAAGCTCTGCCCAGCTAAAAAGCTTTGACTCCTGTCCACTTTACACTAACTGTCCAGCAGCAAATGATGACACAGTTAGTGACCAGCTAGTGAACATAATGGAGCATTTAGCAGCTAAAGAGACACGTTTTGTTGAAGACCAACAAAGAACTAAAAGAAGAGTAAATATGAAACTTACATTCATCAGGTAGAAAGAAACATGTCTCCAAATATGCTAATGTTGATCCATGGGTGTTTAAATAAGTAACTGTATGCTGACATGTTTGCTTCAGCATGCCCCTATTGAGATCTAAAATCATTCTAACCTCAAACATTGTTCTAGTTTGTTAGGGTAATCTACTGCAACCATGAGTTGAATAATTAGCTTAATCAAAAATGGACATGTTGATCAGACAAAGCAATGTAATCTAAAGATGTCACCTTGGGCTTTAGGAGCATCAGTGCCTCTTTATTATTTCAATCCACTCACTGGTCAGTTAACAATACCTACTTATCAGCTAGTGGATTCAAAAACTCTTTGGTGACAGTGCTGAACCACCATGTCACCATTTTGTAAATATAAAAAATTACTCGCTTAATGAAAGAATTTAGATGGATTACCATCACCAGCTGAAGCTGGTCTGCTGACCTATGCCTTAAAACTTCTTGCACTGTCTATTTCCTTGTACTACCTCAGTATTTCTTGTACTACCTCAGAGCCTCAGTAATCTGGTTTCATTAAATGACACAAATTACCACAGTCACTGAAGCAAAATCCTAAACATGTTTACATATAGATGACATCAGAAACACTACCAGCCTATAACTAGCCAGTTTTTTCTACAGTGCGTGGTTACTGCTTAGTGTCTATCATTATGTTTGTGTCCAACAAAAGCCACCTGGCCTGCGAGACAAATGTATGACATCCCTTTAAAACTTTTTGCTCAAAAACTGATAGATTTGGAGGAATAATCCTTTTAGCATTTCAACTATGGAAACTGTTTGGCCTCTTATCTGCTCAAGTTCAGGAAGACACAGCAAGCAGCATGCACAACAGTACAAAATTCTCTCTGGGCAGTTAAATTAATTATAAGCTATGACTCATTCTCTAATAGTTGTTCACAAAATACAGATTTTTAAATTTTTCTAAATGAATAATATCTGAGAGCTAAGCTGTTGGTGGTTTATTGTGGTCAGGGTCATGGTGACAACACAGAGCAGCGATAACAAACAATAAGCAGAGTAACACAAAATGCAAAAGCCTTCCATCCATCTGTCCATTTTCTCTCACTTATCTGGGGTCAGGTTGTGGAGGTGGGTGTCCCTAACGTTTTATACTCCAAATCTTGTCAAGTTCATACACTGTGACTTTAGCACTGGACCCAGTTGGTCAGAAGTCCGGACATCACACCCTTAAGTGCTTGTTCAACTGCTATTGGTCTAAACCATCATGGAGTTTCTGTCTGAAAAAGCAACTTCATTTCCCTCTCCAGTTATTTTTATTTACCTCTCAGTACTCACACCTCCTCATCAATCTGATCACTGACTCATTTGGAGCCTTGTTGAGCTTGTTAGTTGATAGTTATACCTTTCAAGACTGATCAGCCACAGTCTAAATCTTCATATTTCCTCAGCTGCTAGTGTTGCTCTTTCAATTTCTGTCACTGCTGTCTCAAGTTTCCTGGGGTTTCCCACTGTAAGATGCATCAAGACAAGGCAACGTTCATTTCAACATTTCATACACAGTGTTATTCAAGGTGCTTTACATAAGACAATGAAACACGAGGTATTTGAAAAAAATATGGAAAGAAATGGCAGACTACAGGAGAAAGTAAACGAAAGAGTTTGAGAGGTGAGAGAATAAAATTGAATTCAATAAAAGTGCATATCTGGAAAGTACAAACAGTGACAAACTTTGACAGTTAAAGTGATATACGTTGACGGAAGCCTCAGTTTTTCAGGAAGTTTGTTCCAAGTATTTGTTTGGATTTAATTATGAGAACATCAAGCAACCTAACCAACATCATATAAAGTCATGTAAAGAAATTGGTGACATGAGGGTATTTTATTTTGGTAGCTTACATTTGCTTCTCTAATGCTGAAAGCACCAGAAGAGTGCATACTGGCTCAAACTGAATCACCACGTGAGACTGAATGCCTCAGAGAAGGCCAAAAAGCTGCCCCACATGCTGATCCTCCACTTGTCCTCTCCCCTCTTCTTCTTCTTCTCTCCTGGCTGTCTGAATTACCAGGTCAGACCTTACTATTCCTGTAATATTTGGGTTGATGCTCTAGATTACTAAAAGTAATTAGGAAGCCTCAGATCAGAAGAAGAATATCCCTTCAGTATAGTAATGACACTGCATTGTATGTATTATATATTTCACTTGTGTTTCCCAACAACCTGCTGGATCCCTCTGAGCACAGCTACATCGCATCCTGCTGCGCTGGGATTTTGTTCCATCGTCTGCACACCTTCATAACGCACTGGGAGTGTTTCAGAACACAGGAGTGCAGAAGTGTTTAAAGTCGCCCAGTGTTACTGACTTGCTTACTTGCTCCTGAACCCCAGTCAGGAGGCTACCCAGTGCCCACCACTTCCACCGAGTCTCAGTTCCCTTGTTACCAGTTGGCTGCTTCTGCCAATGCCCAGCCAGAATCCCAGTCATTTAAGGAGCTGAATGTAATGTGACCTATCTGAACTTCATTCAGGAAACAAACATTTTAAAAGTGGTTTGTTTGTTGTATTGCACACAGACCTGACAAAACATAGATTCAACCTTTTTACAAATCAGCATCATCAAGTTATGATGTCAGCATCCTTTTGATTCATTTATTGCAATTAAATTCACATTACGAAATCTGCTTTATTTTCGGGATCATACTGCTGTAGTAAGTGGAGTCAGCAGACGACTGGCACACACCATAACACGGACTCACAGCTTCACATAGGCAACATCATATTTATAATACTGGTCTAGTTCACTCCCTGTTAGCTGACTGCAGGTGACTTAATGGCCACAGGTGTCATTGTTAACAAGCATTTTCTGAATGCTACATACATGGTTAGTAGGTAGAAAGAAAGAAGACATGAAAAGAAAGAAAGCACATACAGAAACCTATACGGTGTGCTCATCATGGGGGAGTTGTGACAGACTTAAAGAGCTGATTAAAAAAAAATTCAGTTTTCCTTTTTCATAGTCGTTGTCATCATTATTTGTCTTGTTTTAGTTGTGTCACCACCACAAACGAGCTGGTTGCTGCAGTAGGGAGTGCATCATATCCCTGCTGTGAAGTTGCTGAGCCATTGCTGGTGGACATTTGTGGTGTAGTACAGAGGGAGATGGGAGGAGATCTCTGATGTTAAAAGTTCCCTTTCCTCTCCTCTCTCGTCTACTTTTGTTGATCAATCATGCCGGCAGCATCTTGTTATGGCGCTGTCTGTCAATATGTCTGATCAATATCTCTACATCCAGACAAATATGCAATGACAAGGGCCATTAATGGGAGCTTTCCTGGGTACAGGTCTTAAACACATCTATACAAGCACATGTCATGTCTTTAGGCTACAAACTCTGCAACTTTCTCTGCTACACTTTTGTAGCAGTCTTGGGTATTTTCCATGGCAGCTATTTTCCTCCCTCTGACTTTCCTTTGAATACCATAAGTTTATCTCTGTACTCAAGCTGCAGTTGCACATCCTCAGCTCTCTTTTGTTGTCTGGAAATGCTCCACAAAAAAAAATAAACCAAAAAAAAAACACAACATGTGCCACCTTTGACTCGAACCAGAGCTAATGTTCTCGGATAGCTCGGTGTAGATTGCACTGTATTTGTAACACCCTTAAAATACAAGACAGGACGAGCTATAAAAGTCAGTCTAAAAATATTTTGTTTCATTACAGAAAAAGTTTAAACAATGCCGTCCCGTAGAGCTGGCAAATTGGTTCCCAAGACATTTCCTCTTTGAAGAGACTGGAATCCAACAAGTCCTGGTTACTCATATTTAGGTCAGACATGCTCAAACAGCAAAATATGAATCCTGAAAACAATGTCAAATGCAGCAGTAAGCCCTGTTGTGCTGATGTTTGAATTGTTAATTGGTGCATTGGCTACTGTCACTGTATTATCATTGATGGTGAAGGAAGGAGTGCTGTATGTGTCTGCTGTGCTGCACTAGGAAAAAAAAAGTAGTCGATGTTTAGGGTGAGAGAAGAGAAACAGCTGGTTTGTTATTCACTCTGACAGAGAGAGACAGAAATAGAGAATCAAAGATTGAGAGCGAGAGAATGGAAGAGAAGGGAGAGAGTGTTTTAAGGCATTATCCCTGGAAGTGTTTCCGTGTAATGTCACAAGCCATTGTCTTCATAGTGCTCAAATCCCATTAGCACAAGTGATGTGGTAGGCATCGGTGAAGGGTTACACTCTGGCCAACAAGTATAACAGCCACGATGAGAAAGGTTAAATCAAGACCGAGTCTCAGTCCACTCAGCAGGGGGACCAAGCATTACCGCACTATTCTTAAACATGCAGCTGTTGAATGGATTGTCCTCTGACGTCAACTCGGGACTTCATCTCTCTCTATTGGAATCACTTTTGTAATGACACAATCAGCTTATCATTTAGACACATCAATTTCAGTTACACTTCATAAAACACAACTCATATCAATACTTTAAGGTTAAATTCTACGTGGGATTCAGAAGGATTTGTATGTAATCAGAAGATTCGATACTTTATTGAGATGTTACGAAATTTTATCGATATGCAACCCTTGTCTGGTAGCAGTATTTGTGTGTCCTTATGACGTAGCTGATCCTGGCATCTTTGAAATGAAATGAATGGTAATGTTGCTCCAAATCTGCTGGAGTTGTAAATAAGCTACTGTTTCCTAACAATTTTGCTGTTTCAAGTGTATAAGGTGATGGATGATGTGTCAGTGTTGTGTCCACAGCTTGTTTCTGCAGTTCCCAAATAACCAGAAATAGCAGTAATGGAGAATGAAGGAAACAAAACCATCTTTCATTTCATTTGAGTTAATACTTTTACATCCAAAGTATTTTCTTTGTAGTTTTAAATCTTCTAAGCTCATTGGAGCAGACTTCATAAATGTATAAATAAGTAAACAAACTTTAGGTGCTTATCCAGTGTAGCATTGTCAGTCAATGTTCAGAGAGTTGTCTTTGCAAGTGAATCCATAGATCATGATCCTGTAGAACTGAACAGACAGAGATTTCATTTTTATGCTGTAAATGCTGTTGTGACCAACAACAACAACAACAACTTATGCTGATGCAATTTGCCTTTACTTTATCACTGTAATGAAAAGCAAATCTGTGAGGGTTCAGTGACATTTTTGTTGCCAATGAAAACACTTTTTATGTCTGCAGACCAGGATTAACTATCAGTGTGGCTATTTGGGGAATAGTTGACTGCTCGGGCTCTTTGTCTGCAAAACTTATTTGACTTTGACTCATATTTTGTCAACACTGTTTGGTTTTATGACTTCATTTACATATTACTGCCTCTTGAATTAATACTCAATGTGTGCATGTGTACAAAGCATGCATCATGATCATTTTTTCTCACTCCGCAGCCCTTGGCTTCCAAGACAATTTTTCCCGCATGTATTTGATCTCATCCGCTCTTTCTTTGTATATTTAGCTGAAAAAAAAGTTTTATCACCCTCCACCAGCAAATGGCTGTGGTCATTTGTACAATATTTCACATTTCAAATCAGCGAGGCACACAACCTCAAATGACAGCCACGATTTGTGCACTCTTCAATCACTGCAGAATGAGCGCACAAAAATAATCACATTAGCATAGTAATCATAAGAAGCAGTAGTGGTAATGACTTATTTGCCTTGAAATAGCAACAACTGAATATTTTTTGCCTTGTGTACACATTATAACAGGATCAAACGTTTATGAGCACTGAAAACACTCGCCATGAATTCATCAGTCAGCTCTGCGTGATTTTTATTTATTTTATTTTCACAACCTCTGAATAAAAAGGGAATTTTTCTGTGATGTATGTGAAATAGTGTATTTTTTTCATTCTGGCAGTTAGTCTGGAGATCAACAGAAATATGTTTACACACTACAGAGACAGTTGTATTTATGGTTTTATGGCTGTATTGACTGCTACAGTAAAGTTGTGTGTCAAACTGAAATGTCAACCATCTCTTAATTCACTATGGAAAGAAGAAGAAGATGTTAAGTGTCTTGTTCCGTATTGAACCAGCTGATCAAGTGATCACTGGGTCTCTGCTCACCACACAGCATGGCACTCCCACTACAGGAAGTAGTTACATTTCTCCTTTCCAAGGATGGATATTTAATTTCATTGTTAGGCTACCAAAGTTCTGCCTAGGGTACTTTTGTAATAACCAATATTATATTAAAAGTGTGAAGAGTAAACCTGAATTACTACCACAGCCTTGGCCTCGGCCAAGGATTTGTTAAGAGGGACCCCCCTCTCTGACCTGATTTTTTTAAAAGTTAGAAAGAGTTGCTCATTTTGGGGGGATTTTCAAAAATAGAAACACAGTGATGGATCTGTTGGTCAGTAAACCATATTACATTACTGTACTGTGCACATCATCCTTCAGCCTGCTGTGTTGTTTATCTCAGCTGCTATGGCCTCATATGTATTGTGGAGGTGGCTCAGATGATTGATCGTGTAATATTACGTTTTCTTTTGTGATTTGGCAGCAAAACTTTGCCAGTGGAAACACTGAGCTGTACTGGTTAACTGATGGGCAGATCATTTCAGGTTTGTTGCACCAGTGTGTCCTGAGGCTAATGTGCGAGAGGTTTGCCTGATGGGAGCCAGAGGACCAAACCACTGCGAGGTGTCTATAGTTAGCATGAGTGCTTTCAGCGCATATTAATATATTATATCCTGACCCCCTTTGCCCCGTAATATGCTCCTTTCAATCATTCCCTTACACCCCTCCACAGCTTCTGCACATTTTACTCTGAAAGGTGAAAAGCAAAGATGAAAGAATGACACAAACAATTTGATACAACATATTTTCTGCTGTCATACCTGGACAGCAGAAGTAAGTAAGTTGTATAAAAATAAGTGATATTATTTATAATTAAGTAAGTAGTACATGAGACAAATAATCTGTGATCCACCTGCTGCCTCTAAGGCCATTTGACAAGAATCCACCACACCCAAATGAAAAAAAAACAGTCAGAGCTGAGTATCAGATGAAGCCTCAGTCCCTGCTCCTCCATAGGCTGGAGCTCCACTGTACCATGCAGGAGATAGGTCAGAAAAGGGTGAAATGGTGGGTAAACAACAACCGAAGAACCCAGTGAAGAAATAAGGAGAGAAAATTGCCCATCCTTCCATTGTCAACAACAGTTTACATGACAAAGACAGGTAAACTAAAGACGATGAAGAAAGACAAACTAAAAAGAAATAATTAGACCAAATGACTCTGCAGGAAGGAGTCCACTCTCCTAAATCCTACCGACTGTGTCTTTAAAAGGGTTCTCTGACAACCTCTACTAACTTCCCAACAGCATTTAATGTCCTGCATCCTTGCCGAAGGCCTTTTCCTGTAACTCAGTGACAGCAGAGTGAATGCTGAAGCTGCTCCTGTACTTGTGACAGTCGCTCCTGGTATCTGCTGTGATCTGACCAATCAGATTGATCCAGCTGATAAGATGCCATGTCTAAGGTGCTGGGAGACTGCAGGTTATTTCCAGTGAGTAGCACACTACAGACACTCAGTTTCTGTGAATAAACCGCAGACAGCACATCTATCATGTATCCCATGTTATCTTAGTAGTAATAATGTAATACAAACCACACATTTCTCATTTTGACACAGACAGTATCTTGAGTTTATACTATAATATCACGTTACTTGCTGCACACCTGAACTTCCTGACAGTTTGAGTTTGGTGCGAGGTGGTGAGGTTTTCTGAACAGCTTAGAAATATAAATACTGTGAAGAGGTCACTTGACAGTGACTTTGATGATACATTACTGTGAGACAGTTGGTAGTACAGTTGTGTTTGAAACAGGGGCAAACTCACTCTTTGCATTCTGTCACTATTTTTTTTTTAATCCATTTGCTAAAAATGAAGCTTTAAAACAATATATATAGATCAATATTCACTTTAAAGTACAACTGATATGAAAAAATAGACCACATGAATAGATTAAGGTTAATAGTTTGTCAGAGTGAGAAAAACAAGTCAACATTTACATTTTGTTGTCATTTCTTAAACCCATTTCCTGTAATTACCCTGTGATTATTACTTTGTATTTAGACTAATACTAGTTTTTTTTTAGCTGTTTTTTTTTTTTTTAACTTTGGGCATTTTCCTAAATCATGTTGATTACTGCTGTTTGAATGTCTTCATTGTGCATGGTCTGCATATGGTATGCATTATTATTTGTGTTATATGTAAACAAACAAACAAATAAATAAACAAATCTCCCCTCTTAAAGACATGTTTTGCTCATTGTTTCTTTTCTTGGATGGTTCCCTTGGTGAAAGTTTGTCTGTCACACCTTAAAGTGGAAATCCTTTAGGATTTCAGTCCTGGTTGACTTGGTGACAATTGTGATTACTTGCAGGAAGAACAAGTGTGGTTAAACATTATGAGCAGCTGCTGAAATACACCAGAAGAGCAACCAGTGGATCTTATCACCACACAGTTACATCAAATTTGTGTAATTTTGATTGAGAAGTCGCTCAAAAATAATTGCAACTGCACACATCTCATTGGCTCATTTTGGCAGTTTATTATAAGGAAACCGTTTTTCCTCCATTATGACTTCAATGGGCATGCCTCACCAGCTTCAGCTGCCTACCTGAAGCTGGTGAGGCATGCCCATTGAAGTACACTGGAAGTACACTCCCACACAAGGCAAAGTATCATGGGAGAAAAGATTTACCATAGATTATTCTGAACACTGTAAGCAAACTACTTCATCACTGTAAGTTAATTATTTATACAGCATTTGTGTGGGAATGATCTGTCCCATAGCTTTTTGATCCATATAAGCAGGTGATCACTGTTACCATGACCGCTATAAACAAATTCCACTGTAGTACTAGTTTCAGCCACAAGAGATTCAGATTCAGATTGAGATTCAGAGTTCACAGTGACTTTTATGACTTTTATGAAATTACTTGAAAAAAAGAATGATGGGGTAGAGGAGTTCAGCCTCCTCCTCCTCCAAAATTAGAATTATAACAGGCAATACTTAAAATACATTTTCAAAAGTCTTTTTATAGTGTGAGTATACCTTCTGATCATTGTACAGCAGCTCAATCTAGATGAGACAAATTTTTGCTCCAAATTATAATTATATATTTAATTTCAGCAAAAAATAAATAAAAGTGGTGCTTCTTACATGGTTACACAATGAAATTTCTAATTATTTTCATCCATGACCTTTTTTTTTTAATACGAATTCATCATTCAACACTATTAGATGTGTCCTCGTGTCACTGTCATTACTGAGGTCACCCACACTCCAATGAACCAAAAGAGCATGTCCTTAAAGCACAAAAGCTTTCACATAGCAACTAGAAATGTCTTAAGCAATGTTCAAACAATTACCATGACATTTCACACAGAATTTGAAGCAGCAGCCATCTGAAGCCAGGCTAAACCATAAATATAGCAAGGTAGGGTTTAATAGATAAAATATCACTGAAGAATAAACAAGCCTTAGTCCCAGATCAAACATAACTATGATGATGCTGTAATACCCTAATGTTTATGACTGTGATTTCAGGATAAAACTCTTCTGAACCAACATGTTTCCAGTTAAAAACAATTTATTCCTGCTGAGTCACTCCAAAGGTCACTTTTAACAATGGCTGACACCACCTTGGCAAGGATCAGGCCAATTAACATCCTGCAGCCCTGCAGAACTGCAGAAGTGCTTGACATGTTCTTCACACATGAACCTGGAACCTCTTTAGCTCAAAATGCAGGATATATGAGCCATTAAACAGTATGCAGCACTTTGAAAAGTGTAATACTGATTCATTTAAAACACCTACTGGACAAAAATGTGAAATTACATGTTATTCTTTCTCTATCACCAGTCAGGGTGCAGAGAAAGCAACTCAGGGCCAAATAGATGTTAAAAAAATTCCATCATTGGGTTTGTTATGTGTCATCAGTCAGTGATATGTAATATATTCCGGGAGTTATTATGTGTAAAAATGTGGTAATTTAACTTTTTGGTATATTCATTTTATCTCACCTTCCATCACCTATTTCCACTTCAGTTAATGATTTTAGTGTTTTCAGGAATAACTTCTGACAACTCAGAGCATTAAACTGTGGGTTGTACATGATCTCTGTGAAGTGAGCTTAGTATTAGATAACAGATGTTCTCTGGATATATCTTTTTAAACATTCAAGCCAGTGGTGGAAAAATATTCTTTTCTGTCCTGCTAATCACCATATGCATGTACTGATGATAGAAATAACTTGTTTTCTTTGGTTTGTGTAATCATTAAGTGTAAATGGTGTCAGAACAGATCCAGTTTTCTATCCTAATGGACAAAAAACTGTCAACAAAATAGGCCCATGAATGCAAAGGACCACAGTAATTGCTATTTTTAAGGGGTTCAAGGGATTTTAAAGTAGATTTTTCCTTTTAAAATCGTACTTTCATAAAGGTTTATTACTTGAAGCTCCAAAGTCCTCTTATTTTGAAAATTACAGTGAGTAAATGTTCCAGATCTTTTTCCCTCTCTCTATGGTGCATACCACTTCACCTTCCTCCCCATAGCACTGCTCAGTCTAATTCTTCCTTTTAAACCTGCTTTTCTTCATTGCTCTGCTTTTGTTTACTTGTTTTTCATTGCTTGGTAGATTACTTACTCGTTTATCTTTATCACTCACATATGTGCGCTGGAGCAGAGCAGTGGTTGAAGTTCTATCAGATACTCTGTTCTGATTGGTTGTTTTGATTCAGGTGTGGTGGATTCTTGTCCAAATGGCCTTAGAGGCAGCAGGTGGAGTCAGAGGAGTCTGATTTTTATCATCAGATTATCTGTCTCATGCATTTACTACTGTCAGGACATAGAGACAGTTCGTGATATAGTGACAAAGTCACTTTTTCATAAGTTATGTCTTCTTTAATAAACTTTAATAAAATAAATAAACTTAAAACCATCCTACAATTCCAATGATGCAAACTCATACTGCATGTCTGTTAAATGCCTATATGTTTCAAACTTCACAGCCCTAGTTTGCGGTACAGATTTTCCATTAAAACTTTGTAGTGCCTAAGCTTGAACTGATGCCATTATTAAAGAAAATAACTTTATCAACAGGGCTACTATGTCAGATTTTAGCTCCCTCTTGCCAAAAGATGATATGACAAAACTGATTTTGCAGGCTGAGTGGTAATCCCATGACAGTTACTAATCTTCATGTCTAAGGTTGGTGAAGTTCCCCTTTAATGCTTAAGAATTCATCTTGTGTTCATAATATGAACACAAGATGAATGCGACCATGCAAGTCTAAATATTATTTAGACTTGCATGGTCGCTCTTGCATGAAGCGATCCAAAATGAGACTACAGCATTCATGTAAATGTCTTAATGTACATATATTAAATTGATTTATAATTTATAAATAAAATGTTATTATTTTAATACCCCAGAGAGAGAGAGAGAGTCCGTGCATAAGAAACAAATCAACACAACATCATCAATATTGCAGGAGAGGAAGCATGTGGTTCGAGTTAACAACAAGTTCATGAAGTCTCATGAAGTTATTAATACTGGTGACCTACAGGGAAGTGTTTTGTCTCAGCAGCTGTAATGATTTTACACAAATGTCAAAAGAACAAAAAGTTCAAAAGTTTGTGGATGATACCAGATCGGATTAGAACTGATTAGAACTGATTTCTAACAATAATGAAACATTTTCCACAACTGAAATGTCATACCCAAGAGTGAAGATTCTTCAGGGCTTCTCTCAGCTCGCTAACCATCTTTTAACTTCCTCCCTTCCTGAAAAGGACAGAAAACTATTAGAACCATAACAGCTAGGTTTTGTGTCCGTGCCCTTAGCTCCTATATGATGATTGCACACTCATAAATTACCAAGGTCTCTTGAGGGTTCCCCTAGAGTACCTCAACCTGAAGGAGAAGGAGAAGGCCCTGGCTGATATACACCCTTCTATATCTCTGTTACCAGAAACAACTGATGTTCTTGATGTTTTCCAAGCTTTGGTTAAAGGTGTCTTCAGTGACCTGCTCAATTCATCTGTGTTTCTCTATCTTGATGATATCTTAATTTTGTCAAAGGGAAAGCAGGAGTGTGTTTAGCTGACCATCCTGTCAAAGCTGACCAGGATGATATCCACATCTCGTTCTTGTCATTCCTGTGGTTTGTCAGCATTCATATGGATCCTGGTAGGGTCAGGTTTTTTGGCTGACCCACTCACCCCTCTTACAAGGGGCTATAATGTTTTCTGGGCTTTGCCAGCTTCAATTGGTGGTTTATCCAGAACTACAGCTCTCACCTCCTTGAACTCCCCCTTCATGTGGGCCCAGCAGTAGAGAAAGTGTTGAAACACTGATTCACATCTTCCCCCATTCCTATTCTAACCTTTTTGTGCTTTCTTTTCAAGGAATTTGTTTGCTGTTTGAGTCGGCCACAAGAATCTGGAGCACATACACTGAAGAACTGAGCTCCTATCAGGCCAGGTGGGACTTCTTCAACTGCTTTAACTTCCTCTCACCTACCAAGAACACTAAATCTAATGGCCCTTCTTGCCAGTTATAGTCCTAAAGTTTTCCTCCCCGGAAAGACCCTCACAAAATCCTTTGCCTGGGCCGTCACCATAGAGGATAAGGTAATGAGTTCACTTCCTTTATAGTTTTTAAGTTACTATAAATAATTCATTGATATTTATTACTTATAAGAATAACTGTACCTTGTTTGATCATCCAGATCCTAACACTGTCCACCCAGTTTTGACCCTTGTTTTGACTAGCTTTTATTTTACCTGTCTGTTAAACTTCTGGGTTGTCAGTTGTTGTTTTTCTGAGCCATTACAACTTCTAAAATTAGGAATGCAGACTTCAGCCATTGAACGAGAGTGGGATTATACTGCAGTGTGTTGGATAAAGACAGGTTATTATTATTATGTCAAAACATTTACCTACACATAAAATATACATCTTTGTAAAAATGGGAGGTCACAGAGCATAGTGGTAAAAAAATAGCTCATTTGTCCTCCAGAAGGGCACTGCTCTAGAAGTCTGCAAGGAAGATGGCCCTTGAGCTAATTTTAGGCCTATGTTCCCTCTTGGCAGAGTGCCCGACTGCCCCATGATTGAATGCCACTTGACATATTTTCAATAGGTTTGTCACCTTTTTTCCTGTACTCCTGAATATACATCAGAGCAGCTGGTGTCTCAAGAGATGCCTCAATCCTTCCTTTTCCTTTTAGCTCTCTGATACTGTGTTTAAGCTGTAGGGTACCTCCTTATTCATGACAGATGGAGATGTGCAGGGAGAGCTGATCCATAAACACTCCGGTTACAACTGAAGTAACTTTCTGTGTAACACGCAGGAGAAACATACAAATTTGGGAAAACGCAGAGAAAATGACTGGGAAAGCTTGATGATCAGAGTTGCTAGATGTAGTCAGTGGAGCCATTTTAATTTTACTGAAATGCAGACAAAATTTTTAAAAAGCCAAAATGGAGGATTTAATGTTTCTAACTGGGCCAATTTAATGCTGTTATTCTATCCCTTGTTGAAGACTGTCTTCGAGAGACAGAAATAGTTTCAATATAACTTTTTATGTTCTATTTGCACTTGTTAAACTTTTTTCTAAAAGTAAAAAAATATATGAATATGGGATCTGAAGTTTGAATTACATGAGGGATACATTACTTCTGCAATGACAGGTCACCTACAAGAACTTTTACATGTGTAGCAAGGTGAAAGATACAGAGAGAAGCTGACTGTGGATATCTGTGAGCCAATGGCCTTTGACAAAACACGTTTAGGGATGATAAATCTTGCTAAAGAGGTCTGGCTACGGAAATTACTCACCTTAAAGCCACTAACAGCCTTCACAAGCGCTTGAGGCAGTCAATAACTCTAAAAAAAAAAAAGGAGGGGGTTTCAGTTGTCGTGATGTTACACAGTAAATTGATTAAATGACCCTCCAAAGGCTTAAAGAATTGCCAATTAAACATATTAAATATCACAGTTGAATACGGAAAATGCCAGCTTTCCAGCCATCTTATATGTCATCCTGAAAACTCAGAGAGGATGTGTGTGATTGTATGGTGGCAAGTGACACATTTTCCCCACCAACATTTCAACAGTTAAACTTAAAAAAAGCAGAACAATTTTTGCAGTCCTGTGCGGTAAACTAAGGGATTGCAGCTACCAAAGCGCAGCTCTGCTTAGGTGGAGACATTATGTAGTTCACAAAAACAGCCCCTTTCAGGATGACTACAGTCATTTCTTCTGCCAAAACAAACTCATGCACGGGACAGTGAGCTTCTGTCGGAGGACCTGCTGTGCGTAGGCGACACCATAACCTGTA
Organism: Scortum barcoo; assembly: GCA_023238725.1. Lineage (NCBI taxonomy): Eukaryota > Metazoa > Chordata > Actinopteri > Centrarchiformes > Terapontidae > Scortum > Scortum barcoo. Next base: position 2,137,213 of record CM041553.1, read on the forward strand.
TTTACCCCGGAGTAACCAGAGCAGCTGTCTTTGAGGTCTCAGTTGAGTGGGGTGAAGAGGATTATCCTTGCTGACATGACGGAAGTCTTCCATTGAACTCACATTGTTTAATTAATAAGGTGCCTTCGGAGGACCACCAGGGAGGGAAGGTTAGAGGGCTTTGCCTGAGAAGAGAGGCGTTTGGGTTCATGGCCCACCTGCATCCTCAGACAGACACTTATTTCTAATTGTGTCAGGTGCTTCACCCTAAAACTGTAATTATATGTGTAAATAAAATACACCCACATGCCTCAAATTACTTTTTATTTAACCCTGGAGGGGCAATAATTAATTTATGACCTTTATGACCGTAGTCGTTTCGTGTTTGTGTCGCATAACAAATGGCGTCAACGTCGCTGGAGTTTCGGCCGCGTTGTTAACCCACCACCTTACGCTGAGGTGGTACTCTATTGTAATGGAAAACGACCGAAACTGAGTCGGTCGAGTCGAGTCGAGTCGAGCCGAGTATAGGTACTAGTGGAAAAGGGCCATTAGTGACTATAACTGAAATCCACACATAGTTAAAATACAAAGTTTGATAAATATGCAATAAAACACACCCTTGTACATGTCAATACAAAACAGGTTGCAACAGCCTCAGGTCTGGTATGACCAGTAGCCTCCATGCTAATTAGTTAATGTTTCCAAACTTTAGATATTTATGTTTAGTCCTCTCTACCTGTGCTAGTATTAAGCTAATTTTTCTTTTCAACAGATAAACATTTTACCACAGTACTTAAGCAAAAAGTAAACACTGTGCTGTGCGTCAGGAGACATGTTGGTTGTTTCTTGCTTATGGTTGAGGTCTGCTCTCTCTCACTTGGCTTCCTAATGGTGAAGTCTTTAAAAACGTTGTGGAATAGTTCATCATAGCCAGTAACAACAGAGGAACCTAGAAAGAAAGGACACTCCTGAGTGCTGGTCCTCCTTTCTGTGAGGCAGCAGTGGTTTGTCCTTTGTTTTATGGCTTGATGTATTAGCCTTAGTAGCCTATTGTTCATTAACAACATTCATAGAGTCATTTTCCTTCTTTGAGTTAAATAAAATGAAGGATGTGAAGTGAATGAGTGTCCTGACTGGGCAATGAGTAGTTCTTGCTTAAAAAAGAGAGCACTGGCCAAAAATCCAGAAATGTCAGAACCTGGTGAAGTAATCATTGAGTCACTGTTACCGATCAATAATTCTGTCAAACCCCTGCAGAAATATTTTTGGTCATTTTGCTGTATGGGGCAGCACAAATCATTTTAATTGTCCTTTTAACTGGTGCGGTTTAATTTCATTAAAGTGGTGAAAATCATTAAACTCTTCTGAAAGGAAATGACAGTGTAATACATCAATACGTCAATGTGTTCTCCTTTTATCCAAGAACAAAAAATAACTACTTCAAGGACCAAAAACAAATTCTGACAGGATGAGCCCTGCTAATGATTCATAAAAACACAATTACTCTAATAAAGTGGCTACATATGCATGGGGCAAATCATGTAAACACCTAATAGAAAATGTTATTTCCTGACATACCTTGATCACAATGGCAAACACGGCTACAGAGGTGGGTCATGTTAGGTTCAACATTTGTTAGCTATCAGAGTTGAGTTTTTCATATTTTAGCATCAAGAGACGATTAAAGTTAGGGATTATTTAGCCATTTGCAGGACAAAAAAAAATGTCCAGACATTTTTGCTAAATTTGGCGGAAATGTAGGTTTTTTAGACATCTATACTCAAAAAAATCAACTAGGCTATCTGGTTGATCAGCAAACTATAAATATGTTTGAATTAAATGATGTAATTGTGTTTGTGTTTGTTATATGATTTGTTCTTGTTCGTTGTACACAGCTGGAAGAAAATTCAAGGTGAATAAATTCACTTGTGTCGGTCCGATGAGAACGAGGTTCATCAAGGCTGTTACTTTAAATGTCAGCTATTGCGCATGCTCCACGCGGTGACGGATGCAGGAAATAGCTGTGGACAGTAAGCGACTGGTCAGGACGCACTTTGCTGTACCGTTTGACATTTCTGGGTTAACATGTAAGTGATTCAAATATTTATCCATGAATTACAATAACGTGAGCGATAAATAGCAATTATTATTTGATATTTGTGAGACATTTCTCTGTGGGTCACTTAACAGTTTCTACTGGTTAATTTTCACTAATACTTTTGTCAATAATTCTCAGTTTATGCTAGCTAGCTCAACTTTTCTTTAGCTAGCTCAACTTTTCTTTGGCTTGGTTAATTTATGACAGTGGTACATTATTTCCTTTAAGTGAAGTCTTATGAGTGTCTAATTTTACTTAAGAAGGGGTGCAATGTAAAGAGTCCTACTACTGAACCGCGCTAAAGAAATAAATAAGCCCTTAATGGAGTGATCAGCAGGGGGGGAGGGGCAGCAGAAGCATTGGCGCACTCATGTTTTGTTCACATGTGAGTGCGACAGTCTTACTGGTCTAACTGGTGTTTGTACTGGCGTTTGTGTTGCGTGGTGTCTTCCAGCAAGTTAATTTAGCCAAATCACAAGTGTCAACTTAAAGCCGGAGGTTTGGAGCCGCAGCTCTGGGAAGGTAACAGTTTGGAAAAGAGTGTAGTTTTAAGTCCACGCAGACCATTCACACACATACAAAGACCGTGAAAGCTGTGCTTATCTGTTTACTGTAGGCTGATGCGCTGATGATGTCTTTTTAAAGAGGACGTGACAAGACGAGAGGGTATTAATATGGAGTGCTTTTCTGCCTCTTTAACATCACATCAGCTGGTCTTGTCCATGATATTTGCTTTTCACTGCTCAGTTACAGATATTATATTCAGTCATATTAAAATTCTTAAACTTTACACAATTACACAAGCTCTGTGCTTTCCATAAAAGCTGAGAAGCTGTTTATTCAGTGCAGTGAATATAATTGATTTTTAAATAGCTAGTTATGATAAATATTATTTCTGTTTTATACTTTAAACATTATGAAACCTTTTTTGTCTTTTGTTGCCTTCAGACTGATTGTTGTATGCACTTCCTCTACAATACATGGTAAGTTAGTATATTTGTCATACTGTTTACCTGTTGTATGTCCACATATTTAAAGATTTTAGGATTAGTGAGTTAACTGAAATGTATGGAAAACCATTACTGTAAGTTTTGTTTCTGAGTCACAGGCTTTTTTTTTACTACCACCACAGATTATTTGTTCTTGCAGCCATGTTGGTTTGTGAATTCTGTCATCATTGCTACATGATTGTTCTTGAATTATTGACTTGCTTCAGTTTGATCTATTTTTTTTCTTTTTTTTTCTTTCAGTGATGTGTATGTGGCAGTGTAGACATCGTCTTGCCAGAGAGAGTAGTAGGTACAAATTACTCAGACATTATAAACTAAATCCTCATTATGTGAGAGGCCAACATTATCTATGCATATATGTAAATTGCCCATGCACATTCAAGACATGGCTTGGACTCAAAGCCCATGTTTATAAATCTCATCCACATCAACTTGTATCAATAGCTTCCAATTCAGTAACTTTTAAATATGAATTATGCAAACGCAGTGACATCTCTACAGATTTTTCTGTTCATATTGGAACACATCTGCATAGTCACGAGACAGTTAATTGTGTATTTCATGGTTGCACTTTCAGGACAAATGTTTATAGTACATTTTATACACACAAGAAGAGGAAGCATCATCCACACACTAAAAGATTTAAAAGCTAGTGTAGTCAGATTTGTGGACCAAGGGCAAGTATCGGATATCTCTGATAATGTGAGGGCTGGCAGTTCTGTTGACGTGTCAGATGATGAAGTTGAGACTGAGTCAGTGACAGAAAGTGATATTACAGCTGTTTAAAATCTGCCAGAACAATTAGGTGGAAAATAGCAGTAATTTTGTTGAAATTAGAATATATTTTTCATATTCCAGCAAAAGGAGTGGATGAGTTATTGGAGGAATTGCATTTTTTTAAGTTCAGCTTGTGTGTCTGTCACGAAGAGTACAGTTACAGAAATTTTCAGAAGCTATAACCTCCATATTGATCTGGCTGTTGTTGAAGAACTTGCTAATTCTATTTGTATTTCCAACCCTGTGGCTGAAATTTTGGAAAAGTGAGGCCCTCTTGCTACATCTTACAAAAGAAAACAATACTACAAGCTCAATTTTAGAGTTGAGCCTGTTGAGTATTTTATCTGTAGACCCAAGGAGGTCTTTTCAGTACACCCCGTTATTGCAGGAATTAAGTCACAAAAAATACTGGATGAAGTGATCTATCTATGTGAATTTCTCTTGGAGATCAATACAGTATCTATCTATCTCATCTATCTATCTATCTATCTATCTATCTATCTATCTATCTATCTATCTATCTATCTATCTATCTATCTATCTATCTATCTATCTATCTGTCCTATCTATTGTTCTATTCGCTCATCCTGTGTCGTATATATTGTTGAGATGTTCTGATTGGATGACTGACACATACATTGTTAATGTTTTTCAGATTGATAAGGAGTTCTTCTGCATATCAGCTGTGCCTCTGCTTACTATGTTCTTTGCTGCACTCGACCAGTACTCTCCACGCCTGATGAAGATCTTTAAATGTAAAGGTGGAGCGAGTGGAAGGAAGATCAGACACGTCATGATGGACATTTCCAAGTTTTGTATTGAAATGAATTCAACTGTGTTTATGAAATTATTTTTAGAAACGCATGCCTTTGTCATGAAAATTGCATGAGTCTAATGGATTCTCTAATGGGTTCCTTTTTCTCCTCAGGATGACACAACACATACAAGGTGAGCATGCATCCTCAAGTCCTTGTGCAGCTATCTGAATGAAGACCATGAAAAACTTGTAAAGGAGTATCTGGTGAGTTAAATATATTGAGTGGCCTCACAATTAAATTAGGCAGAAATTCAGCTCACTGTTTAGTCTGTAAAACTAGAGTTCGTAGCTTACATGTAAAATAGCAAATGTTACGTTAGCCTAAAAAAGTTCTCCCTATAGCAGTGTATGGTTTGCCCTGTCTGAGCCACTGTAGAAATATGGCGATAGAAATTGGTGGAATCCATAGAAGAGAACCTGCTCCTTATGTAGATATAAAGCTTACAGTAACACCATTCTCATTCACAGGTGATTATACACTCATGAAAACATTTTAATTCATATCACATTCAATTTCTGCTATTAGATACTCTTTAATGTTGCACACTGTCCCTTTTTTAAAGATTGTTTAAGATAACACATTTTACTCTTAAAATCCAAGCTCTATGCATTTATTCTCACAGTATTACATTTTATCACTGCAGCTCCTTTTGATCATGTAGTCTTTGTTTTAATAATTTAATGAGTCTGCTAATTGACTATTACATTTATTCCATTTTTACTTTTCGTTTTTATTGTATGCTTATGTTTTTCTGCACACATCCAACAACAAAACCTACACTTCTCTTAATATAATCATGAATGTACGTTATTCCATTGGATTGTACTAGTGTCAGCAATCAGAGTATTTAACTTTGACTTGCCTTTATTTTTGATTTCACGGAACACTGACACAAAGGCCAGCGCCTCCATGGAGCAAACGGTGTTGGGGGTGTATGTCATACGTATGTCAGAAGGAGGGAGCGGAGCCTGGAGAGTCCCCAGAGGACATCGGTGTCCTAATTGAAGGCGTGGAAGTTGTCAGTCATCTGGGGAGCATTGGAATAGCTTGTGCATTGTTGTTTGGACTCGTATACTATTTGAACCTGAGTGATCCACCGGAGCTAAAATGCACTTTTGAAGTCCTGCAGAAGATTCTTCTGAACCTGGATGGGCAGAAGTTGTCATCCAAGGCACAACTCAAAAACAACCTGATGAAGTAAGCTTGGAAGAAGACTAAAATAATTATTGTATTCATCAATCATGCAGTGTCTCTGCATGCAATGACTTTTTTGTTTTGTTTTGTTTTGTTTTGTTTTTTTCCCTTTGAAAGTACAAAATTATAAGTAAGATGTTCAAAAGAACTATTTAGTTATTGAACTTTTTAGGATGAGAAGAAGACTATCTGGAGTTCTAAGCACTTGTACTCACACACAAATTACCCACCGTTTAGGATTAGAACTTCCTGTATATTGAGTTTTCCAAGACGTTATTTTATTTATTTTTTACATTTGATCAGCTCTGCAAAATGGTGGCTCTTTCAAATTTACATGTCCATTGTAAAAGTGTTACAGTGCACATTTTTCTATTTTCTGTTATTTGAAACTTTGTTTTTAATAGACCAAAGGTGGGGTTTTGCAGTTTTAAGTTTGTCATTAATGGCATTTCTCTTACTTTGTTTAAGAAGTTTACTTGTGCTTGGAACTTTAAAATGACATAAGTTGTGCACAAACCAATAAAGATTTAACACTATAAGATTGAAATTAGCATGACAGACAGAACCAATATCAGTTCATTCAACAAGATTGACATTAGTAGAATGGACAAAACCTAAAGACGTTCATACAACAGGAAAACATTTAATTATACTGATGTGTTTAAATAATGTAGACTAGACTTAGTGCAAGCATTTACAATAAATTAAAGATAAATTCATTGGATGCAAATATTAAAATTATGTTCCACTGTCTAGTGTTCATTTAGTTCAAAGAACAGTCAAGATATGTTCATTTTACTTGTTTTTTTTAGATGGAATATAGGTACCACGATAAAATCATGTTCATCCAATTATATATATATTTTTTAAGTGCAAAAGTCCTAGAATCCATCGATGTTGGTTGCTTTTTTAGTAATATGATGAATTTACACATTTGTTAGGCAATTTGCACCACTGATTACACTATCAACTCAGTCATCAACACACTCTTGGATGGCAAAATCAACACACACTGTTGACTGGGAGTTCTAGGTAACAGGGGTCAATCCCCAGTTGCCAGTTACAGTTACAGGTACAGGTAAAAACCCAATCCAACTTTGAACTACTTTTAGCCCTGTTTTGACTTTACTACTAGGACTACTACTCCTGCTACTTCAAATAAGCACACAATCTAAATTCCAAATGGGTTTAAATTCAACAAAATTGAACATTCAATAATCCATGAGCAATTCATCTGTGAAATTTTAAACTGGTACATTAAAGACTTACACATTGGTGATATTAAAGGAAAAAATAGTGTCTTAATAAGCTGTTGGACCAGCATGTACTGCAAAATAGCTTTGGTGCGCCTTGTCATTGATCCTCCAAGTCTCTGAACTCACCTGTCCCTTGTAAGTCTTCTTACCTATCACAATTAGCAACCCTATCAACTCTGTACTCTCTTGAATTTGGGTCCACACCGCTACATATAACACCACTCCAATCAGAATAGAAATGTTTCATCACAGGACAAAGGTGATCAATTGATCTGCAGTTTTAACAGCAAACTTCATGTGAAAATTGTCTAAACTGTTGCTCAGCAAAGATGCACAACATGCGTCTGTTTCATTACAGAAGAGATTGACATTTTTACCACCAAATTATTCCCCCTCCACTTTCTCCCTCTGTAAGTCCTAAGTCGACACACAAAAACTAACCTTAAGCTGTCCACAAAGTCAGGGACATTTCTGTGCTGTCCTGCTTTGCTTCTTCTGAAACAAGCAGAAGAAACTTTGGGAGTTGTTGGTGACGTCAATGTGACCACTGACTTTCTTCATCCCTCTCCTTTTCCCCTGCTCTCCTCCTCGTCCAATTCATGGAGAGTATCTTATGCCCTTTTGTCCCCTGCGGCCCTCTGCATAGCTCATTTATGAAGTCGGAAAATATCTGCCAACTCGGCTTTCCCGCCAACCTCTCCCTGAAATAGCCATGATAGCAAGCGTGGAGGGCCCTCATCTTATTGTGCAGCAACATAACCAGGTCATGTCTGTCCTCTTTAGAAGAAGACCAGGCAATTTAGAACCCAGAGGTGATTGTCAACAACAAGCCCGGTCAAGTACACGGACAATGTTTGACGATTGAAAGATGCCCTTTAATGTTGTTCCTGATATTCAAATGAAGAACACAGAAGGCAGAGACAGAGTGAATCTGGCAGGGAAGACAAATGGGGACTTAAAAAAACATAAAAATTATGGAAATTGTAATGGAGAGAAATAAAAAAAAGTAAAAGTAATTTATAGAGAACAAAGTGAAGTAATATGTTCCTCTTTGCTACAGGCTACAAATACCATGAACATTGTGATAATCCCAACTGTACAAGACTTTTTCTTTTTGATTTATTGTGGAATATTATCAGTATAGACACAGAGAATTTACTGGTTGTTAGACATTCATCCCTCTAATACTTCTCAGAGTAGCCTCCACGTATTCACAGCTTATTCAGCCCATCTATGGAATTCATAAATGGCTCAATATTCCAGTGCAATTTGAACATCATAATTCAAATTTGCTGCATAGTAATCTGTCTTGAGAGAAAAATAAATCACACTCAGCCTTCTTACAGTAATTCACAAGCCTGTATTGGTACTTTATTCGTGCCAGTCCATCACTACACATCAGCATGACTGCACACCATGAAACTAGAAGTCTAGGAAATGATAGAACAGTGTGTTCCACATCAACAATTGCCATCCTCAGTCAGTATCACCTTGAGGTGTTCACATTTAATGCTTCTCCATACATGGAGCTGGCTACAGTCCTGGTAAGGTCTTTTTTTAATTTACATGCAATTTTGATTACCTGTGACTGCTCTCTTGCATTGACAGTAATAAAGCAGATAACAGAGCCTGTGGTCATTCAGTCACAGCTTCACAATTAACAAGTCCACATCCATGTGAGTAGCTTTGCATGTATATATAAACTGGGATGAATTGGGGTGCTTTGATCTTATCTTTGATCTGATCTTATCTTTATATAGAGTATTCTGTACCCATTTAGTTCCTGAAACACAGTTTGAAAAATTGTCCTGATGATGTCTAGAAGAAAAGTAAGTAGATCACCAAAGTTATTACAATTCATCCTGTAGGTGAAATGTATGTCTGATGCAAATTTCATGACAGTCCAAAAAAATGACACCCTGAGAGTCTATTCCAATCCAAGTAGATGTTGAGATATTTCAAAGGGATCAACTAAATCTAGAAGTCATCTTCTGGGCTTATGTTCAATGTATGACAAATTCCATGTCAATACATCCAACAGTTGTTGTGACATTTCATATAAAACCACAAATGTGGTTTATGGTCATGGTGATGCCAGATTAGTGTGAGGCATCACTAGTGCTGGTAGGATTTATCCTACTTAAAACAGTATAGGGTTCATGAATGTCTGTACAATATTTCAGTCTGGACCATGTGGTGGTCCAGACAGTTCAGTAACATTCGCATCCCTGGAGCCATGTGGCTCCTAGGGCTGAAAAAAGGAAAGGATTACTTCTAATACTGAAATTATTTGTCAATGACTCAAATCCTCTTTTGTTGACCAATCAGTCAAATGAAAATCTTCAAGTTGAGCACTTCATACGCTTCACAGTGCTTTGGTCCACTGGCCCCCTCCGGCCGAACACTATTAGTTCTCAATCCCCCTCATGCACGCATCACAAAATCCTGTCAGTTCAGTCAGTTAATAGCACTATTTTAAAAGTGAGCAAAGTCAAGGGCAAAACTGATCAGACAAGGCCTGAATTTCTACTAGTCAAACACTTATGTTACTGTCAGGATACACAACAGGATGCTAACATGCTTATTTGATAAACTGTAATTTTAACCAAATGTCCACATACTGCACAAGGTTTTTTTTTCTTCAGTTCCATATTTTTACCATATCTCATGGCCTTAATTTGTTAATGGAGGTGATACTCAGGAGTCAGCAAAGAATACACAAGGTCAAGAATGAACCCTCCAGTTCAAACATTTTGTTCTGTTCACAGCATGGGTCAATGTAGACCAACATTGGCTGTGGTGGACTTTAGGTTTGAGGACAGTTTTACTCATTACTCTACTTATTGAAACACACTTGTCCAGAGGTGTCAGTCAACACACAAATGGTGAACTCAGAAGTACAAATTTCAGTGCCAGCAAGATTTCTTCCAGTTGACTGCACAAGGAAGAAGAAAAAAAAAAACAGTTCTCAAGGGACAGATACCATCTTATGCAGGGACCCTCCAAGCCTACGGTACATATTCATGCTGAGCACTGGAGTGAACCTCACAGCCATAAAGCCATCCTCCAGAAGTCTGTGAGGGTTCAGTCAGTGACTTTTGGATTCAATAAAACATATCCCCTTAGGGGCTAACAGAGGCTGCTCTGATGCAAAATTACAACACATGCTAGTGTTGTAATTGGCCCCATTTAAGGTCAAACAGATTTGATCATGCCAATATGGAAGTGAATATGGTGTCTCCAAATTATCATACAACAAAGTCAGGACTGGTACTTTCATAATCATTTCAAAATCTACAATATGTGAATTAAGTGAACTCAAGCATTCAGTTAAATTCATACAAAGCTGCCCACTTCTAGGCTATTCTTGTGCAGTGTATTAATGGTGGCAGATGTAGTTGGGCAGGTAAAATGTTGTTTGTAAAAGCCCACTGCTCATTCCCTGATGCCTGTTACATTTTATGTCTGTATGCGAAAACAACTTAATTTTTTATGTGTGCAACACTGTTACTTTTGCTGTCAGACATTGCGTTGTACACAATGATTAATAATGGATATCAAGGGTACAGTTAGGAGGTTTTGATGCCTCTTTCCTCTCACCCTGTGTGTGCATTTGTGTGCATGTGTTTAAATGAGTGTGTACTGAGAGAAAGGAAAGGAAAAAAATGGGAAAACAAAACATATTTTTTTTCTTTAACTGTGCCCCAAAACAGTGGCTTTCTTTTTTTTTTTTGCTCCTCATCTATTTTAATAAACAATTAAAGCAGCTGTGGATTGATGTGTTGTTGTGTGTTGATGTGATGTGTGTGACTCAAAGCAAGAATAAAATCTATATAAACCTCATGTACTGTTTTATATTGTTCAAATATGATAATATATTGAACAATTGTTGCCAACAAGCATCTCCATCCCGGCTATGTGAGTTGATTATTGAATCTGTAATTCTAATTATATAAATAAAGTTTTTATTATCATTTTCATTTTATTGAATTTTCTTGCTTGTCTCACGTATCAGCTTCTTCTTAATCATTCCTTGACAATGACAACTTCAAAGATTTTCAGATGTTTTCAGTGGCATCAATGTGGGACCTGTCTTTGCCACTAATTCTTCTACTAATTCATCAAATCTGGCAGCTCAGCAAAATGAAGTCATTTGTTCAGTGACCACAGTTGTCAGCCTCAAGGAAGTGCATGTGTGGTTTAAGTATCAAACTCATCTGTAGAGAGCAATATCATACCTACCAGCAGTTCTAGCAGCTTTTCTGTTTACCATTAGCTTGGTGCTGGACAGGTAGTTTACAGTGGCTTTGTCACAGCTTTGGCAACCGTAACACCAGAGCAATGAAGTAAAACAGTCGCGTGAAAAAAATGTCACCTTTCACATACAATATTTTTATCCCAAAATGTAAAAATATTTATTATAGCAGCTCTAAGTTACGGTTATTTTGTCAAACTACAATACATAAAGTCAAGAATTAATTTTTGTGCTCAAGCGTGATGCAAAGCCTCACAGAGAGCCTGACATCAAGTCCTGTCTCGCCTCTGTTCCACTAGTTTCTGTAACTCGGTCTCTCATTCAGCATTCCTTTTACCAGTCTTTCTTAAAAACATGAAGCAGGTTTCTGGGACAAATTGGCATCCACCACAGCATTTTGCTATTTTTTTTTTCAAATTTCCAATCTTAATTCAACATGTGTTCAACATTAATTGCAATGTTAAATTCTGAGTAAAATTCCTGTTACAAGGCAGGACTTATAGAAATGTGCATAATTACAAATGTCACTGTGATTTTGAGAGAGGTTTTCTTACTTCAGTAACAGAACCTCTGAGGACATTTTATATAGTACATTATGTCTTTTGCACTCTATGTGGAAGATTGTGAGTTTACTGAATGGATAGATCGGATTTGTTTGTTTGCTACAGTATACAATCTGACATACAGAATTTGTAAGCTTTCATTTCAGTAGGAGTTCATGGTAAATGTTTTTGTATAATCCCACACGAATATGGGTATATTTTCCTGGATGCATTCCCGCAGAGGCTTTACTGTTGGCAGAGCTGAAGGCTTCTGGAAGATGCTTGAGGGAAGGTGGTGGTGGCAGCAGTGTTGGAGTGGTGGGGGAGTGTTCCCATTTTGTACATGGTTTATCAAAGTGGTGCACAGTGAACAGATGCTGAACTGAGATTAGTCGAAGAGGCTAGTTTTGCTGAATGCAATTACATGTCAGCGTTGCACCGATTAGGTTTTCAGGGAGGCGATGTGTTCCTGTGGCAGAGGAGAGCGCATGAGGAAGCTGATCCTCATTCATCTCCCTGTCCTCCCATCTCGGACGGGTCAGTCACAGTTGACAGTTGATACAGAGCGGCAAAGAAACATCTGAATTTGTTCCCCAACCTGCTCTTAAAAAACCCCAAAAATTGGCAGAGAAAAGTAAACATTATCCTCAGAGAGATCCCTCTAATGCTACAAAGATAATTAGGATTACTTAATAGCTGATGCCACTTTTGCTAATGGAGAGAATTCAAATGAAGGGAAACTTTATAATTGATTGGGTGGCCATTAAGTGGGATATAACAAAGGATCCAGCTCTAGAACACATGCTGTTGATCCCACAAGAGCTTGCAATACTCACAGTTCATTTAAATAGCCCAGCCTAACCCAAACCACTTGATGAAGTCATTATACCTGGACGCTAATTTGTCCTCCTTTAGGTGAGCCATTATATCCCCCTGTCAAGCTCACATGAAAGAAGTGAGCCACAGTAACAGCGACAACTCGAGCGGCCCCGTCTTGTTCAGCTTCTCAACGGCGGCAGGCTGCTGCCATTGATAATTGGACTTAAGGTTTCCTCCTATTATGTGCTTGTCGAACAGCAATCTAACACTTTGCCATCTGTTTGTGTTAGTGTTAATCATATCTATTCTCCTATGTTATTGTTCCAGATGGCTTCTCTAATTGCATTGTTTCTTCTGCAGATGTTTTATGGTGCGGTTTCGGAGCACAGCCAGCCCTGGGTTGATAAAATGGTGGAACGGTTAATGGGAAAATAACCACTTTCACAGGCAGGTTCCAAGTTTTTGTCACTAGTCACATAAGCAGTGTAATTGCCACTAATGGGCCAGGGTAACCATCGGATGACTGGGGGCCATATTAGCATAGTTCCACAAAACAGAGGAAGAATCCAAATTTAGAATGTGGCTGTGGCTGGATCCACCACGGTGTGAAAAAATGAATCTCTTGGCAGTCAAAATGTAGAAAGAGGTCCAAATGTACATTATGCAGGGACTTCTCATTATTTTGGATGGAGGGAGAAAGCATATACTACAGTGGCAGCGATAGCAGCTGGAACAATAGCAGCAGGAGTTTCAGTTCCAGGGATTAAGTTCTTGTAGAGGTTCTCTTGCTGCTCTGTTTGTTTTACAATATATCAAGTGGCTGGAAATATCCAGAGCATACTAAATGAAACCGTTTTCACTTTTCTGAGCAGCAGCACTGCAATAGTTGCCATACTTTGTAGCAGATTTGCCATTAATTTGAAGCGTCACATAACCTGTAAGGCTTATGAGTGAAATGCGAGACGGTGGCTCTATACACTGCCTCCACTGTGAGATGCTGAACCGCAGCCTATTTTCCCTAATCGCCTGTGTGAGCACAACACCGCTGATTCAATCTGAATTTGACAAATGCTGCTGACTAGAGGAGGACAGCTCTGGCATCCTACATAGCAATTTTGAAAACGGCCTCATTTTCCTGTGCCATTGTCTGCATGGCAATAGTGTCTGCGATGAACTGGAATCACATTATCCTACAGATACCTGAGCATCAGCTGTGCTGTTTGAGACACCGCCGGGGGGAAATGAGGGTCACTCCCCCAGTCTCTGATTCATCTGCACGGACGAGGCAAAGGTCAGATTACGGTTCCAGCTCATCAGCTGAGCTCCTCCAACCAGCCAATCAGTAGGGAAATTATTTTAGGAAGAGGCGGGAAACAGGTTTAGGTACGAAGAATATCAATTATGACTTTAAAATCTAGAGTACATGGTAGACAATTATTATTCATGATCAACAATAATTTATTCTGTTTGTTGTGTAAATCCAGTCGCTGCTGTCAAGTGGGCTTCTTTTAGGGAGCAGAGTAAACTAGCAGCTCTAAATACTTGATGAGAAAGGCTTTGAATCAGTAACAGTATGTGGTTACTGCAAGCAAGGAACGAATAGCCTCTCTACATTTCTCCATGTCCTTACTTTTCATAAGCCAAGCTATCTCCACTAAAAGTCTGAATTCAGCACATTTCTCTGCTCGCCACTCATTATTTAATAACAACGAAATTGTAGCTATTATTGTCTCATTCAAATAGCAGACAGTGACAAAAGAAAGTGGCTATACAATGCTAATCTTACAGTGAAAAAGCACAGCAGGCCATCTTGTGTTAAGAATCTCATTTCCTTTCTGCTCTCCGAATCAACCCCTGAATCTATTTAATTAAATCATGTATAATTCAGAACCTTACAGCTGCACATGTTTGCATGAGGCACAATTGCTGTAGTTGGCATTGCGCTACATACAAAGGCAGGTGTAAATGGCCATGTAGCAGATAGAGTTTTCATTACTAATGAAGCTGTAAATGTCTGCGGGATAAATGAGGCTGACAGTGAGGTGGCTGCATCAGGGAGGCTGCTAATGCTTGGACCTCCTTTCTGTAAACTGCCCACTAATAAGAACAGTCATTACAAAAGGCAGCCTGAAAAATGCTGAGGACAAAACACACAAACATCATCTCCACCCACATGTGAACACACAATCCACTCTGCCCCTGCTGAGGAAGCAGTCTGTTTTCAGCCCCTCGTGTAAAGTTTCAGACCTCATGACACAATATAGTAGAATTCACCATGTGCAAAAAAAAAAAAAAAAAAAGCTGTGAATAATAGCCAAGAGTAGCTTACATTAGATACACTGAAACATGAGGTGATCAGAGAGGGTTGAGGAAGGACAGTAAAATGAAGCGGCGCAATGAGGGGCTGAATATCTGCGATGGTTCAGGGCACATGAAATGGAAAATAACTAATCACTGGCATCATCATAGCCCTCCAAAATGGGTGTTTTGTCACTATTCGGAGCAAAGCAGGAGATTTAGGGAAGATTTAAAACGTGTGCTTTGTGCTGTATTGTCTATCAGTTACTGCAAGCAAATACAGACAGAGCAGGGAGAGAATCCAAGGACTGAACATGACATGCCTTTACAGAAATTTTAGAGGCCAGGGTGCTCTAATCTATTAAATATGCCAGCATGATTAGAGACAGTGGTTTGGGATATCATCGGATAAACCCAGAATGCATTTCAGCTCCTGTATGTGCCTTAAGGCCCTGTTTTCCAGCTTCTACCTTGAAAATCAAAGATTTTTTTTTCTCTGGTAGTTTTTTTGCTGAATCAGCATTTTGGTTTCAACAGCTCGATGACCTGCTGTATTTGCCTTTTTCTACCAATAAGATGAAAGAAAAAACATGCTTACGGTACCGCTTTTAAATCACTTTATCGTACGCTACTTTGAGAAATGCCGATACAATTGCTGTCAAAGTAATGTTGTTACAGTTTTTTTTTTGTTGCCAGGAAGCTTGTGAGAATAATCTCTTTCCCCAAAACCAGGGACAAAAATAAAACCTTTATGGTGTTTTGAGGAATTTTTGTTGCTGTTTCTGTGGCTGCAGCTCAGTGACAGTGATGCAGGAGGTGAACTTGGGGTCAGTTCTTTTTTATTCATCACATTAGGCTGGTCGCCTTTTTTGATGAATTACTTTTAGAAATTATAAATCAGTCAATGTAATTTTATATTGTGCTTTTCTTTCCTGATCAGGAGATAGCCATTATGTGTTGAAGATGACATTTAGGGACATCCTATGGTCAAATAAAACTGTCTAATAGCAGTTATAGACAAAGGTAAACACCTTGTGTAACTATAAACGCCTATTCATCGATTTGCTTGATTGATCGAACAAATCATGCTAAATGTAATGTATGGCTGGCTCATCATTATCCTGTATTAACTTTTGGAAGAATTGTGATTTTTATTTTTTTATTATTACACATTCAAATTTACAGTTTTAATAAAAAATTGTCAGTTGTTGACTCACCATTCCTTTATTGGAGCAATGACAATTGGATTAGTACTGACAAGTCAGCAGAGGCCAACGACAGAATATGGATTTTTCTCAAAATGAGTTCACGTAAATCAGTAGATTCCGTCAATGGCTTCTCTGTCTTTCTGTCTTAACTATGGGAATACTGTATCAGCCAAAAGTGTGGAGGTAGAAACAGCTTTGTAGTCTAGACAGCTAAGGAGGCTTTTCTTCACATACTGAGAGCCTTCGCATCCTGCATGAGAGTGTTTTGTATGTGACACTGAAAAGCCTCCACTTTTGGGAGCTCATATGCAGGAGCAAGAAGTAAACATTAAAATGGCTTGCTCCCATTTCATCGTATTTGTTATATTTTTCACAGTCAAGCCTTAAACTCCTGCGTCATCGCATGCAGTTGTTGTCTTTGTAACAACCTCGTCAGCTTGTTGTTTCCAACTGTTTCCAACTGTCTAACTATGTTTTAAATTGTGCTGATGCCCAGCTTTGATGTTTGTTAAACCCTTCACCGGTACTATGTTGCAGGTCTTATGTCATATTCAAAATGTAGATTCCTACAGAAGGGGATGGCAATACACAGAGAAGCAACTATTTAAGAGGGTGAAATGTTGACAGGTTTCTAAATTAGATTATTAGCAGTAAGTTCATTAGCATACACAACCTTGGAGCCTTATTAAAAGGCAGCTGGACCACTTGCAAAAGTGTGAGACTTGTTCTGCCCTCATTAGTGGGAGCATATGGGAGGCAGACCTGCGTATCAGTGCAGTTTGTAAGTTTCAGTGTGAATGCCCAGCGTGATCTCCACACTACACTGTATATGGGCTCAGTCTAATGAATATACATTACAGAAAAAATGCTGGAAGTGGATCCTATTTGGCTCATCCACTTTGTTTAGCACTGCTCTAATCTGCAGTAATAGCCCAGGGATGCAAAGCTTTTTGTCACATAATGTCTGAATGCTCAGTGTTACCTCCTTGTTCTTTTTTGTATTGTTTGTGAATCTGGCAATGTGGGAAATTAAAGCTGTTTTTTTAGACTCACTTGAACAGGCGTAAAACTCAACATCTGACAGATTAACACCTTATAAAGTTGTTGTGTCAAATTTGTCAACATACAATGGCTCAAATATCCAGCAGTCTTTCTTTGTCTTTTTTGGAAAACATGGCTTATGGATATTTGTAATTAAAAATGATCTCTCCCAACAGTCTTTCCTTACTTACTTAAAAGAGAAAAAAAGTTAAATGTGTCACATCAAGTTAGCCCTTAATATAGTTGAAGTTCAGCATCACACGTTTTAAACTTGTTCTACTAATGGGTGGAATTAACCATGGCGACTGTGGCTGTTTACCCACATGTACCTCAGCCTACAGTGATTTGACCACAGTTAGTTTAACTGTAACCAAGACACTTCCAGATTCCTTAAATATGTCACTCTGGTGATAAAAACAGCATACAGCCTTCTCACTGGTTTCCTAGCCCTGGACACTAATTTAAAGACAGTAATTATAGGTTTAGCCTGGAGGGTTTAAAACCTTTTATGTGCCGGGTTTTTTCAGAAATGTTTACATAAATTCCAGTGAGATGGCAAATGGTAGAGAAATGAGATTTTGTTCATTGATTGGAAGTTGAAATTGGAAGTGCTGCCCAAGATATTTGCCCTCAATCAGCCGAATGAGGGTGCTATAATTAAAAGCCAAAATTTTGAACTTTAAGCATTCGTAAGGACTTATAATCTATGCCTCAGATTTACACAAAACAGTACAATACTTAGCATAGTCATCCATGTATTTCCACAGATTTGCCAAAGAACTGCTAAAGTCCGGCTATTAGATTTTCTACCATTTTGAATTTTTGGAAAAACTTTTTTGACAGCTACTCAAGATAATGATCAATAATTCGCAGATAGGTATAGTACATAAATAGCCTACAGTCAACAACTGTTGGGCCATTCATCAGAAAACCTATAGGATGTGTTCACATAAGTACTTTAAACATACCCTGAAAGTTTCATTCACATTGATCACTAGAGTGTGCCACAAATGAAAAGAAGAAGAAGTATGTAATGACTCAAATCAGACTATAAGTCAGAAATTGTCCAGCTTGGAGGTTATGTTTCTCTACAATGCTGAACAACATGTGTAAAATGTGTCAATTTCATAACTACATTATATAAAAATACACAATATACATTTATATAAAAACACAGTTTCAGATATATTAAACCTTTATTCTATTGAAAATGCAAAAAAGGGATATTTCACAGCTCCTTTCACATTCAGACCACACCAGACAAGGTCCAGATCAAAAGCTTTCAACTTCTAAGGGTCTGTGTGGACTTGAACTCCTGAGCTGCTCCTTGTGGCTGTATTTTATATTTATTTTTATTACTTAAAATGTGGGTGTTTGGTGAAAACAATGTGGTACTCAAGTCCTTCAGCAGCCACAGTCTGCTTTGTATTATTTATTATTTTGGGATGTTGGAGGGAAGTTATTAAATTTTTTGGTCTTTTAAGGAAAGAAAAATATGAATCCATAAATCATACCATTATAAATCGCATATAAATTTATGATGATACATTTGATAAAATGTATATGAACATAACTGTAGAGGAACCGGCTGCTTCAGATATTATTGAGATATACTGAAAAAAAAGATGTTTTTTTAAATCTTTGCACTAGTTTCAGCTATCCTTTCTTGTCAATACAGTGAAAGTACCTCCTCTACCTTCACTGTCTTTCACTGTATTCTGATTCTGTCTTTGTGCAGCAGACACATAAAAAGCCACAGACAGAGATGATGGTCATTGGGGTTTCACACACAAGTCAAAGAAACAGCAGAAAGAATCCTTTAAAAACAGACACTGTGAATGAGTCTCTTTCTGCTCAGCTCATCACTACGGTGAAAAAAAAGAGTTACTGCCAGACTCTGTGTCCAGTGGTAACTATAATTCAAGTCTCATGATCCTCACGGGGTGCTGTTAGTTAGCTGTGTTACTGTCAGCTTACCTCTGACAGGAATCATGAGAAAGACATTCAGGAAATAAGATTCAGAGTAAAGGCAGGTCATTTGGAAGGCGAAATGGAACTCCCATTACTACCTGCAGTGCTAAACTGGCAGACACCACCAGAGCGATCATTGCCGGGGTGCATAGCCTGCAGAATATGGCACGAGGTGCTTCGATGTCAGAGTTTTGCAGAAGGGCTTTGATGATGCCCAGGGCTACAGCGCTGTCAAGAACCCCAGGGGAGCGAGGCAGAGATGGGAAGCTTTTCGAAAGGTCGGAAATTGCAGGGGAACTACTTTCAAGGTCCCTAAAAATCATCTGGTGGAGAGTGAGGCAGGGTGGAGCACAGGGCATTCATTATGTGGTGCAACAAGTGTGACATGAATACATTTTCAAGGCAGCGCTGGCTTTAATGCATTTTTATAGCAAAACTGATTCTGATAAGTTTTGATCTTGACTTTGTCGCGGAGAAAAAACTAAAACCAAAATATAGATTAGTTCATATCATATCAGTCTTAGATGAAGTGAATGCACAGTATAGTGTAACAGATATTCTGCTCTGTATCCCTTAATATCACTTCTTTGCTGACACACACTGTGGCTTATGTGTTGAGCTAATCATTTCTTAGCCATGATTTATAGGCCCCTTTTGCTAATAAAGACTGAGTAACAAGCTGTCAATGGGATCTCAAGGTTATTTATGTCCCCTGTAATACCAATGTTTCCTCTTCACTGGGACACTGAGACCCTCTGGCTGATGATATTTGAATCCCTGAAGCGAGGATGGCGTGCTGTAGGTGCAGCTTGACAGGCATTTGCTTGCTAAGATAAGGATGATTAATTCTCATCTTAAATCTGCCATTAAAAGGATTTTCCAAATTAAAATAAGGACACGTGTATTTCCGAAGTGGTCTCGAAAGCATTATTATTACGACTAAAATCTGTGTTAATTACCTTATAATGAAAGGTACTTTGTAAGAGTTAATGGAAAAGGAAATCTGTTGGCCGTGTGGACGTTATCACCTTTGTTGCTCTCTGTGGTCAGCGGGAGGCTCCTGTTTCCCCTCACAGCAACACTTTAATGTAGGAACAAAGCACGTGCTACAGGAATCAATGCACTTGTCATTTACAACTGTGGTCAGATCAGAGCAGAAAGGTCACGAAGCCCCAAAACGTCGATTCCCCATATAAAGTATGCAAAACCCCTCCAGAGCAAGCCTGTGAATATCACACCAGCCTCTCCAAGCTCCTTTTAATAAATTCACAATATGTCAGGTGACCTGTGTCATTTTTGGCTGGGATACAGCTCTGATATTCATTACTTGTCATCTTTATGATTTGGGTGGTTAATAATAAAAGGGTTGCTGTGGCAACACGACCAAACCGTTTTCTGTCATTTAACAGCATATGGAATTTATTAGTATAATGAACCCTAAATGGCATGAATTTAATATTAGCATCCATCCTTCATTTAGTTATGGCTATGCTAAATGAGCTAGCTAGGGGCAGTTGAGAATTCTCTTCTAGACCTGCATTGTATTATTGGAATTAAATGTATTTCCATAAGGCACAGGCCTCATTTCTTCATAATTGCAAGAAATTAACCATGGGTCATGCAGAAAAGCATCTGTACAAGATTTAAGGGAAATGCTGCTCACAAAGTGCCAGAAAAATGTTTTGTTGTAAGGACTGTTGTTGTTTTCCCTGTTGTATCCTGTTGTGCGTCTCCATCCACACCACAGCAGAAATCATACAGATATAGCAAGGACAAGCTAACGCATCATGGATTACTATCTAATTCCTCAGTGTTCACACTGTCTAGAATGCACTGCAATGAATGCTACATCTATATCCCCCTATAGATTATAATTGTGGAAGACTTCCTTGGTGGCCATTATTCATCCATAAGATAAACATTAGACTGGGGCAATCAAAGATAACAGTAAAAAGATTTAGATCTGACTCAGTTGGTGGGCAGATAAAGGAGAACACTCGCAGCTCAGAGTTCCTGCTCTGAATTAAATTATATTCATGTTTGTGTGTCTGTATGTGTGTTTGCATGTTTTAGGGTGGTTCAAGAGAGAACTTAATAAACACAGTAAAAACGCGGTGGTGAGGGAGAGAGCACAGGAAATCTGACTGGGGGCCTCAGGACGGGAGAGAACAGTAGCATGTAAAGATGCTACATCATCTAATTCCAAAAGGTCATGCTGAAGTCAGTGTGCACAGTCTCCAAAGAGTCATCCTGTGTAGAATCATCCATCACAACAAAGCAAACACCACATCTGTCCATATTAACTGCAGTATTAATTATTTGGATTGTGGCCAGTGTACTGTATTTTATCAAAGGAGATGGTTGTTTTCCGAAGTGTCTTTCTACTGCTCCACAGTACAAATTTAGAGACCAAATGAGGCCATGTCATTTTTGAGAGAAAAATATAATCTTGAACTTGCAAATAAAAAAGACTGAAAGTAAAGTGATTGAAAGTATAAAGGGCACATTTGCAGCTACAGCCTTATGTATGGTGGCTTATTGTGACTAATATTAGTTTATATTAGCAAACAACTACATGTCAACTAATCGATGTTAGCATGTCACATACATACATATGTATATATACACTACCAGCTTCTCATTCAATGTTTTTTCTTTATTTTCTTTATTATTATTTTTGACAATGTAGATTAATACTGAAGACATCAAAACTATAAAAGAACACATATGGAATTATGTAGTAAAGAAAAGTAAGACTCCATTTAAAATGTTACTTAAGTAAAAGAATATGACAGGCTTCAGGGTTGTTGCTTATAGACACAGGTAGGTTAATACTATGCACACGTGTGTGTTTTCTTTCTTCTCCAGTCCCAGCTGGGTATTGCAGCAGTGGAGCTGAAGGATGTCATCTGTGAGAGAGAGAGGAAAATGGAATTATTATTACAAATGAATTTACAGTGCACTATACAGTAAGTAGCATTTTAATATTGTAATTAGTTGAAGTTTTGTGTGTAAAGTCTTAATTTTTAAAGTACAAATGGAAATTCTCAAAGTAAAAGTGCTTGAACTGCTCCACCACTGCTGCTAAATAGCACAGATCAACAAATGCTGTAGATTCAGAATAGTTATAATAATGTAATAATATCTTTCATTTCATTCAGAGACATTTCTTGAATTGAAATTTTCCCGAGGTGAATTGTTTGACATAAATAGTCCATATTTACCTTGCTGAACATGTGAGTTGACTCGATGTTGAAACAGCAAATAAAATGCTTTGTTATCAGAGTAAATACAGCAAGTATGTGTGATGATAACGTCCAGTGTGTCAAATCTCACAGCATTAGAAGAACCACTCTTAGCCATACCATCACAAACGCATCCACCTGTATGTCCTAAGTAGATGATCATGTTTTATGCTGCTGCTGCTTTTATTCATATAATACCATCAATGTGTTCTGATTGGACTAATGTATTTAAGATTTAATTAGGAACACCAACAGCCAGAGTCCTTGTTAACAAAGTGTTAAATAAACATGAACATTAATGTGACACTGCTCATGTTATTATATTCCTGTGATTTAGTAAGATGTCAAGGAAAAAATGCAAACACACTTTTCAGCAGCTCTTTAGTTAATTTGCGGCATAAATGCTAAGTCTTGTTCTAAGAGGGGGAATTGCATGTGCCTCCACTAGGATAGTACACATTATGCCATTGTCCAGGATACTAGCAGACCATGAAATTAATATACCGTGATAAATTATTCATTATTCCAGCCCCTTTTTATCCATTATATCTCAAAGGAATTCTTAAGTGCACTCATGTTGACAGTGCAGGACCGGACACAACGTGGCGGCACTCGTTTGTTTTACTTTGAACAGCAACGCTAACAAGCTGAACGTGACATGTTAGATTAATTATGCTGTAGAGCAAATGACCCCCAGGGCTGCATGTCATATCATACCTTTGTCTACGTCCCGAGGCCTTGAAGATCCAGGCTCCCTCCTCACCTGAGATAGACATAACCGGATTACTTCCCTCAGGCTGTCTTTGCTTCATCTCTCCACTTAAGAACATGGGAGGTCACATAACTGATGTCTGTTTTTGGAAGGCAGCGGTGCAAAGAGTTGTACCTCTAAGGCAGAACAGTTAAAGTTTTGGGGAATACTTTTCCTATTTATCCAGAGGGAGACAAACTCTTGCATCCCTTTGTAGCTCTAGGGATGGCAGGGTTGGTCCGACTTGTCTGGCATACCAACAGCTATTGACAGCATAGATTTCAAGATTTCAAGAATTTATTGTCATCACACAACAATTTACATCAGCAATCATTGGTAATGAAATTCTTAAATCCCAGGCTCTCCTAACAATGCTAAAAAAATATTAACAACAACAGAGGCTGTCAACAAGAAAAAAAAAGATAATAATTTAAAAAATAAAAATATAAAATAAAATTTAAGATAAATAATAAACTAGAGTAATAAAATAAATAAAGACCTTAAAATATAAGTTATACAAATAAAATATAAACTGTAAATGTAAACTATGTATTAGGGTTAGGGTTAGGGTTAGCCGGTGTTCAGAGTCAGGGTGGAGGATGTGGTGCTGCTCATCCGCACAGCCTGGGGTCTGCCTGTCAGGAAAGTTCAGGATCCAGTCACAGAGGGCGCTGTTGAGCCCGAGGTCAATATGTCACTGCTCCAGTCTGTAGTCCCCACATGCTTCAAGGAGACCATCATTGTCCCTGTCCCCAAGAAAACCAAAATCCTCTCCCTGAATGACTACCGCCCAGTAGCACTCACCTCCACCATCATGAAGTGCTTTGAGCGGTTAGTCAAATCTTTCATCATCTCCTCCATCCTGGACTCACTGGACCCACTTCAGTTTGCCCTACAGGCCCAATAGGTCTACTGAAGATGCCATCGCCCTCACCCTCCACACTGCCCTCTCCCACCTGGACCAGAGGGACACATATGTGAGAATGTACTGAGGCGTGGTCAGATTTTCTGAAAGGAGAGCGAGGGAGGGCCTTGTACGTGTCGTTCGTGCGTAAGGGGTGTAAACATGATCGAGTGTGTTCTCGCCACCACGCGTGGGACAGCTGATGTGTTGGTGATATCTCGGCAGGACTTTCCTCAGGTTGGCGCTGTTAAAGTCCCGGCTACAATAAACACAGCCTCCGGCCGTGAGGTCTCTGTCCTGTCGATAACTCCATACAGCTCTCGTCCATGGCCTTGTTGTTGTCGGCGTGTGGCGGAAGATACACTGCTGTCATGACAACCGATGTAAACTCACGCTGGGAGGATAATAAGGCCGGCATCTGATCATGAGGTGCTCCAGGTCCGGAGAACAGCCCGTAGAAATAATCTCCACGTCTGAGCACCACTTGTTGTTCACCATGAAGCAGACACCTCCTCCCTTGCTCTTCCCTGAATGAATTGTCCGGTCCTGTCGGTGAATGGAAAGACATAAATGTATCCTCGAGCACAATACTGTACTGTTATGCTACTTAGCTGAACATTTTCACAGTAAGAAGCGTGTGTTTTCAACTGGCAAATTTAATTTGAATTTATTCATTTCACCCTTACCTTCCATTTTACTGTGACTCATGGAAGAAAAATCACAGGTAGGAAAATGTTTTTTCTCATTCTGCAGTCTGTATTAAACTCACTTTACATTCACTATTGTCAAATTCCTTGTATGTGCACACATACCTGGTCAATAAAGGTGATTCTGATTTTGATATTGATTCAAAGGAAATATACTGCATCTAATGTATGAGAGTGTGTCATAACAGCAGGTTGTTCTCTGTCTTTATTAAAAAGATTTTTTCTCTTCTTTTGTCTCTTAATTTAAACCATCTCTGCCTCCGCCTCCTCACATTTCATCATTCACATCACAGCACAGGGGTTAATATATTAAAGTACATGATTCATTTACACAATGTGACTCACATTCAGTTACTGCTGCTTCTCAGCTTTAACACTGTTGTTAAGTCTGTTATTTTTTATTTCATTGTTCACTGTACACAAAATATACACAAAATATACAATATACAATGACAATATATACACAATGTTAAAATACATTGTAAAAATGCATATATAAAATATCATTTGCTATTCTGTATTCCTAAAATATAGTATTTCTACAGTTCTAACCTGAATGAGCGACTGGAAGCATTGAAACAACTTAATTACTAACACAACTAATTACTACTAATAAATTTGACCCATTTAAACACACTTTACCGCACTGTATTTATCTCAAATCTCAGATAACTTAATAACTATATTAAGGTACACATATCAATAATAATAATAAATAAACATACTGACAGTAAAGCTGCCTTCACGTCTAGTTGTGTACACATAGGAGCCGGTAAAACTCCATGATAGGGACAGGAAAATTAGAAAGGTTTTTAATCCAAGCAAACTATTCTCCACAAATGAAAACAACACAGGAAAGGCTTTAATATATATTGTGGTGACATAACACACTACTCACCTTTTTTATGCAGGAAAGCAGGAACAGGAGAGGAGAATGTTGCTCTTTCAGGAGGCTATTCTCTGTCTCAAGTAACCCCTGTGACTTGGGATCAGTATGGTGGATACTTCCTCCTTTGGCAAAACTTTGGAGTTCCTACACTTTAAGAAATACAGCTTAAAACCATTGTAAAAATCCATTTGTGGCCTTTTTCTGAGAGAAATGCATAAATTTCCACCATTTTGACCATACATTTCTAGGTGTTGACATTATTGGCACTATAATAAAGAGACCGGATGTGAATTGAAATTATTACTGCTTAAATAAATTCTTTTTTTATATAATTAATGGTAATACAATAAAAGCAATTGGTTGTCATTTTATTCCACTTAAAATTGTGTTATGACTTGAGCAATGCCAGTACCTGCATAACTTCACCAATGATACAATACAAATACACTAATTTGAGTCTAATTTGGGGTGTGATGTTGGGTTCATATTTTAAATAAAAAGTGAGGCGTGCATCCCTCCTCCATGTAAAACCCAGATTAGAATTTATGACAAACATCTTCATACACACTCTTTTCCTCTGCTGTAATTATTGCTCTGCCAAGTGAGCCACCGAAACCAAGTCCTCTTTGTCATTACAACGCCAGCAGATAATTACAGGTTTGTTCTCCAAATTAAATTATCAAGGGACAGTGTACTATAGAGTCTCTCACTCGAGGATCAGAAAAAGCTGACATAGCAGATGTTTGTGCGATCCCTGTAGCCTCTCTGATAAGATTCACACTGCACCGTGTAGAGGACAAACCCCTGTGTCTGCTTGATAGTAAACAGCACAGCAAGCGATGGCTTCTTTTTTATCTCTTCACCTGAACAACATAATGCCCAGGACACTCTTTTCTGAGCAAAGCTTTAGCTTTTACAGGCTTTTACAGGTCAGCTCAGTTCGGTATTAGAAAGCAATTAATGTAGCAATTAATGCATTAATGTTGTACCTGTGGGAGTGGTTCAGAGCCTGTCTGACTTTGGCTGGAAAAATGACCCGACAAAGAAACATGAAAGTCCTTAACTATAATCAGATTCAGTGTGGCTCTCCACTTAATACACTTTAGTGAACTGTTAATCTGTTGGCTGGAAAACATTTTGGGGAAAAAAAAAACTATGAAATGGTGTTAGGTTGATTTTCTCTGTAGTGGCATTCCCATCTCTTTCCCACATCAAAAAGCTTTAGAGGATTAGGGAAGCTTTTTATTCACAAATCTTTTTTTCTTCTTGCTTGTAAACTCTAAAAAGCCCACAACCAGGAATCTGATTGAAGTACTAGTTGCTTTTATGCTGCAAATAAAGACGTCCGCACACAGCGACAACCACGGCCAACCCACTGGACCAGACACTTGATTATCATTCAAGGATATCTTGCAGAACAGCATTTTCAGTCTAGACAAAATCATCATAAACTCCAAACCAAGGTTGTCCTAAAGTCAGCGGCAAGTCACATTTGCTCGACAATCACTGCCAGCCTTAGCAAACAAAATGTCTTATGCTGGCCTCACCTGAATGACATGGAGATAATTATCGAGGTGGGCCTCATCGGAATTCATTAGAAGCCCCTTTTTCTATGAGACAATGTGACTATTATGTCAAAATCCCTGTCAGCTATTTTTATCGTATCTGCTGCAGATCTAGTTGTCAGTGAATTCTGAGGGAGGTAATTACCTCACACCCAGGAAAAATAGGGTGGAGACCAGCAGAGGGAGGGGAGGGTGGGCCCAAACCAACACCCCAGGGTTGTCTGACGACAGGAACGCTATGGAGGAAGAGAGTTAAAATGTATGAGATAAAATCAGGGAGACAAGGAAATTTATGATTACTGTCATCCCGAAGAGAGCTGTTGTGGCAAGCTAAATGTCAGCAACAGCTATGAGTTTGATTAACCACTTTCCCCGCAACAAAGCTGAAGGCCAACTGTGTACCACTGCAATCCAGAAAAAGCTTTATTATTATGTAAGTTGCCCATAGGTGTGACTTTGGTTGTCTGTCTGGTAGACTGGTGACCTGCCTCTGGTGTCTCACTCAGGGATCTATTATCAAAGCTGGTTACCGGGCTCCAGGATGTTTCTATTTATGTCACTGAAAGTTTCACATACCCCAAAAAGTTTCCTTTCTTTCTAATGTGCTTTTTTATTGTGTGACAAACAATTCAAGTGCATAAGTGTCTCTTTTCAGGGCCCATCTCTCTTGTCCTAGGCCCCATTGACCGTGTTTGAACATCAAATGAGTGTTGGTTTTATACATCAGAAAAATTACCCTTGGGCAGTTGTGTCTTTTAATTATTAATGGGAAAATGGGAAAAGTGGCTGATGGCATGTCACTCTTGTTCTAGTGGTATGTTGATTCCAAATGCCATGTCACTGATGGTTTTGGTATGCTTTTCTACTAGCTTATGGCAGTTTTAAAGCACTGTCATATACAGATTTTTACTGACATAAATGCATAGATATATCATTTATCTCATGACACAGCTGTAGCTCTTGAACAAACCACAGGGTAAAAACAACAGTACAGAAAGACATGCATACATATGTGTTTATTGCAATAAGGTTTACAAAATGAATGTAATTATAAGTAATAAGCTAAAGAAATGAGAGAAAATGTAATTCTAAACTTATGTTTCTGTGAACATTCTTCACAGTCCCGGTCATTTCTAAAAGCTGAACTTGGACTGGACCTGTTTGCAGCTCCTGAGGATGTTTCACCTCTCATCCAAGAGGCTTTTTCAGTTCTGACTCCTTGGTAGCAGTCCGGGCATTTAGTGACCCATAATGTGTGCTGAGCTGTCTTGAGAGGGATCTCATGATTGCATTGTAAGTGGTGTCTTAGGCCACCTCATCTGTTGAATGATGGTCATTCCACTTTGACATAAACGGCTTCTTCACTCCCCTTTCAAACCATCTGTCTTCTCTGGCCAAAACATATACATTGTACATATACGTTGTCCCCAAAGAGTGTCCCTTGTTCCTTCAAATGGTTAAGTTTCAGCTTCACAGAAAATGGGATAACAAGTTTCCTAAAGACTCTCAGGAGTCAAAGACCCCTGTCACTTTCCAAGCAAGTCCAGCTCACCGTTTTAAGTCTTAGAAATTGTAGACATAGTTAGTAAGTCAAGTAATAGTCTTTTTGAAGTTTTTCAGTCAGGATTTAGAGCTCACCATAGCACAGAAACAGCACTTGTGAAAGTCACCAATGACCTGTTGACAGCATCAGATAGAGGGCTTCTGTCTGTACTTGTCCTGTTAGACCTTCAGTGCTGCCTTTGATACAGTTGACCATCACATCCTGTTGCTGAGAATGGAAAAACTGCTTGGTATTAAAGGGTCTGCATTAAAGCTGGTTCAGATCATACTTATCAGATCGGTCTCAGTTTGTCCATATTAATAATGAATCCTCTGTGCATACTAAAGTCTGTCATGGAGTTCCACAAGGTTCAGTGCTTGGTCCAATTCTGTTTATTTTGTATATGCTGCCCCTTGGCAATATCATCAGGAGGCACTCCATAGATTTCCATTGTTATGCTGATGACACCCAATTATATTTATCAGTGGAGCCACACAAAACTGATCAGCTCCTGAAACTCCATGCCTGCCTTAAAGATATAAAGGCTTGGATGACCAGAAATTTCCTGTTGTTGAACTCAGATAAAACTGAAGTGATCCTATTAGGTCCGAAACACCTGAGGAACACGCTTTCTCCTATGATAGCCTTGTTGGATGGCATTAACTGGGCCTCCGGCACCACTGTAAGGAACCTCGGGGTTTTATTTGATCAGGATATGTCCTTTGACACCCATATTAAGCATATTTCAAGGTCTGCTTTTTACCACCTGCGCAACATCGCAAAAATTCGGCACTTTTTGTCCCAAAGCGATGCTGAAAAATTAGTCCATGCATTTGTCTCTTCCAGGCTGGATTATTGTAATTCACTTTTATCAGGCTGCCCAAACAAGTCGTTAAAGACTCTACAGCTGGTCCAGAATGCCGCTGCTCGGGTGCTGACTAAAACCAGGAAAAGAGACCATATTACTCCAGTATTGGCTTCTCTGCATTGGCTCCCTGTAAAATTTAGAGTGGATTTTAAAATCCTTCTCCTCACATATAAGGCTCTGCATGGTCTGGCACCATCATATCTTAATGAATTGATAACTCCTTATCAACCGACTAGAGCGCTGCGCTCCCAAAACGCAGGCTTACTTGTAGTTCCCAGGGTTTCCAGAAGTAGTCTAGGGGGCAGAGCCTTCAGCTATCAGGCCCCTGTTCTCTGGAACCAGCTCCCAGTCTGGGTCCGAGAGGCAGACACAGTGTCAGTGTTTAAGAATAGACTTAAAACCTTCCTTTTTGATAAAGCTTATAGTTAGGGTGGGCACAGGCTCGCCCTTAGTTATGCTGCTATAGGTTTAGACTGCCGGGGGGCTCCCATGATGCATCGGGCACCTCTCCCTCTTCCTCTGCTTCCTTTACTCATATTATGGTAGTAGTGCAAACTGGAGTCACTTTTAGAAACTGGTTAAAGTGGCTAAACTGGTTAAAGTAGTTAAATTGGCTAAAGTGTCAAAAGCGGTTAATGTGAATACTCTTATGTCCTGTAAAGTGCATGTTACTGCCGGAGCCCCGGTCCTCTTTGTTTCTCTCCAGTCTTGCAGGTTCCTCACTGATTCTGGTTGTGGTCCATCTGTCTGAGGTTCACTGGCCTGGTGGGGACATGATCTGTGTCTGTGCTGTGGAGAGAAGGTCGAGTGGCCCAGAGCTCCATATGAGGACATCTAGAGATGCACCTGGACTCACAGACTCATTTCCATTACCTGTGATACCTTCACACATGGACTAAACCAATGAACTCAGTATAGCTACAGCTTATTACGACTCATGTATAATTCCATAATATGATTGATGATGATGTTCTCTGTACATGTGGCATCTATTGCACGTCTGTCCGTCCCAGGGAGAGGGATCCCTCATCTGTGGCTCTTCCTCAGGTTTCTTCTTTTTCCCATAAAGGGTTTTTTGAAGTTTTTCCTGACTCGGTTCGAGGGTCTAAGGACAGAGGGTGTGTCACAACTGTGCAGATTGTAAAGCCCTCCGAGGCAAACAATGTTTGTGATTTTGGGCTCTAAATAAATAAATTTGAATTTGAATTTGAATTTAAACCCTGAGTATCCTCCCAGTCTGCTGATGTATGTGCTGTTACAAAGCAGGGATGAGTTAAACAGTTCGATGGCCACAGGCAGGAAAGATCTTCTTTGCTGCTTGATGGAACAACTTGGGGGTACAGGTCTTTAGCTGAAGGGGTTCTTCTTATCTCTTCTGTTGGGGAGGAAATGGGAAATGATGCTCAGGATACTTACCAACTTAGACAGTGTCCTCTTCTCAGTCATGACTGTCATCAGGCCTGCCAAGTGGGAGACAGACTGTGGAGCTGTATGTTTCTTTGACATGAACATATAGCCAATTCAGTGCTGTGTAAACTTCAGGGTCATGTGAAGCCTCCAGAGATCGCTGTGAGGACCCTGAGGTGTTGTGTCTGGAGTTTCAACTGGATGATGTCACAAACCTGTGCCACATGAGCCATGGTTAGAATGTAAACAGTAATAAGCTTGTCCATCTAACCACATGAAAACATGCTGTATGTCAGTCAAACAGCAGCAGCATACCATTGTAACACACAGACACCATACACTCGTGGAGTCAGGGCCTCATCTTTCACATGAAAACAATATCTCCTGTGACATTTGTCAAAGTGATTTGTGAGGTGATTATTGTGTGTATCCATGGTTACAATGGCAAAAGTGATTGCTATGACTTGCCATGTGCAAATTTTTCAAAATCTACAGAAACATCTCCTTAATCTCCACGGTTGTAATATCCCTGGAACACTGATGATGCATGTATCCCTGCATATATTTTCCAATAGTTCCACTGTCCTGCAACCCTCAACAAGATAAGTGGCTGACAAAATGGATGTATGGAACAACATGCACACACAAACATTAAAAGTATTTATCTATTTTGACAGTTTTGTGTAGCTATAAAGAGTTTGATTCTCAAATTGTATATTCACCTATTGCCCATATTGAGGCCTCATTAAGCTTTCAAAATTATCACCCTTGATAAATTTAACCAAATTCTTATTAAATTGGCAGAATAATGTTGATGCAAAGGTAGAATTTAGGATATGGAAATAGCTGTAGTTTTAAACAGTTTAGCAAAGAATATCAATATGACAACAATAATAAGACGACAATGCATGGCTCATACCTGGAGACACCCGGCCTCATTCAGCTATATCTTTTTTCTTTAATTTGTTTTTGAGAAAGGTCTGAAAAAAAGCCTACATCAGAATCATGAAGTGTTCTTACTATAGCTGTAAGTGTCCCTGGAGACACTCGTCACAAATACAAATAGATGCACATGGTTCTGGAAGATGCTTTTCCTCCTGAGGTCACGATCTGTGACAGCAGCAGTAAATAAGCAGTATTATTCGTAAACACAATAACCACTCATCTTGCACAAATATGTCAGCACTTAGATGTGTGTATGTGTGCTCTTGAATGTATATGGGTTCAGTCCTTTCCTAGGAACAAATGCCAAATAAGAAAAATGTTAATCAATCAGAATCTTCATGAAAATTGAATGCCTTTTAAGAAGAAAGTTCTTCTTAAGAATGATTGGTAAATGAGGCCCAATGAGATTAATGAATTGAAATCAACAATTACGCTGCACCAATTTCCACCAGTATTGTCTCATTCTTCTGAAGCTTGTACCATCAGAACAGTTATAAATCATGTTATAATCAATGTCATAATAAAAAAATCTACACATAGTTTGGCTATATATATTTTTAAAGATCTTGTGACACTGTACAGTGAAGGACAGAACAAAAATACTGGCCAACATCAGCAAGACAGCAGCTGGCACTCAAATCTGCACATTTTTATAACATGCAAGAGAAATTAGTGGTTATTCAGACCTATTTCATCACATCCTCTCCATCACCAGTAAGATGTGACAGCCTTTTAATTAACCTGAGTGACATCAAATGATCACATTTCACATCATGTTGACTGTTCGCCCAAGTGTTGTTTGAAACAGAGTGGTAGGTCAGTGCTGTAGGCTACTGTATGTTTGAATGTAGCTAAGTGAAGATAAGCTCATGCTAATCTTCACTGCCTAACACATTGCTAATACATGAAAAAGTCTTTTGTATGACAGGGTTTCATGCATGGATTAATTGATTGCTCTGGGACATCATAAACATGTATATCATTATCAAATGGTCCTCATGGGATCTTGATCTATTTACACAGACAACCCAGATGTGAAAGTCAGAGCCTCATTCACAATCTGCTTGGAACTATGACATATTGCACCCGAGAACAAGCAAATGGTTAATCAATAGGATTATAGGATGAGCATTTTCTTGATGCACTTTCATCTCAATTTTATGCATAGAATTTGCTGTATGTCCCAATCCACCTGGTGTAATCCCTTTACTCCCAAGACAGATATGTGTGCGTCCACTTAATCAACTGGTTGCAGAATAATCTCATCATAAACAGCCTCAGCTGCTCATTCCCCGGAGTGAGCGATGTGCTCCTATCTCTCATGGTGAATCAAAGCATCTCACTCTGGCTCCGCGCCAGCTAAGATAGTAAGCCCAGTCTGCCAGACAGCCGCCACCCCGGCCGGCAGGAGCCCACCTGGTGTTAATTCAGTGCTGAAACCAGCCTGGCAGGCGCACTGTTGGGAAAATTAATGATGTTACTGTGTTTAATTACTTTTATTTGTGTTTTGGGCAAAGGGATGTCTTTGACAAGGCGTGAAAAAACATTCAGAAAAAAACAATCACAGTGACAAGGATTTACAGACCCAGGTTCATCTCCCAATCTCAACTGCTTATTATGTGTGCATTAAGAGGCGCTGGACTGAAAGGAAAACTTCTTCAGAGAATATTGTACACAGATAGACAAGGTTGGCAACCTTGTAGTACCTGAAAGGGCCAGTGTGTAAGATTTAGTGGCATCTAGCTGTAAGATTGAAACCAACTGAACAAATCACTTCTCACCACTCATTTCCACACATGTAGGAGAACCAGTGGTGGCTGCCACTAAAAAAAGCATCATCACAACTTTCATTTCGCTGAATTGATGCACTGATTTATTTATTTATTATCATTATTATTATCAAGTATCGTCACTGTAAATTTACTGAACGGGTCTGGCTGTGTTGAGACAATGATAATCCTAAATGTCACCTATAGGTCACTGATGAACGCCAGTCACTTTCCCATCTTCGTTGTGGTGGGTACAGGTTGTTTGCAGACTTTAAGCTTCCTAAGCCCACATTAGCTAATGTCGCTCACTGTTGGTGCTGTAGTGGAGGTGAAAAGAAGCAAGTCACTTGGGAGGACGTATAAATATCACATTCATTAGATTTTTCTGGAAAAACTGTCCCAAGTCCTTCACATACAAATCAGTCCACAGGCTGTTATAGGTAACTATGAAGTTCGGGGAAGGTTTTAAGTTAGGTTACAAAACGTAGGTATTAGGTAACTAGGTACAACCCAGTTGCAATTATATGTAATGATGTATGATTACATACAGGAATAACTCTTGTTGTTATAAAGCAGGTATTATCACACATGTATAAATTGTCCTCTGTGAAATAAAAAATCCATTTGCACATGTATTCACATGATGTGCCCTGGTACTCTTTATTTTAGGTGTCAGGTGATGAATATACTTTTAGGTTGGAGGTTAGGAGTTGATATTCCCTGTTTACCAAGCATTATGCTGTTGAATGGTTAGTTACTCTTTAGTCAGTGAACATGCTAAATCACTTGCTTGACTGCAACTAAGTAAATTCTTACTGTAAGCAAACAGGGTATATAACTATAACAGTGGGCGTCTTTTTTGAGAAATGAGGCAACAACTACTATTAAAGCAGAAGTATGTAACTTATTCAAAAAATGACTTATAGTCATATTTTCTAAGACTACCACTAAATTTTCAAGCCACTCTCCTCTCAATCCTAACAACTGCAACTTTAAGACAGCTGATGATTTAGTCAAATGCTAAATGCATTTCCATTTAGTAAATTATAAATGTGAAACATCTGAAATGTGTTAAAGTAGACCAGAACTGTTAATGTAGTAACAATAAACAAGAATTTTATTTACACAGCACTTTTTTAAGTGACAAATGGTTGAACCAGGATTAAAATATATGAGGACTGCAACAACACAGATAAAATGAAACAATTTCAAAATATTAAAATGTAATGTAATTCATATAATAACCAAAAATAACATAAAAGCAATAAAAATAATAAAATGATAAGACGTTAGACATAAAAGAGATAGAAAGATAGAAATCTTTTTTTAAAAAAGATGAGTGTTGATTATGAAAATGAGTTTTTCTTTCTTTTCCTCTTTTCAGTCAGTTGTATTAATATATCCTTGGAAAAGGTTTTCAGGAAGAAATAAAAAAAAAACACTTGAAATTTTTGATTTCATGTCATTATGTCCCCTCCTTGAACCGCCACCTTAATGTGGTGGAGGGGTTTTTCAGTCAGTTGTATTAATATATCCTTGGAAAAGGTTTGTCAGGACGGGCCGGGGCCTCAGAAATGGGCCCGCCTTAAGGCTCAGGGCCACCCGCAGGAAGGTCCATGAGGGGCCGGTGCAATGTGGTTTGGGTAGCAGTCGTGGCAGGGGCCTCGACGACCCAATCCCTGGAACAAAACTCTGGCAATAGGGACATGGAATGTCACCTCGCTGGGGGGGAAGGAGCCTGAGCTCGTGCGGGAGGTTGAGAGGTACCGGCTAGAGATAGTCGGGCTCACCTCCACGCATGGCTTGGGCTCTGGAACCCAGCTCCTTGAGAGGGGCTGGACCCTCCACTACTCTGGAGTTGCCCAGGGTGAGCGGCGGCGAGCTGGTGTGGGCTTGCTTATAGCTCCCCAGCTCAGCTGCCACGTGTTGGAGTTCACCCCGGTGAACGAGAGGGTCGCTTCCCTGCGCCTTCGGGTTGGGGATAGGTCTCTTGCTGTTGTTTGTGCCTACGGGCCGAACAGCAGTACAGAGTACCCTGGCCTTCTTGGAGTCCCTGGGAGGGGTACTTGATAGTGCTCCGACTGGGGACTCCATTGTTCTACTGGGGGACTTCAACGCTCACGTGGGCAAGTGGCGACAGTGATACCTGGAGGGGCGTGATCGGGAGGAACGGCCTCCCGATCTGATCAATCTGAACCCGAGCGGTGTTCTGTTATTGGACTTCTGTGCTAGCCACGGTTTGTCCATAACGAACACCATGTTCAAGCATAAGCATAAGGTGTCCATCAGTGCACGTCGCAAGGTAACCAGGACACCTTCTAGGCCGGAGGTCGGCGATGATCGACTTTGTTGTCGTTTCATCTGATCTCCGGCCTGTATGTCTTGGACACTCGGGTAAAGAGAGGGGCTGAGCTGTCAACCGATCACCACCTGGTGGTGAGTTGGCTCCGCTGGCAGAGGAGGAAGTTGGACAGACCTGGCAGACCCAAACGTATTGTGAGGGTCTGTTGGGAACGTCTGGCCGAGCCCTCTGTCAGGGAGGTCTTCAACTCCCACCTCCGGAAGAGCTTCTCACAGATTCCGAGGGAGGCTGGGGACATTGAGTCCGAGTGGACCTATGTTCTCTGCCTCCATTGTCGGGCGCGGCGGTTCGAAGTTGTGGACGCAAGGTCTCTGGTGCCTGTCGTGGTGGCAATCCCCGAACCCGGTGGTGGACACCGGAAGTAAGGGATGCCGTCATCAGGCTGAAGAAGGAGTCCTATCGGACCATGTTGGCCTGTGGGACTCCTGACGCAGTTGACAGGTACCGGCAGGCCAAGCAAGCCACAGCCCGGACGGTCCTGGAGGCAAAAACTCGGGTCTGGGAGGAGTTCGGTGAGGCCATGGAGGAGGACTATCGGTCGGCCTCGAAGAGATTCTGGCAAACCGTCCGGCACCTCAGAAGGGGGAAAGCAGTACTCTGCCAACACTGTTTACAGTGCAGGTGGGGAGCTGTTGACCTCAACTGAGGACATTGTCGGACGGTGGAAGAAATACTTCGAGGATCTCCTCAATCCCACCGACTTGCCTTCCAGTGAGGAAGCAGAGGCTGGGGACTCTGAGGTGGACTCGTCCATCACCCAAGCCGAAGTCACTGAGGTAGTTCGCAAGCTCCTCGGTGGCAAGGTGCCGGGGGTGGATGAGATCCGCCCTGAGTACCTCAAGTCTCTGGATGTTGTGGGGCTGTCTTGGCTGACACGCCTCTGCAACATTGCATGGAGGTTGGGGACAGTGCCTCTGGAGTGGCAAACTGGGGTGGTGGTCCCTCTTTTTAAAAAGGGGGACCGGAGAGTGTGTTCCAACTACAGGGGATCACACTTCTCAGCCTCCCCAGGGAAGGTCTCTACGCCAGGGTACTGGAGAGGAGAATTCGGCCTGATAGTCGACCCTCGGATTCAGGAGGAACAATGCGGTTTTCGTCCCGATGGTCGTGGAACACTGGACCAGCTCTATACCCTCCGCCTCCGCAGGGTGCTTGAGGGTTTATGGGAGTTTGCCCAACCAGTCCACATGTGCTTTGTGGATCTGGAGAAGGCATTTGACCGTGTCCCTCGTGGTATTCTGTGGGGAGTGCTCCATGCTGAGTATGGGGTCCGGGGGCCTTTGCTAAGGGCTGTTCGGTCTCTGTACGACCGGAGCAGGAGCTTGGTTCGCATTGCTGGCAGTAAGTCAGACCTGTTCCCAGTACATGTTGGACTCCGGCAGGGCTGCCCTTTGTCACCGGTCCTGTTCATAATCTTTATGGACAGGATTTCTAGGCGTAGCCAGGGGCCGGAGGGAGTCCGGTTTGGGAACCACAGGATTTCATCTCTGCTTTTTGCAGATGATGTTGTCCTGTTGGCTTCATCAAGCCAGGACCTTCAGCATGTGCTGGAGCGGTTTGCAGCAGCCGAGTGTGAAGCAGCTGGGATGAGAATCAGCACCTCCAAATCCGAGGCCATGGTTCTCGACCGGAAAAGGGTGGCGTGCCCTCTCCGGGTGGAGTGGAGAGGTCCTGCCTCAAGTGGAGGAGTTCAAGTATCTCGGGGTCTTGTTCACGAGTGAGGGAAAGATGGAGCGTGAGATTGACAGTAGCGGATTGGTGCAGCGTCCGCAGTTATGCGGTCGGTGTACCGGACCGTCGTGGTGAAGAAGGAGCTGAGTCGAAAGGCGAAGCTCTCGATTTACCACCGGTCAATCTACGCTTCCCACCCTCACCTATGGTCATGAACTTTGGGTAATGACCGAAAGGACAAGATCGCGGATACAAGCGGCCGAAATGAGTTTCCTCCGCAGGGTGGCTGGGCGCTCCCTTAGAGATAGGGTGAGAAGCTCGGTCACACTCGGGAGGAGCTCGGAGTAGAGCCGCTGCTCCTTCGCGCATCGAGAGGAGTCAGCTGAGGTGGCTTGGGCATCTATTTCGGATGCCCCCTGGACGCCTCCCTAGGGAGGTGTTCCAGGCATGTCCCACCGGGAGGAGGCCCCGGGGAAGACCCAGGACACGCTGGAGAGACTATGTCTCTCGGCTGGCCTGGGAACGCCTCGGGATCCCCCGGAAGAGCTGGAGGAAGTGTTCTGGGGTGAGGGAAGTCTGGGCATCTCTGCTCAGACTGCTGCCTCCGCGACCCGGTCCCGGACCAAGCGGATGAAGATGGATGGATGGATGGATGGATGTCATTATGTACCATATATCATTACTGTATTGAGTTATCTAGCATTCATTAAAGCATGCATGTCAGACGCTCGGGTTAACGTATTAAAGACATTACCTTTTGAAAAATACAGTGATTTACACTAACAAATATGTTGTATTTGCTACCTGCTACAATGGTCATTTAAATATGTTAATACTTTAGCTTGTATGTAAAAAAGAAATGCAACAGTATGATCTAACATAAAGAAGACAGCTGCCCGGTGGGACAGGTAAACAGTGATGAGATGCGTAGCATGTATTCCATTTAACAGGAAATCACTGACATGATGTGAGTTTCAGCTCTTCCCCGATGATTGACACATGGTGGTATTAGCAATCAGTCATGACATCAAGGATCACAAAGGCGCTGCTCAAGATTTTGGACAGATGCCTCAACAATCATCTTCAATTATCCTAAACTGAAATCCCCTCCATCCTGTGAATTTGAGTGAAGTGGTATAAGAGTCCTTCAAATATTCAGCCCTGCAGTTAGAAATTAGGCTTACTCAGGGTGAGAAATGCAATATCTCACCAAATCAGTGTTCTGTTGTGTGGGTTACAACACTCATAAGTTCTGAAAACAACAAGCAGAAACAGAGGGATTATGCACTCACACAGAGAAATAAATAAGATATTTCCCCTTTATTTGGTGTTTATTTTTAGAGCAGAGGGGCGACAGATTGCTTACTTCACATGAGAGTATCATGACCCCAGGGATGGTTCGCTTCTTCTCTCAGAGAGCTGCCATTTTAAAGTAAAAGCACTTACTGTCAGAATCCACTGCAGTGTGCCACTGCTCATCCAGCTCGACTGGCACCGGACGACGGAGACCTAAAACACCAGACTTGGACATGGATTATACATTCTGATCGTCTCCTAAGATTAGATGAGGACCTGCTGATTGAGTATCACTGTCCTCTAATCAAAGAGTGACAACATGTATCAGGATTTTGAAGAAAAAGTTGCTGGCAGTCATGGGGGTTGAATAAAAAAGATACTTTTTTGATCTATGTAGATATTTTCATTTAAGAATAACATAACTTTTATTAGGAAGGTACAATTATAAATCATTTTCAGATTTTTTTTCACCCTTTAACCCTTTTTTGTTTAACAAGAGTGAGTCATTCGCTTTATTGCTTCTTTGTTTTTCCTTTAATCCCTAATTAAATGTGAGCAAGTGCTCTGATGCAATTCATCTCAGCCATGTGACGCACTCCCATGATGGGAGGCTTCACCATCACACCCTCTTAGGGAACAGCTCTTTGACCTGACAAGTTTCCATGTGCTTCATTTCTCTGTAAATGGATGTCTACATCTTACACAGAGACACAGTGATAGACACAGAGACAGTCGCTCAAACACTCCCAACAAACAACCACCCACACAAACCGTCATGCCCGCAAGCATTCTTCTTGCACATGCCCAAAACACATGCACTCACAAACTCCCAAATTTACCCAAACTTATAAGTTTAAAAGTAGATAGGTGACTGGTAATCCTCCTATATAGAGTCTGTCAGGGTATGGATGACCGATGGATGACTCCATTTATTTGCACTCATTATTGTTCACTAATTGTCTGGCAGGACAAATCATATCCCTCCCCTGCAGTAACTGTTTGGAGAGCATCTCAAGTGAACACAATGTCGTACTGTGACCTATTTCTCCGTCTTCTTTGTGAACATCATCCGGCAGTCTCCCACCAGTAATGAAATGCGGCAGTTTGCGACAGATTTATACCTTTAGGGTGCAGCCACTGCCACCCAATTTCAACTCTTTATTGTTTTGTGCCCAGAATCAAGCCAGTCTTTCCTTAGCTACCTAGCTTGATGCCGTTGAAGAGCTTAAGAGCTCGGAGCTTGATTGTAAAGAAGTGCCGGTCTGTTCTGGGAGTGTGCTTTTCCCCCTCTGTTGGTGGTTGCCTGGCACAACCTAAAAGAAGTGAGAAATACAAGTTGAAGTGTAATTCCAGTTGATGACTTCTGGTGCTTCACACTGTGTTCTTTTCAAAAGACTG
Source organism: Scortum barcoo (assembly GCA_023238725.1). Classification (NCBI taxonomy): domain Eukaryota; kingdom Metazoa; phylum Chordata; class Actinopteri; order Centrarchiformes; family Terapontidae; genus Scortum; species Scortum barcoo. The sequence goes on from CM041553.1 coordinate 2,177,802, forward strand.
GCGCCATCTCCCTGTCTACTCTTTATCTCTCTCCGATGGGAAAAGTCATCATTATGTGAACTTGTTTGTCTGCTAAAACTCAAGGCTTTCTTGTTCTTCAAATGGGCCTGTGGTCTGGCTAAAATGCTGTGAGAAATCCTTGTATCTCCTCAACAGGAAACTGAGCATATCTCAGCTGCTGAATATAAAATGGAAGCCTGCCACCCTGCAACCCTGGCAAATCATCAGAGAGGGCATTGGATTTACAGGGGGAGGTGAGTACAAAAACATCATGGCAGATGCTCACATAATAGACAGCATCAGCATGTGAGGCACCAGTGTGGACCTGCAGCTACCAAACGCACACCGGCATTGTGCCAGCATTGAACACAAATATGAACAAATAAATAATAAGCATGGATGACAGCATTGCTTAGGCCCTACATGTGCTCCACCATGCTGACCATTGACACAGAATGTGAACAATAACATGAAGTGCAGCGCTGAGCTGCAGGCAAGAAGAACATGAAATTGTTGCACATACATACTGAACTGCCTAAACCTGCAGCACTACTTCACTGATGAGCTGACTTATTCATTTTTAAACAAATCCTGATGTCAGCTTTGACTTAAAAAGTTACATCACAGGAAAGAGGAAAAATCTTGCTAATTTTAACTCTACCCACCAATTCCATTTCAATCAGGAGAGATCAACTGAAATTATTTATTAAGGTTAGAAATAGTGAAAGAGCTTGGCCTTTAGACCCCTACATTTTCATTAAAGAAATAACATTTTAGCAAATCCACGTATTCACTGAGAGTTAGATGAGAAGTTTAATACACCTCTACGTTCAGAAGCTGGTTAATTTAGCATAAGATTGGAAACAGGAACCAGCTAGCCTGACTTGGAATTGGCTCGACAACAAGACCTCAGGGACACATTGTTAGTCCACATCCAAACATCAATGGTTTGAAGAATGGGGATGGTAAGTGTTATAAAGAAAGAGTGTGGGGAGTGGTTTAGGTGACACTTGTCTTCATCATGGTTTGCACTGAATTAAGTCTGATCAGAGAGACGGCTATGTGACTGATCTGAGACACATGAAAAGATGCTTAACAAACTTCAAGCATAAGTTGCACAAGCAACTTGATTTAAGTGGACAGTGAGCTGGACATTTAGTCAATACATCAATGTATAGGTTCTGAAATAGTTCCATAAATAAAGAACACGAGTGAACATAACTCTTTCAATTGTGAATTACGGCTAAAGATCGTAGACTTTCAGGGCAAACAGTCTTGGCTTATCGCTACAATTGAAAGTTTTACTTTAAATCCTGAACATTTATATTTAAAACCCTTGAGTGTCAAAGTCAAAAGTGCAACAAGTCTTTCTGTACGGAAATACAAGCAACATTTTGAAACATCTAGCACATGTGTGTCAGATCCAGTTTAATGTGTAATGCCTAGTTCATAGTTCATCTCTTGTGACCCAATCCACCTATTATATTTGCTAGCAGCAGTCTAATCTTCTCTGAGTCTTTCTGAGTTTCGTGCTCAGTCACCACAGTCCACCTGTCAAGTGCAATAGATTGATCTGGGATGTTGTGATGGAGCCAGGTCTCTGTAAAGATATATGCATAACAGTCTGTGATTTCCCATTGCTGGGTTAGCCTGAGTCTTATGCCATCCATTTTATTGTCGTGCAATTGGACATGAGCCAGACGTAGGCTGGGTAGTGGAATAGCCTTAAATCTAAGCTGATGTAATTTAGCTCTCATCCCGTCTCTCTTCGCCCTCTTCCTGGAGTGGTGACATTTGGGCTAGCTGGGTTGGCTGGGTGGACGGAAAATGTGTTAGATATTGATTGTCTCAAAGTCCGCTGCACTGAATCCTGAATCCTTACACTTCCTTTTATGTTAAACATCCTTTACCATATGAGTTATTACATATTATGAGTGTTTTTCTATCCGAGCTAAGAAGGGCAAAAAACTAAACATATTAAAACAAAAATGTAGTGAAGTTTGAGAGAGTTCAAATAGTTAGATTAATAATTAGAAACTGACAAATAATAGTGACAATTGGTGCAAATAAGCAGCATATGTTACTATCTGCCATAGTGTTGTAATTGACAGAAGCATTAGGGGCCACCAGGGTTATTTAACACAGTGAATTTAGAAATCCAAATCAATACAAAATTTCAATATTTTGACACACACTTTGATTCTTTACACATTATGGAAACCGTGTTCCACAAGGATAAAGAGGGAAAAAAAGGTAGAAAATGTGCATTATAAAACAAAAATACACACATTAAGTCTAAATTTTAAACTAAAGAGTCTTACTCTGATTGTTTGTTTAATCATACATAATTAATTTTTCATCCTGGCAAAACTGGACTTCCATATATAACTGATTAAAAATGCATGTTTTCCACTGTAAAACCTTTTAAAGCCTCCAATATAAGTAATATGTAATAAGTCATGTTTAGCTCTCAGAGACTTTAATGAGCATACACCAAGCCTCAGTCCATCAGTTTTACAGAGGTTTGCTAATTTACTGACAGTCAAAAGAAAAACTCGACCCAGCAGAGCACTGAATCAATAGCTATAAACGTGCCTTTGAGCAAGGCATCAGATCTAAAAAAAACGACACAACACAAAGGCCATGATTGGATCAGGCAGCCTGTAGGTGTAATTGTGTGGAAGTGTGTGAATGTGAAGCTGTGCATATCTAGAAAACAGCAGTGGAAAAGGTTACTTCTACTGCCTCAAACACACATGACTGTGCTACATCTGTGGGAGGTTGATAGCATTTTCTGATCAATACCGGTGACTCTACAATTTTACCAGGCTTTCAGAGCTCACTTGTCCTGAGCCATTGTCCTGAACACACACTTAGACTGGCATTTTCTGTTGCTAATCAGTGCAGTGTCTTGCTATCAGTGTCAGACTGAACATTACAGCTACAGCAGGTGATAAGCCTCATTCCCAAGCAACAAAAAGCAGATGTTCAACCAATTCATGTTTATTGTTTAAAACAGTTATAGGCCACAGTGAGCCAAAGAGAAGAGTTTGGATGCTGAGTTAATAACTGGACTCTTACACAATACACTCCACTTCACCTCACTGTTCATTTCACTGTTTCACTGTTTCACTGTCATCACTTTTTCTACCTGAGATATTATATATTCTTATATGTATTCTCAGGCAGATCCTGCCTCTGTACTGTGTACAGGTATAATTATAATTAAAGTTATAATTATTTATTTTTTTCAGATGTTTTTTTTTTATGCTAAATATCTTTTCTTATTTTTTATCTTACCTTATGTCTTGCATTTCCTCTATTTATTTTCCATTGTGTTTCGCTGCTGTTACACTGTGAATTTCCCCGCTGTGGGACTAATAAAGGAAATCTGAATCTGAATCTGAATCTGAATCTGAATTATTCAGCGACACTTTAAAATTTACAGGGAAATAATAAATCCCCATATAACTTACGTTAAATGCCACTCTGATATTTGTAAATCCTCTTGTCTTCAAGATGGCAGGTATTTGTGAACTAAGAAAAAAGCCTGCTTTTATCTGCATAATAACGTTAAACACCTAAAGGATTTTAACAGGTTTTCATGGGTCTAATAGATGAATGAGGAGCATGTACTCCTTCAGTTTTGCTGAAAGCTAGAGAGAATAGACTATCATCATATGACAGCATTCATACCTATATGTTTATTACAGCTACAGTTGCTTTACGTAATGATACTAATACAAACGTGGATCTGAGCAAAGCCTGTCCTCATAACATGAGATGAACTGACCTTATTTGGACATTTGAAATTGACCTTTTAAATAAAAAACATACCCAAAACAATAATTATTTATTAGTAGTGATTCCCATCCTTCTTCCTGACTACTCTCTTTATAATGTCCTCATTTTCTTGAGTTATCATTATTATTATTACATTACTTGCATGACATTATCTGATGTGTGTGAATGATTCAGAGTCCGGGGTGCTGAGAGACTGTCCATATAACAATGACTGTCTATATAATAATGTCATATTACACAACAAATCCATGCATTTCAATGACTAGCAGTTTATAGCAGTTTCAGAACATTTTAAATTACAACAGACTCTAAACTTAGCACTAACATGCTGAATGCCAAAGCAGCATACAGACGTTCACACATGAATGTAGGTTTAACCCTGATCAGAAGACGATTTATTGTTGCATGCTTTATGGGAACTTTATAACACACAAACACACACGCAGCAGAAAAAAACAAAAAAACCCCAAAACAAACCAAAAAAACCCCAATAATGAGTAGTTCTAAACAGACCATAGGCAGTGCTTTCACTGCAGCTTCCAAAACCTCTCACTCACTCTCGCTTTCTTTTTTACACTCACACACACACTCAGAGCAACCAGAAGTGTAATTAAATTAATAAAGACTGTGCCGCAAAATGTAACTCCAGACCATAGACATTCTACTGCTCTCATCTGAAGCATGTCACCCTACCTAATGTGTGACAGAAATAGTAGGAAATAATATATAACCTCCTAAATATAGAGCTCTTCACATGTCCTGTAACCGGTGAGACAGAAAAGTGAAAGACGGAGAGTGAGCTATAAATCTGATCACCCAGCAGCACCACCGCAAGTTTACTGAACTTAACACTGAACATACAAAACATCTTTAATTTACAGTCACCTGTACATAATATGAATATTGTGACCGAGACAAGCCTGCATGCTCGCCGGAAACATAATGAAAACACGTTTGACTATCTTTAGCCGATGGTAGTACATCGAAGGTAGTCTGGGGTGGTGCAAATTATGAGAACTTAAGATGCTACTGTCAAAAAATTGTTTAAAAGATTTGTTTAGTAAACTTATTTTGCCTTTCAGTTATGGCCTCTTGTCAATAAGGGGTGCTGCAGCTCCCTCAGCAAACCTACTCCCAGCCTCCCTAGTCTAGTGGCTAGTGTGTGTTTGTCATCAAGTGCATTTTCTTGTACATATCTTGTGTTTAATGTATTGTGGTTTCCAAATAATTTCTAAGACGTTTTCTGGAGAGAACCATGTAAACTGATACAAATTAGAGGAAAAATGGAGTGTTGATTTGGTACACCTCCAGGTAATTACCTGCAATTAAATGTAGCCAAGTCTTTGCATAGACGGTCAGCTGAAAATGTAAATCCACAGTGAACACCGTTTCAAATACTAATACTAAAGCAATAGTAAAGGGAATTTTATTCAGATTTAACTGAGCTTTTCATTCAGGGACAATCCTGTTCCTGTAGCACCAAATTACATTATGAGACTGCAGGGTGTATAAAACTGAAATGAAAGCCCAATTGTAGCTTTTAAACACTCAATGCTATACAAACACTGTTAAACAACCTTGGGTGTGGCTAAAACTTTTTAGAATATCACCTGCCAGATCTGTTAGCCATTCTGAGGAAATGTCAGCTTGTTGAGAATATATTTACCCAATTGGGTTGCCCATTCCAAGCTGATTAATTAAAGACATGTTTCTAAATCCCAGAGACTGTGTTGTGATCAGTCAACAGGACTATTTAAGAGAGTTTGAGGGAAGAGGTCTTAAATTGTCAACGTGTCCTTGTCCCAGCCAATGGAGGGATTAAGCAGGGGGATCAGGGAGTGTGTCTGTGCATGAATCAAAGCCTTGTTCAAATACAGACACACTGTTCTGATTTCAAATGAGACAAGAAAGCACCAACTACTTTGATAGTATAATACACATTTCTAGTTTTTTATGGAAAGCTAACATCACCAAGCAGCACCTGGTGCAAATGGAATATCCTGTCGTGTTTTAAAATGTAACTTCACAGATGAAAAAGCAATAAAATATTCTGCTCTATCTAAATAAAAGATGGCTTTGATTCAGATACAGGTACAACACAGCACTGGTCTGCATTACCTGCATACCTAATTTCCCACAAGGCAATCAATAAAGTTTCATCTAACACATTATTCTGTGCCTGTATCTTAACCATCTCACACATGTCAAGCAAGCTCTTACTCCCACAGAGTGAAATACCGCTACTGCATTTAAATAGGGCCCAATTACGATGGTCAATTATAAATCATTCAGTGAAGTATACAGAAACGTTGTATCATGAAGGCGTAGGTCAGTTTGGTTATGCGTGCAGTTCTTCCATAGAGTTACATTATCCATTATCTATTTAAACCTTTAGTGGTAATTATCTCACCACAACACACTTGATGTCTCTGTAGTGTACTCCTACTCACTAACAATTCAGGCTGAGAGGAGCTCTTGTGTGAAAACTGGATTGAATAATGAAAGTATAGCTGTTGGTGTTGCAATCATAAAACTATATAATTTCACTCCGGAGTGGTGCTTTGCTTTGCCCTGGAACATGAGATACTGCTAAAAAAAAAAAGAGCCCTCAATTGAAACAGTCATCGGCTTTCGTGACCAGTCGACTTCAGATGTTTTTAAATGTTTTCTTCTTGACAGTTTCTTTGTGACAACTCACCATGATATCTATTTTAGTGCCCTGCTGCCTGATTGGTTATTGACATCTGGTGATTAATATGTTCTGCCTTCGTCTCGTCTTTCTTTCTTGTGCTGTCACGCCGGTGGCCCCATCCTCCATACGAAATGGACTACGGCTTCTTGATCAATTAAACATGCTTTTAAGACATTACATGTAATTGCATCTAAATGTGGTTCAACCCTATTTGATGGACACCCCATTCACCTGACCCATGTACATCTATATGAATCAAATTTAAATTCTATGGCCTTTTCTGACTCTATTTCCTAATGTATCAATTACCAGCTCAATGACCTTCCACATGCAGTATGGGCTTCTCACAATGGGATGTCCACATGCATATTTTATTTACCTGCATGGTTTTATTGATGATACACTATGTACAGCAGAATCACCATTAAACCAGACTATTAGTACTCCTACACTATTGATCCTGGACAATGTAACCTCATTGAATGGCTTAGTTAGGCATCTTAGAAAGTGTGAATCAGCAGAAAAGGGGGGAAAGTAATTGTACAGAGACAGCAGTAAGCCAGCTGCTCCACCATGATTCTCACTCATTTATGAATTCTCAGAGGTGTAAAGGTTAAGAACTGTCATCAGATTAGCCATTGATTTCAATTAGTGCTGCCTGCTACTAAACAACCTTTGTCTGCCTGCGATCACTGACTTGTATTGATTCTCAGGCTTGTTTCATTACATTTGATTGCCACTGGCCCCACTGTCAGTACCGCACCCTGATTACTAGTCTTCCTCCATTGTTCGCTGCATGCAGTCCCGCTCTGACACCACATCCAGAGGATTCCTCTGAAGATTTACCAGTAAAAGGCTGCCAATAAAGTTAGGCTATGCATGCTTTCAAACGGTCACAGAAAGGTCAAACATGAATGCTAACTCACAGAAATAAAAATGGGTTTAGAGGTGGTTTTACTGTAAGTATTAGAGCAAACAACAGGTTAAAACAAATAACTGCCTCAGCAATATACCAGAGGTCGACTTAACCATCTATATAATTGTTTACACTGTTTATTAGTTTTACAATGAACTAAATGATTGTTTAGATTGATGATTGATGATATAACAGAATCCAAGATGCTGCCTTTAACTTATAGGTGAACATGCTTATTTACTGTATTGATAAGTTGAGGAGATTGATAACATTCTCATGTCAGTATGCTACTTTTATGTTAAAGCCAGCAGGCAGTTAGCTTGGATTAGTATGACAATGTAAAAACAACTATTCAGGTTTTGTGGGCAGTCACGTCCCATACTATTTCTTGGCCAGGTGGTGGAAGGTGGATTTCTTTCCTTTGCACAGGGTCAGGCTAGCTTCTCCTGTTCCTTTTGTTAAACAAAGCTAATCGCCTTCATATTTAATGTAATGTAAGGTGAGTGGTATCAATCTTCTCACTAAAACCCAATAAGCTTATTTCCCCAAAATGTTGAATGAGAGAGAGAAAAGGGCTGATGAATGGCAGTGAAAAAGTGTTGATGAATAGTTTCTTAGATGTGACTGGGATTATTTCTCTTTTTAAATTTTGTACTCTCTTTCTTTTTATAAAAACAGTGATAAAAAATAAACTTCTCACCAAGACGTAGATAATTATCATAGATAAATGGAAGCATTTGATCAGAAGTTTATTATATTAAGCAGATGCCATTTATTGCTGAGCACCAACAATCTTAAATGTTAAATTAGACCCCAGGATTGTAAGACCCGACTCAAACACACACACCTCACAAAACATCACAAACCATTCTGTGTTTGATGAAACACATAGAGGCAATTAATATCTTCAAAATGCCTGTTGACTGTGACTCTGGGAACCTAAGGACTTTTTAAAAGTCTCAGATTAGTTTATTGATTCCTTTAGGTGATACTTAAAAGTATTTTTCTTTGAGAAAACTTTGTAAGACACAATGTTGGCAGGAGGAACCTCTTTGAGCTTTTACCTTTCTCCCAGTGTAGGGCAAGTGGACAACTTGAATGGCTGTCACATTAACAATCATGTAAGGAGATCATGAATCATTCAGTCCATCTTGATTGAATTTTAGAAATGTCTCATAGGGTTATATTGAGTGCCACTCAGGGACATTACCAGGGTTTTAACTGTTTCTGGCACTGAGCCCCCCCTTGCTCACCAAGGAGGGGTGGTTGTTGGGAAACACAGAAACATTCATATTAGAGGGGCGGCATGTAAGATTTTTTGCCATCTATTAGATTGCAAACAACTGAATACCACAGTTCTCACCCCTTCCTTTCTAAGTGTGTAGAAGAACCTATGGTGGCCTTCAGGTTAATTCACACTAGACAATATTTTTTTCTACACTGACATTAAAGCAATTTACCACTCCCTGCAGTTAACAGTGTGTGGTGTATTTTAAATAGGCCATTAGAGCAATGGGAATTTGTTGTCGGCATAGTGGACTGTCCCACAGATGGGCTTATGGTCCAATGGGACATTTTTCGGACTATTGGGGTGTCGGAATTATGGGCAGTCCCCACTAAAGATGTCAGCGCACTGACCACCCTGTCACTCAGACTCTTGAAGAGAGTTCAGTCCAGGCAGCTACAGCTAGACTGAGCTAAGTGAAAAAACTGTAATTATACAGTATTACTGCCACTCTACAATGACACTGTACAATAGCATATGTGATTTAGCTCTTGATTATGCAGTATATTTATTATTTATAAAACATGAATATTGCATAGCATTTATTGACCAACAAGACAAAAACACCTATGATGGACTGCATGTACCTACAAGCAGGTGTGGAGTAGAAAAGCAGGTGATATTATTTCTTACATGCACTTTTGGCTTTTTTCCATGAGTCTTAAGTCATAAGAAGTGAACTCATACTCATTAATAGCTGCAGTCTTATTTTGAACATTAAGATGTAAACTGAAATGTAAATGTGTCAAATCTGACAGTGTTCCACTATGTAGTCCTTACTGCATGGCTGATAAATCATGTGTCTCTGCTGCATGGTCAAATCTATTCAGAGGAAGTGTTTGCAAACTTTTTTCTGCAAAACAGAAGTATTACCGTCATGACCAAGTGTCTGGGCCTTTGTCCATCTCAGAGCACAAGGAGATCAATGAAGAGAGTCACTAACTGGCTTGTATTTTTCGATGTCCTTCTCTGACACTTGACTGCAGCATGTCCTCTCTGCTTCACTTATCAGTGCTGCAAAGATAGATGGATCTGTGTCACTTATGTAGCTGCATTCTTCCTGGACATGAAAAAAAGGAATAAAATAATAAAATAAAAGAAAGCGACACATAAAAATAACCATCCTGCCTCAGCCCTTTGCTCAGTGCTCATTTGAAGTAATAATTCATTAAAGGAAAGCTGGTTGAGCCAGTGTAGAAATCAATTACAATATTTTTAAGCCTCAGCTTTTGTTCAAGTACAGAAATACTAATAATGAGCTGCATGGATTCCATCTGACTCCAGTCTAGGCCAGGACCTAGCTTGCACTGTTACTCTCACTTTCTCTTTAGTTGTTGCCTCTCTCCTGCACTTGCATTATAAGGCACACACAAAAAAGTTCAAAGCCAGGAGCCATTTAGCAGGCATTTAGCAAACAGTTCTAATGCAGAGAAACTCTAGTAATTAAAAGCAGAGAAGGGCTAATCAGGGCTTCTGACTTCGGAAACAAATGCAATGTAAATCATACCATACAACCTCCTCCACCTTTTACAAATTCTAAAAGCTGAGGGGTCCCACTTATCTACATTCTCATTAATAAAAAACAATCATCAATATGAGGCTTTAATTAACCCTGCTCTGTCGTGAAATAGACACGCTCAGTATTCTGAGAATTCTCCCTGTTAAAGCTGCAGCCAAACCGACAGAAAGTGTCTGCAGCTTTAGAGGACATCCTCAGTATGACTGTCCATTCAGTTCCACCAAATCGATATCCTCGATATCCTCATGCAACACAAAAAGAGATGAATGTTTTCATCCATATTAAAGCCTTCTGAAAAGATCCCTTTGGGGGAAAATAGTTCACCTCTTCAACTATGCTGGGCAAAAGTGGTTAGTATTCTCTGTGATAGATTATAGGCTCTATCATCTTCCCCTTGAAAGGCAGGCACACAGCGTGGTAGCGATGCCACAGTATTAGATAAAGGCTTCTTGCTGTCTGGAGCAGTAGCTCTAATTTGAATATGCTTTTACACTTAAAAAGCGAGACCAAGGGTAGTCTGTGAGTTGGCTAATGAGCAGATTGGTAACACAATTATTGCTGCTTGCTGAATATGGAACATCTAGGTCTATTATTATGCATCAAGATCAACAGGGCAGGCTTGTTATTCTATTAGTTGTTAGTAGTTTATAGTAGACACTCTTCAGCATCCATGTGCACATGGACATTCATCACTTCTTTCATGTGATGGAATAAAAAAGAAAAATGGTGTGTGTTTACCAGTATTTCCAACCTCTCAATCATGCTACATCAAATCATCAAACTCTTAATGCCAGGAAACGGTTCTCAAATAAGGTGCAAAAAATGATGAGAGGTCTGGGTAAAATTTTTTTGTGACACTGTCTAGTGTTATAGGTTTCAAAACAGGTGTGGTGGTTTTTATGAGCTGCATCTTCCTAAGTAGTATGTTCCGCAACCAACCAATATGCATGGTGTCTGTTATCATGCTTGTTAATATGGACATTGTGGATTACCAGGTTGTTGGTGACTGTTTCTGCATTTTCTTAAGCTGCAATAAGTATCTGGCAGCAATGTTGTTACAAATACAGCCAGATCCAGGATGTTAAAATGTACGTGTTGAAATTGCTGATGGAACTGATTTGGGACAACAGGTTGAAGTAGTGGTAGAGATAGAGGGAATGCCCAACTTAATGTTGTGAGGGAATTACAACCCTGCTCAGATTATGAAAATCTTGTTTTTCTTTTTGAGGTTTATTTATATAGCACTTTTAAAAATACATCACACCTGAGAGGTAAAGCTGTGTGTCATCTGTTACAAAGTTCTTCATAGACAGGTAAAAATGCACACATACAATGACGTATACAACAACACATACACAAATGTGCATGATGCATACACAAGCATCAAGAGCACAAGGTCAGAGTGTTCCCCTTTGTCAGCACACATTTGTGAGTGACATTTGTGACTTTAAGTAATGCGGTTTCAGTAGTATGTTTTTGATGGAAACTGGATTGAAATTTATCGAAGATGTTGTGTCCTTCAACAAATTGGAGAAGTTGTTCGGTGGCAACTTTTACCAGAATGTTAGAGATAAATGGGAAGTTTGGAAATGGGCATATCATTTACTAAAATTGTGGTATCTAGGGAGGAAGAAAAATACTGCCAGGTACAGCCAGAGGAGAGAGATTAGTTCACAATAGAGAGAAAGCAGGAGGAAATGACTGGTAGGGCCTTTTTAAGTAATTTAGTTGGGAATCTGTCAACAGGGCAGGACGGTGGTCTCATATGGGAAATTGTATCCAAGAGATCTTGCATGGAAATGGGGGTGAGCTCGAACAGCACAATATTTGATCTTATACCACTGATCTTCTCCACAAAGAAATGTAAAAACTCATTACAGTCAACAGATGAGGTGGCAGGAAAACCATAGTGAGCTGGATTCAGGAGTTGATTAATAGAATTAAACAGAAACTTGGGGTTATGCTTGTTATTGTTGATCAGGCCAGAGAAATATGCCGCTCTTGCATCTTTAATGAGATGATTGAGTGTGGTTAACAGCTCCTTCAGGTGGAGCTAGTGAACATAGAAGTTTGTTTTTTTCCATCTACTCTGAGCTCTTGTATAATGTTGTCGATGGCATCGAATTGAGCCATCTATCCAAATGGACAGATTTACAACTAGCCTGGTTTTGCTTGGGGTAATGGAGTTGAGAGCTAAGGAGCATGTTTCATTAAACCACTGAACATAGTTGTTGACACTGGAAAATTTGGGAACCAATCTGGACATGTCTGAGAAGAGGGCTGAAAACCTGGCTGCAGAGTTTTCATTAAAGATGCAAGACTGCATGGTTTATTTCTGAGAAGTCAGAAGTGATTGAAGAACCATGTCAAAAGTTTTGCATTTGTGGTCTGAAATAAAGTAAGATATAAGCACAGAGGCTAGAGTGAGGCCAAGTGTAAATACAACATCAAGAGTATGTCCCTGGTTATGTGTGGGGCCAGAAACACAAGATTATACTACTAAAATTATTAGTCCCATGGGAGGAATTTACATTGTTGCAGCAGCAAGACACAGTGGAAGTTACAGTACGAAAAATATACTTGTGCAGCAATAAAATAAAATAAAAATATCAACACAAAAGTAAATAATTATACTTGTATATAGTACAAGGAGGATATACCAGAGAATATACATACGAATAAATAAATATATATCCCCAAGTAACAGCAGTTAAAGATTAAGATATTGCACATGAGTCCTGTGATTGTCTGTGCATGCAGGCAGGAAGGACCTGCGGTACATCTCCTTCACACAGCGTGGATGGAGCAGCCGGTCACTGAAGGAGCTGCCCAGTGCTGTCAGAGTGTCCTGTAGAGGGTAGGACGTATTGTCCAACAGGGTTGTCGGCTTAGCCACAACCCTCCTGTTGCCCACCACCTCCATCCCAGGACAGAGCTGGCCCTCCTCACCAGTCTGTCCATTCTCCTCCTGTCCCTGTCCATGATGCTGCTACAATAATGATCTGGTCAAATTTAAGTACAGCATAAGAAAGCAGAGTGGAAAAGTCATTCAGAAAATTTTTACAAAATTTAGGGGGTCAGTAACAACACACTGAAATTTCACACTCAATTTTAGAGGTTAGTAATGCAAAACTATGGAAAGATCCTGCAGTAAATGGGACACAGTTGAGGTAACCCATGGACCTTGGGACATTCAGAAAGTTGTAGTTGGGTGGGTAAAGTTCCACTAGAGGGCAGCATACCTAGATTGTGGGAGTAATAAAGTCATTAAGGACAAAAGATTTTTTGACAGAAATCTGGTGTTAAAAAGGGCAAAGACAACAGGAGAGTCAGACTTGGGAGGCTTAGGCTTTCAGGGGACAGTAGGTAAGTTCTTAATTCTGGCAGTGTTTAAAACTTTTGTTTAGCCTGTTCCTATCACTGGGACTGAGAAAAAGGCGGTGAGATTAAGAGATGTGGCTTGGGAACTAGGCTTGATGGAGATGTGACAATGGTTACTTGAATTGACAGATCTGGAATCAGGGTGGTTAATAAACAGATGATACTACTTACAGGGCGTCAGGTAGCATAACTTTTGCTTGAGTGTAGAGTCAGTTTGATGTTTGTGGACAAAAAGTGGGACCCTGTGCGGTTAGGGTGCAGACCGTTGTGCTTAAAGAGTTATGGGAGGAGGTATCCGAAAATGGAAACTGACCCAGCTGAATTTCACATTGCCAAAGCAGGGAGGTGGGAGTGGGAGTGGGAGTGACTGAATATGACACACTGTTTAGCTGAGTCAAGCACATTGTTAATGAGGCAGACGGAATCCACTTTGATTTTTATTTTTAAAGTCTTATGTTGTTAATTCCAGCATGAATAAGCACATTAGAAGTCAGTGTACTGTCATGTTGGTGAAGGAGCTCAGAAGTAGCTTTGCTGATGTCCTTGACACAGGCGCCAGGGTAGCCAAACATCTGTGATTTGGGGACTACCATGTGCAGGATAATGGAAGCGTCAATCACCAGAGTAGGGGGGTCAGGAGGAGCATCAATACTGACACCCTTACTGGACTGCCTTGAAGGCCAAGCAGGGATAAGAGAGGACAGGCACTTGTTGGCAGAGTCCAACGAGGGTTCAAGCTGCGCTTAACTGTTGGATAACGGCGAAAGTGAGCTCTCTTTATGGTGGCATCACCAGCAGCAGAGCAGGTGGGGGACTTCTACCTGCTGCGGTAGAAGGGCTAAGCCGACTGAGAGCAGCAGCAGCATCACCCCCAGCACTGGAGACAGCTGGCAGAGTTACTACTGTGACTGAAGCAACAGAGGAATGTGGCCGTTTGGTAGCAGCAGGAGTGGTAACCAAGCTCGGCCAAGGCTTGGAACTTGTTGCTCAGCTCCAGAGGTTCTGGGGAAGATGACTCAGAGCGTCCCCTGCGGTCCTTTTTCTTCTTCACCAAGGCTCCCCTCCAAGAGGCGGGGATTTGAGCAGGGTCAGGACTTGAGCACAGCTCCAAGAATGGGTCACACTTCATCCTTCATCGCCAGGAGGTTAGCTGACAGACCGAGGGAGAGTGGAATCGCTGACAGGGGCAGAGGCAGAAAACTCAGGGTACTGGGGTGGGCTGGCACCATTGTTTATGCCGCTGTAAGTGGAGCCCAAAGCGAAGATGTGTTTGGCCTGAGTAGTGGCACTGGAGACAATGGAGAACTCCAGGATTAGTTCATCCTTTTTATAAGTCCCACCCTTAGCCCTCTTATGAAGATATATGCTGTAAGATGAGAAACTCATCAAAATTGAGGGTGGTGGTTCGCTTTGTATTTCCTGAAATATTGGCAGTGTCTTTGACATATATAGTGAAAGAAGAAGTAGTTAGCTTGTTTAAAAATTACCTTTAGTCATATTTGTTATAACTGCCTCTATGTGCTGATAGTAGTACATGAGACAGATAATCTGTGATAATAATCAGACTGGCTCCACCTGGTGCCTCCAAGGTCATTTAATAAGAATCCACCACACCTGAAAACCTCAAAACGACCAGTAAGAGCAGAGTATATGATGGAGCTGAAATTACTCCACCTCACATGAGCTATCTTGGAGTGGACACAACCATGGATGAACAATAATGAGTAATGAGAATAATGAGAAACCAACAGTTTACATGAATTTAATTGAGTTACAAAGAGGGAATTGGATTGAGCGCCGCTGTGGGGAGATGATCAGAGGTGTGCTTGTGCATGACATAGAGGAGAGGAGCAGGGAGTTGGATTATATACTCTCTGTAATTTTCAAAATAAGAACCTGTTCTCTCTCTTTTTTTTTTACCAACTGGCACTTGAATGAAATGTTAATCTTGATTATTTGACAATTCATGTGTTCATTGTTGAAAACAACCTCCCCGCATTCCCTAGCTAGCTGGCTAGCTATTGATCTGTGTCATCATATTTCCACAAGTTTTTAATAAACTACTCAAAATGCTGCCTTGTCACTTTTTGACCTGCCCACCCTTACCCCTAGTATTTTCTTGTAAGCTGACCCAAACGTGCACCTGAACCTGAGAGGAGAGGAAGAGATAGAAGGAGAGGGAGAGCAGACAGCATGCAGTGAAGAGGAAAGGAGACGATGAGATAACAGGAGAGGAGATGAGACTGCAGGGGGGGAGAGGAGATGGCATGCACTAGATAGGCTAACTGAAGAGGAGACAGCATGCAATGGACATGAGAAGATGAGACAGAATGCAGTTTCAACCACCCCGTTTAAAAGGTAAATATGAATGAATTTCCTTTGTTGTCAGACTTACAGTCAGGTGAATGATTGAGTAGATGAATAGCCTGAGAGGTTTTTGTTCACTTGTATTTCCCCTTGTCTGCCACATCTCTTTTGAAGATAGCAGAGTACAACAGAGGAGACCCTCTCACTGTAAAATGAAAATATGTATTAATTCATGTTACTATCAGAATTCAGATACATATGAGACCTTCATTGGGTTATTAATATTTACTATTATTTCACATTTTCTGTCATTTGTCTTTTACAGAGAGGAGAGAAAACAATCCAGTGGCGAGCGGAGCAGAGCGATGGAGAGACACAGCATGAGAGCAGCAGAGCAGAGAACAAGAGAACATGTTTATGGAAGCTGAATAATCAGTGTCATAAAGCACTGTCATTAAAGTTGTAGTTTGTAAACTTTATAAAAATAACTTTCAGTCATATTTACTAAAACTGTCACAATGTCCTGACAGTAGAACATGAGACAGATAATTGGTGATTCACCTGCTGCCTATAAAGCCATTTTACAAGAATCCATAGCTAACTGTAATTCAGTCCCTTAACAGCTGGAAAAAAGTTGGAATGCTTTCTTGCATGTTACTCAATGCATCAGTTGATGGCATGATTCATTCAACACAGCTTCAGTGTCTATATGAAGACCTCATTGGCTCTGGCAGCACTACATCTAATTTTCCACTCCTCTTCTTCTGGCTCATAACTTCATTATGTTCACAGTCCATAAGCTATTTAGCGAGCTGAAGATACACAGCACACACAAGACAACAACCCTCCACCACAGTGTTAGGGCAGACCTATTGATGGCGACATTTTCCCAGTACTTTAGCTCCATTGATTTGCTGGTCTAGTCAGGGAAACTGAGGGGAAATGACACAAAGTTTAAGTAAGTTATAAACTTAAAAGGTTTAAGGCTTTTGAAAAAAGTTCATTAGGAAGGAAGACACTTGTGCAGTTGTATCTGACTCTCACAAGTATGAATTATGTGACAGTTCAAGTTCATAGTGCTTGTGTCTGGGATATTTTAGGTTAATTTTTATACAGTGGGTGATTTCATTGCTCTGAACCACAGACTGTATGGTGGGCAGGCCCCCACTTTGTTCCACTGTGCCTCCTCACATTCAACATTAAGAATGATAAAGCCAAAGGTATCACTTTATTCTTGGCTCCTTGTTTGATATAAATATATTTTAAAATGACAAAAAAAAAGACATTTCAAATGGTTAACCCCACCTGCTAATGTAGCCAACAGAACAGACAGTGTGGGCTAAGCTCTGTCTGCATAGAGAGTGCTTAGTGTATAGCTGTGTTACGGCCACACACACAGAGGATAGTTGGGCAGATTTTGGGTCTAATTCACCTACTCCGACAATTGCGGGGCTGTTCCCAATTAAAGATTAGTCTGAACAGATTATGTGCCCTAATGATCCTGTAGTGTGATGGGTTTACAGGCATAATCTTAATGTTACTGACAGGATCATGGTCCGATTTGGAATCAAACATGTCTGCAATCCTGAAACATGTCTTGCCCGTGAAAAAAAATATATAAACAACAATATTTTGGCATGAACGAAACATGTATCAACCATCTTGAGCGAGAACAGGGCTTTAACTGTGAAAGTGATGTGGACTGACACCGCCAAGCTAAGAACGGCCTCTGCTAACCTTAATACTAGCAGCGATAAACATACATTTAACAGAGTAAAATACTCCCTAACCCTTCAACAGCCACACATAGGTGGCCACAGATGAGTGCCTCACCCCTGCCCTGCTAGTGCCATGCTCCGCTGCTGTATTAGAGGACTACCAATGTGTTCTCTAAACTTGTAATGACATGGCTGAAGGAGTCTGCTCACATATAATAGGTTGCCATTTATTTATGTTGCCATGCTAAGGTAAACTTCCCTTTTTTAGAGGTCATAAAGGTGTGAGACTCCACTTGTAGGGGATTGAAGAGTGTTTCAGCTGTTTCTGTTCAGTGACGCAGAGTAGTCTAGTGTATATATGTCACAAGCTGCAGTAGGTTTGAGATTTTACATACTGAACAAGAGGGAAGTTTGATTTGCACTCGCCCAAGTCCATCAAGAGGTGTTTACGCCTGGTTGCTTTTAATACATCAGCAGTAGAGCTACAATGGGAGGATTTTTGCAGGTGCCGGGATGGGGGGTTGGGTGGTTGGATTTATGTCTTATGCCCGCCACATTCAGTTCTTTCTCTAGGCCTGAGATTAACCAGGTCCTAATGTAACAGCTCAGACATGACTGCATCTGTATGGAATCAATATCTCATACTTTTGTAAAATTGAGTTTTGGGAGCACAGAGGCGCAGTGTGGAAGGCAGAGAAACTGGAGAACTTTCCACACAGAATTAAGAGCACTGTTTTCTTTCCTTAGACTTTACAAACTGCTGATGTACAACATGCTTAGCATGCTAAGAAGGTGATCATTGTTAGGAAACACGCATTATATACTGTTCTCTTTCCCTTATCAATATGTCTGACTTTTGAAAGACTTTATAAACCAAATTCACAGGAGCATAACAAATGAATCATTTTGCAGTCTGTATGGGCCCTGCAGATAGCTGACCTGTTCAGATAACTGTTTCTCCCTGTATTTTTGAACAGAGCTTTGGGCAGAGTATATCCTAGCTTTCTACTAATCTTCCCTGGTGACACTGTCTACACACTGAAAACACGTCGATGTTTGGATCAACCCAGACGAGTATGAGGCAGATCGAAGTGTTGAACATGCACAATGAACAATGCTGTTTTGTGTTTATTGTGCTTATTTCTTCAAATTCAAAATTCAAATTTATTTATTTAAAGCCCAAAATCACAAACATCGTTTGCCTCGGAGGGCTTTACAATCTGATTCTTCTGTCTTGTGAGTTGACTTTATAAGATATAAAGGACTGGCTTTTACAACCTCAGTTTTATCTTATTTCATTTCAATTGGAAAGATAGAAAAAACAACAAACAAAGGAAAGAATTAACAAAAGTAGTACAGTGCGTGCAGTCATTTCTATTGGTCACATCTCCTTCCATTTACATGCTAGCAATACATAGTTCTTTGAGTCAAGTGTAATTATTTCCCCCTAATTAAAGTCTGATAAGCAAAGCCTTGGTGATTGGACTCGATTGCCTACTGCCCTCTAAATCAACATACAAGTGCACTTCAAGAATTCCTCTATCCATTGAAAGTGCTTTATAGAGTTTCTAACTGGTTATGAAACAGTCTCAGTTTAATACCAATGCCTCTATATGACTTACATAAGCAAACGACATTAACAGCGAGAAGACTGTTTGAGAGTGTATTTTTATTAGCTTATAATAGTTATTTTTAATGCCTGCCTCCAGCTTGGACTTTACCCAACATCAGACCAATCAGTGCTGGGGTTTGATCGTCGGAAATTAAGTTGTGTCAGCCACCAACTGAAGGTCTGTCTCTGGAGCTTTTGAATGCTCTATGGTGATGATGATGATGATCTGGAGTAAAGCAGAGGGAACATGTAACCTAATGTTATGTGAAACAGTACCACATTTGTCCACAGAGCCCGCCAAAATCAACACTAAAGCCACATTTCCACTGCAGGAACAAGGGACTTTATTTTACCCCCATTATTTTACCCCCCAAAAAGTCCCTGCTCGGGGGGCAGTTCTTACAAAAGTAGAAGGAGTTAAGGGATGGGTCTTGCAGCACTGAACATTTCTGTCCAACATTCCCAGCATTTTATTTTAGCCAACTAAGGACTCAGTGTAGACACGGAGATGGAAGACCAAGTAAATCACTTGCGGCCATCATTTGCCTAATCCTCCCATGTTCTTTCACTGTTGTATAATCAAATTCTACTCCATTAACCCGCTAACCCGCTAAAACCGACCCGTGCCCGTGATCACATTTGTAAATCTATTTTTCAATGCCGGTAGAATTACAACCAAAACAGATAAAGCAATAATTCTTTTTGCATATAAAACCGGATGAGTTACTCTTTCATATCACGCATTCAACATATCCCAGAGCGCTTTTTCCGTCCACTAATGTGTTTGTACAAATACCGTAAAAAGTGCTCACAACAAAAACGTTATAACCCAGACAGCGGGTGTTCACAGCGCTTCTTACGTTGGCATACATGTCATCACATTGTGACTATGAACTGTCACGTCGTTTTCTTGTGTGTCACGTTCCGCGACACACTACCTTTGACAACCGGAAGTGACGTAATTTTTCCCAGGAGTTCTAGTTTTCCCGCGGTAAAAACTTAGTTTGCAGTCGAACTTTCACTCTCGCTCGCATTTTATCTCACGCTTTTACACGAAAACACTGAGACACACACAGCCCACACACACCAGACACCCACCACACCCTACACACTCCCACACCCGCACACACTTCGTTATGGAACCGCAAAAACCGCAAAAACCTGAACGCGTCAAAAAATATTACACCTGGCAGGAAGCTTTCGAGCTGATCACCATGTTAGATGAAGATGGCGCTTCATCTGGTCTGGACACTGCCGACAGTGAAGACGAAGCCAACTTCAGTGAAGTGATTGATCCGTCCCATGACATGTATGTATATATTCCTGCTCTTCTGAGGCACCCTGCACCCTGGAGGGAGGCAGAGGGAGAAGGAGTCGGCCTCCAGCAAACAGAGGCCGCAGCAGTCATTCCACTCGCAAGCGCCCCAGGTCAGAGACACCTCCTGGTGATGCAGCTGGCTGGAAAAGTGAAAAGGAGCCAGACAACTTGCCACACCCCCCCCTACATTTCCTGCCCAAAAGAAGACCTGGTGTGCACCTTTGTCAGAGAATGTGGACAGTCCATCTCCATCTGACCTGTTCAGGTTGTACTTTGACCCGGCTGCCATCAAAACACTGTGTGCCAACACAAATAAAAATGCAGCACAAAAATATAATAAAATAAAATATCAAGTGGACTGAGCTCATGGAGGCTGAACTGTATCAGTACATTTCGATCACTCTGTACATGGGCATTCTGAAGCTGCCAAAGCTCAGAGATTTTTGATGTGTCAGTTCCATCTTTCATGAGGCATATCCTCAGAAGGTCATGTCCAGAGACCGGTTCCTCACCATCACATGGAACATCCACATGAGTGACCCTGCAGAAGATGCCTTCAATGACAGCAGAAAAGGCACAGGTGATTATGACTGTCTGCACAGAATACGCCCCCTGTACGACAGTTTACGTGTAGCCTGCAAAGCTGTGTACCACCCCCAGCAAAACCTGTCTGTGGATGAGCGCATGGTAGCCATCAAATCCAGAATTGTGCAGTACATAAAGAACAAGCCAACAAAGTGGGGAATAAAACTTTTGTGCTGTCTGACAACACAGGCTATATATATATATATATATATATATATATATATATATATATATATATATATATATATATATATATATAGAGAGAGAGAGAGAGAGAGAGAGAGTGAGTTTACTTTGATGTACATTTTGTCTTTTTGCAAATTGTTTTTTTCTGTATGTAATTATGTCTGATTGTATAAGTATTTTGATAAAAAATATGATTTCATATGTGTATATGTGTGATGTGTTCTGAAGTTTCAACACAGTAATATAACAATTTTATTTTTTTGTTTTTTGTGCTTTTTATGGATAAACATGATCTTTTACAAATATATATTTATCTGGCACTCTAAGGGATTTGATTGGACTCTTGTAAATAATTTACATACTGTCTTTTTGCTAATTGTGCACAATGTGCATTTTATTTTCATTTTGATACAGTTTAATAACATTGAGTGTATCGCAAAACTTAAGTTATTAGCACACTCAAAATAAATTTCCTGTGGTTTGAAAGAATTTTGTGCAACATTTTTACATTCACAATTTTGAGGGTATACAAAATACAGCTATGACATTTCTGTATTTAAAAAAATATGTGTAAAAAAAACTATTTTCATTGTTTTATGGTTTATTGGACTTTTTAGCAATTTATTTAGTCAGTCTGGACATAAATCTATACATATTATTAAAATTTGGGATATGAGGGTTGTATTGATGTATAGCAAATTAAAATGCTCCAAAAAATAGCACTACAGCATGTAAAAATGTAAAGATATGCTCTAGCGGATTTGTTCTATGGTAGGTCATAAGGGGTTAATTAACTTAAATTATTTCTTAATAAGTTTTTTAAAAGCACTTTATTACAGTTCAGTATTTACCTCATTGTTCTGGGATAGAATAGCTTAGCCCTGGGGACCTTGACTTGGGAACTGGAGGACTGCTGGTTCTAGTCTTGCACAGACCACAATACAGATTGTAGACTAGGCATTATCTTTTGGGGGTTGTGGTTTGGTACATTTTAGTTATAACGAAGAAAACAAACAAAAAAATGTAGAAAATCGCATTTTTCTTTATTTTGAAAAATAATATACCCATTCAACAGTGGGTCATTTGACAAAAAAAACAACAAACATAAATGAAAAAATGGCAGTAATGCTAAATCATAAAGTCACAAGAAGATCCTCCTGCTGTCATCTCTAATTTGTGTTTGCCATTCAGAGGCAGAGAGTCTGACTAACCAGGCTAAACTGACTAGCATGCTACAGCTGAATGACAACAGTTTGCACACTGCCAAAACTTTCCAGGTAAAATTGACACCCTTCAATTTGTGTTCCTTGCATTAACTGTCTGGGTCACAGGGCAGAAGTATTTCTGTCCATTTCCCTGACACGTCTTCAGAGTGAATCAAGTAGCACTATTCTGCACATGTTGCTGAGCATTTGCTCTGGTAAACACAGGTATGATTCATTCATTCCCACTAGCGCTCCTGGGACTCTAGTGAAGGTCATCCATGAATGCTAGCAGTGAAAAAGTGTTTGAAATTACAACTGAAATTTAAAATGTTATAACAGTGAGGAAAATCATAATGTGGAGTGTAACACTGCACATTCTAAGGTAAGAAATCTCAGATCTGCTCAATATGCGGCACAGAAAAAAGAAGATTGATATGCTGTTACATGCAGTAGATTTAATTTTCATTTAGTTTCCCATCATTATTACATACAGTTCTAACCACTATATCACTCATTTTGTTAGTCAGTCTCTTTCAAAATAACATCCTCATTTAAACTTCTGCGCGCACACCCTATCAAGCAAATTCAAACATCCATCCATAGATCATGAGTAAATCACTTCCGCTGTGATAAATGATGACGCCTCCACCTCCTCCCCCTTCTTCCACTTTGTCTGTGTCCTCTTATCCCTCTTTATAAGGATCCATTACCTCCTCTTCCCGTGCAGTATCCCACATTCCTCTCAAGGCCCCTGACACTGACGACTGATGAGGAGTCAACGACACATTTCACTGTAACCTCCACATACAAGCAGCTTGTTGTATGCTTACAATACTTGCTTCTTGTACCTCCCATCCTCCTTTTACCAGACATGAACTCAAGTGCAGGACAGGGTAGGCGTTCTGTACACATCGACAGCTCAAGCGTCCATTTTAAAGGGGCGGTCTGGGAGTTGAATCTGCAGCAAAGGGCCCATAATTGGCATCCTTCTTGTCTTATTAAAGGGGAAGGCACTGGGATGGATCCCCTAAGCAAGATCTTGGTCTTTATTAGAATCGTGTGTAAACAGAACCACACACAGAGAAAGTCTACGGCATTAGTCATCACAGTGTTTCGTTCTGAGGCAGCAAATTCAAGTAATTAACAGTTGAAACTGTTAACGGACAATGCTTATGTGTAATTATGAGTAATAACTCGCACATGCAAGTTAAAATACACATTTTCTTTAATTTTATGTTAAAAATAACATGCTGCAAATAAACAGTGATAGGTATCTCTTAGAAGGTTTCAGTTTTTCTTTTGATGCAAGAAACACAAAACTACAGACCTTTTGTTTCTTGCTTAAACTTGCTAGAACCTCTGCATTTATAAAAGTATCCTTTTCCTTGGTGCTCAGCCTTGAATGCTCTTAATGTAGTAGTGTTTTGTGATGCCCCTGGACAAAGACAGGGTTGATAGATTCACCGCTCCCCTCTGCAGCCTCTTCTGGTTCAGTAAAGCGCGTTGGTTTAACAAGTCTGTGCCATTCGATGCTCAAGGACTTAATCCCCCAAGGGAGGAAACAAAGATACATAAAAAAAAGTGTTCTCACTTCTTCTGAGTGTTAAGTGATTCTCTTGACTTCCCTACATTGTTCAGAGCCGTGCTGGTGATGAAGAGAACTATTCAAGATCTGCCGCCCCCACAAAGCTCGCAGCTACCAGCAGTCCCACGGCCACTGCAGCACCTCTGCTGCTGCTCTTGGCTGTGCTAGCAGCTTTTCCCCTTCACAAGCCCTTTTTAGAATACGCTGACATGTGAACAAATTTGACAATTAGCAATTTGCTGTTTAAGTAAGTGTGCTGCGGTATCGCGCGTTGATATTTCCTTCGCCAGCTGAGTAAGAATGTAGAGACCATGAAAAGGCTCTGGAGAGGGTTTGATGGAGATGGCACAAGCACAATTATCATCATGTTGCCCCTGTGGTTTGCCTTAACAGCTTGTTTTTCAAATGGTAGCTAATTTAGCTCTATGAGCAAATTGTTGTGCTCTAAACACTTTTATACTGTATTGTACAGTATACATCACCCACCTCTGAGATGTTGACAAGCTTTTTTCATCAGCAGAAGTTTTATTATAACGTGTAACATGCACTTAATGTGTTCATATACCTTTACTTTTTTGTCCCTTACTATTGAGGATACTGTCAGAAGTGTCTTGTAGTGATGTAGAGTCACTGTTTTGTCTGAAAACTAGTGTTTGCATAATTGTGGCCGCCCTGTCTGCTGGCAAAGACATTCAGTTATCTGGCAGAGTGACTTCAGTATGTGCTCACTGGGAGCCAGAAGAATGGGCCGTGTTCTTTAGTGGGGAAATCCATCATATGTAGCCATCTAATAGTAGACTGTTTCCTGTGTCTGGATGATTGTTCTCTTCAGAGGAACATTGTTTCTGACACTGTGAATAGAAAAAAATGAACTGCTCTTCAGAGTGGTTTATTGCAGTCTAATGAAAAAGTCCTATGTATCATGTAGCAATAAAATGATGCAGTCAGTATGCATGACACTCATAAATTGCTGTAGTATACTGAAAGGAGTTAGCTCTTACCTGTTGCTGTGAGTTTTCCAGGAATGATATCAGAGGCCACCTATGAGAAACAATAACAGTTGTAAATTTATGAGCTATCATTCAGGAGGGAGAAATTTATATATTGGAAGCAGAGCACATGCTCCTATTTATGTACATTCAACATTGCCGTTTACAAAAAAAACATACTCTGCTAGAGGACTTGCTTCTAGCTGTGGAATCCAAGGCTACTTTTTCATTGGGTATACAGCGATTGTTTACAGGCACGTACTGAACACAATCTCTGTTTTTTTCCCCAATATAGAATGGTTGCACATTTCCTCATACATGCTTTAAACCTGAAACACAACTTGCTACATTTTGTTGGCAACATATTGCAGAGTATCCAGAGGGGAGCTTGTAACATTTCCAAACCAAAACAAAGACACACACTGAAGTAGTCTGGCAGATTTTGGTATATCATGTTGTCACTTGCACTAGCAAGCTGCTACCTACAGCAATGTTACTGAATAAAAGCAGATAGATAGATTACCAAATTTCCCCCTGGGATAAATAAAGTATTTTGATTCTGATAACAAGTCTTAGCAGCTAGCTACAGCACCGTGAAACAGAAGACTACATTTTATTTCTTATTCTTTGGTTTTTAAATGTCAGCCCCACGATGATGGAACTAATTTAAACCCATCAGTCCAACAAATATGTCAGGTTTACACTCTTAGTACTTTCACAACTCTAACTTAACAGAGGTGAATCAAATCAATATTCATTTTAAAGACATATGTACATACAAATATATACTGCATATCCCTTGTGCACACTTTTAAGTAAATGTTAATACCCAACAGATCTTCCATGGTTGTAATGTATGACACATGGACCACTTTACAAAAATAACAGTTGTGCATTTATATGCAAGCTAATGTTGATCTTGCTTTTCTGTTCTAATCAACCAAAATTACCAATTGATATAAATAAATATATGTAGCTCATAAATGCAGCATAAAAGCAGTGAAAACATTCTCAACATATTAGAATACTGCCCACAGCTTCAAATAACTCCCACACCCGGTGGCTGCTACACAGTAAAACATTCAAGACGCATTGATATTCACAGCAAGAACAGACTGCATTGTGTTTATTAGACACAAATGATTACAAATTTTTTGCAAGGAAAAAATGCACATTGACATGTGCTTTACTGTTACAGCCATTTTTTTTAGCCTAAATATGCAGGAAAAAATAAACTTATATGAAAAATATTTTTAAAAATATATATTTTAGAGCTTCCTCTAAATTTCTACAGTGACCTTGACCTTGTATCATATATGTGTGTAACTTTCTACAACAAAGCCAACACCTGACATGTTTTCAATCACTATCTTAATCTATCTATCTATCTATCTGAATTCTGGGGGATGGAAGCTGCAGAACAAAAAGAAAATTGTTGTCCAAGTCTTTAGCATTGATAGGCAGAATATAAACAGTAAATGAATGGTTAATAACACATTAGAATGTGGTTTTAAGTGGACACAAGGTTTATTACTATTATCTGCCAATAACTGCCAACTGGAGGGAGGTGTATAAACAGTGAACAGTGACATAGTTGTAATGTTATAACTATCTGACTGACCAATGAATTTCTTTATAGGAGAAGTTATAATTGTTACTTAACCCTTTACAAAGCCCATAAGCCTGTTTATAATTACATTACAGTGTGTTATACACCATTTATTACATACTTTTAAATGGTAGGGAGCTAAAGTTAGTTTCATTTGTATATACAACAAGATGCCTGTTGTTCCATAAAAGCTTCTTCAGAGAACAAACATATAGTATAATTTATATATATATATATGCTTGGATACAGTCGGTCACATCCTCTGTAGCTCCTCATCAAACTGCTAGAAGCCATTTACAGCATTAATTACCACTTTATTTTTTCACAAAGCCACACTTTTGAATAAAGCGCTGATTTAATGTTACAGGGTGATTAAAAAATAGCTTTTGAAAAAGAATCAAACACAATCAAAAGTAATCTAAATCAATTTCTACAGAATGAGTTTAATTCAAAGCAATCCTTGCTGTTAACCACCGAAGTCTCTTGTCAAACAACCAGTATGTGCCAAATGTTGCAGTACATATTCAGGATTTAAAGTTAGTCCATCAGCTTTTTTCCATGTTGGCGAGCCCTGCATGTTACTTTTGGACATTAAAATTGTTGTCATCCAATACACTTAATTTCTATGCATCTTTATAAACTAGTGGACAGGAAAAAGAGAGAGAGAGGGGTAATAGATAGGCAGGGAGAGAGGGAGAGGGAGGGAGACAAACAGAGATGACTGTTGGGAGGAAGCGGAGATGCAGCGCCTTGGCCCCAGATTTTGATCTAGAGGACTCGTGTCAGAAGCAGTGACATAAATGATGTATCTCAGCAGACCCATCAATAACATCCAAAGAGGCCCTAATGGAGGTATAAAACTGGACAGATAAGAAGTTTCGCTTGAAGCTTTCATAAATCAGCCACTCAGAATGACCTATATAAAAGTGAGCAGCACTGACAGGCAGCATAAATTACAAATGGACGCTGTAGGAAGTATTTCTGTTATTATAATTATCATGAAACTCTCATCCACCTTAAGCACATATATTGAATAGCCTGGTAAAATGCATGGGGTTTTACTGCACAGGGATATAATTCATAAATGATTTATAGTGTCACTGATGCATCTTTATAATACAGTAACACAGAGCTCACAGGCAATCAGAGCTCCATCTCCTGTTATCACCCATTGTTTTCACTGAAATTAAATTCCGCTAGGTTGATCAAACAGTAAATTATATTAGATTTAATCTCATATGCATCACACTTTATGCTGTACTTTTTTTTCACCTGAATCACTGCTGGATGTGTACATGTGGGACTGTGCAGTGTGTTTGTCTTCTTATTTGAGATTGACCTTGACCCAGTAATGACCCTTCATCTGCACTAAATATCAGCAGAGTCCATTCCATTTTGGAACATGCTACCATTTAACATGGGGAGCGATATTAACACCAACCTCCTCAGTCTAAATGGAAAATGACCTTTGAAAGCCCCAACACGATTCCACAAGAAAAAGAGGCTGATAAGGAATTGCACAAGTGTGGACCATGCCTTTATACTGTATACTTCATATTGCCTCAGGTCACCACTTATGCTGAAAGTTGTTGGTAGAAATGGAACAACAGGAAAACCTTCCGATATTCTGACTGCAGAGTATTCATGCAATAAAAAAGGTGGAATACCATTATAGTTACACCAAAAAAACAAGAACATTTCTTTCCATTCTTTCTTTCCTCACACAAAATAACATCATTGTTTTCATCAACTGTAACAAAAACTTGTATTAACCGTAACCATTTGTTTTAGTTGCCCTGTGTAGATTCTACAGAAGACATTGGGATTGGACATAAAAAAAAGCAAAAAACAAACAAAAAAAGCCTTGGTTGAGTGTCATCCAGGCATATTCGGAATTGCCCAGTATTGACAGTCTTATCTAGCAAAAGGGTGGTGCACTCGTGTAGGCTAACAACTTAAATGCAAAACAACACAGCACACACATATACAGTGTACTTGTTAGCCTTGGAACAACTCTGTTCCTTTTGCTACTGCAACAAGTAGGAGCAGATGACTGAAAGTCACAAGTTGCCTTCCAGCTAAGGGTTTAAACAATAAGAAAGCTACTGCTTCAGATCTGTGCTTTTGTTGAGAGTAAATCACATAACCTCCAGCTGCTCATCGTCATATATTCTTCATGGTCAGAACAAAATGCAATTAATTTAACCCTATTTTCAAGGGCTAGGGACAGCATGGTTCAGTCATGGTGTGCATAGTCAAGCCAATGCCTAATCTTTATCATCTGCATTACCCCCTGCAGCTCCCTCCCACGAGGGGATAACTGGAGATAACCCTCAACATGCATCACTGCATATTGGTGCCCTCAGTGACTACAGGTTTTATAGTAGACTGTAGTCTTTTCCAGTTCATGTGTGATATAATGACTCTCTTTGGTCTTTCTTTGAGTTTATTTTTCCTGCTACATTCCTGAAAATTTGACATTATTCCTTTTTTAGTTTAACGCAACACAGAAAGAAACATCACATTGCTACTGTGAAGCAGCTACAGGAGGTGCTGACTGTTGATAACTTTTACCATGTGAACACTCTTTAAAAGGTGTTTTTTTATTGATTAAAACTTTTTTAATTGCCCCAGTGGAATCAAGTCCAGTAAAGCCTGATCAGTACTGTGATGAATCTATGCAGAGCCTACACAAGTGACCTACGCTGCTGTGAGAATTTTTACTTGCGTCTGATACGTTGTTCTGCCTTTAGACTGCTAGTTGGTGTTTTTTTGCAGTATGTTCTTCACTGTGTTCTAGTTTCTTTCTTCAGCTTCAACATCAACAATGGCCACTGAAACTGAGTGGATCATGGAGCTACTAATTGTCGAAAGCACATGTAAAAGTATCTTAGCACATTTGGAGAATAGTCAGTGTGTGAGGTCAAGTGATGGAGAGAAAGGTGACAGAGAACAGGGTTTGAGCGGATCATAGACTTTATCAAATGAGTAAGTGAGTTAAGGAAAGGAACATTTAGTGGTGAAGTGTCAGGAGCTAGTGATTGTACAATGGAGAGCACAGTTTGTACATAAATAAATGCAGCCGTCACTCAAGACCAACAGAAGTTTCCTGTCCAAAGACGAGACTATTGACAACAATTGCACACTGAGGTGAAGTGGTTTGAGATCGTCGTCTTAAAAGGTCCAGGGGTAGTGGGAGTGTCCACCTTGAGAATGTGTGGCTATTTTCTGCACATTTGTTAAACTTTGCATTGAAGGCTGTGCTCTTCATGTTCACCTCTTACTGAGATGTCCAATCACAGTAGAGGAAGAATGGGACAAATACCACAAAGAACAACAGACTTTGTCCAACTTCAGCTCTGGAACCAAATAATTGTACTCCCTTATCTAGAAAATCTCATGAACTCACAGAGACCATCCTCTCTCCCTACACGCCTCAAGCTTCCCTTCATCCAAGGTAAGGGCAAGGACTCAAGTGCTGACATTTTACATTCAGTTGGCTATTTGTTGATGTCACAAACTATAGATTAGGTACTTGCAACCAAAGACTCTATGTAAATATTGAAGCAATACTTCTGGGATCTTCTGTATCATAGCAACCGAAGCATCTCAAAGAAACGCTATTGATTCATTATAAGAAGAGCTTAAAAACATCACGGTTGATGCTTTATCCAGTTCTTATTGTCCAACTCCTTCTCACCTTCCTTCACCTCTACCCCTTCCGCAACAAACAAGCCAACATGTATTTTTGTGTAATGAAGAACATATCGACCTGAGGCTAAAACCAGTGGTGAAACTGAGAACTGTGTTAGTTAAAAAACAGGTTGGTAAACAGTTGTTACAAAGTGACCACATAAAGCACTTTTGTAGAAAGCAGAAGCCTGTTACATTTTTCTCTTGTTTTGGTTCAGAAGTTTAAGTTAGAGACTTGCCATCTCTTTGCATTCTGTTGTGTTTGGTAGGGAAGTTTAGGGCTTAACTACCTAAATACTGGTAGTTGTTTCATCATTGCTCACCTCTGAAGCTGAATAAACTGCTGCTTTAGTAAAACGGTGTGGCTAACTGAATGTAATGACACCTATGCTTTATTTTATTCCCCCTGCCTCCATTTTAAGTGACAGGATCAGACCCAGCATGGATTCAGACAGGTCTGATTGACTTAAAGCACATGTCAGGAAAAACAAAAAAGCAAAAACAAACTAGAGTCCACATGGAAAATGCAATGCGACTAGCCATGTTTGGGAAAGTAAACAAAGCTGCCCAGCTTGATGATGTCTACAGCGTGGGGATCTGTAAGGATAATGAGGAGGCTGACAAAAACAGGCACATCCTGTCTAAAATAATAGACTGTGTCAAGTTCTGTGGTGCCTTCGAGCTAGCTTGTGTGGCCATGATGAAAGTGAAAGCAGAATATCCTGGTGTTTTTAGAGGATTGGTGGAGTATCTGCAGATTGATGACCAGAAGAGCTGGGTCATTTCCCAAGCATGTGATGTTACAAGTGTCATGAGAGGAATCACAATGGTGTGCAGAAGATGGTGCGGGGTTTGTGAATGTGAATGTGAATGCGCACTATGTCCACTGCTATGCTCACCAAGTTAACCTCACCATCTCACATCTCAAGAGTTAGTCAGTTCTTCTCTGACCTGGCAGGATTCTCTGGCCTTTCTTCAAGATCTTCCAAGAGAACCAAAGTGCCTGATAAAGCTGGAGGGTTTATGAAGCTTCTTCCTGAAACTGTTCCATCACATCATGCCTCATGTGGATATTCTTTACAACCAGCTCCAGAAGTGGACCATGTGCATAGATCAGTTACATTACCACTAGAACTGTGAGGTCATTTTGACCCCTCACCACTGCTTTATAATTGCAAATTAGAAATCTGTTACTCGAATATTTGGTCATCTTCTTTTTTTAAAATAGAATGTAAAGTGGAGGTGTGGGCACAGGGTAGTTGATGCGTGCGCTGTTCATATTCATATAATAGAATAACTAATTATCATAGAATATTTGGTTTTATGGCATTATGAGGCAAAAACATGCAAACAGCAAGTTTTGATGACTTACCTGGCATCAGAGGCATGATGGATGACATGTTATGCACATTGGTGGTTTGCATAACAGGGCTGTTCCCTTTATGGGATAGCTCATGGTCAGATCCAGATTCAGAATCAGAGTCGGATTCACAGTGACCAAGACACATCACTGAGTCCTGATATTTCTTCTCCATCTGACTCACCATCACATATAACCTGCAACATTGCCAAAACCTGACTGACAGCCATAGAGAGGGAGAGTTTCCTCAGATCCATTTTCTCCTAACTAACTGACTGACTAACTAACTGACCAACAAACTAACTGAGTAACTAGCTCACTAAATAGGCCTGTGTTTCCTATTACCAAATCTGGAGAACAATGATTGAGAACATGATTCTCATGACATCATAATGACTGGGAATTCAATTTGGTTTATTTATATTTACACACACGCTATTCAAAAAATAACAATAGGCGTTGCTAGGCAACCAAGATGCCAAACGACTTGCTGCAAATGTATCAAAGTGAGCTGCATTTGATATGGTCCTCCACTCTTTTATTCAGGTTTTCTTCAATTTGACCCTCGTCTGTATACTGTATATATACAAATCTTAAAGTTAGGTAAAAATTAAAGAATAAAAATCTTGCACATACTTCTTTTACAAGTTTTATACATTTATATGTACAGATATATCTCCAGAATCTACCAGTATTTACAACTAAAGTGACCTGGTACATTTACAGTGGCAGAAACAGACAGTGTTTTACAGTGGCATGTTAATTTGTGTTGCCTCTGTGAAGTAAATGCATACACTGATAGAATAGTTTTTATATATTATATTATTATGATTATACAGTATATATTGATATATTGTAATGTTGATTTACATCCATCTTTACACTGTATTCAATTGGTGCATTCTTTTTTTTAGGTTTGTGACACCATTTTGGGCCATGCAAACTGTGGTTCTCCTTCACCAAGCTACTGATCAGTGCTACACTGCTGCAGGGATTCCAACAGTAGAACAGCCAGTTCCCTAAAGCAGCACTGAGAACAGGAGCAAGCTGAATACTGAGCTGTCACTCATCTAGAGAAATGATAAGTTTGAGAACTGAAGTGGTGCTGTGGCTCTGTACCAGCTCTTCATGCAGAGCAATCTTCAGGACACCTCTTCAGAGACTGTGCTGACTCTGACTCAACACAAACTGAAAACACTAGCTGCTCCACTGTGGACTGCTGATGTGATTTCACAAATACAAACAGTGTTCACCGTTAAACATGAAAACCTTATTTAGTTAGTTTCAGACTGCAGGTATGAAGTGAGCAAATATATCTAGTCTCCACAGAAAAGACCGAGCCAGAGTCTGCTAACTGAGGATCTCCAAATGCCTTGCTAAATTATTTTCAATAGATCAGACTGAATTTGTTCAATGGAGTGGTTGGTAGACTTTTTAAAAAAAATCAAATAAGAAAATATCTATCTCACTGCCTTACTGCCTGTTGTTTTAGACTGTTTTTGAAGGCTTATATGTTCTCAGATAATAATGATAATGATAATGAAATAATAATAATAATAATAATAATAATAATAATAATAATAATAATAATAATAATAATAATAATAATAATAATATGACCACAGGATGTCTGGTTCATGTTAATTTATTATTGATATTAATTAATAATTGTTAATAATCATTCCAACTGTAAAATCCTAAAGACCATGAAATTTAGTTTAAAGAACCTTGAATTCTAAAGCACAATGTGATAGCTGCAGTGCTATCACATCATTAAATAGTACTGTTACCAAGCTTATACTGTTATTATTGTGAAATTATTATTGGAATAGACTAAACATTTTTAATTTAACTTAACGTGTTAAATTTAACACTTCTTACAATTTACTCTGTTCAGTGTTATTATTATTATGTTTCATCAGCTGTGTCATTCAGAGAGGAGTGGAGATGCAGAGACAGAGAGTGATGATTCAGAGAATTTGACAAATTAAATGTGCATTTACAAAAGGGTGAAAGCTATTCTGGACTGTTTTTTTCCACAACCCCATAGCTGTAAAGAATTTGCCCCCGCTATAGCCCTGGAAGTTTGCGACCACCTGGTAATGCTTTGTTTCTTTTTATTCATGATAGCAATGTAGCTCTAGTGTTGGTAATATTGGTCAGTCAGTTCATCACTTTGGCTTGAACTTAAAAACTGTCCTGGGTGGACTGTCATGAAATTTGGTACATACATTAACATCATGAACTCCAGAGGATAAAGTCTACCAGCTTTCCAGTCTCCAGTCAGAAGCCAACTTTTTTAGCTATTCTTCAATGAGGCTACTGCTTCTTTGCCATTATCTCAGTGGCTACAGCTCATTTCTCAAAAAGGCTGAAGAAATAAAAATTATGACTGTGCCAGAAACTTGTGACCCTCTTCAATACATGTGAAGAAGTGCAAAAGTTTTTCTCCACAGAGACTGCCATCTTGTATCTCCTGCTTGTCCTCTAACTTCAGTAATCAAGTGAGCAAGAACTGTTTTGCCCGAACTTCTAAGAGGAGAGAGGGAAAGAGCTGCATGCTCAAGACGGTATGGCTAAGCAGCAGTTTATCCAGCGCCATAACAAGATCTGTCCATGCTTGAGCAATTGGAGAGGCAGCTGTTCTCAGACAGTCAGAATGCAGACCATGGCTTTTTACACCGAGGAATTAGGAGTGATGGAGGGAGGAGAGGGCAGGGGAGGAGAGATGTAATTAGGGAGCAAGACAAAGAAGACGAGGTGAGAAAGAAAGGAAAGATGGAGGGGAAAAGCCAGTGAGGGAGAAAAACAGAAACACAAAAAGGCTCGAAATAGGGGACGATAGAGGCCGACGGAGACAGAGAGACAGTTCGAGCTGAAAATCATTTAGTGCTAAGCTAAATGCCAACTAAGAATAGACTTTGAATCAATCAAGCCCAGCTATCTGGCTGCAGAATTAATATGTCCCCTAGAAAGTATTGTCTTTCCCCTAAAGGCTGAAGGAGGGCATATGTTTTCTGAAACCTCTCCAAAATTTGAACACTGACAAAAAACAGAAAAGACCATGCGTAGAGACAGATCACTTTCATGTTATGTGCTACAAAGATCAATGTATTTTAATAATCTAATAGGAAAGTGAGAATCAAATATGCTTTAATACCACAGCAACAAAAATAACTTGATGTGAAGGAAATGAAAAAAGGATGCATCAGTGCAAAAGTACATTAAACGCCAGCTTGTATCCTCCTAAGCATGGCAGTTGCTTTGATTTGCTTTCCGTGCTACAGGTACTGTGTGCTCTCTGGAGGTTTGACAACTTGGTTTGGTTCCTCTACATCTTTTCAGAGTTCTGATCTCTCGTAAGGGAACACAGTAACTGTGTGAAAAATGTGGCCCCCATAGGCATCCATCCTCAGTAAGAAAGACTCCATTTGAACAATAGAGGGAAATGCAGGGTCTGTCTCTTTCCCTTCATGCGTCGCTGCATTTAGAGTTAGCCCCCATTTTGATTATGTGCAAAGAAAAGCCAGCAGAGCTAAAAACAGTATCAAACAGATACTCTCTGTCAACCATCCCATGCATTTTGCATTAAACTTCTGTGAGAACTAGTTCACTAGCTAATTGTCAGGGTCTAGGTGAAAACATTTGCACTTTTAAGTTTTAAAGAATGTGACAAATTGTTTCCTAATTAGCTCAGATATTTTTTTCACTTAATTAAACATTCATCAGTTCAGATCTTATTATTGTCAGTGCAGGTTTTAAATATAATGGCTTCAAAGATAGTACGCTTTCTGCCTGTTTCAAAGACACAGAAAAGTGGTAAGAGTTTACAAAGATTGCTTAAGCTGTTCCCATCAATGTGCTTTTAGAAGCCCGTTTTTGCCATTGATAATATAATGGATGTCACATGAAACTCGGCCGTGCAAAAATCTTATGTCCCCATTTATCACTCTTAATCATTTCCTGCAGATTTCTCAAGACCACATTTATTGAATGCATCTATCTTTCTCTTGTTGAGCCTGTGGACAAAGACGGATAGCCTCACCCACAAGATATAAGGACTTCCTAAGCCCAACAGAGCACGGCTGACAGTCCTCAATTTTAAATTCCAACCACTGCTTTGTCTCAAGCATGCACTTTTGCGACCTGTGGACTCACATGACCATGCATACAAATATTTCACAAGGCTTAGAAATGTAGGAATTCTTAGTAGTATTTTAATTCAAAACACAAATTTAAATTTAATTGACAATATTGATGGATACAGGCTGTACCTGTGGCCCTACCCCCAGGCACCATACTCACTGTGAATCAGTTGGTTTGTGGTAATTATTCACAAATGTCCAAATGTGCACCAGTAAATCGGCTCAAATCAAGTTTTAAAGGAATAGCTCAACATTATGAGAAATATGCTGATTCACATTCTTGCTTTAAATTAGATGAGAGGAGCAACAGCACATCTCATCTAAGTGTGTGCTAAATATGAAGGTACAGCTAACAGGCAGTAGCTCAGCTTACCAAACATAGAAACAGAAGGAAATAACTAGACATGCTTCGTAAAAAGCTAAAAAAAACTGTTGAACACCACCTCTAAAGCTTGCTTACTAAAAAAAAATGTTTTATCCATAAAGAAAAATGTACATGTGGTATTTTGATATAAAGGGTATTATCAAGATTTGGGACTAGCAAGATAACTTCAAGTTTAACCCTGGGCTTTCAGCGTTGCAACACTGGTTCACTTCTTACTAGGGTCCATCTTCTGCTGGACACCTAACCTGCTTTGTAAGAAGTTATGTTCATAATAAAAGATGACACATTAAAGCACCACCCACTGATGAATCAGTTCCAAGGGGGGAGGCTGACTAGTATTAATGATGATTGGTGCTCAAACATGGTCAAAGGTTAGGAGTGTAGAACCTGACAGGGACAGTAGAGACATGTCCTCACTAATACCCAGCATGAACTGTCCCTAGCAATAATTTTGACATCAATGTATTTTCATTCTTGACTGCAAGTCCCACCTACTTAACCCAGTATCACTAACAAGGCTGGCTTTGACATCTATTGTCAACATGTGAGGAGCTGTTGGTACATTTGGTTGTAAGATAATCCAAAGTACCATTAACTAAATGTGCTGTGCATGTAGGGTAAATGAGATAGACACCACCCCTTGTACTAACACTTCATGGGTTTCACCATAACAGTCAAAGTGTAAGTCAGTTAAAGAAAATATTTTCTCAGTTGTTACTGTGCAAAGTCAACAATAATGGTAATAATAATAATACTCAGCTAAGCCATAAATGTATTTCCTCACTGTTCATGTGGTATTAAAGTGTTATTTTATCAGGTGACAGCCGCAGCTTATAACACAAAGGAAGAGAGGTGGATGAAGAAGCAAGGTTGCAGTGAGGCCTAGGCTTGTAACAACATGATTATAAGAGTAAATGTCGATAATTGTTTTGTATTACATTGAAATTTCACTGGCATCCTAAAAGCAATCATTGTTGGTTTACATATAATAAATCTATAAACTATAGCAAAGACCCTGACATGTGATTATGGTCAGAAGTCTATCATAAATGCAAAAATCCTCAGTTTGCAGGGGGGGCACTGTTGACTACCTTTATGTCCCCACCAAAGTCAAAGTCAAAACCATGCTCTTGTCAAAGACTACAGACAATGTTTTCCAGATGTTGAGTTTTAAATGCTAAAAATGCCACCCATATTATCGGCCCAGAAAACTGACCATTTTTTTTATTGTCACTGTTTGCATTCCTCCAGATGCAACTTTAAAAATGCACTTCAAGAACTGTAAGAATTTTTATTATAACTGGTGATTTTAATGAAATAGGCCTCAGATCTGTTTTACCTAAATTCCATCAGCATGTCCCGAGAAGGGAAAAATAATATCCTCGACTATATTTACATGAACATTCATGGCAGGTGCAAAGCCTTACCCATCCCCTCTTTGACCAATCCGACCAAATTTCCATTCTTCTCCTGCCTACTGACACCTAGCTGATTAAAAGAAAGTGTGGACAGATGAAGCAGTTTTTCTTGGCTGATCTGAATGCACAGGTTGGCACATGTTCAGAGAGATGACACCACCAAGGCGAGTACCCATTATCAGTGCCATCATACGCCAGCAAATGTGTTGATAAGAGGCGATCACAAACACAATAAAATCAATCCCCAACCAGAAGGACCAGATGAATGGAGAGGTGAGGGCCTAATCCCAAGCCATAATATCCACCTTTGGTTCAGGTGATACAGAAGTATACAATACAGCCGAGCAAGACTCACAGCTGGCATCAATGAGACATCAGGAGAGAAAGGTTTGAGAACTTGGCAACACGAAATACATGTACCAAACTATCCAGACCATCATAGACTCCAAACTCAGGAGGTCCCACATCAGGAGGTATACATTGCCTGATGAGCTAAACACCTTTTATGCTCACTTTGATCATCTCAACAAAGAGTCAGCTGTTAAGTCAACTCCACCTCCAGAGGACTGGCCACTGTCCGTATCCACAGCAGATGTAAGAAGAACTCTGATGAAAGTGTATATGGGCCTGATAACATCCCTGGCCTTGTACTAACCCCGTGTCTGAAACACAGGTGTATCAGAGTATTCTTCTCTCACATCTCACAGAACACATACGCTCTCATTCTGATCTATGCAGCTGTCTGCACCTGCTCCGTACAGGCTTGTGTCTCAGCTCTGATAGCATGCCATATTCTTTATGTCTGCTTATTTATTGATTGGGCGTGTTTAATGACATGTCAACTTGAAAACTGCAAACCAATTCCTTCCTACAACAAGTACCTGAATCAGAAGGGATCCGACAGGTTTGGTTCCATCCAGGTTTAATTTCTGACTGATTGCTCTGTTTGGTTCGGGAAAAGCGATGCACACATTCATCTTTTACTTTATCTCTCTGGACAGAGCCAGAGAGCAGACACAGAATCCGTTGGCTCGTTTGATTATAACCAATATTCAAATTTCTTTTTGTATTAATGCAATTAGACTTTCAAGCAGCTTCAAACACTTCAATTCAAACGTTTTAAATTTTTTTCAGCACGGCACGAACCCTGTATCAGAGCCTATAAGATTATGAGGTGGAAACATTGTTTAGTGTGAAATCATCATCTGGTTGCTCCTTTGCTGTTTGACTCTTTATGTGTGAACAAGTCAGACAGGGACAGCCGCTTCAGTATCCAGTGAACGTTGTTGCCATGCGAGTTCTTCCCTGACGTGACACTACACAGGGGTAAGAATGTGTGCCACCAGCTAGATGATGTCATCACTGATATCGACTGTATAGTGTCTACTCTAAAGAACTATCACCCTTTAGCACTCATTCCTATTCTGATGAAGCTTTAAGAACATGCTTCACCATCAGAAACATCCCAGCCAGCCCTGCATCAGAATCAACAGATCTGAGAGGGCGCCATCTCCACTGCCCTCCACTCAGGGTAGCGACAGCACAGCACTACGTCAGAGTGCTGTTCGTTGATTCAAGCTCAGCATTAAACACAATTGTGATGTCTTATCATGTCTGTTAAGTTTCCATGTCTGTCATGTTTCTGTTTCCTGTTCTGGCTTGTCATGTTTTATTTTGAAATCCCTAACTCTCCTCTTGTTCCAGGTTCCTTTACTTCCTGTCCTTGTGTGTTTCCCGCAGTTGTGATTGTCTGGCCCACCCTGATTGTCTCCACCTGTTCCCCATTACCTCATGTGTGTATATTGCCTGCATTTTCCCTGTCTTGTTGCCAGATCATTGACCTTATTCAAGTGTTCATGTTCCTGTGTCTTCGTTTTGTGGCAAGAACTCTTCGATCCAGCCATCAAGCTATGACAATTATACCAAGCCTGCTTTAATAAGATCTTTAATAAAGCTCCTTTTGAAAACCAAAGCCTGTCTTTGTCCTGCATTTGGGTCCACCTGCTTTGTGCCGGCGTAACAACAATCTCCACCATGACCGAGTTTGAGTACCACACTCTTTAACTGGATATTAGACTTCCTCACAAACAGAACCCAGACAGTTCAGATTGGCGGTCACACCTCTTCCACTAAAATGCTCAACAATGTGGTTCTGAATAACTCAAATTAACCAAAAAAAAAAAAAAATTGTAGTTGCCTTTTAGAAAACCCATAAGTGTTTTCTTATCTGACATCGCTATCAGCAAGATGGCATAATTTCTCTGTGCCTTCCAAAACCATTAACAAGTTAATATGGGGTACAATCTGTACGATTTTCACTTAAATAATATCTGAGGTAACACAGTGGTTATTGAGCTCACTGGTGACAGCTATTGCATTTGCAATATCACAACCTGGATGTTGGCAGCAACTTTCCTCCAAAAAAAAGGGTAATTCAATCAATAATCTTTCTGTCTTTATTTCTCTCTTTTTGTTATCATTATTATGTAGGGCAGTTGCCAGTTTCTTTATATTTTTTTATTTGTTAAATGTATTAAATATAATTTAGTAACAACTATATTTGTAGTTAGATTGGTGACAAATTAACATTAAGTTTTTCAATAAGGTGTTGATCCACCACGTGCCTCCAGAACAACTTCAGTTCTCCTTGTCATTGAGTGTCTGAACTCTCCTGGAGGAACGAACACCATTCTTCTAAAGATATGGTGTGGTGACTGTGAAGGCCACAGCATCTGATTCACATCATATTCATACTCATCAAACCATTCAGTGATTCACGCTTTATGGATGGAGGCATTGTCATCCTGGAAGGAGACCCCTCCCATCAGGATAGAAATGTTGTCTCTTCTTATCTGTGTATCACTTTTTGTTCCTGACCATAGGTCTTGATCCACATTGACAATATAAAGAAAGAGTTCCAGTGTCACAACTGAAGTCACTGACCAAACTATCAAACTGAGGACCCTCTGTGCACTGTTTAAAATGACTTCAGCTGCAAATTTCCATTATTCATGCATCGCTCCCACACTCCCCATACACAAAAATCTTTTCCTACTGCATGTGCTCAGCTAGAGGTCATGGCCCTCTTTAGGAGACGCAACAGAAGGTTTGAGGGGAAGACATTTTTAGACGCCTTCAACTAAATTAGAATATCTTTGAATTTTCTTTTTCTTTTTGCACGTTGGAAAGTCATCTGATGCCTTTGCCACAGTGCTGCTAATGCTGTGAAGAAATACTTTCCTGTTTTGCCCACAGTACCATTTCACTATGTAATCACCTAGCTCATGAAAATTGCAAAGGTGGTGAATAATTTAAAGTGGCTGCGTTAAAAAGTATGTGTTGTACGGTGTGTCATAACGATGGTGGTCCAGATACAGGATGAAAGATAGTGAAGCAGATAAAAAAGAATCTGGGTGAAACATTTTTCTTTGTCGCTCATTTACAGTTTTCACATTACAAATTCTTTTGTTTCCAGTATTTCTTTATTGTTACTTGAGGGCACGCTGAAATTGAGATGAGGATCAACTTACTGTTTAGAAGCAGAGGAGGGGAATGTACTATGTTGCTGACATTATCAATTTACCACTTTACTCTCCCATGTATTTAAGCACTTGTTCTGCACAAGAAATGAAATTCAAAATGCTGCATGATTGACTGAAAGTACAACAAACAACAGGTTGAAGTTAGTTGATTTGTTCTTGCAGGCTATAAACCCCCAGTGAAGGACAGAATATCACACTAAGCCACATGGGAGACCTGCAGTGAATTTATTTTATTAACTCCAATCTTGAAATCCCAATTCAACAGGGTTTGCTCCTGACTAGTCCTTCATGAAAAAACACATGGAATTAAATAACAGTCCTTTGTCAAAATAGAGATTGTTATTTGAGTTGATGTATTTGTCTGGATGCTGTTGTGTTGACTGTTACCTGAAAGTGTAATGAATGAAATGTGATAGTCACATTTTGTAAAAGCAGATATCAAAACAAGTGGGGCATTCAAAAATAAAGAGAAATATATGTGTTTTTTTTTATTTGGCCTATTTTCAGATTATTTTAAAAACCATTGATCTAATCGACTTCACACTCTGTGGGTGTTGTTTAGGACCCACAGGAGTGTAGTGTCAATTTTGGTACAATATGGCAGGATGGTGGCGCTATAATGACAAATGTAGCTGATTTGGAGACAGGTAAAATGTGTGTATATAGCTTTCGTCACCATCCAACCCACATCGCCTTGCCTGAATGTATTTGCAACACATGTGCATTCAATTCAGCACAACAGAGAACACAGACCAGAAAAAACCCTTAAAGTCATTAATGTGTGCTTCAAGAATTACCAGATATGTGTCCCAACACTTACCGCTTTTAAAAATAGTCTTAAAACCCCACAGAGAGTATAAATGAAATAAGGACTTCTTTCAGGAAAGGTGAGAAAAATCATATTCAAATCCACACTAATGCAGTCAGATCATGATGTAATACAAATAACTTAAAATTCAGCCCAAGATCCTAATCTCACTCAAACCTAAGAGTTAAAGTTGGGGGAAAACATTGTTTGGTATTATCTATTAAGAGTTTAACTTTAAATCCCACCTGCTAAGTCCTGATGAAACCCCCCAATTTTCCATTTAGGAAAAACTAAAGTTGTGTTTAAATCCAGATTCTAGCAAGTGCTTTAATAGTTTCCAGAGGCAGATGGTGATTTTAGATTATTTTACTCTAACTGGAAATTTATTACTGCTTTCTTATGTTTGGCAAAAATTGAGCTCTAAAACAAAGGTTTACATTTTATTTTTTTTTAAAAACAACATAAATGCAGTAGATAGAGTATTTATCAAGGGTGTGAGACGTAACATGAACCTGGCCAGTGTTCAACTCCTGTGAAGGAGAGTGTGGGGACTGATGTTGGTGACTTTCTGCAGGTAACACAGCATTCAGTTTAACACAGTGGGACTTTAACACAACACCCCCTAGTTTAAAAAGGAAAATACAAAAACCATGAAATCCTGGAATTCTTAAAACAGAACAAAAATGAAGCGTTATGAGTTCTACTGCCTGTGGGAGGGTCCCAAACACTTCACATGTTGGAGGAGTTTCCTAATAGCTGCTGTCAGACCTGTTGTCTTCCAAGAGGGAAGTAAACTGTCTGCTTTGGATTTTGGATGGCCTGAAGTCTAGTCAGTGAAATATCAACACAGATCAAGCAGTCTTTAGCAGTTTAATTAATCTTAGTTAACTAATTCACACATTTTAGACCACTGCATTTTCAACATTGTCTCACTGCCCTCCAAACTAAAAGGTACTGTTATGTTTTGCCATGCAAACATTTGTTTAAACGTCTTTGTTTTGGCTGATTGTAAAATTGACATGGTTTTAAATATTAAACTAAATTCCCAATATATGGGTATTTAGAAGTGTTGTTGATTCAAGTCCATATCTGACATTTTAGTGCACCATATTTGAATTCATACTTTTGCAGGTGGCAGCTTTCATCATAACCAACCCTCCCCTACCTGCCTGAACGTATTTGCGACACATGTGGATTTGATTCAGCACAGCAATGATTGACTCTGCACTTGCTATCAACCTTGCATTTGTACTCTGACCACTCTAAATCATAAAGATAAACATAAATAATGGTTACTAATAGTTTTTGATTCATCTTCAAGTCAGAATGTATGTAAACTGCCTCTGTTAATGAATTGTGCTTTGCCTTGTCCACTTCAAGAAATTCAATGGACTGCATACATTCAATATTAAGATATATCTTTCTGAAGTTGCTGTTCTTACATGACATCACACATCACACTTGTACCCAAAATTAATGTTATGTGGATATTATTCATATATTTGCAGAGGAAGGAATGCCATCAAATTCAAGATAAAAAATAAATGAAATAATCTCCATTGTTAGAAACATTCTGTCTGAAAAACTCAGTGGCCAGTAGTCGGAGATACTTAGCAGTTGGCAGGCAGGGGTAAAAGTGTGGAACTATGCAGAACTGAATGTGAAGCACAGCAGTGCTTACAAAAAGGACACACTGTCAGCAAAGCTCTTTCCAGACTTTAGCAAACACCTGAAAGTCTTTAAAGTCTCCACACAG
The DNA here is from genome assembly GCA_023238725.1 of Scortum barcoo. NCBI lineage: Eukaryota > Metazoa > Chordata > Actinopteri > Centrarchiformes > Terapontidae > Scortum > Scortum barcoo. Next base: position 2,221,620 of record CM041553.1, read on the forward strand.
CATATGAAAGCTGCAGGGATACGTAACTTTCTCAGTGCAATGTCATTATATCTACACCAGTTTAATCAGCATAACAAGTGGTTAATAACAATTCCAAGTTGTCTAATTAGACGATGACCTTTTAATGTTTCTCGCTATGTTGTGTTTTTTACATCGCCGTGTTACTGAGAGGTTTAGAGAGAAAACATAGCAGACATTGCACTCCTCGCTCTGATCCAGTCACTGAGCCAGGAGGTGTAAATGCCATCACATTAACAATGCCTCCAGGGTATAGACGGTTCCCTGCATATGTATGCAGAATGTTTGTTAAACACTGTTCTGTCACATCACTGCTGTCCTCTGGTCCTGACTGCCCCGGTGCCATATCCAGGCTGGTTAATAGCATGATAGCTACAGTATCACCTTAATTACTTTGCTGTAATGAACTCGAAGAATGAGCCCTCTCTGGCAATTCACCACCTGCGCAAACCTGCTTTTATGGTGGATTTTTTCGCTCAGTTCAGCGGCACATGACATCTGCATGCTTTGATTAATTTGACTTTTATGACCATGAAACACCTGAAATATAGTGGGTGACATACTCTGTTCAAACAGTGGCTCATTTGTGATGTACGTGTAATCAGTTTCTGTTTTTTTATTATTGGACCCTTTCCTGTTAAATATGAGCTGTGTCTGTGTGGTGTGTTTTTTACATTCATTATCTTTTTTTCATTCCAGACTCATTCAGAAACATACAGTTCTATGACCTTAATTAACTATGGACCTGAGTAAAAGATGTAAATCAGTTTCTCATGTGTAATATTATTACTATACCTGCACAATCAATCAATATCCATGTCATTGTCTTTAGAAATATGATATCTGCCAGTGGTTCTTTTGAGAATGCAAGTAAAGTCTAAGAAAGGTATTCTGTTGTTTTTCTACATCCCTTCATTTTTACCAAGGTCATTATTATTTTTCCCCCAAGTTAAAAAACAAAACATAACTGTTCTATTTAATCTTTCTTTCCCATTTGCCCTGTAGTGTACACACATTCATCATCATTCAGTAGCTAAAAAGAAACATTGTCCACATTGTGATGATTCATGGAAGGACTCTGGTTTCTAAGAAATAAATACAAAAAAGGTTGCAGAGGACATGTCAGAACATGGGCTTTATGGATATTTTTATGCGTCTCTTGGAAACCATGGATGGACTAATCCACAATATAATAAAATATATAAATAATAATAATAGAGATCTAAATGGGCTCATACGGAGCCCCTAAGAGAACATGTGCAAAAAAAAACAAAAACAAAAAAAAACCTCAAACATTCTTGTGTGCATGGAAAACTATCTAGTGCATACCACAAATTTTCCCATGCTCATGAGAAAGTTAATGGATAATTGATAAGGTATCTTATCACCTAAAAGATGATAAGATGCCTTATCATCTTTTAGTTGATTGATGATACTATCAGGTATATTTAGCATTTTCAGGAAAGTGAATATATCCACCTCTGTAGTGTAAAATCATTTTTGGAGTTTTAGAGCAAACATTAACTTTGTCTGAGACCCGCTATTAGTTTTGTATAACCTTTTATAAAATATAAATTATTTTATAAAATAACCATTTATATAAATGCATTTCATTGTCTTTTTTCACATCTAGACCACTTTGGACGATCTTATTTCTTAGAAACTTTCTCATGCTCACGAGATAGTTACTGCTGCACACCAGAAACATACTGAAACATAAAAAGGTGCACAGATCAATATTTTGAAATTATTGATTGTAATGTGTGTAATGAAAGGTATTCCTTTGAGTGAGAATTATCACCCAGCTCTGCAGCTCCACACAGCTACGTGTTCAAAAATGTATATTCAGTGTACCACAAAAACACCACAAGACCACAGCTATCTTTAGATCTCTTTTCCTGAATGAGTCTGTAATCATACAACCAGTGACAGGGACTGCGTCAGTGCACATCCTCTACTGTAAAATAATAATTTAAAACAAATTCAAAATCAAATAATTATGCCCTGTCTCACATGTCAGATCCACAATAAGGATGGCACAATGACTCTGACACCTCATTCATTTATTCATTCATTCATTCACATACACATTTATTTTATACAAATCCCACAGGAAAATGAATTCCCCTGTACATTCAACAATACATTGTTAAGATTGATCTGACATAATCATTGATTAGTGAATAAAGTATAAAAGTATTACAACTTCATATCCCCCCTCAATATTAGTAAAAGGAATATCTCTTTTTGAGATCAATATAATTGTCAGATCATATAGGTTAAAATCCCAAACATTGGCATAGTAAACATTTTTAAAGGCAAAATAAAAAGCTTTTACAAATGGCCTAAATAGCCTGAGGCTCCTAAGTGTTAAAGTTATCTGGAATACCAAAGCACACCATTACATATGCAACAGCAGACAGCGTTTCTCAGTGAGAAAGCTCTGAGGCTCGCACTGTACGCTACGCACATTGGAGTTTTAACTGAATACTAACACCATGACCGCTCAAGTGCCCCCCCCCAAAAAAAAAGTCTACAGATGCAGCTTTAACTAAAACGACTGTAGAACACTGTTGTACAGTACAGCGTGGACTGTAAATCTGTGTAATAACCCTGTTAGACACCTGCTCTTTGTAGGATCCAAAGTGATCAATACACAAATTACAATCTTTTTTTTTTTTTTTAAATACACACATACACACACACCAGTTAAACTGGGAATATACAGTGAATACATTGTACATACAGTATAGATAGAGGGCCATTAGAAACTGCATTTGTCAGTAATCAAACAGGACACCCAGATGTAGTTCTGACCCTTTGTTTACATTTCTGTATTTTGATGTATTTTTATAAATGAACAGTCACTCCACTCAGCTCTGCTCTATTCTTACAGTGGTAATTGGCTAATGGTGATCATGTCCTTCCCATGTACTGTTTGCAGGCCTTGCCTACAGAAACATAATCTGTTGACCATGTAGCCAGTCTGCTGATATATCCCGTTCTAATAGGAATGACAGATTGACTGTTTTGCTTGCTAAAGCCCTTTTATAAAGCCATAGATTGCAGAGCAGAGCCTCCGCCAAAACCACAACTCTCCCCAATAAATCCAGGGGCCGAAAGGGTGTCTATTTAGTCATAAATATGCATGGTGGACTCAATTACTCAGCGTGTTGTATGCACGGCCATCCTGGCCATAGTTTACTGTGTGAACCCCTTTCAGAAACAAGCACGTAATTTATTTGACTCAGGTGAAGAAATCTGAGGTGCAAGGGTAATTGGCACCAGTTTTGGAGTGATTTGTTTTCGCGTGGTTTCAGGGCAGTAATGGCTTGTGCCATTTTGGTGATTGAAAACAATCGATTCTACTTCATAGGACAACATGGGACAACGTGCACTCCTGCCATCAGTGTAGAGCACATTCATTCACTCTTACTTCTCTTCTTTTTTCAGCACTCACACTGAGAATATGAAGGAAAGCACTGGTAGAGAAATCCCCTGGAGCACATGCCCCTTGATAGAACAGATGTGTCCTAATATCCAGTCCGGCATACTTTCAGTAATTATAGCCAATATATCAGATACAGCAAAGATGGAAAATGCTGAGGTTTTTCAAAGAACATATCTCTGATATTTAACCAAGGAGTTTTATTTGAACTGTTTAGCCAGAGGCAACCATGTTGAAAAAAAACTCTCAAAACATAAAGCCTTTCTCTTTCTAAGAAGGAAAACATGTATGTGGTGTCTCTGTGTTTTAAATAGGTGGTTTCAAATCTGCCGCCCATACAGTAAAGGCATTGTTAACCAATTGAATGTAGGAAAACAACATTTCTTCATTATTTTTACCTGAACTCTAAAGACCCCAGACACAAATCATAAACATGAGATTCTCTCTTCTTACCATTATTTAGTGACATCTCACACCAGGGAACAGATGCCAATAGCCGGTAAGCGAAGCAAGACAGCTTATTAGGCATCCTCAAACTCAACCAAAGGACCACCCACTGTCTTGCAATTATTCTGCGGTCTCTGCCTGAAATTACAGCTTAATTGAACTTTTCACAATCGTACCATTGCAAACGATTCCTCGGGTCAAAGTTGATTGGGTGGCGAAGTGCACTGAAACTTAAAGACATCATTAGCATGGCTCCTCTCATAATTATCCTCTTAGGTTGGTGGCTCTGCTCAGATGTGAGGTCAATTAAAAATATACTTATTTGCATTGAGGTGCACGTTAGTAGGTGGTGTGCAATTTCAAGCGCAGGAACAAATGAATCAGTTATGTGCCAACTGCGTACATACAGTGGGAGCAAAAAAGTATTTAGTCAGCCACCAATTGTGCAAGTTCTCCCACTTAAAAAGATAAAAAGTTGAGAGAGGCCTGTAATTTTCATCATAGGTACACTTCAACTATGAGAGACAGAATGGGGGGAAAGAATCCAGGAAATCACATTGTAGGATTTTTAATGAATTAATTGGTAAATTCCTCGGTAAAATAAGTATTTGGTCACCTACAAACAAGCAAGATTTCTGGCTCTCACAGACCTGTAACTTCTTCTTTAAGAGGCTCCTCTGTCCTCCACTCGTTACCTGTATTAATGGCACCTGTTTGAACTCGTTATCAGTATAAAAGACACCTGTCCACAACCTCAAACAGTCAGACTCCAAACTCCACTATGGCCAAGACCAAAGAGCTGTCAAAGGACACCAGAAACAAAATTGTAGACCTGCACCAGGCTGGGAAGACTGAATCTGCAATAGGTAAGCAGCTTGGTGTGAAGAAATCAACTGTGGGAGCAATTATTAGAAAATGGAAGACATACAAGACCACTGATAATCTCCCTCGATCTGGGGCTCCACGCAAGATCTCACCCCGTGGGGTCAAAATGATCACAAGAACGGTGAGCAAAAATCCCAGAACCACACGGGGGGACCTAGTGAATGACCTGCAGAGAGCTGGGACCAAAGTAACAAAGGCTACCATCAGTAACACACTACGCCGCCAGGGACTCAAATCCTGCAGTGCCAGACGTGTCCCCCTGCTTAAGCAGTACAGTACATGTCCAGGCCCGTCTGAAGTTTGCTAGAGAGCATTTGGATGATCCAGAAGAGGATTGGGAGAATGTCATATGGTCAGATGAAACCAAAATAGAACTTTTTGGTAAAAACTCAACTTGTCGTGTTTGGAGGAGAAAGAATGCTGAGTTGCATCCAAAGAACACCATACCTACTGTGAAGCATGGGGGTGGAAACATCATGCTTTGGGGCTGTTTTTCTGCAAAGGGACCAGTGACGACTGATCCGTGTAAAGGAAAGAATGAATGGGGCCATGTATTCGTGAGATTTTGAGTGAAAACCTCCTTCCATCAGCAAGGGCATTGAAGATGAAACGTGGCTGGGTCTTTCAGCATGACAATGATCCCAAACACACCGCCCGGGCAACGAAGGAGTGGCTTCGTAAGAAGCATTTCAAGGTCCTGGAGTGGACCTAGCCAGTCTCCAGATCTCAACCCCGTAGGAAATCTTGTGGAGTTGAAAGTCCGTGTTGTTCAGCGACAGCCCCAAAACATAAAATCAGAATCTTATCCAAATAAATTAAAAATGGTGAATTCTTAAATAAGAATCTGCACCCTGGACCATTTCAACAGGTTTTCTTAGCTATAGATGATCTAATCACACTACAGTGTCACTTGTGCTTGACATGTTATTGCGATCAGTTCACGCTTGTTGTGGTTTCTGTGTGTGCTGATATTGTCTGAATGAGTATTGAGTTTATTGCTCTTATATAGTTTCTATTCTTATTCAGTCATTATTTATTTTATATATGTCAGTTTATCTTTATCCTTTAGCCTATTTGATCCTATTTTATTTTGAGTTTTTATTTGTCTCTTCTTGTATCTGACTTTGTGTTGCTGTAACACTTCCATTTCTCCTCCAGGGATCAATAAAGGTTTATCTTATCTTTGCTTATCTTATTTGGGTTGGTATGAGCACTAGCTTCTGGTGGCTTATGCTAACTAATGATAGCAAACTTTAGATAGATACTTTGTAACTAAGATTACTAAGTCAGTTAACTAACTTAACCCCTCCAGGTCCCCGATCAGGCTGATTCCTGTGCAGTGTAACAAAGCAAAAAAAATAATTGTCAGGTCATATAGGTTATGTTGTTCTGAAAAAAGATAGCAAACATTGGTATGGTAAACATTTTTAAAAGCTAAATCAAAAGTATTCGCAAACAGCCTCCATAGCCTTGGTCTTCAGCGCTTGTGTCAGTATTATACTATGTTTTAGCTTGTATACTGTATAACTCCACTATCCCTCCCTCCCAGACTCACTGGTCCCACTCCAGTTTGCCCTCAGGCCCAATAGGTCTACTGAAGATGCCATCGCCCTCACCCTCCACACTGCCCTCTCCCACCTGGACCAGAGGGACACATATGTGAGAATGCTGCTTTCATTGACTACAGTTCAGCATTCAACACCATCGTGCCCTCCAAGCTTGTCAGAGACCTCGGGCTCAACAAGCGCCCTCTGTGACTGGATCCTGAACTCCCTGATGGGCAGACCCCAGGCTGTGCGGATTGCAGCACCACATCCTCCACCCTGACTCTCACCACCATCGCCCCCCAGGGCTGTGTGCTCAGCCCTCTCCTGTACTCTCCTTGTTCACACATGACTCTGCGTGGCCACCCACAGCTCCAACACCATCATCAAATTTGCTGGACGACACGACCGTCATCGGCCTGATCACCAGCGACGATGATGAGACGGCCTACAGAGAGGTCAGAGGTCAGAGCCCTGTCATCTTGGTGCCAGGACAACAACCTCCATCTCAATGTCAATGTCAATGTCAATGGACTCAATGATCCTCTGTAGCTTCTACAGGTGACCCACAGAGAGGATCCTGACTGGCTGCATCACCGCCTGGTACAGCAGCTGCACCGCCCTCAACCGTAAGGCTCTACAGAGGGTGGTGAAAGCTGCTCAGCACATCACCATCCATGGAGGACCTCTACACCAAGCAGTGTAGGAAGAAGGCCAACAGGATCATCAAGGACCCCAGTCACCCAGCTACAGACTGTTGCCTGCTGCCGTCTGGCTGACGGTTCCAGCAGCATTCGAGCCCGAACCACCAGGCTCAGGGAAGCTTCATACCGCAGGCCATAAGACACCATTTTTTAACAACTCCATCACTTCTATTGTATATTGTATGTTTCTGTTTAGTAGTATATTTACTTAGTTGTAAAATTTATATTTTAATTGTATAATTTATATTTTAGGTTTATATTTATTTTATTACTCTAGTACTATTATTATTGTTTTTTATTTTATATTTTGATTTCTTAATCATTTTTTTTGTTGAGTGTTTCTATTCTTGTTAATATTTTTTAGCATTGTTTAGGGAGCCTGAGATTTAAGAATTTCATTACCAATGATTGCTGATGTAAATTGTTGTGCAATGACAGTAAATTCTTGAAATCTTATGTTTAAGCTAGTTTAAAGTAATAAGTGATGAGAGTGAACTAAATAATCTTATATGTTCTTAAAAAAAAGTATTAGATCAGTTTTATAAAAAAAATTATAAATATTAATTCATTGTCGTTATCAGAACATTTTTTTTTTTTGCCACAGTGGCTGCTGTTCAGCAAAAGTTACATCATTTCTCGTGAAGATAATTGATTGTTTGCATTGATTATTGATTGCTGACACCAGGGCCAACCAGGGGAAATAACATAACTGGGATTCCATTTGGGCAGTCCACTTGAAAAAGTTTCCCAGTGTGCATTTATTTTCTGTCCCCATCATGAGCAGTTGACTGCGTCGACTACACGAGGCCACCTGAGGAACACCAAGTGTTGTTGTTGCATGCTGCTGGCTCGTTTTTGGCAGTTTGCCATAAGCTTCGAGGGGACTACATTTTTCAGTGAGAGAATTACTCTATTTTTCCTGTCTTTCCCCACTTCAGTGTGCTCAGCATGTCAGGTAACCAGCTGGAAATAGACGGGTTACTGCAAGTATGGTGGGAGTAATAAAAAAAAACAAGGCTTACATTAGTTTTAAAATGTTTTTCTATATGTTGTATGAAAAAACCCATAAATGATCATGGTGTACACAGAATACTTGATTACTTTAAGTGAATTATTTATAAAGCTTTTTAATTCATATAAGTGGTTTCACTGGCTTCCATCCCTGTTTTCATGCTCATTCTGTGTCTGTTTTCATGTGAAGGACTTGGTGCACATTATTTCTTTGTTGTAAAGCACTAGCACAGAATTTAAGAGTAAAATCAGAGCTTATGTGATCTGATGCCATGTGCAAGGATTATAGATTGTAGAATTTTTCTTTTTATCTTCCAGGAACTCATGCTTACTCAAACAATGTCTAACTGTGGCATAAAGTGACACTGGCTGTTTCTAACGATGTCCTTGCCTGAAGCATCAGTGAGCGAGAAAGAGCCTGATCAGTCTATTCATTTGAAAGTGTGGCATCTTCTGGAGTGATGTGATTTTCCACATGTTCATGAATAAGTCATCCTGAGCACAACCGCTGAGGTAAACAAATCAGCGAGATGAGCCCCAACTGCAATAAGAGAATTGTAACAGATTGTTCGTTTCTAGACTACTGACTCCTGATAGAAGTCGACACTGTGCTTTGCTTCCCCTCTGAAGGTTGCAGGCACTTTGAACATCCAGCACAGTGGTCTGAAAATGAGATTCATCAATAATTATCACTGCCTCACTCCGAGGATACTGGTAATGTTCCTGAGCAGCAAATATTAATATTTCAGCCCCGCTAGGAAAGCTTTTAAAGCAGTCACTCATTTGGCCCTTCAAATGGATTAAGACAGATTTTGTTCTCTGTCTTTACCTGGCTATTCACCCCCCCATCCCACAACCCCACCCCCCACCCCATCTTTTGACTGATATGAGAACTCAAATGTTAGCAGGAAATCACAGTGACAGCCCCAAATATTGTGCCCCCACCACTCTGCCTGCACTCTGCTTGAGGCAAAATAATAGAAATCCAGCCTTGTGAATAGGAGCTAGTAGCTTAGTTGTCCCTGAATAAAACCTTTTGAAAAGGCAGCAGTTGGATTCAGTTTCTGCTCTAAACATTCGTAGTACAGCTGATTATGTGTCCAGTCTCCAGCACTTTATGGAAGAGGCATTTCTTCCCAGCAAGATATTAAAAAAGGGGAGCTTTCTTGGGAGGCGCAACATATCTCAGAAGAATCTGAATGCTGCTGGTAAGAGCAGGCTTTGTGTGTGAAATATGCACATTTCCTCAAACATATGAATGAAGTCACTGTGTAGCAAAATGCCTCCTTCAGTGGACAGAGAAATCCCTCCCTCTTCCTCTGTTGTTCACTGAGAGATACAATTCAAACAAGGCACAGTTGTTGATTCATTGGCCTATTAGGCATTTTGCAAAAAAAAACCCTCAATTTGTGGCTTTTATATTCACATTAAGTGAATTTCCTTAATGTGACTATAAAAGCCACAGAAGTGCAGTAAAGATTGAGACTTGGCCACCAGAGTGCCATTGGAAACTGGGCAGCAGGGCACAAACTGCTCTAAGATAAAGTCCAGTGTGAGGGGAATAAATAAGAGTCATTCTTGGCTAACAAGTAATCTCTGTAGAGGAGAAGTGAACTTGAAGTCTCTGTAGACGTGCTGGACACACACTCAGCTAGACTGACAGTGTCAAGGTTACTGTACGTCAAGGATGCTCTTGTTCAAGATGACAGTATTACTCAGCACCATCCACATTCATTTGGGAGATCCCTCACTGCCATCTTAAAATGGATTATCCAATTACTGCTTTTCAAATGCCATGACAGTACAGAGCAGGGCTGTGGTCCGGCAGCCAGTTTGGGACACTGCTTGAAATTCAATTCATGAATTGGAAATGGAATCCTAACTAACCACTGGTCTATTTCTGTATACTGTTATTTTTTTTTGCCTTGCTAAAGATTGGCTTTGATTCAGGCTGCAGCCTGTATCTCACAAACTCATATTGTTATGGGTGGACGGTTTTGCAATTAATGGTGGGCTGAGACACAAACATGCCAAAAAGTGTTGGAAATTAAAAGATGCTGAACTCAGACGTTGAACCCCTCTCCATGAGCCCACGGCAAACTGATTGCTCCTGACCCCATGTCTGCTCTCTGCTTTGAGTGAATACCAATAAAGTATATATTACTGGGAAACTTATTTATCTGGAGTAACTTTCCATTTGAGTTGAACACAGGGAATATAAAAGAGCCATTTACTTAATCCCCCCCTCCCCTCCTTTTCTTTCTTGCTTTGGCTTCTTTTTGTTGACTTCCTTCCTCTTTTCAACTCTTACTTGTTCACCTAGAGCCCTTAAAACACAGGCTGTGCTTTAACATTTTTGGGGCTTCTTTTGTCTCCGGCTCACTCGTTAGAAATTGAAATGTTTTGGCTTGGAAAAAAAGTACATCGCTGTTTGTTCCACTGATTCCAACTCTTGTTTGTGTTAATTCTCTAGAGCTTTAATTGGGCTGAGGGTAGCCCTGGGAGCTGCACAAGGGAGGGGGAACAATGTTGTAAAAGTTGTGAAAAGAGACTTTATGAGTTGAGTCAGTATTGTGGTTCGATCGAATGACTAAAATGATATGAAGCGGTGGCTTTGAAAAGGAAAAAGGTCTGTGAGTTTAGAGGTTATGGTCTGCAACAGTAGTATTTGTATATGTATTTAAAATACAGTGCCTGCCACTAGAGAGGCTGTCAGTCATGCTTTCTTTAGTATGTTATAATTCTGTGAAGCCAGTAGGCATATTCTCTGCTCTCACTTTTGCGTGCAAGAACATTTTACTCAGATTTCTGAAGAGGTTACACCTTGGTGTGGATTCATAGTCTGAGGGGGTACATACAAATCAGACAACTAAGGCCTGAATATTGCCTTCTGCAACATCCTCAAAAATCCATTTCTGCTATTGGCAGGACATCGATTCCCTGTGAATGGATGGTGAGTCCAGGCGGGGACAGGAGATGATGCGGTGTGAAGTGGTTACCGCAGGAGACGACACACACACACACACACACACACACAGAGAGAGAGAGAGAACTGGTTGATAAGTGTCTGCGAGCCATGTGGGCCCTGTCCATTGCAGCACCATTAATCCAGTACAATATGTCTGCTTAATGCTGTGTGCCATGAGTAGAGGCCATACTTATCATCTTTAATGGCTCTGGTAAGACATGGCTGGGGAGGATTGCTCCCAAAAAAGAGTGAGGGTCTAATCAGACTTCACTTTAAGAGTGTAATTTAAAGGGTTGTTTCAACTACATTACAAAAAAAAACACATTTTCTCTCTCACCTCTGATGATATTTAGCCATGCAAAACTTTTGAGGTTGCTGTATTTACCTTTACCAGTGCAGTTAGAGGCAGGAGATTTGAGATCTTCACAGGTCTCAGTTACATCCAAGATCAAGTTAAATATTAATCACATCAGGTGAGGTCATTTTGTATTGCTGTGGGTGTCAGGGCTCTGTCAGTAGTACACACATGGATCTACTTTGATCACATGGTGCTTCATAATCAAATGTTTTATGAAACAAAATAGAAAGTAAAAGTTAAGTGTGTTTATGGCAAATAAACTAGGAGGCTGGTTAAAGTGACTATAATTGATATTGTTATATTAACAATGTTTCAAATGACAAAGTGAAAACAATGTAACAGTGTGATGGGGGCGCTTGTGGTGATGGACCTGCAGAGAAATATCAGCTGAATCTGCAGCTCCCCTCAGCTTCATGGAGCTTTATAGTGAGTTTCAGCTCACTGTTTCACTGGCTGGCCAAGAACTCACTCACTGTGGTCATCATGTTGTTTTCAGACAGAGCAGGCAAACACTGTAAAAACTGACTGTACAGGAACGTATTTTTATCAAGGAGGGCTCCCATGGATACTTTCATGTGCGTATTGACATTTGTAATAAACAACTGAAAAATGTAGTGAATTTTCCAAAATTATTCTTAATGGAGGGCATTTAAACGAGCTCAACTGCTGCTGACTCCGCAAACTAAAAAACTGAAAAGAAAAAATAAGTAAACATATGAGCCAACATGCTTGGCCTTTAACCACTTACTCTGTGCTGTTTCAATCAACATGTTGTTAATGATGCATCATGTTCCTCATAGATGTCCATCCTGTCTGCCCTCAAACTCTGCACCTGTTAGTACTGCCTCTGTGCAGAGCATTTGGCTTTATATGCTTTCCTCCATTCTTTCCAAAAGTTGAGATTTTAAAAATAACACGGTTTTGCTTCAGGGAACACAACTATAAAAAATTTACCTGAGCAATTTCTATCAAATCATGAAAAAGAAAGAAAACGCTGGATTTAGCAGATGAAATACATAAAAATCTGTTTAAATTGAGAATAAATATACCAGGGGACATATCATTTTCCCCATACAGCTGATAAGTTAGTTGGCTTTTGAATATTTTATGTATATAGAAATGCTTTTTAACCTTATTCCCAGCACCACTATTCTGCTCTGGCCAGTTATATTGAGCAGCTCCTCTAAACTTTGAGCTGAGAGCAGACTGTTATGTCAGGATATTTAAGGAACCATAAACTGAATATGTTTTTTCATAAATTTCCCACATTTCTCATACAGAAAAATGCATTCACATGCCCTTCAACAGAGTGTTCAATCTTTTGTTGGCCAAAAAGGTTATGATATTCTGATCCTCAACACCTAACATGGTGGAGCATTAGCAGATATTTCCTTCAGGAGCTGGTAGAGAGCAGCAGTGAATATTGGACTGACATTCAGCAGGTGGCCAGAAAAATGTCTGCAAATGAATGATAATGATCCTCCTTATCTGCTGTAAACAAATTGTGTGCTAACAAATTCCACATCTCAAGAGCTTATGATACGGTATGTCAGTGTGTTCATTTAAGGTCAGGGAACAACTGTTAGTACAATTAATAAAAAGTCGAATTTTAATTAGCGTCAGAAAGTCGGGTGTACTTGCACACTCTTACTTTCCAGTCAATAATGTGAAATGGTAAGTCGTTAACTGGAACATCCCACTGGCAGTAACCTCAGCGATGTGAGCAAGGGGATCACCAAGGAAAAACACAGGATCAGAGCCCTGGACAATATAAATCTTAGTCCTGATGTCATATCTGAAATTTCTGCTGCCACGAAATGGAAATAAATGGAATTGGATTTATGGTGCTCAGTGTGGGTTTGATTTGGTTGAACTGAGGCTTTAAACACTGACCTGAAGCTGTGTCTGCTGGCACTCTGATGATAAAACAACATTTGCAAACACAAAAATGATTAGCATGTTCGAACGAAGGCAACACATTTCTTTCATTAATAACCATGTTTTCATGTACATCGTCTAGTCTTCACCCATTAGACATACTGGAATTAAAGAGATGCAATCCAGTGATCTCATTATGATTTAGGAGGATGAATTTGGGGGAAAACAGTATTAAGCTGTATTCCCAACAGATGGGTCATTATCAACATATGACACCAATGTATTTATATGTGTCCCTGTTCAGAACACATGATGCAGTACAGCAGGAAACATTTGTCTGAGCAGGTTTAAACATGACACTCAAATTCTATTATCCTTTTTCTCTATAATCTTTATTTTCTGTAGCATATAGATTTTTTCCCCGGGGTAAAATTAATCCCCCTTTTGAAGTGGAAACTGTCCATTTTATTCCCTCATGGCAGCATTCTCTCCTCTGTGAACCAGAGAGTTGTTGTAGTCGTCTGTGATCATTTGTATGTCCCTTTGTGCCGCTAAGTGCTCATCAGCATTCTCCATAACTTCAGGTCATTAGACACGGAGAGCTGCGGGGCCACCAACTTCCAGGCTCGTTGTTCCCACCACACGGTGCTGCAGAGCCATCATGGTGGAGGGATGCAGACTCAGTTGCAAGATGCATGCGGAGGGAGAGGTACTGTGAAAAATCTCATGTTTCTGTGCGGCCTGTTGAATTCTTTATTGCTGTTCAGTAAGTAATACAAGACACCACCACGACAGTGCAACATATTAACATGCTCCAACAGAAAGAAGCTCCTGCTGACACCCAAAAAGAGTTTGCACAGGTTCAAAAGTGCAATCGTTCATTTGCTAAATTAAGAGATTCACTTTCCCTAAGAAGAGGCTGGTGACAAAATCTGTATCAGGAGGAGAAAAAAACTACCAGGAATAGCTTCTCTGAAAATGTGGCAGTAAGGAGAAATAAAAGAGCAGCAGAACAAAATGACTGCTTTAATTATAGCCGACCATATGGTGGAAAATAACAAATAAGGAGAAAGACGGTACCACATTATCCTCCATCCCTCAGTCTGCTCCTCAGCTCCTCCCCCATGCGTGTGTGCGGGGTGGGGAGGCTTCATTTGATCAAATCCTTCAACTTGGACGACTTCGCCTCAGCCGCACTTTTTTCCAGCACCGCGCTCGGACAGCGCCACAACTTGCGCAGCACTTCCTCTGAGAGCGAGCCGAGCCGAGCCGAGCCGCGTCTCACAGCCCGACACAGGCAGAGAGGAGAGGACCGCGCCGGGGAGGACTTCTCGCGTCCACAGCGTCCTTCTGTGCCGCCAGCGATGGAGAGGGAGGTCCGGTTCTGCCCAAAGTGGCACGGCGCGCTCTGGCTTCTGCTTTTCGCGACGCTGTGTCTCTTTCTCGCCGCCGAGGCTGAGATAAGTTGCCGTTCGTGTCAGCCTGGAAATAAGTGGCGTCCGCGGGAATTACTGCTGAAATTCGAGTCCGCAACAGGATTAAAGGGAGAAGTTTTGGGACGCGGGGACGCAGCCGGGTCCGCTGAACGCGCCCCGGACCGACCGGGACCCACGGAGCCGGGGCTGACACGGAATACCGACGAGTTGCGCGCACAAGAGACCAGAGCTGAGAGCGGGACCGCAGAGGCCAAAGTTTCTCCCGACAGAGAGCGCGTCCGGCTGAGGAGCGGCGGCGGCGCAGGTGTCACCACAAAGCGCGCCAGAAGGCAGAGCGACGGCGAGCAGGAGAGGGTGTCCGGATCCGAGCAGCAGAACCAGGACCCAGCCGAGGCCCGGAGCAGAGCGACGCGCTCCGAGCTGCGCTGGGGCGGAGAGGAGCGCAGAGCCGGAGCCCCGCGGCAGGACGAGCTCAAACTCAACAGCTCCACGTTCGCCCTGACCGGGGACTCGTCCCACAACCAGGCCATGGTGCACTGGTCCGGCCAGAACAGCAGTGTAAGTCTGTCATTACGTCTCACTTTAAGCATCAGCCGCCACACGTGCCGATCCACACCGCGCCAGCCCCGCGAGAGAGCAGCCCCAATGTGTGTGTGTGTGTGTGTGACGCGCCGTTTAAGATGAATGTGTGTGCGCACGGGTGTGTGTGTGTGTGAAAGAGAGCAAAAGACAGACACACTTGTTTAATTAAATTGTCACCTCCAAGTTATTGGATCAAAGTGCTGCCAGACATCTGTTCACTAAACACCCTCACATCTCAACAGACTGAGGACTTGGGTTTCACTGTCATCAGGGATTCTATTAATAGTATGAGGAGAATCACAAGGCAGTGCTCTGCATTTAATCATTTTAGCTGAGATTATTTAAGACACAGTATTTGGATTTCAATTCAAATTAAAATTGGGCCTAAATTTCACACAGGTTTGGCCGCCCAGGAGTTTTATTGAAGTGGAGGAGGCAGAGTGTGTGTAAGTGTGAGTCCGAGCAGCAGAATTGATGTCGAGCTAAAGCTGTTCAAGTTGAGCAGGGAGCATCTCTGACCAGAGGGCAGGATTTTCAAGTAGCACGATAGGTTGTGGGAGAGGTTAAGCAATTTCAGCCCTCCTTCCTTTTCTGAAGCCGGGTTTGCTGAGCCGCAGGCCCAAACTGCCCCCCCCTCCTGAACTCTTTCTTGTTGGCTTCACATCTTTTCATGTAAGAGCAGGGATGGGGAGATCTGGCTTTTGTCATCCTCATGAGGGGGGAGAACATTTGCAGGTGCTCCAGACTCCAGATAAGTGGTTGAGTTATAGGCTCTGTATGTGTTAACAGAAGGTTTGTTTCTTTTAACAAATGAAAAAAAAAATAGTCTAAATTTCTCAAAGAAGGAAATTAGGGAAAATTGTGAGCGATAACTGACGATTATTTTCATTTGAATCAACTGCTGATTGTTTTTTTTTTCATTTTGACTAAAATTTATTCTATTAAATGTCAAAAAACTGTGAAAAATGCCCAAATGATAATTTCTCAGTGATATCTATCTATCTATCCAATCCAAAAGAACAAATCCAAAGATATTCCATTTACAGTGAAATAAAGCAGAGCAGGTCCTGATACTTTAGAGTCTCTAAAGCCAGAAAATGTCTGTTTGAAAAATGACTGAAGCGATTAATCTATCAAAATAGTTGCATTATTTTTTTGATTGTCAAGTTATCAATAAATTGACCAGTCATTTCAGCTTTAAAGTATTTTTGGCATCAGTACTGAAACTTCAGATATCATATCAGCGCTAATATGACAAATTATCAAATGACGCAGCTGCATGCTATTGGTCCAGGTTCTCTTATTAATGAGTCTCCACAGTAGGAAAAGTGATTGTGTTTCCACATCATTGCTGGCTATCATTGTCCAGGTAACACCAGTGTTTAATGTGTCCTTCATCAGGCAGCTCTGCTCCGTTCTGTCGCTCGTCTTCAGTAGGGTCGCCTCAAAAAAAGCATTAAAATGTCCTCCACCTCTTTGTACAGACACAACATGGGAGAAAAGGAGTAAAGTTGGCATTAGAGTTCATATGGCCATGTCGAAAAATGTCGTAATGCCTACTTGTTTTACAATAGCCACTTTAATTTAGCATAAATCTCCGCTTGAGTCCCTGAGCAGCCTGTCTCCTCGGAGTATTAATGTGTGGTGGATCTACCTCAACATTGTCGCTGGCAGTGCGTTTGGATGTGTCACTCTACGCGCTGTCGTCCATGCTGCAACATCTTATCACTTGTTTTACCTTTTGTCTTTAACACAGCATTTGGTTCATTCTTTGGAGAACAAATTCTGGATAAAAAAGAAAAAAGGAGAAAAAAATCTTTGTTTCATACCCAATCTGAGTTTTAATCAGAACCTATATGAACACGCTCTATGCTGTATCCAAAGTGATAATCTAAGCCTAAAAGCAATTTTACATTATTGCTTTAAACTTTAATTAATGTGGGAAGAAGAAAGTCATCAGGCAGCTTGGCCGCTGGAGTTCAAATGTATTCATTTGCCGTGAGGCGGGATATCTCAGCGCGATGGATTATTCTTCTTTAGAGTCAAAATATAATTAGCATGAACTGAGAAAGGCAATAAAATCTTTTTATCCTGCAAAATTTGACGTCCTGGGAAAAAAAAGCAAAAAAAAAAAAAACAGTGTGTACTTCGCGTCAAACCTGCTTTCCATGAGTCAGTGTCCTGACCGTGCCACAACTGCTACGTTACACCCACACCACTTACCCCTGTCTGTAAAAAAACCAATTACAGTCAAACACACATCATCAGCTCACATGTCCTCCACTTCTCTTCTGACTGGATTCCACCCTGCGCCTCAGGTGTTTCTGTGGGCTTGACAGACTGATGTATCCATGACAGAAAGTGACCTTAGAGGGGAAGTGCAGAAAAAAAATCCTAAAAATGCCAAAACCAGTTCTGAGTGTATTTTTTCATTTTCATTTTCTACAAATGTGTGTTTCCTCTTACAGCAAAAACAGTCATTACTATTTAGCAGCCCTGTTTGGTTTAGTGATGTACATAGATGCTGCGTGTGTGACTCTGGAACGGTTTGCCCTTATTCTCGCAGTTGATGCAGACAATTTGCTCAAGTCGTGTGAGAACAGAGGATCCTGCATTAAATATGTAGAGTTGTTGCTATAAGCAGGAACAGACGTCCTTGCTCTTTACCATCTGAGCTGCTGTATAAATAAACAGATGAGTCAACAGCATGCCATGGCGCTAAATTGAAAAGGATACAGATAAGGGCTGTGCTCTTAATATTTAACCTTTAAGGCATTTGCAAAGCTTGCCTTTTAACCATCCCACATTACTGGAAGCCTGTATGTCAGATTGGATTGGAGGTTATAATTATGACTGATGAAACATTGGCCACAGGAGTCATATAAGCCTAAAACGGAAAATACAGGGAAACACACATATTCTGAGTAAAAATACACACATACAGCAGTTGAAAGAACTGTACTGAAATTAGTCAATTGTGGGAAAATGTCATTACAATAAGACAGGGATGGAGGCTGCAGATGTGTAAAAATGGATACATCCAAGTCTATGCCCCGTATATGTGCTTGTATGTGATTTATTTAGAAATAAGCACAGCACTGAAAGAAGTGTGTTGTGGTTACGTACAACTGCCTTCAACTCTGAACGCTCAAACTTCACTTTGGGCAAAGTCCATGATCTGATCATGAGCTAAGATTTGCACCACATTAGTCAATGACCCAGAGCTGAGCATTTTCTCAAACTGTGACACCCTTGAAGGAAATGTGATAGTGGGCTGCACTGTTTTATTAAACTCTTCTTCCTCAGTTCACTCCAGGATTAACTTTGAAATTTGGTTGAGATTTTTATATTTTATTTTTTTAAAGGTGGGGGGTGTATTCACTTTAACCTTTCCTTTGTGTCTGTCTGCTTCAGTCAGTGATTTCCCCACACTCTCTAGAAAGACATTTGACAGCTTTCAGAGAGCTGGTGTGAAATTGTTGCATTCAGCTGTGTAGGTGGACAGCACTGTAGTGATGGCAAGGAAAGATCTACAGAATGAGTTCAGTGGGGAAACATAAAGAGCCACACATCATATTCAAACCCAAGACTGTCAAACACTTCATTTTCATTCACATCATTATTCAAAAACTCATGAATTAAGTCATTCATTTCTGTAAATATGTATTTAATTTTGTGTTTTAATCAACCAACATTTATCCATATTTACAGGGAATTAATATGCCCAAACTACAGGGTTAGTTAAGTCACAGCATAATAAAATAAACTAAGAAACACCACTTCTTTCCCAGTGTTCAAAACATTAAATAACTGGAATAATTATTTCATGTAGAGGCACAATAATGACAACTTTATCACTAAATATTGCAGGTGACAAATATATTCTGTTTGTTGAAGCAGCCATTCTGCTATTCACAGACTCATCCTGTGCAAATGTGTCATCACAGCTGTGAAAATGTTACTCGGTAATTCAATTTCTAATTTCTGGACTGGTCGAGAAAATAAAGGAACACCGGAGTCTCCATGAGAACCTGTGAAACATTCAGACAACACGATTTAATCTTTGACGTAACCATGCCAAAATTATTCACAGCAATAGTTCCAATCTACAACAGAGAGAGACACACAATTGATCAAACAAATATCTCCTGAGCTCTCGGCACCGGCAGAGCAGCATTGTGAGTCTGAGAAAAAGGTTACAGGCGGTCTCACCGAGGGGCCTGTGGCATATCGCTCAGATGGTATGCAACATGCACCGGGACAGTAATATTTACATTATGAAATGTCAGACACTGAGTACTTTGCTCTGCCACTCACTGGATTCAGGCTGACATATTGTCTAGCAGTCTAAGAAGTTTACTCTTTGATGCTTCCAGAGATGGAGGACATGTCCTGCTAGAACATGTCCAACACAGGAAAAAAGAGGCAGGTAAATGATAAAATGAAACCCTGTAGAAACAGCAGTAGTGCCTCAGCGTTTGTCACCGTAAAGATTTTGTCACCAGTTAATGAGAAGCTGATCACATGACGCTCTTTGAAGCGTTGTGAGAAACTCACTCACATTTGCCGTCTCACACTGCCTCTGTAGGTGTTGAAGGAATATATGGTTGTGCATGTGTTCTCGTAGCCATCGCAATGCATGATTTACTGCTCACCCCACATTTGTCACATCTCTGCTGTACAGTGGCATTCTCTCTGCACCATCAAGCTTTCATAATTTGCTCATTTTCAGACATTTTAGGGCTGTCCACACCACACGGGGTTGTTGGACGAGCTCTAATATGAACACATTTACAACCTGCTCATCTGAGATGGTAGAAATTTAGAGCAGACATATGCTAAATTGACAAGATTTGTGCAACAGGGGATGGTGGTTAGGTTAGAGGGCAGCACAATGCTTTGTTATACAGATCTGGATTATCTGATCATTTGTTGAGTTTGCAACATATTTACTGCCTATTAGAAAAAAAAGATAGTGTTGAGTGATAAAATCACATTTTTTCCATCGTAAAAGTTTAAAATTTAGCATGCATCTGTTCAACAACCACATACAGATTATTATTAAAGCAAGAGGACTGTCTGAATGGATGTTGGGATGTCTATTGATCTCCCACTTTAAGGCTGAGGCAGAATGAATAGAGATGTATGGAGTGTGGTTCATTAAAACAATCTCATTTTTTTACACTTACAAAATCAGGAAGCAGTTTGTCTCTTGGCCTTTAAATTGTGGATTCTGACACATTTGACACATTTATAAAAGCCTAAATCTGTCAGTTCTCCATCTCTTATGCTCTTAGGTACTTCAATCTGTGTCCATTTCTCTGTCTGCCTCTCCCCCCGTCTCTCTCCCTCCACACTGTTCACATGCACCTTGTGCCACACTCATCCTCTGTAAGGCTGCAATTACAATGTGAGCCTCCAAATCAGCTTGTGAACATCCAATTGCAATGCAAGTGGAGTCTAATCTGTGTGCTTTCAGACCTGTTACTTAACACATCCTGCTGAGGGGAGAGAATAAAAAAAAGACAAAAACAGAAGAGAAACACTGAAACAACAAACAGAACCGAAGCCTGTGTGAAGTCTGTGTGGGCTAAATGATCCTTCGGGTATGTGCCTGGGAGTGATCAGGCAGGCGGACGCTGTCACGCTCCAATGAGCAGCGTTTACTTGCCATCAGGCTGCATATGCCCATAAACAAACTAGGTTCCCAGTCACTTAAATTTGTTTTTTGTCTTGTACTGTACACACAGAAATTCATTCACTCACAGTGTGGATTAGAGAGGACCCTGTGAAGGAGCCTGGGGCTTTATGGAAACCCTTGATCTTTGCTTTTTGTTTTTTCAGATAAATCTAATGAAAATTGTGCATCCATGTAAGCAGCAATGGCTTTTCTGCTTTTGTCTACCTCCCTCATGGCATTAGTTATTTGCTTAAGTGGTGCTGGAGAAATGATAGAATTTCATCAAATTAAAATTCACCATCAAATATTTGATCTGGTTTAAGACTGAATGTTTGTAAGTAAAGTCATAAATGACTAAAATTCAAAGACTGAATTTAAATCTGTAATCATATTTTGTTAGCCAAGAAGGTGGAAACACTACAGTTTTGATTTATTATTATTATTATTATTGTACACAACTGATAGCTACACACTTAAAATCTGATGCAAAAATCAGCTGTAGCCTACTTACTTTTGAACAACTAATTTGTTACTCACTCCAAAAATGACATAAGGTAAGTGGGATGGGCAGTAAACCCTCTGTCATACTGTATCCCCATGTCTGCCATCATCCACATAGTACAAATAGGGATAATGGCAAGACTTTGAATGGGCAGATAGCAAATATTGATACTTTCTTGATACCCAGCGCATGTTGATGACATAAACCTTCCCCCTGCCTCCAGTCTTGATGGTACAGGATGCTAAACACCTGCTGGCTCCAGCTCTGTACTTAATGCACAAACTGGTATCTTTTTATCTAACTCTTGGTGATGACAATTCACTCTCTGACAGCTATTTTCACAGACTTTATTAAGAAAACAATAGCCCATTTTTTTTTTTTTTTTTTATCTTTAGACAAGTTATTTACAGAAATATGGAACTAAAGCTGATATGATGTGCAGTAATTGTCAGCACTATATAATATGAGAGGCCTGGTCCCTGAATATTTTCTACTTAGTGTTTTGCTAATAGGAGAAACACAAATATTTTATAAAAGATTTCTTAGCTTGTGAGCTAAGCAATTTTTGGATGCAATATGGAACCAGCCATCAGAACCAAAACTCTGAAGCTCAAGCCTTGAATTGGACTAAGATTATGACTGTATGTAAATTAGATACAAAACATGTACTTTACACTGCAGTACCATTACCTCTTCACAAACACCAGTGCACTGTGTTTTCTGCTGGGGATAGTAACATTACTGCAGCTGCCCCACTGCCCTGTGATGTCATTGACACATTGATATGAGAGATTGGGATCGAGGCGATGGGTTATGGGAGAAAGGAGTTCTGTACACTATTGAGAGAGTTCAGAAGCACAGCCTAGAGGCTGAGCTTCAAGATGGAGCACACTCACAGATCAGATTGTGTCTGGACATTTGTGACAGTCAGGGGAACAAATGTCATTTATACACTGCACTGAGTATATTATTCAAGTGCAAGGAGATAATTTTACTTTGGACTATCTGTAAAAGCCAGATTTTCAGGATGGAGTTCATGGAGATATAGCTGATACACTCTGACTGCATATTTTCAGTCTGACAAACAGGGATTCACTTGCTGGTCAGTGTTTATATATTAGGCTATCTGCCTCCTCAGAAACCTCTTCCCCTTCGTAGCAATTCAGATTGACAAGGATGATTCTTGCAGCTATTGCAAGGCAGTCAGAGGTCTTCTTTCAGGACGCAGACAGTCCCATCTCACCCACTGATCAGGTTCAAAATAGCATGGGGCATTTCTGTGGCACAAATTGAATCCCTGGCAATCTGTAAACTGCAGGATTGTGTCTGAAAGTGAAGATGAAAAAGGTGTTTTTCAGGAGACGAGCACATTGACTGAGAGAAGCAGATGAGATGGCCGGTCAAGTTAATTGACCAAGTCTGATATAACATGGAGACTGAGTGGTTGAAATAGCCCAGAAAGACCCTGAATAACACATAAAAAACAGGTGATAGATGAATCTCTGCGTGTGTGCTGAAGCAGAGATTCTGTTCGTTGTTTTTGATGAGCAGCTGTTTTTTACTGCTCCGTTTGCATGTGTATCAAAAAAGACTCAATAAGGAGCCTTGTGTTGCCCACACTTGCTCCTAAAATTGATATGGTGCACACTAGATACTTAATGTTAAAAAGCAAAAACAACTGAGCCTCTTCTTTCTCACTGTCTCTACAGCCCACACACTACCTACGTCTGAATGTGCAGATGACCCAAGATAGCACCTTAAAAATATTTTAAAGGCTCCTGTTTTGAACATTCACAATTTTATATCTATTAACATCATTAGAAAAGTTACAAATAATTGCCTGCTAAAAAGTCTTTGTGCTAACCAATAATTAAGATCTATGAAACATGATTGTATATTCATCAAACACGTGGCATTTAAAATGCTTATTTCAGAGAGTGACTAATAGCTGAGCTAACACATCTGTTTAGTGGAGGTGCATAATGCCACATTAGTGTTGCAAATCAACACAATGAATTTTAATTGGCAATGTGAAAGTCAGAGTATATAGTACAATCCAAAATAGACACTTAAAGCCGATCCTGCAGTTGTGATGTTTGATTATGATGTTTGCTGATAGAAGGATGCAGATACAGATGCAGAGTCTTTGCAGAGAGGTTGATCAGGTCTTACAGCCACCAATGCTGCAAGTATGATTTCACCTGATCCCCATGTAAATGAAGAGAGGAGAGTATCATTGTTCTGGAGACATAACAGCCATGTTACAGTAATGGGCCATTCTGAGGCTTTGCCAGGTCACATATTGCATTGACAGTGTAAAACATAACATTTGTAATGTGCTGTACGTCACTCCTATTTTTGGCTGATCGCAGCAGAGCGTGGACAGCCCCACTTAGTGAGTGATGAAGTTGGTCTGCTGGTCGATCCAGTGAAGTTTCCCCATTGTGTTGCTTCTTCATAATGAATAGACACACACAGTCCTGATTTACGTCACCAGGAGGCTTTTACAGTAAGGCACAGGCAGTCATCAACATTTTGACTGTACTGCTGGACTCCCACGATTCACTGCCCACAGCTGAAAAACACCAGACACAACAAAACAGTACAAATGATTAACTGATGCAGTTTTGATGCAAAACACTGGTTGTACTGATGACAGGTTATTGTGTAATTTACACTCACACATTCCAAAAAATGAACGCTTAATTATTATGTATAAGGAAACAGATGGAAATATGACAGTTTTTCATCCAGACTAATTTGCAGGTCAGAAAGCATGTTAAAATACCAGAAATGTCTGCACCTGGTCAAGTGGTCACTGGGTAATTTGTGTTGCTCTGTGATCCCATTAAACCTTGCTAATTCATTTTGTTGTGTGTGATAGTGAAAAATTATGCTACATCTTCAAAGAACAATATTCTGTAGGCTGCTGCTCCAATCGTTTTTCTAGTAGTTGTAAGACTGAAGGCTGAAGCGCCCTCTGTGAGGTAGAAATCTATGGAATCAGAATTACACAGCCGCTACATTGTTGACTGAACGGGAGCCATTTTACAAATAAAACAAGCATCTCCTCAACAGGTGTGAATTCATACATTACATAGTGTTCAATACAAAAGATGTGGGCAAACCAAACCGTCCTACATTCTTGCTGAATTTTGGCACCGGCTCTACATGAACAGTCTTTGGCTTTTCTGCCATTGGCAATGCACTGCAAGAGGTGGCCATGTGTTTTATGAACCAAGAATACTTGCCTAGAAAAATAAATCACTTCCTGCTTTTTGGCAGGCCCCATCTGTGTATAGAGTCATCTTTGAAAAGACACAGCAGGGACAGATGAAGACATCTGGAGATACAGTACCTGCCACATCTGCTAATGTCTAAACACATTTACCTCAACCCTGTCATTACCATGTGAATTACCATGTATCCCTCGGTTGATGCTTTGATCAGTCCGGCTCCCCATGTCACAGCTCTTGAAGCCAGTTCCCAGCCATCAGAGTCCATTAGACAGCAGCAAAGTAAGGCTGTTGACACTGCAGCTACACAAGCGGCACTGGATCATATTAAATATCCACCTGCTATTAGTGGCTCAGAAACATGCAGGGAGAATGTTATATATTTGCAAGTAATTGCATAATGTAAGTTCTCAAGTATCCATATGCTGTAATGGTCAGGATGTGACTGGTACAAACAAATATAGATGGAATTACTTGTATTATAACTTCTCACCCGGTAAGGTATTTAGCATGATGTACATTTTTGCAGCACTAAGAAAAGGGCTGTGTCACACTCACCTCTCTGCTGCTCTAAATTTCTCTTTTTAACAAGAATTCAAATAGTTTTCATTCAGAAATTAATTCAACTTCCCTTGAACTGACATTCAGCTACTGTGAGTATAACGGAGCATTTCCTGCCGATGTTTCACATTACAATGGTAAAAGGAAAGGACGTGATTATACACCATTTGTGTTGCTGAAAGGCTTTTAACCTGTGCATTGGAGGCTTTGAGTGTTAATGACAGCAGATTAACGTAAAAAAGGCACCAAAACAACAAAGTGGAGGCAACTACAATGAATCAGTTATTGAAAACAAAATTTCAGAAACCCAACCAGTATGACATGACTGTACTGATGGAACTAGTACTACAGAAATGTACATTATGATCACATTATTAAGACAAGGGGTACACATGGAGGAAGTTTAGTGATAGCGTAAATATCATAAAGTACCATTAACAGAGAATTTGCCAGTATTCAAAAAAATTATATTAGGTAGATTTTAAGTTCTTCATTACAATCATTCTCATTTTGATTTATCCTCCATTTATTAGATGCATTAACCAAAACCAAACATTGCATATTAAATAGCCCTAGAGTAAAAAAACTGAAATAAAGTTTTTTTGGGGCTGTAATTGTTATATTAAGCAGTGGCATGCAGGTGTTGGGATGATGGATTGGGTAAGTATGCTTGTCTAGATCAGGTGTTAGCTCATTAGTATTTCAGGTCTTCCTGTTGGACAGCAGGCAATGCAGGTATTTAATGAATAAATCCACTCAGCAGTGAGCCAGTCCAGGGGGCAGCGAGGACCTTATAAAGCAGGACTGTATCATACAAGGAACCTAACCCAGGGCCGGGATGGAAGAAAAGAAATGTCCACGCAAGGTTTAAAAAGCGCGTGGCTGTCACACCTAATTGAGCACCGTCTCTGTGCGTCATACTTTTTATACTTTGCTGTCGGTAATGCACAGTCAAAAGAAAGCTCAAGTGCAGCTGTGTGAGATAAAGTGATTATGATTGTGTGAGCAGTGGTAGGCACTCTACATCCTGTACTCACCACTTGTGGTGAGGTGTGGAGGTGTGTGATGGTGGGAGGCAGAAGAAAGGAGTAGTTTGGTGAATTCAGGACACTGCCTCTAATATTTAAAGATTCCAGTGTGTCTTTTATATTTTAGTAATAAACACAAATCAGAAATTGATTCATTTGAACAGAAAGAGGCTTTAGATTTTTAAAATGAGCTTGCAGACCTGCTGACCAAACAGCAGCAGGTAGTGTTTTCAGTGGTGTTTTCAGACAATAAAATTCAGTAGTTTGACCAGCAGAAAGATTAGCTTACAACACAAAAATAGAAACACAAATGTAGAATTTGCCTGATTATCCAAATATCTTTTCAGTACAGTAAAAACTATTAATTCTTATCAATCAGAAGCCCTACATGTTTATAGCAGCATAAAAAACAGACAAAGATAATCCCCAGAATTAATCTGGTGATGTTTTAAAAATTTCTTCCCATTAAAGGCCAAAGCCTACTATGAACAAGGATAGTCTATGTAGCCAAAGTCTGATTTAGGTTCTTTCTCAGTGCCATAAAATAATTAAGAAACAAACAGACAAATTCAACTGAACTAAACAAAAATTTAATTGAGCCACGCCTTTACATTGTCGGACATGTTCCTTCTGTAGTTTACTTCAAATCTATCCCATACACAACCCTGCTGTCAGAAATACTCGCTACTATAACAAATGCTGGCTAAAAAGTTAAAATAGTTCCCAATGAACAGTGTATTTTGGTCTTTTCACCTTTTTTAATGATATTAAAGTTTTTACATATTGTATATCATCTTCGGTTGGAACACGTGGGCATGGGGCTGAGTGCCACAGATGGGAGGAATGTGAGAAGATTTAAGATGGCAATAGATGGTTTTGATGGGATCAGTGGACAATAATATAAATTTAGATTATTGCCAACCTTATATTTTAAGTCCTCACGAAAAGGCAGTTTTAACAGAGACTTGTTGGTGTGTCAGAGAAACCTTTAAACTACATTTTACTTTCTTCAGTTTAAATTTATTGTGGTGAATGAAATATTAACTGCATGTTCTTACCTTTGGGCCATAACCGAAGAAGAATGAAGATTTATTCTCTGCTTAATTTCTGAAGAGCTTCCCTTTTTCAGTTAGATGCGTTTGTGAGTGTGAGTTGCATATGAAGCTCCAGCAGAGCTACCCTTTGAACTTCCTGTGCTCCATTTGGTAACCTTCCAGCCAGAGGACCGCCACGCTGAGTGGGCCCATCCAAATCGAAGTGGTATCTTTCCATATCTGGCACACTGCCGAGGCGGACCTTGCCAGCTTTACCAGGTGTCTGTGGCCCCGGTGTTGGGGCCGGAGACAGGTAGCGCTCTTCAGGCCAGATGGCCCTTCCATGGGGCTACATCACTCAGCCCTCCCTCTGAGCCCTTCTGGAGACCACTGGCAGTGAAAATGAAGAATCCTAAAAAGGCTGAATGTTTGACTGCAAACACCAGAGATTTTTCTTAAACAAATACATACTGTGTATCCCTCACTATGCACAAATGACATTAGAGATGTTGCTCAGTGGGAATGTTTGGTCTTAAGTCAATATCAGACGTGTAGATGCTCTCTGGACATAGATTCTTCTTTCAGCATATAACAGTTTTGAAATGAAAGGACAGTAATTCTTCACAGTATGGCCAGTCAGGACAGATTTAAAATCAAGGCACTCTACAGAGGTATTGGTCATGTATCCCTTTTCAAGCCTTCTCGCAATACTTGATTGCTGTAAATTAAGAAAGGAACAATCAATGGTCAGATGACAGACTGCATTGCAGCATAGCATGCTGAGGGAAGTTGGGGCTCAAGTGATGTGGCCAGTCTCTGCACACAATGCACACTTCCCCTGCAGGCTCATACAAGGTCAAGGATACTCGCAGAAGAAACTGTACAAGCATATCTATTCACTTTATATCTGTAAAAAGCAGCTCTGTCTGTTGCTCATATGAAATATCCCTGAGGCTGCACACGACCGAGCTGTTGATACAGTTATCTGTCAGCGGATGGAGATTGTGTCATCAGATATTAAATCAGTTAAATGGTTTTTGATACAAATATATAAGATTTCCGAAGATGATAAAGTGTGTTAAAAGTCTCAGAATATAATAATTATGATAAATGGCTTGTTTTGACCTCATAAATTCAGCTGGACTCAAATGCATTCAGTCTTAAATTAAATTACTTTTTTTATATCTGATATTGTGAGTCAGAAGTTTTACCTTTTTTTGTGTCTTATGATTTGGTCCACATAAATTAGCAGTTTCTCACCACGTTATTCCTTTGCAACAGAAGTCACCCCTTAAAAAGCAGCCACTACCCAAAACATGGCACGGCTCGTATTTCTCAGAGGCAGAGAAAAAGACAGGAACAGTATTTGCTTTGTGTGGGGTTACTTCCTTACATCTCCCTCTCTCCCTCCTTCCACTGTGTCTTTTTCCATCTCACTCTCTGCTGTCAGATGCTGACTGAATCAGGTTAGAGATGGGAGGCGCAGAAACAGAAGCATCGCTGATGAAAATGACAATGCATCTACCCCGTTTGGATATTGAGATGCACAAACTTACCTCCTTCCCCAGGAAAACATGAGCTTATGTAACCTGTGGAAAAAAAAAAAAAAAAACCTGCAAATATCTGATGCAGGTGTGCAGGAGTAATTGGGAAGGGAAACAGATTTAAACAGGAATTGAAAACTTACAAGCAGTGACTATTGAAATATTCATGTTAGGGGGATTCATAATCTCAGACACTTACAAAATCCAAGGATATTCTAATACAAATGTTTTCTGTTTCATAGGCAACGCTGAGACAAAAGTAATAAAGTGCTTTGCAGATAGTGGTGCAGTGACAGAACGCTTTACGGGTTTTATCTGATGTGACTGTGACATTTACTGATTTGTTATTCAAATAAAGTCTGACACAATGAGCACAGATAGTCTTGACATTAAGGATCTCTCGATCCGTCTGCCTGTTTCAGCATCGCTGGAGTCGGTAGTTTCACCCACGACACATTCCTCTACCTGTTTCCTACCTTACACTTGGATCAGACTTTATCACCTCCCAGAATAACATGATAATTATGTGCAGTGTGTTGCAGATGACGTAAATAGCAACAGAGTTCATGTGAGTGTTGAATATTAGTGGATAAATGAGCTGTCTCCTCTCTTCTGATAGTGGCTTTTGGAATTAATATAACGGCCTTGTGCACGTCCATTTAATAGAGTGGTAAGGAGAGGGCCATGACAGACAGACAGACAGACAGACAGACATCCAAATGGCTGATTTTAAATGCACTGCACTACCCTGCATCACAACAGGAGACACGGCATCTGTCTGAGTTTGGAATCTTTGAGCTTTAATCTTTAAGGTGAAATTTTACTGAACTCAAACTTCAGTATTTTGAGTATTAGTCATATTGTGTCTGTAATTATGCAATGCACATTAAAAGCTTTTGTGTATTCTAGACAGATTCATTTTTCAACTCTAATTTATCAGGACTAACACCTTGTCATTTATTCTCAGTCCATTATTGGACTATTAGACTTATCTAGAGTTACCTGGCAGTTTTAACCGTCCCTCCCAACATATTCAAAAATGCAACAGAGTGTGGGAGCAAGGACTGTAGGAACCATGGCTACGTGGTGTGTGACGTGGACATGGGGAGACTGACTGAACTCCACTCAGTGTATCATGGACGTTGAGCTGGTAGCTAACCAGCCGTGAAACGCTAATGTCAGATTCTTTGTGTCTCTGCTGGAAAAACAGGGAGTCTGTTGCAGCTTTAACAGTCACCAGAGGACGTGGCCCTTATGGCCCTTTGAGAGACTCATTGTGTGGGTACCTGCGTTGTAGTGGAGCCAGGGGCTGTACTACGAGAGGCTCTGTGGAGTGTGTGTGTCTGTGGGGAAGTGTCAGCAAACGTATATAGTGCAATGATTAATTGGGGTTAATGCTACTCTTTGTCACCCTTAAATATCTGGTTAAGCTATAAATATAGCACAGTTATCAGTGTGCCTGTGTGTTGTGTTTACTGGCACTGCAGAGGAATGAGTCCTGTAGTGTTCAGTTTCTTAAACTCAACTCGGTCAAACATACACAACAGACCTTTAGCCTATTTAATCCCAGTTAGAGAGGAACCAGAGAACTCAGCTGAGCTGAACTTTCAAATCCAAGCAGAGACACATAATAATCAACTGACACACACACATTAAGAG
Source organism: Scortum barcoo (assembly GCA_023238725.1). Classification (NCBI taxonomy): domain Eukaryota; kingdom Metazoa; phylum Chordata; class Actinopteri; order Centrarchiformes; family Terapontidae; genus Scortum; species Scortum barcoo. The sequence goes on from CM041553.1 coordinate 2,252,143, forward strand.
ATTGTTGACCTGTATTACCTTCATCCTGTATAGCATGTGAAAAATGAGCGTGGAGTTCTTTAAACTTTCAACAACCAAGTGGTCAACCAACTGAATGAAGTTTTTTTTTTTTCCTGTTTTAGTGTTACTTGTTTTTTTAAACAGTGATTTGATAAGATTTGATTGACTTTGAAACCTTCAACTAAACTCCAGCAGCATTTCATAAATAACATGAGAAGAAGAAAACATTAAACACAGAGGCAATGACTTTAACTCTTTTTGTTCCCTTGTACAAAAACAAGCTGCTCAGCAAAGGCATCCAAAATGGCTTACAGTACTGAAACTGATAGACAAAGACTGAGCCTACCTCCTCCAATATCAACCATGTACACAGAAATAATCTATTCAAAAAACATTGTGTGCGAGACATGAGTTCAATGAGCTAGTCATACATAAAACTCATCCTTAAATTCAGTGACTCAGGCTGGACAAAGGTGAGTTTCATTGAATGTTTACAGCTTTTGTAAATACATCTTTACAGATGAGAATGAGTAATTCCCCTCATGTCTAAAAAGTTCCTCATAATACATCTGAAAAACAAAATTATAGTTTATGAGTGAAATGTTCTTAGGACCATAAAGTTGCAGCTGCCCTTGACGATACTTCACCAGCATCTCTTTAGCAGCAGCATTGACTCATAGAAAGGTTTCTTGTTTGAAGCAGTCTATTTTTATCTCAGGGAGACTTTTTCTCCTGTTATCTTGGAGAGACTTTTTCCTGTTTATATGTGCTTTGTATGCAAGAGCTTCCATTCCTCCACCTGGGAATCTAAAATATTGCTGTTTCGAGCACTTTTACTTCATCTGATAGCGGGAAATTTGCAGCTTGGCAGCTTTTTTCAAAAGCATCTGTTTCAGTGCCACCGAGGCACATCGTGGCAAGCGGGATGTCTTTGTTTCTTCGGGTTGCTACTTTTTTTCTTTCGCCGTCCTTAAAGTTCACTGCTGGGATTCCTTAAGCTCGACACTGTGATGGGGCAGCCATGTAGGAAAAGTATTGTGCCTAATGAGATTTCCTCGTGCTTTTTCTTTTGCCCGGGGGCTTCAAGATCCTTGCTTAGTTCAAGTGGAGGTCTTATTATCGTATTCCTCAATCGAAGGACTTCTTCAGATTCACACCTCAAGCTAATTCAAACCTGTTTGATCCCTCAGCACTGTGCTGATGAGTTGATCTGAGGGGAAAAAAAGGAAAAAGGAAATGCCTCAGTCTGAGATGATGAGAGATGGAGGCATGCTGTGTCTACCAGCGCTATGAGTTTTAATTGCCAAAGAAGCGGAGATCAGGTCAGAATGACGCAGGCATTGTCATTAAATGGAATAAAGCCTTTTCTGTCTTGTCAACCGGAATCCATATGGAAAGGATAATTAGAGCAGCTTCAATTAGTATACCTTTCAATGACAGATGGTAGCGTCTTGCTATGTTGATGATATCCAAAGGCACATTTTTAAAACTTGCAGTTTTTATTGCATTTTTATTTTGGCTTCAGGCTGTTTCACATAAAACACAGAGAGCTTCATACATATGGGGACACTTTCTCGATTTCTGACAGCCTGCTGTTTACATATATGTAGTGAACCCAAACCAACATAACTTGAGTTTCTGCACAAGTTGTTATGGTAATAATGCTACAGATAAAAGAGATATCTCAAGCATCCATGAGGGTGTTGAACTTGGCTAATGGAACTCACAGGGGATGAGAGTTGAGGCAGTTTTTTCATTACCATCAATCATGAAATTGTTAATTTCAGTGATTAATGTTGGCTTCAGTCTCCTTTGCTATTTCCGCCTGTCTTTATACACACATTTAGCTCATATGGTTCCAGCCAAAGCAATGTCACAGCAAGGAGAAGTTAAGTTTTTTTTTTCTTCATATAAATTAATGTAGCAGAAATGAATGGGAATGCATAATTAGCAGTCTTCATTAACAGGGAGTGATTAAAGACTAATGACAAATAGAAATGAAATGTTTGTTTGAAAATAGTTTAGTGGGGTGAAGGAGTGATGGTAACAAGTGTTTGGATGCTCACACCCCTAATTTGGAATACAAGATGCTACCATCTCTGATTGAAATATATTAGGCAGAGTGCAAGGGATGCAACCAAATGCAGCAATATTTGGATATGAGCAGATAATGATATTTGAACTCAACAGCCAAACAAACACACCCCTCCCCTCGATGTTCCTTCAGGGGCCGGCTGACGAGAAGAGAAATTTGGCAAAATCCAGAGCGTCTGCTGCCTGGGATAAGTTAGTCTAATGAATTAATGCTACACAGGCAAAGATGTATAATTCCAGGAAAAAGAATGTGAGGTCTGCCATAGCAAGTGAGATAAATAAGTCTAAATATTATCATGGTGTGGCTCCTTTCCTCACAGACGAAGACGTTGAAGAGAGAGAGTAGCCATCAGAAGCAGGAGACAGCAGCTCCAGACGTCGATACTCACAGCTGACCTGTTCTATGAAACGGCACAACTAATGTTACCCACCTGTCAGGCAGAAACAGAGCAACCTCCACATCCGTCTTCATGCCTCTCAGCTCTCTGAGGTCTCTTCACTGTTGGAAGGCCTCACTGATGTTAACTTTTTTTAACCTTTGTTTAGACAGGTTATCTCATTGAGACACGCACTCTCATAGGTACAGACAGACAGGACATTCAGTACAGGCCTCTTTGCCCTTGCCTTTTTCATCGCATTTCCCTTTGTTTTTTTCTCATCTTTAATAGATGTGAACATAATCTGGATTTGTGCAGTATTATTTCTTATTGTTTTCCTGTCACAGGAAGCACACAAACATCATGCATAACTCATTGCTGTGATGGCGTTTTTTCCTGATAAAGATCCATAAATCATACCTAAATCATATAATAAAAGCACTTCTTATAATTGCAATTTAGCCACCATGAGACTTTGATATTTTCCTCAGCACCAACACTTGATTGTAATCTCTACATCTGTAGTTTGAGTGTAAAAAGCCCCGCTAGTAAGTAATGCACCAGAGCTTCCTCTGGTGCTGATTAAGTGAATGGTAAATGGCAGCATTTTTATACATTTTTATCCAAAATGCTTTACAAGATTTTTGCCACTCATCCACCCACTGATCTACACATACGCACACACACACCAGTGGCAGCAAGCTTGCATTATATCCTTAGCAGATTATTCTATTTCCTTATTTGTCTTGGGGTTGCATATGCGGTGCATCTAAATAAAGCAAATGCTTTGCGGTTTTCACTGTGCTGCTGCGAACAGCATGTGTCGGAGTCGCGTCCCACACCTTATTACCTGCAGCAGATCTTAACAAGCACCCCGATGCCTAAATTATGTTAGTATGATCGACAGCATGGCCTGGCATATTTAAGTGACAACATCTCATGTGAGAGCAAGTGGAAGTCAGCTGATATTGAGCGATAAATTTGAATTATGGATTACGGCACTCCACCTGAACCCTCTATCACCTAGTCAGCGTTGTTTTGCTCTAATTAAAGGCAAACCCGACTCAGTGTCACAACAACATTTCCACGCTGCGTCCTTATACACTGTACGCTAATGTTTTTAACAGCTGTTTTTATTTGATGTAGACTGAGAGGTTGCAGTAGGAAAAAATCTGCTGTTGTGATCCATCATCAAACTTCTCCACAGAAACACAGTTCCTCCTCACAGAAGCAGAGAAGAGTGATTAGCAGCACCCTGTTTTGATACACAATTAGACCCCGTGTGTGACAAATCAAGAAATTGAATGAAATTGAGAACGAACAATTTGCAATTTAATTCCATTTAGCTCCAAATTGGACAGACATCTGTTTTATTTCCCTTTAAATTGACAGACTGTTCTTTTTTCTTCTTCCATTCTCCTGTGTGGGGAAGAATAATCCAGGGCGTCGCTGTCATTTGAATAGCATGTTTGTTCTCATCCCTGCAGTGTGCAACTGTGTGATGCTTCTCTCTGATCTTCCCCCTAGAGGACGATAACTCTCTATAATGTCACTGACATTTTTTATTCCGACTCCAGCCTGTCAGCACCCAGAGGAGAGGACAGGTTGTGTATATCCATCACTCATTATGTGCAGTCATGACATCAAGCTTGACATCAAACAGGTAGAATTTTCAGCACTCTGATGTGCGCCATATTGCAATTTGTAATTTTTTTCAGACCTCCCAGTTGCATCAGTGAAGATTAATGTTACACCATGGCTGGGTGTGGAAACTTATCACTCACATTGCAAATTGATGGGCAGCTTCATTAAAACTAAGAAAACTTTGAAAAGATTTAAATCAGCAAGCGAAGCGTTTACCAAATCCTGGTGTAATATACAGTGTCTCCAGGGTGTAACTATTGTTTTATTAAAGGTCTCGATAAAACTAAAACTGTTTCAGTTATTCACTGACTTCAAGCTGGTGAGGAAACAGTGCAATACAGCAGAACATGAGTTCTATGTGAGATAAGCTCACTCACCATCAAGTCTCCCAATACTGAATATATGTACTCCTAAAAAAACACACACACATCAGCACTTCTTAAATTAAAATGGTGAGAGTTGAAGAACATTTTATATAATCCATAGGTTCAGGCTGGAAACCATTTTCTTTCGGTCATGGTGAAAATTAGAAATAAATGGTTTCCTCTCTCATCAGCTTGCATAAAGTTGGAAAGCACACTTGATTTTCATAAAGACACACATGATGGTTGAAAACTGTGTCATTTGCTTTAATCACGTGACTGATGATAGAATGTATAGCTTCTCGAGGGTCATCTGACTGAGGAAATGCTGGGAGAAGAACTAATCTCTGTGCTCGGTTTATCAGAGTAAGAGCTTGATGTGTGCTCCTTCCAACGGGGGCACCTGAATAAAAGCAAGACATTTAAATTTGGTACATAAGCACATAATAATGATTGTGTCCCATGCTTAAAATAACTATATATATTTACTCACGTGCTGTACTTAACAACAGATTTGAAACATTTAAAAGTCAAATATTGAACTTTTTACTCCAGTACATTTATATTTAAGTTGCAGTTATAGTTCCATTTGCAGATTAAGACTTGAAATACCAAACATATGATCAAGTTTAAAATAATGAAGCAATGTTTTAGACTTACCTTTCCATCTGAAGATAAGACAGCTCAAATTAGTGCATCAAGAATTAAACAGCTAGTATACTCTCTAAAAAAATCCACACCTGCATTATGTGTTCCTCATGATACTCAGCATAGTTCCTTGAAGACAGGTGGCATTACCGGTGACACAGTATAAGGACACTTCAAGAGGTTCATAGCATCAAAAGCGATTTATTTCTATTACTTTCTAGACACTTTAGAGAGAAAGCTAATCAAAAGACTTTTAAGCACTGTTCAGTGTGAGTTCAAATGGGGGCCTTTTGTTATCCCTGTAAAACAGCTGGCCCAGAAAGACAGCTCTGTGCTGAATTGAAGCTCATTCTGCTTTGGGTTTGTTTTCCCTATCAAAAGGCTGCAGAGAATAGAGCTTTATGGAGAATTGCATTACTCTGCATAATTACAACACATTATGCACCGTCATTTGTCATCCTGTGCTAAAAAGCTCATCAGACAAATATTTGGTCTCTCAGATGTTACGTCATTTGTAATAATATCAGGTTTCTTTTCAGCAGAGTGACAAAGTCTGTCAAGAAATTTGTAAGCATTTTGGATGTTTTCCCACACAGGGAATGTCATTTTTATCATTTTACTCTGCATAAAGTTAGTCAGCTTAGAGCTGCAGTATATTCACATTATTATATCTCTAAAGGTACTCGCTTACTGAAACATCAACAAACATCAAATGTCTCTAATTAAAAATAAAAGTCAGTCGAATCAGTACTTCTCTTGACCTCTTTCTTCTCTTCAGTGTGGATCGGGGGCTGGAGGATGGCATTTTCACTACATCATGTAAATGTATTAATTTAACTATTGTGTAAATAAAAAGTTTATTATTTAGGACCCAAAGTATGAGTTGCATCAAGTCAGACTATAGTCTAAATTGTTCCATTTTATTTTTAAAAATGGTAGCTGCCTAACAGTGTATATTCAGATGCAGTATTCTGGGGAAACAGAGAGAAACCATATCACATGATGTGATTTCTTTTGATTGGCAGGACCACACAGTCTGGAGGCCTTTGAGTAATAGCGTTTGGTTTACATATTCCAAACAAGCATGGATCCAAATGAATTAGCCATTGATTACAGTAGCTTTAGCTGCCACTTGTTAAATCCATCACTTGGTTCCCAAGAGATCCAGATCACAGCTAAAATGGCCGTCTGTAGGAACTCAACCAGGGGCTTCTGGGCTTTACACGAAATATGCTACTGCATTTGATTTATGTGGATTTTTTTTTGTTTAAAATCCCAGTTCCTTTAAGAAATGTGAGAGCAGTGTGTCCATGGGGTGGAAAAGACAGTTGTTTTTTTGTAGTCCACAATCATTGGCACTGTAGGGCTATACAGTGAGGTTAGAGATTGAAGCTCCCTGTGGAACATGGTTTTTCTTTGCTGTACAATGATGTATTTCTATTTTAAAACCTGATGCAAATATTAAAGAGCCTTTATAATATATGTTTTTTTTTTTATTATCAGATTAATGAGAAAAGTGAACCCACAGTTCTATTGCATTTGGCAAACTTTACCTGCTGATGAAGCCTGTGTGATATGGTGAAAAGCTCCAAAAAAGCAAGTACGTGGACTATGAGCTGAAATTCAGAATGTTTATATGTAATATGAACACTTAATAGCTAAACATAAAAATGTCTATACCAAGAAAGACAATTTCACAAATTACTTACCCCTGAAAACCTGGATTCACAGCAAACACTTCTTTATAGTATTAAATATCCATGACGAACAATGCAACAATCTCTGGAAGACAACAGTTTCAGTTTTGTTTACTGAGAGTTATGGGGGGTGTGGTTTACTGAGATTTGACAGTGGCCACAACTGTCATTGAATTTTGATTCAAATGTTGCTTAACTCTAAGTACAGTACATGACATCATGTTTTTTTTCAACTGATCCCCTGGCACTTCAATCCAGTAAGAAAAGTACACACAAAAACACAAATGAAGGAATCTTAGGTTAAATAAACCCACAAAAACATTTGTACATGAAAGAAGAGCAATGAAAAGTCATGTGTAAAGTGAACTTATTTCAGTCCAAAATACTTTGTAATCATTCATCATCATATAATCTCAGATTCTATCATAATGAGCAGCCCTAGAAATGAACTGAAGTCCATATTGCACAACACTTGAGATATAAAAGGTTTATTAAAAATGTAGTCTTAATTTTGTAGTTCTGGCTATCATTCTTATTGTGTACACTAAAAATGACACTCTTGAATATGGTGACAAACTATCACCAAAAAAGTCCAAAGATGCATGAACTTGAGCAGTCACATTCAGGCAGGTTTCAAACTAGCCAAAAGGTTAGCCAAAGTAGTTTGAAAAAAAAACAACAACAATTGATAGGTGATATTATATCAAGTACCGAAGTTGTGTTTTCAGTTTTTCTGTACAATGAGAACCATACATTTCAGGTACACTTCACTTTTACCTCCAAAAGTACTTACCTGTGATACCTTCACACATGGACTAAAATCCATGAACTCAGTATAGCTACAATTTAATCAGACAAATGTATAATTCTAAATATGTTTGATGATGTTCTCTGTACATGTGGCATCTATTGCACGTCTGTCCGTCCCAGGGAGAGGGATCCCTCATCTGTGGCTCTTCCTCAGGTTTCTTCTTTTTCCCATAAAGGCTTTTTTGAAGTTTTTCCTGACTCGGTTCGAGGGTCTAAGGACAGAGGGTGTCACAACTGTACAGATTGTAAAGCCCTCCGAGGCAAATGATGTTTGTGATTTTGGGCTTTAAATAAATACATTTGAATTTGAAATTTGAAAGTGGTTTACGTTATCCGGCAAAACTGTTGGTTTACAAGAACATTTGCTGCTTCTGTTTTGTCCAGTCAGACATTTTTTTAGCAATTTCCATACTTACAAATCTCAGAAATTATGTTGTTGAGTACACCCTTATCATAATCAATAGGGATAATTGGCATAGCTATGAAAATATTACCCAAACTTAAAAATTCTCAAATACTCCTTGAACGTTGGACCCTCAGTTTACAATCATCATATTATGATTGATGATGATGATGATGATGATACATCTTATTATAGACTGTGCATTTAAAAGTCTTATGTTAAAGGGTAGTTGAACTGTCTTTTATTTGAAATGTTACACCGACTATACAGCAGTTCTTGTGTCTGGACAAATTACATTATAAATGGATGTAGAATCTTAATGGGATGAGTGGTCTGTAACATTAGACCAAAAGCTCTTCCTTACTGGCATTGGAAGCAGCATATTCAGGTCCAGATGAATTACCCCAGATCCCCAGGCCTTTCATTTGTCAGCACTAATGACCACAGTTCCCTCCCTCCCGCTCTGCTGTTGTTTCACCTGTAATAATGGATTGATTTGTGACTGTGAGGCAAAGCAGCTGTGAGTCAGTGAAAGAAAGTTTGCATTGAACTCATTAAAGTTCGTATTATCCAGTGTTTAGCACACAGATTATAGCAAAAGGAGCCATCTGCTTGGGGGAGCATGGCTCCCATCACAGCCTTGTATAATTCACCAAAGTTTGTCGCTCCCGTCAAAAATCAACAATCCAAAGGGGGTAGGGCAGAGGTTTGTTTCACATCGTGAACTAAAAGGTGTAGTTGTGTCTCAAACGAATGAATATTATGTGGATGATGTTTTCATGGGGTCCTCCTTGGTGCTCTCCGTGTGAGTCAATGCAGTCTGTTCTTAATCTGTTCTTCAAAATTAGATTGGCTTACTCAGAAATGAGATTGACTTGTTTCTCATTAAAGGGCAATATCATAGGCCAATCCTGGAGGTCCGTCCGCTGGATGGTATTAGCATATTTCTCTTCATCCCTGTTAGCATTCTGCACTGCTATTCAAGCAGTCACATGGTGTTAAGGGTTGTAATGAGTACTAATGATTTTCTTATACTATACTAGTACTCGCCTACCTTTTACCCTCCTCACCAAAGAAAGAGCAGAATTTGTCATATATGTTCAAATGCTTATGTTTCTGTTTACATTTTCCTAAAACGCTGTCTTCACATGGTGAAGGTCATTGTTTCTCAGAGACAAAGACAGAAGTAGCAGAGGGTAGTTTGAGAGTATTAGATTGTCATAAATGACTCCATACCAGAATGCACAGAAAACTGAGTTTGCAGTGTGAATAAATCTTAACCAAAGGTGCTGCCACAGTTTACACAACACCCATGGCTTCACAAAGTTGACTGCAGTAAGGTCTAACTACAAACCATAGTTTTTTTTTTTACGTAGGCTCGCCATCCTGCCATGTAAGCAAACAGGTTGCAGTTAATCATTTTTAAAGCATAAAACAAACAAACCTTGAAGATATCCATATGAACAGTTTAAACATGAAACCAAAAGCAGTGAAACATAGTCATAAAGAGTTATGAGTCATTGGTGCCAACAGTGGTTGTCACAGCATATTAGTAGAAATATGACATATTTAACTTGTGATGAATCAGACTTCTTCCAAATCAGATTCTACATTTTACTGTCATGAGAAAAAAAACTGAGACCTGAGTTTCTACATTGTACAAAAGGCAAAGTTATCTTACAAATTAGATAATTAATGTACACCTGGAAGTTTTAAGCATGAGCATGAGCACAGTATTTCCCTAGCATTACCAAGTAAATTCAGTTGCCTTAACGTAACCAAAGCGTGAGCATTCAGCAGACATGGAGCAACATTAGCAAGTATGAAATGTCCAATAGCAACCAATAATAATAATAATAATAATAATAATAAGTAAAAGTCCAATAATAAACATTTTAGGTCTGGTTTAGGCTCCACTAACTACAAAGGGAAATATCAGCCTCTTTAGCAGCTAAATGCTCTGCTGTGTTCACCAGGTAGTTACTAACATTACCTGCCTTGTATTTGGTGCTGGGCAGGTAGTGTACAGTGTTTTTATCAGAGCTTCACACTGAAAATAGCTGCCTGTTGCATCTGAAAAACAAGGTTGATTAGAACCATGAACCTGAACCAAAAAAGACAATTTGCGGGACATTTGAGGGTAATTGACTTAAAGACTTTTAAAAAGGGTGACTTTAAGACTATAATAAAAAAAAGTGTTTGGGGAGGTAATTAGGTATGAGGACTTAATGAGATCATCACTCAGAGCAAAGCAGATTGCACAAAAAAACTGGTAAAAATGGACATATAAACTTTTAATTCTTTACATTTTACAAAGCTATTTACATCAAATAAATCGATCGCTGGATTTTATTTTTGTGTCTTGAAGCAACCAAGCTGATTGTTAGCATCTGGTATCAGCAGAAACAAGATTAATGATGAATTACGGCTCCATTCTTTAAACATCACACTGCAGTCTGAAGCTCCTGTTGGTCTGAGATGGTCTCTGTCTTTGAAGCGTCCTTGTGGAGTGGCTGTGGAAGAAGTTTTAGAATATCACTTCTTCTTCACCTGCACTGCTGGATCTGCTGCAGAGCTGGCTAAAATAGACCTCTGTTGTATTTTCGACCACGTCCATTTATTTAGAAGTCAATTTTAGCTTCTGATTTAAGTGCTTGCTCCATTTGTTCCAGCTAATAAAGGCAGCGGCTTTGTGCGGATAAAAAATGTTCATTACCTTTCAAAGTTCACTGGGTTTTTATCTGTCCTGTTAAGAGGGTTTTAAGTGGCTTGTTAAGTTGCCCATTAATTCAGGCCATATTGATCTCACATGGTCATGAGAGGGCTGGCCAAATATCATATTTTTGAAAACTTCCTCCCGACTCTGTAAAATGCTTACATGCTAATTTTTGAAATGTTGGACCTTCTGCACACATTCTAACCATTGGTGATCAATATTGTTTGATATTTCTCTGCATGTGGTCATTATTTATGTCACTGCTGTAATTGCTGTGTGGTGGTTATTGATGCAAAGCGTTTGCTTGTCTCCGGGGTTTTACACTGTGTTAGTTAAACTTGTGCCTTGATCCTCTGCTAATTGTATAAGTCTCCTCCTCACCTCTTACCTCTATTCTTGCTCCCTTCTTCGTGGATTTTTCCGGTCAATAGTTTGCTCAAGCAAGTGATTTTCTGCCATTCAGATGTATTTTTTCACCAGTTTGGTGATGTCCATTGGCTTATTTCTGACACCTACAGTTCTATAACAATCCAGCAAGTGACAATTCCAGCGTGAGCACCGTGTGTGAGACAAAACTTTTTCTGTAGGACCTATGACAAGCCAGAATAGATCAATGACAAAAACAGTCAAGATTCACAAATAGTTTCTCCCCTTCTCCCTCACAAGCAAGTTTCAGACAGCATTACAACCGCTGTAACTTTCCCCATCTCCCCCTTCATTCACACAGATGAAAGTTTCCTCCTGTTTCCCCCTCCTCCTCTCCCTGTTTGCTTGTCACATCGTTTGCTTGCCACAAATATAGACACAATTTTGGTATTTTTAATGCTATTTCCTTGCCTGTCAGGCAACATAGTCAATTATATGTATGTCTGCAAGCAATGCTCCATGCCTCCCTCACAGCCAGTGATGTAGAGACAAATATAGAGATGGGGAAACAGCAATTTAAAGTTGAGCCCCTTAACCTACTATATATGTATAAAATAATTGTATGTATACCATCAAACTATTAACACCTGAATCTTTTCATCTGTCTAGTTTCAATATTCTGCTATATTATGAACAAAACTGCTGCTCTATATTTTGACCCTGTCTTACTTTGCCACATACAGTTTTCTTTCAATTTTTTTCTTCACACATTGGGTGTTTATGATTAGCTTGTTAAGGCTGCCACTTGGTAATGTGCTTTTTTTTTTGCTTTGTGGTAGATAACTAATTTTAGATTTTTAGTGATAAAGGTTGAATAAATATAAAACAAAAAGGAAAATGATGTAAGTCACCTTAAAGACTAGAATAGCTGATTTTAAATCATCACCAACTGGATGTTGCTGCTGAAAAATGAATTACAATCATAAGCGACCTTGTTGTTGCACTCACCTGTCTGACTTATATTCTGTGTGCTTTGTGCATCATGAAATCCTCTGCAGTCTGCTCTAGGTTCAGCTTCTCTGCTTGATTGTTATCATTGCATAATATAACCAGTCCTCTTAGCCTCTCTGCCCCACTGCGCACCTCAAAGTTTTTTGAAAGTTGAACTGAACGAGCCCTCTGCACTGTGACATCGATCAAGTGCAGAAACAACAGAAAGGCCTCACACACCTCATTGAAGGAGAAGTCACTGATGGATGTAGCTTTTTTTTTTAACTATGACGAGGCAGAATGAGGCAGAACCCATAATGATGTAATTCTTTATCACGATGTATGCTTGTACTCTCAGTGACTGTAAACATGTAGGCTTTGCAGAGTGTCAGCTGACTGCAGAGCATCACCTCTCTGCTCTCCTGCAGCCACACACACATCAGGAGCTTCTTCTCTGCTGCAGCTACTTATAAAAATTAAATGTAGCAAAGTGCAATACATGTGATAGAAAATATCGTAAAATGACCACGAGTAAAATAAATTTGTTGCACCAACCTCTGGTAATACTTTGGTTTTAGGCTTAATTAATTAACTACCCAGATGTTTCTCAGTGGACTGGGCAGAGCATATACCAAGCTGTGCCTCCTGTAAATGACAGACAAACTGATCTCTTGATTTGAATAACCACATTTGGAGTAATTTGGGCAAAAGAAAGATATTACCTTAAAACTGGCTGGGAAACACGCCTACCCTGCTGTTACAAATGACTCAAAATTACACTACTCAAATAAATGCTAAATGTATTCTACAGGTGATGCATGAATGTGAAACATATTTACAAATATTGTTGGTAAAATACAAAAAAAGAAGACTCTCATTTAATTAGGAAGATATTTGTTTCATGAGCTGTGATGTATAAAGAGTAAGACTTTAGTTATGTCATATTATTTGTGTTCACATGAAAGACTGTGGGCTGTTTGAGTTGACATGAAAGATGAACCTTGCTTAAGATGATAGCTCCTTCAGATAAAAGTTACATATGAAATTTTTAATTCTATTTAAAAATGCATTTATGCGTGTATTTATATATGCATTTGTTTGTATTCTATAACATATGCGATATTATTGAATGTTTGAAATCTGAAACAAATAGCTCAAAATCCATGTCCCTTCATCTTCTCCCTGCTATTCACCTTCATAATTAATCCAGGGGCACTGCTGCACCGGCCAGCAGCCAAGCCTCCTGCCTGAAGCACCTTTCTTACTTCAGGGATGGACCTGAGTCCTTTTAACTACTGAGAGGAACAATGACCTGTCCAAAGTGATTGATCTCCCTGAACTGGCAGCTGGACGACATATTTCCATTTCTTCCTTCTCCTCCAGCTGAATGTGCAGAGACACCTGTGAAGGTCAGAGTGGCAGGCATCATTCACAAGTGACTGCCAGGACTATTCTACACACACATCAGTAACATTTAGCTTTTATTGACATACAGACAAATGTGGATTCAAAATGTGCAGGCTGGCTCAAACTAAGATGACCTTATCCTTATACCTTTTTTTACCTTTAGTGTAAAAAATGTAACATCTATTTCACTACACTTGCTGTAATTATTGAATTCACTCATGGGAATGATGCTTCATGACTAATAGTTCCAATAGAAAGCCATCTTAAATGCTGCCTACCAATGAAATGGAAATCAGGTGAGTCGGTTTGCAAACTCAGTTGGTGGTTCTTCAATATATATAATTCTCATCACAGAATGCTGGGGGTGAGATGCATAGTACAGAGAAAATGCAAAGCTTGAGAAGGAAATGTTACTAACTAGTGCTAGCATATTCTAGTGTGTAACCAGTAAAGTTGCCAGCATGTAGTCACATTGCCAACAATCTAGAAATACACATTTAACAAAGACCTGCACATTTTGCTGGTGTGACTGAGCCTTTAGAAGAGATAAAAGAATAAAATGTAGCATACATTAAGTATAGTTACATTTATTGCCTGTATGTTTTTGTTATCTGCATGCTATATCCTAAATTGACATAATACTAACCCGGCATGCCATTAGGTCTCCATTCCTTTTTTTATGTGATTTGAGACATTGCACTGACAAGGACAATAAAGCAATTGGCTACAAAAAGCATCCATACAGCATACTGCACTGCTTTTATTGTTATTTTTACTCCGTATGCAATACAGAGCATACATTTAAAAATCACAGCTACACTTCGTTTTAAATGGCATTCATGTCAAAATACATGGAAATAGCCTTTTCAGCAGGAGAAAACCTTTCCTCGGTGCAGTCTGCCCCGGTGCTTCACTTTGTGTGGACTTTGGCTGGTTACTCATTGGGCTTATAGAACATCCATATACTAACGTTTGGTTTATTGTTTTATTTGGTTTATGTCAAATTCACTGTTCATAAATTGTTGATCTCATACATACAAGTGTTAAAATTAAATGGAAGCTTTACTCTCCAGGTAATTTAGCTTGTAAACTCTTTAGAAAATGTCGCCAGGATTTGGGAAAATAATTTTTACTTTTACTTTTACTTTTTTTTTTTTTTTTTTTTTACAAAAAATGGGCAGCTGCTGCCTCCGAACCGGTGAACCTCTTTTAGAGGAGAATGGCATTGATGCATGATCTTTCCTTGGTGGAAATGATTGATAATACACATTGGAAGGGCTAAATTGCCACAATTTGTTTAGATCTTTGGCAGAGAATATTTTGCATTAATGAAACATTATCAATCATTAGCATGAAACTGTGTGTGAGCCTCTGTGCAAATTAGTCTCCCCTTTAAGCTGGAGATGTGCTTCTCATAAAAACGAAAACACATATGTCTTGTCATCAGCGATCCGCCCTAGTCTAGAAATTTGAATAAGCCAAATAAAACGCGTTAGTGTGCTTGAGGCTCGGTGCTTATCATGTTTCTGGGAGAAGTGTTGACAGCATGGTTGAAAAGAAACCCAACACTTCTTACCACTGATTTCCTAGGAGTGCAGTTCATCATCATTGACTGTAATTTTTCACAGCGCTCCTTCACTATCACTGCACTGTGGATTGATGAGGACTCCGTGTGGATATGATGATTTGTGACATGATTGTTTGACCCCTTCTATAATTGTTTCTACTTATGCAATAGTCCACATGCAGTCAAGCTCTCTCTTTCTGGCCCTCCTTGCAAAAAGATGACAGCAGAAGGCAACATAAATAAACCTGAGGCAAGCGAAAACAAGAGTTGGTTGAGAAGAGAAATGAAAGTCAAGTGGAAAAACACGGCACCTCTTTCCTTCACCCCGCCACTCGATTTTTGTCCTTGTCTTCTGATAAATATAGAGGACCAGGAACGGGTAAAACTTCAGAAAATAATTAGTCTCTGTAGGGATGAGAAGTAACAGGAGATATGTAAACCAAGAGGAGAGGAATGAAGAGTGAGGCAGAGGCAGATTTTTTTTTTGGTCATTGTTCTGTGCCAAGTCTTTTCTCTTCGTTCCCAGAGAATACAGGCATCATTTTGTTTCTTCTACCTGTGATATTTGGCTCTGTTTTCTCTGATTTTAGCTGATGTAATTATTGTAACAACCACAGAATTTTAGGGGCACAGGGGAAACTGTGATTTACTCTCTCTTTCCCCTAAGATGCTTTCTGGGCCGAGCAATTTGACTGAAACATGAATGACGGATGGGAAAAAAATAATATCTACTTGATTGAGAATACTGTGCATGAAATATTCTTCAAGATGTTGTGCTACTTTCTGACTGACTGTTTCTTGGGAGAGTAGAGAAAAAATGTTCAGGTGCAAAGAAATCATCTCCATGCGTGACTATGGACAGGATGCCAAACTGTAAAATATGGTTTAAACTTTCTTGAAATAAAAAGTGATGTTTACATTCAGCAGCTCATCCAATTTGCTGTCTTCTCAGAGATCCGCATTCTCCTCCCATCACACTCAAGCCAATACGGAGAAGGCTGCTGTCTGCCATTTGGCAGTCTCTCTGGTCCTGACGCTTCCCACATGCAAATGAAATAGACAGTATGACATTTAAGCAAGTGCCATGCCTTCGCCGTTGACTTCACCCTCCCCAAGTCTCTCACTCGACATCTTATCTTGGAAACTGATGCAAGCAGTCCTCACCACGAGGGCTTTGGCAGTGGATCCTGCAGAGGAACACTATGTATCATTCACTTATGTGGAGACACTGGAGTGGCATAATAGCCTGCAGTCTGGCCCAGTGTGGACGAGAGGTCATCATGTCTGTTACAAGTATTTGTAAAGGAGCTTCTTGTGGCAAATCACAAGGATTCATGCTGTCTCATTGAGTGCTCTGGGCTTTTAGGGGGATCCTGCTGAGCTGAAAGCCATCTGCACGATTTGTGGTCAGGTCACAGATAACTGATTAAAGAAAACTGGGGAAAACGGATAACACTTATTCCTACATCTCAAATGAGATATTTGTTAACTTTTTGAATCTTTGTTTCACTTCGGCACATTACTTTTTCTGTTCCAACTCCTTTTCTTTGGGCATCTTTCCATATTTACATCTTTACTCTTTTTTCAAGGCAATTTCACTGGAGGGCGTGAAAAATGTACAAGCCCTGTGTTCAACTGTGTAATACAGCCTTGTGTTGTGCAGAATAAGGAGCTACCCACAGTCCTATCAACGCCACAGAAGCCCATCTCATTGGAGCACAACTGACAGCTTCCAACAAACTAGTGCCTCCATCCACTTCAAGGTATTTAAGATAAGGCCTGGGTGGAGATGGAGGGAGAGAGAGGCGGGGGGAAAGAGACCGACAGAACATTTTATTTTGTTATCAACCATGCCTGTGGCTCTATGGGATTTCCCATGAGGTCCTGAGTGCAAACAGACCTTATGGGGAACGGAGCAAACGAGGGCGGCTGCATTTGGTATCATGGGATTTCAAACAAAAACCTGTCTAAACGTTGCCGGCCAATCAGCCCCTCAGCGAGCTTAATTCAATCAAAGCACACTGAGCTTCTTCTACTTTTATAGCTTGGTAGTGTTGCATTCAGAATATAAAATTGCCATCTCAGTGTCTGTCCCTTGTAGACCTCATCATTGCTTTAAAATCAAATCATCCCAACAAACATAATCCCCAGTTATGTTCAGGTTTATGTACTGATGAATGTAATGGCGCCACATTGTTTCCAAATTGGATGAGAGATTTCAGTCTTTCACTGTGTTTCCCTAAATCCTTGGCATATTGGAAATGGCCTTAAGACACAGGCTACAGTTAACACCTTGTCAGCAACAAAAGACTCCTTCTAATCTATTTTAAATAAATACATAACATGTAATTGCTCCAAGGCGGGATCTCTGTAGCTGTCTGGCTCCAAAATGTTTTTACAACATGTCCATGTGCATTTTTGGGTGAAGGGGTAAATGTCCTGCACCAGGGATGGAGATTTATTCATAGTGCACAAGGTCAACAAATGAATTGTGACAAGTCTTTGGTGATTAGACCCCACTGTAAGTGTAAGTGTGTGTAAGTGTAAGTGTAAAGTATATTATTGTAGCTACGCTTTATTGTCCAGTAACAATACATTGTTGGACACATTGACCATGAAATAAATGTGGCCAACAATGATAAAAAAAACTGAGAAACTATATGATTTGAGTTAAATTACATGTTTAAAACTTTTATTTAAAATGTTTGTTTAAAATGTGAATATAATGGTAAGGTGAGCCATGACCATAATTAGCAGGTAAATCAAATTGAGGGACAGAAGCGACAGTAACAACCATAAAATCAAGAACACAGTTATATGCATGACTTAACATGGAATTATGGTTTCAGAGATCTTTGATTTGCATAGACAGTGTCATTGTGGGGTAAATGATGAGAGTGGGTCATTTTTGATGAGGACTTGATCTCAGTCTAACTGAAAGTCAAATCAAGACTTTGAAAGGAGACTGTTTCCTGGGGTAAAACAATAATGGAGAGAGGGAACTAGAAATACACATAAATTGTAATTAATCACAGATTTAAAGGGTGAAAAGAGAATCACTGTGAGCTACCAATATGCAGCAAACATCTGCACATTTAGAATGCTTTAGATGTAGGCTGTAGTGACTAGGATGACAGGCCAGATAAGAAAATTAAATACCTCTGTTTGGGTTGAATGATTTAGGAGCTTTGCCACATCAAATGAATGCATAAAAATCCAATAGTAATAAAGAATCGAGCAAAGCATGATGTAAGGAGAAAAAAACACCAGCAGCCAGAATTATATGCAAAATGGATGTGACATTATGTGCACTTCTGACTGCCTTGACTTACTTCAGCTCAGCTACAGCACCAGCAGTATGCAACACTAACTAAAATTAATATTATGATACTACTTCCTGTTTATTGAATTTTACACAATATATAAATATCTCTGTGTAACGATAAAATCACTGCTACATTAATTTCTCCATTCAGGATGACAGAATTTTAAAATTTCTTTGCTTGTCATCTTAGGGACAGACCTGTCTAATCATGAATTCAGACTTTTTACTAATCAGCATTCATTTGATCCACTTGTTGGAATTAAATCACAGCAATTATACCACTGTAGTAAAAAATGACAAATTGACATCAACAAATGACTGGCAACCACCACAACACAGACCGCAACACAAACTCCACATAAGCTCAATAAACAACAGTTTTATCTAGTGATGCCCATCTGGTAAAACTGGAATGTGACTGACAGGGGAAAACTCAGGTCAACATATTACGTTGAATCATTACTACATCAATTCAGCAAATATGAGTTGTGATGGAAACTACATGTCAATAATAAAGCTTGGCAACATATCATGTTTATAATACTCATATACAGTTTGCTCACCCTCAGTGTTATCATCCTGCAGATTTAGCTGTGCTGACAGTGCTGAGCCTCTCTGTGAAACCCAGACAAACAGCCTCTAATAAAGCCGGCTTGCACGCTGTCAACATGATGCCTGTCAATCACGTTCAGTCACGTATGTCGTGTCACACACATGCAAGCACGAGCAACAAGATGCTGACTGCAGTTGACTTAACGACCGCTTGTGTCATTGTTCAGCATTGTTACATACTGGAGCTTTAAGAGATACCTTTTTAAAGTAATATTAGCTGAATTAGAAATAAACTAGAAATAGGATAGGACATCCATTATTGAACTGACTCCCAGAAACCAGCCTGCAAATTTACTTTTATGTTTTTTTCACATTGGGAACATACACCAAATGAAGGCACAAACAGTAAGTATGACAACAGGTATTAATGGAATACAAATAAAAACACAAAACATTGTTCAACTGCTCCAAGCAAAATCATATGTTTTTAACCCTTACATGCTGTTCATATTTTGTACCTTCACAGTACCAAGACCAAGAGTTCCCTCATAGTTAGTGTCTATACCAAATTTTAAAGTACAGATCTATTTAAAATGTCTAAATAGCATATGTCACATCATTAAATATATGATTAATCCTTAAAAAATATTTCATAGAGCAGGGAGAGAGTATTTTTTAAGATTTACAACACTCGTTTTTTTGAGAAAAACATCTACTATTACACAGTTATCATGTCCTGTTGTACATAAGACATAAAACATAAGGATAAATGATAAAGCTATAATGATTTAAATATATTTTAAATATATTTTAGCTAATTTGAAAATGGCATTAACATTCTGGAACTGTTGGAATTTATGATATAACCATGTTTAACCACCGATATGATACAGAACATTTCCAAGGACATGGTGGTTCAACGATATTGGTCTTCCCGTCTCAGTGTCCCCTCCCACAGACTAGAAACAGTCTCACCTCGGGACCTGTACACATCACCACCCAGTATTAGAAGCCCCATGTAGGCATGTGGGTCAGTCACATCCATGGTCTTCCATTCTTCACCATAACGATGAATCCCTTCCATGTTTGTCATTGCAATGACAATAATTTTTTCAATGGCTGGAGGGAGGAAGAGCTGGAACATTGACAAAATGTCAGATGCATGAGAGATGGCCAGTCTTGTTTGTTCTGGAGTCATTCGAAGTTGCCTGCAACTTGATGTGGAAGGACCAACAGATAGCACTGTTTTTCGACATAAATGTCCGCCTTGCCTTGCTGCCTGCTCCTCTCCATCAGAGTCATCTTCATCAGAGGGGCTGTAATCAGAGTTTTCTTCCACGTTGTCTTCCTGCTCTGACACATCCTCATCCAAATCACTATCAACCTCCTCATCTTGGAAGATCAGATCAAGGGTCTGTTGCACACCAAGTCTTGCTGCCATGAAGTTACTGAAATGGCAGCTCAGGTACCTTTATAATGTTATGAAAACGCCCACCACCATCCTCCCAACCCAAATTGATTCAAATTTGTTTCTTTATAGATTATTTTATTACATTACAGATCTTCTGTCTGTGTCAATGCGCCCTCTGACTTCTGGACGACTTCCGTTCCCTTTGTGCACCATATATGATCACTCCTCTGCTGTTTTACTATTTCACTGTTTTGAGATTCCCCCATGCTGCTTCAAAGACCAGCAGGTGTCTGTCTCTGTGGGAATCTTCGCCCAGCTTCATGATTTCATAACTCCAGGTCTCGTGACAGTGTTGTGATCCCTCTTGAACTCTCTCACTTCTGTCCCCATTAAAAACACACAAAAGCATGGCCTGTACTGTTTCACAGTTTTAAGATTCCCTAAAACCACCATTTTCCCTGATTTGACCCACACTGGTAGATCCTAAAATCCATCTCAATAGGTACGGGTCAAATTTGACCCGAAACAGCTTCAGTGTACAAAAATTTGTAGCACCTGTACAAAAGTATAACATTTTAAAATATTTTCATTTTTGTGTATTTTGGGTCACTTTAGGAAAAGTAATCAAATTTCAGGCTAAAAGAATGATGTTTAGGGTATTTTTTCTGCTGTCAAATGTCAAAACAGGTCAAATTTGACCCGAACAGTATGTAAGGTTAAAGTATCCTCATATATACCCTAAGGGGCTCCATATATCTAAGCATGAGCTTTAGTTTAAGACAGAGATAGAGAAAGGCCAGTGGCTTGTGTTTCACTAACAATGAAAATACGACCAAAATCCATGGATGGAGTAACATTGGTAAATAACTTGAATGAATTGGAGGAGCGTACCAACTTATTGAAGAAGGTTATACCATTCCAGTGATCGAACAGATGAGACCAAAAGTGCAAGTCAGAGCGACACTCTACATCTAGAGAGATGAGATTATGTAGATTGGGCACAGAGGATGCAGTGTCCAGAGAGATGTAAGAGTGTCCCAGAGGGATGACATGCATGGCAAAGTTTAAATGGCCAAAGACGGGAAGCAACTGGTGTTGTCGCAGGAGGTGATATTACAGATGAGCTGCAATTTCCTGACTGGAAGGGATGCTTTCATTTCAGTGGAGCTGAGTGGACAACTGGACCAATTGTTTTTTTCCTTTGATTGGAGGATGCAGACAGAATGGAAACAATATTTCAGTTAGGACAGAAATAAGCCTGAGCTATCATGTGAGGGATCTATCTGGAGGAAATTGTCCAGCAGATGGAGAGCAGAAGAAATCTTAACTTTGTTTAGCAGGATCCAGCAGAGCCCCCCAAAAACTAAACTGAATATGCTTGAGCTACTCCTGAAGAGGAAAGTCTGGCGTAATTTGAAGAACTGGAATCTGATGATGAAAATATACCTCTGAGAAGGGAAAAATTAGAATGATTTTAAAGGTATTTAAGTCTGCTTTGGAGAGCCATGCACCTTGTCGCTCCTTGTAGCTATGGACTTGTATGGAACCTTGGGAATGGAGAGGACCGAGATAGACTGATAACTTAACTTCTACGTTAACCCATCTCATAAACTGTTTCTCTAGCAACTTAGAAACTGTTTCTGGATCTTTTAATGCAGACTTGAGATTTTTGGCCACATAAGTAATGGCTGGAGATGTGAGCACCCCAACTGATGAAGATCTTTGCAACTGATGAAGATCTTTGCAACTGCTGCAAGCATTGTGGATATGTCAGACATATTTGTTTTGTTTATTAAATGCTGATGTGTGAAAAGGCGAGGCCCCAGCTGAAACTTCAGTGTGGAGCAAAGGGTAGCAGTGTGGCCTGTGTGCCCTTGAGTGTTGCAGGAAATGGCTTCTGTTAATTATGCTCCTTTTCTAGTAATTCGGTGGCCAGAACAGACCAGGTCAGGCAAGGATTTGTGGTCTTGCTACAAAATATTTCCTTCCATATTTGGGATTAGGATGGCCAAATAGGAACAGAATTCCTGACCTCTCTCTGGGTAGAACAGATCACAAAGGCCACCAGAAACTGCCTGATGGACAAATCTCTGTTTAAGTGGAGATCTGCAGACTAGATCACCACTGTGACATTTTCCCAATGATGATTTTTTGTGCAGGGAATGGCAAGATGAGATTGACAAGATTAATGTGCTTTGCCTTAAATGATTTTAGACCTTAGAGGAGCAGATGTATTTGTCCTTATGGGATGTATGGCCTACCTAGGAGCGAGGACACCATAAATCACATAAGAATGTGGAGGGCTTATTGTATGTGAAAGCTGACTGCAACATGGTGGCGACTATGGTTACTGATTATGAGGCAAAGGCTAAACCACTTTCCAGTGACTGATGGTTTGGCTGGAGTTAGCAGAGGAACAGATAGGGGGACACTAAATGAAGCAGGTGTGTCTTCACATGGACGAAGCAAATACTAGGTTTGCAGGTGATTGCTTGGTCCGCCAGCTTCCGGAGCGAGGAGAGAGAGAGACCTGGCGCTGGAGTGATGTTGCGATTTTGGAGCAGAGACAAAAGGAAATCTGGGAAATCCCTGTGTTAGGTGAGAGTTAGGTGAGTGGTCCTGCACCAGTCACTCAGGGAGGTGGATTCTGGGGTTGTGATCCTCCAGAAGAGGATTATGGTTGGAATCAGACATTAGCTTTGCTTGCAGCAACAAAATACCTACAAAGGTGAGAGGAACCAGAGAGAGAAAAAGAGAGAGAGAGAGCGCAGAAGAAACTGTGAATGAATGAGGAGCAAAGGTGAGTTAGGTAAGCATAATGTTTGGTCCTGACTGTTCGTCAAAGAACAATTTAGTTTTTGGTGCAGATCTGTGACAGAAAAACTACCATGTAGACATTTAAGCATTTCTGTTCCTAATTCATATAAAATATGATATAATTTTTTACACATATTGTCTCTAACTATAGTATGATTCTACTTTTCTGGATTCCCTGGTTTAAGACCAGTCTGTCAGTACAGGCCACATCCATGTCTTCTCATAGAGCTCAGGTTTCTTTAGTTTCTTGTTTACATTCAGTGATTTTTACCAAAATGCACTGTATTTATCTTTGAGGTCTAAATGACAGCGACATTAAGTCATTGTCTGAATCTTAAAACTAGATTTGTGGTGGTGTTTCCAGCTCCTTTTGTTGAGACCTGAAAGTGTAAAGTAGTTATTAAATTGCAGTCCATAAACTGCACATGTTGAACAGCAGTCATTCTCAGGCTGCTGTCATAATAAAATCTTTGTCTTATAATTTTTGTCGATAAAATCAGCATGACTTCAGGGTATTGACAATAGCTCTGCTGTGTATTAGAATATACTACCATAATAATGATATGTACAATCACAGAGAAATGTAGGGTTGGCTGAAGGTTGTCTTATTAACTTTCTGACACACATCCCTCGACCCTCACTGGACTGGCTTGCGTTGTTGTTTTCTCAAAAGCTCTGATTGCTCAGAAAACACTGAAACATCAAGCCAGTGTTTTAAGATTTACACACTGGGGGCCATTTTAGAAAAGCTCTGTTTTGGGAGGAGAAAAATGCAGTTATAGCCTTGATGGATGAATAAAAAGGGAGAAAATAATATAATATAACCGATTTAATGTAGAAGTACATTAAGAAACATGCTTCCTAATAAACACTTTTGAAATATTTAATATCCTGCATTATTTACATCCTTTTTGTTAGTTTTCAAAGTCCAGCATAAGGCGCTAAAGAACAAAGACTGCATTGTTTCTGATAAGTTATCTCCACCAACCATCGATAAGTGGAATAACATGACACCATCTCCAGGAATGTGGATTTTCGTTGCCGCGTGCAAGTTTAAGTTGCGTGCATGCACGCCATACAAACAAAACAGAATTTGACTCTTCGAAGCATTTCTCCATAATGCTATTAGTGGCTAAAAATATAAATCCTTTACAAAACAGTTGGATTTTCACCACTGCAGCAAAAATGTTCATTTAATCTTCACAAAAAAATTAAATAAAAGACATGGATTTCAGCCTGACATCAAATCATGGCTTCCATCAGTCAGTCAGCATAACTATCTATCACTGTGTACTTTCATGCAGGACCAAATCTAGATGCAGATTTAAGATTTTTTTCTTTTCTTCTTTTTTTTTTTTTTTTTTAACATTTTCTATTTTAATAATTACGAGGATTGTGCAGCCTTGGTTGTATCTATGGATATGTGGCCCTAGTGCTGCCCTAGTGGTGCCCATGAAGTATCTTTAAGAGAGTATTCTAATAAAAAGTCCTTCAGGTAAGTTGCAGAGACAGCAGCTTGGTGCCAGTGGGGAGAGAATGACTTTGGTGTCTGGCAGTAGTCCCCAATCCCCTGGTGGGACAGGACAGAATTTACATAACTAACATCTTGATTTGCTGTAAAGTGAAATTAGGGTCTGAGCTATGTTCAATTAACTCCACGGATCTTCTTGTAATTAAAACTCAGCGGTCCCCCACTATTCAATAACTCCGTGCCAGGAGAGAGAGAGAGAGAGAGAGAGGTGGGAGGGTGATTGAGAGGGAGATAGAGAGAGAGGGGGAAGGAAAGAGAGAGAAAAATGGAAAGACAAACTGCTGCTTCATCATGTTTTCATCAGATATGACCTTGGCAGTCATAATGGGGGGGCTGAAGATGGAGAAGAGCCACGGTGTCCAAAAGTTGAAAGTTAATGTGAGGAGCATCAGCCATGGTGGCCCCTTTATAGCGCCCTTGCCAGCTGTTATATGGAGATCAGTGGCTGCGTTGCTGGCCCCTAATGAGATGTTTCTCCTTAAATTGATTACATAGGGGAGGGATTATATTGGGCTGTATAATACTAAGTACTTTTGCTTTTAGTTTAACTATTTACTATTCAGTTACAAGTCCCTTGCTCTTTGATAATTGCTGTAATTCCTTTAAAGAGGATATGGGACTAAACACTGTGTTTTTTGTTATTTCTTATCCCTCTGGGAGGATTACACAAAGAACAAGTGAGCTTATCCTCAATAATCACCTCTTTGATTCCCGTTTTGGATTGTTTGAGAGTCATGATGAAGCATTGCTGAGCAGTGCTGCACTGCGGTCTGGACTGTGCTGTGATTCAGTACAGACTGTTGAAAAACGTGTGTCATTATGATATGCTACTATTATAAAACTGCAGTTTAGCTCCTGGCTTTCCCTTTATGCAAGCCATTAATCTTTATTATATATATATATATATACCTAAAAATTGCAAAGTGACAGAAAGGCAGCGTCTGTAGTCTCTCCTTTGCTTATACAATGCCTCTAAAGTGGCTGTTTTACGGGATCAGTTAGAGAATTTTAACTAAGCCATGAATCCCTAAATTGATAAAATTGCTTCCAAATGTACTGTAATGTTTAATTCATGAGCAATAATATGCAGGTAATAAATCTGAATATAAGAGAAAAGGCCCAAAACTTAACAACATAATGCTGCCCGACTTTTAAGAGTCTGTCAGCTGTTTCAGAGCTTGTGTGTTTGCTGATAATTTTCATGTTTCTCTCTCTATGACCTCTATTAGAGACATTAATTGGAAACAAGATGTCCAAATTCAAATGATGAAAAAATGCCTTGCATATCATGAATTTAAAATATATTCCTTACATTACTTTAATTGTCTTTGCATCTATTTTCCTTTTAGCTTGTGAACTTATTGGAAAGGAAATGTAGGATGAGCTTGGCATAGAGCTAGAGACTGGATCGGTCATTTTAGCTTTCTGCATGTTATTCCTCACCTCTGAGGCGCATATATTAAATATATATTAAATGCCTCACTTTTCTCTCACTTTGAATGCACTCCCGCTGTGGGAGAACAAGAGTATGTATTCAACTTAAAACACCTGGTCTCAGCTGTGTGTGCACTTTGGGAAAATATTAATGAGTCCAACTCCTGCTAATTGTGAAGAACAGCATACAATATGATTAGATAACTTATATGTGTATTAATAGCTTTAGCTTGTTGATGTGTAACAGCCTTTAAAATAGAGGACAGTAGCCTTTAAAGGATTGGAAGCATCAGCTACTGTGTTGGCAGCATCTGTCCACTCAGGACTGTCAGTAGAAGCAGCCCTGCTCTGGATATCATAGATTTGCTGACAGTAATGGGGGCTGCGGGTGGTGGTGGGGAGCAAAAGGCAAGATACAGCCTAATGGCCACACTGAGACATCCTTCTTTGAAAGAGCTTTTTTTTAATCACAAGAAAAGTTAATCCTCAATCAATGAAAATGTAAAGCAGTGGCTTTCTGTTCTATTTGTGCTGATACCAGCTTAAAGGATCACTATTGAGGGGCTCAGACTGCATTTGCAAGTGCCTGGCGCGATTCCGAGTCATGTCTCGCCCGGCGCACACACGGGGTTTAGAAAAGGCTTCCTTTTTCATTTTTGGACGCCCCTGAAATGGTGGAGAGGTGCCTCTATTAATGCCCTACATTTTTGCCAAATGCTAGCTCGTGAAGGCAATTAGAGATTGTTTGTGTGATGGAATAATGGAAAAACCCAGTGTGGTTAGAAAATGTGTTTTGTTCTAAATCTGAACCCTGGAGCATGTTTTCTGTGGCCGTATTGATGAGGAGGTAGCAATACATGTTAACATCAAATATATAATGAATGTGATTTCAAAGGCTGCTGGTCTTATATCATACTCCTCTCTTTTCTTTCTTCCCTTTAATGTGTTAAGATTGGGGCTGTGCGTGGTGTAGCCATATTTTGTTTTGCTGACACCAACAATTCAGCTAAGTCATGAAAATGCACTGCAGCTTGTTATGGTAATACTTTGTCAGCTGGCGTGTCAGACCCTGATAAGGAAAGCCAGGCCATTATTCACCCTTGAATCTTTATGGCTCTCACTAAGCAGCTCCTTTTAAAGGTCCCTAAGAAAGGCTGCATCAAAGAGAATCAGATTGTGGAATAATAGGCAACAAAGTTGCATGTGTGCATGCTGCAATTCTTAGTGTGTATTGATGATACACTGCAGCTTAAATGCACTTCATCACTTCAGTTCTCTGCTACTTAGGGTTTACCCCAGCTCAGTGGTGGCAGCAAAGTGTCTACATATATTTTTAGAATAACTTTGAACCTTAACTTACAGACGCTATAAACTACAGCTAAATTACATTCTGTCCTGGTACTTACTCACATCTTATTGATGCTGGATCAGTGGATTTATTCTGTATGTGAACACTTCTCATTTTGTCCACTATAAATCACATTTGCAGTGTGTCCAAGAATGGTTCAAAGCTACACAGTCCCTCTGCCTTGACATTGTCGTAATCACATTGGCCACCTGTTTATCTAACTGCTGGATCATTTTTCACCTCCGAGACATCTAATTATGCGTGATCTGATGCTATTTTTGTGATAAAATTATGGAATTGTTGGAAAGGCCTCCTGGATTTGCATTAGATTTTGTGTCCTTGTTTGTTATTTGCCTGTGTGCACAGAGAATAATTCACTTCCTGTGGATAAAATTGACAGCTTTATTGCCTGTGTAGCTGCAAACATCCATTGGACCTTTTTAATCCTTTTTAACCATTTAGTGTCTGGAAGAGAACTTTTTAATATGTAATATCTTGTTGAAAAATTATTTGTACCTAACTGATTGAGGCATCCTTTTCATGGTTGCTTGGATGGCTTGGCATGTGGCCCGTTTATGGTGAGGTTTTCATAGATGATCATATTTTTGGCCTTGCTTGCAGCATTGCTCCATATTTCAGTGTTGGTCCATTGGTCCTTCACTGTCGCCCAGGCTGAGATATCTCATCTGTTGGATGGATTGCCATCAAATGTTGTTCACAAGATGAATGCTAATTTTCATCTTCTAATCCTGATGACATGTTTTCAATGGCTATGCCAAATTTAAATACAATAACAGCTGTGGACATCAAACTCTTGGCTCTGAACAGCAGTAACACTTTTGCCCAAAATCTGTGCCCCAATTAAAGTGTACAGGGAATACTGAGTATTCTTATCATTTGTAGGTTTGTAGAAAACATGGAAGAAGAACCATCTCCTAAAAAAAGTTTTTCTGCCGCACCAAAACACATATGAGTTGTTCTGAATACTGCACTGCATACGATGTAACTGTTCGTTGTTATTATGACTATTAGTTCATTTTTGTTTCATTTATTCAGCTTTAAAAATGTTTTATAGGTAAAATAGATTATTGATAGATATAGAATAGATATTGTACTACTTACTTAAAGGTTGATTTTATTTCATGGTTGAAGACGTGAAATAAAATGGCTGTTTGTCACCCAGTGGAACTAAGAAATGCAGAAAAAACAAAAGCAAAAAAACATTCACACATACACCCACACACCCTCGCAAAAATTCAGCTGCTTTCTTACTGGGTCGAAAAGAGTTAAAGCTTAGGAGTTATGCAACACACCTTCAATATTCAATACTTACTCACATAATTTCCATAATTTTTGAAAAATTTACCCAAAACTTTTTTACAGAAAAAAGTAAAAGTATCTTCTCTGTACAACAACACCTGACTGAATCCAACTCTTCATTTCTTTGTGACGTTAACCTTTGATTTCTAAATATTTTTGGCCAAGATGGTGGTGGTAACACGTTTTCTCATGAAATAAAAAAAAATGCTTCATGGGTCAGCTTTTCAAATGTACATTCTTTGTTCAGGCTGTGTCAGCGAGTGAATGCCGATGGTGAAAAAAAAAAGCAGCTATAAATTGTTTTGGGAAAGAAAGCAGCCTGTGGAATGCTTTGTCAGTGCCAGAGCTTGGTGAAAATTGAAGCAGAGTGAATGTGTCTGAACTTAGACAGATGAGATATCAAATTGGCGGGCAGGAGTGTGATAATCAGGGAATTGGAGAGAGAAAATTGCATCAGAATGGAATCATAAGCTTGGCCAGAAGTGAGGATTTGCTGATCCCTGACCTTCTGTTTCAGAGCTGAGGATTTTAAGTAATGAGATCTATGCAGTGAAACAACTCCAACTGTCAGACTGCCAGACTTCAGCATACTGGGAGGAGAGCATCTGCCACTACACAAAGCACAGCCAATGGATTTAACACATATTTAGAAATGTGCAGTGGCAGCAGCGAAAGACACTAAGGGTTAAGAGGGAAGAATGAGAAGAGGAACGACATTTTGTTGCAATAAATAGACTTTGTGTGAAGGCATGATGTGCTGAAGGGCTTTCATGGTGTCTGATATTGAGTAGGTAATCCACATGCATGTTACAAAAAAAGAACCTCTTAAATAAAAAAACACTTTTTTTTTTTCAGCTACCGCCGGATATTTCTTTTAACTCTCTCAGTATGTTGTCTTCTGTTTTTTCACACAAGTGCGGTTGTTTCCTCACCAGCGAATCATTTAGAACACCTGCTATGTTGTAATTGTTATTCAGCACAGTCGACATATTTAGCAGGTTGTGTTGGTTATAAAAATAAAGTAATGTAAATGAAGGTAAAGGTAAACTCATTTGTTTACTCACCAATATTATCTGTCTCTTCTCATGGACACTGGGAACAGCTCAACAATAATGGAGACGCAGTAAGGCTCCAACCGTAAACCTCCAGTTGTACATCAGTCCTTTCTTTGTAACCACTTGCTAATTGTTTCTTGCATGTTATTTTGGGCGGAAATTATCCCGAATTAAAAAGAGTCAGCCAGAGAGCGTTGAAAATCCTCTCATTAATTCTGCCTCCATCACTGGAATGATTAGATCATGTTTGTAGAAAGGTGCAAGATGGTTCAACAGCTTGAGAATAGTAGAATTTCGCTTTTTCAGTGACATCATTACATTTGGACAATTAGTCTACACAATTAAGTAATTGGACTAATTTGGTTCATTATCCTCCTTTCACAGATTGATTACAAACATATTTAAACAAAGCAGTATAATGGGAATATTTATCTTGATGCTGAATGTGTAGGTTACATTAATTTGTTCAATTGTCTGTGACATGTCTGCTACTCCACTCTGATCTTGTCTTTGTATATTCTGTACTGAAGATGTAAAAATAATGTAGTATACCAATTTTTTTGTGTTTTAGAATTATACTATAAATTATAATATTAAGACATAATGCTTTCCTCATAATGTATGGAGCATGTTTGTTAGGAGTCAACGATACATTTATGGTGTTTGTGCTGCTGTTGAGGTGGAAAGGAGCCCTCCCTTACATACAGAGGGAAATACAGGTTTAACTAAAAGACAAAACAATGTCCAAATAACCCCAAGTCATTGTTGAGACTGCGAGCAGTACAAGACACATGGGCATGTTGAAGCCTCTCATTTGGCCTCATCAGATGTAGCCACCACAGAGACTAGTGCCAGAGGTCCTTTGAACGATCACACTGTGCTATGTTGATGCGTTGCGCTCTGCTTGCTCCAGTTAGCGCTCGCCTCCAGCTCACCACAGAAGTCTGCCAAATTCTAAGCATCAGTGTAAAAAATGGGTCCGTCCCGCAATTGAATCCCTGCTTAAAGAGATGGGGATGATTGGATGGAAGGCTGGAAGACAGTGGAAAGAAACCCCCCCGAACAACTAGGAGAGGCGCTACCTTAAATGAAATTGGATGGAGGGAGAACGAGGCGCAACACGCTGTGAAGATTGACTCTGGATTGCCGAGCGGAGACATGGCAGATTGTGAGCACAGAGAGAGAGAGGAAAAACTACAGACTTCCTCCATCTTTCACCGCCTACACACCACACTTCTACTACTACAGCTGCTCAGTATCCAGGGAAGCAGTGACATGTTCAACCCTCAGACCTGATGAATCCAGTCTACCTTACCACAAACACAGGTCAGGTCTCTAAACAAAAAATAAATGTTTCACCAAACCTTACATCATTTTTCTCACCCTAGATATGCAAAGTCCATCCCACCATGGCCAGATTAAGTGTTACTTTAAGAACAGCTTTTACACGGTACCATCTGCTGCCTATCCATTCTCAGCACCGTTGAGAGATGGACTGTGGATGTGTTTGTGTGAGCCTCAAAGTGCTTTCCACACTAATCCAGTAAAAGAACATCTGCTTTCATATGTTTTGAACATGGTGGATAGAAGAATATTTAGCCAGTACAGTACCGATCCTCCCTGTCACAGTATCGATACTATTGGTAACAATAATCCATCACTTCTACTCAGTACCTTTTGGACGACCATGAGCTTTACTCTGAAAAGCCAATATCAAATCAGAGTACTATAAGCGCCACAAATTAGCTCTCTGGCAGACTGTACATCTGTTTCTCTATTGATGTTATTCATATTCATGAACCCACAAAAAATGTTCACCTCACCTCGCTCGGCAGTTACCACGGAGCGTTTTAGCATCTTTTAGCTGTCTTTAAGTTGTTGGCTATGTTTTGGCTTTATGGCCGACAACTTTACTGTTTTAGTTCAGTTTCATTGCTCTCATCTCATCTCCTTGCTCAGCACCAAATTGCAGATAGACAAAGACAGCAGCTAGATGGACAGAGTGGAGCATTTTGCAGCTAAAAAGCCAGATTTCCCTCAGACCAGAAGGAGAGCGAATGTTGGACAAGTGAATGACTGCTAACTTGTGAGTCTGTTGGATGTGTAAATAACTAATTGTTTGCTACAGCGATAGTGATAATAAGGTGGTAATATATCAATCAAATTTAATAACTTGACAAAAAATATGTATTTAAATGTTAAATGATGTTAACTTGACAAAAAATATGTATTTAAATGTTAAATGCAATGTCAAACAATGTTCAATATTTTATGCTATTAATTTCATGCTGTATTAACAGACTACAGTGCCCATCCATACTAACAGTTAGTCAGTATTACAGTGAGTCAATAGGTAAACCTCTCTCCAAACTCTCTCAGTATGTTTTCAGCTTTTTTCACACACGTACCATTGTTTCCACACCTGTGAATCATTGACAAAACCTGCAAGGTTGTAATTATTATTCAGTGCAGTTGCCATACTGTTTTTCTGGTTTGGATACAAGGTTGGTTGCATGTTGGCTGTTAAAATAAAATAATATTAATGAGGTCACTGAAGCTTTCCAATAAATGTAAACCTCCTCATTTCTTCACTTATTCATATTATCTGTATCTTTTCATGGGCATCAATAATGGAGACACAGTCAGAGTCCAACTATAAACCTCTAAACCTTTAGGTCGCTGAAAACTGACCTCATTGAAAACTCAATCCAGTATGAAGATCGTTAAAAACTCTGTTTTCAGTGTTGACATGTAGAAATAATATAATAACCGAGCATTTAAGGAACAATGACATCATTACCTCAATTCGCACACCCTCATGCTTTATGTGATGAGCATGCGTCTAGAACAACAATAACAAATTCCAGAATAGTGATTTGTTTCCATTTTATTAGCACTGTCAGGCCTAATTATTGTATTATAAACAGCTAATTAGCTGCTCTCTTTAAGTTACCACTGCCAAAAGAATATAAGCTCTGATATTTGATGCATCCTTTATGTATAGTACAGTATAGTATATGTATATTTAGAACTGATCACTTGTCCAGGAATAGTGCACATTTTTAAGTGAAGGTGAAGTAATTGCAAAAGGTGTGCACAACCAGACACTTCTCTGACATTTCTGTGCAGGACATCAGCTACGTTTGCTGTTTGACACTGTCCTTGTAACTTGTCGGGTTTGACTATTTTGGACTTGCACCATTTTTGGGATGTTCTTGCAGTTCTTGGGATGTTCTTTTATTGATACAATGAAGCTGAAAATTAATTCTGAAATTTGCTGTGTGCTGCTATCTTGTTCAAGTCCTTGCGTGGTCTCGCTCATGAGTAACAATTAGCTTCTCCAGCAGTGAGCCCATTTTTAATCAGAGAAGGTAAATATGCAGACAGTAAAACTGATCAGGCAAATTACATGTAAGTGCTGATCAGGCAAATTTGGTGGGACAAAGCATAGAAGCCAGACCCTTGATCCTTTAGGTGCTTGTACGTCATTTGCTAATCACAATATCTCCTGGATACACAATAGTAATTACATTTCACTGAACAAACGCGAGCACAAGTACAATAAAGCCCCTTAATTCATTTTTCTGCAACCACAGAGAGCATTTGAAAATGTCATTTACTCAGCACAAATATGCAGATTTACTGCGGGTTGTCAAAGCCCACAAATCAATCTGCTCATAACAATTTGACAAACTGCCAATGACCTTTCACAGATTCATTTTCTGATTTGATTGTTGTCTGAATAAGTTTCATTTCATCGGGTCTGTATTGAAACTCACAATTCTTCTCCCACGAATCCAATGCATCAGTCAGACAAAGGCACATTGTCTTACTCAGAGACTCTAGTCATTTTGATAAGTCTACAATAGATCTGCTTATTGTGGAAAACACCCAGGTTTAAACCCATCTATTCATCCCTCTGTTTTGTTTGTAAAAATTAAATCTTTGGTACAAGGTCAGCTTCCAAGTTTTATTTTGGATCCTGGACTTTGTCAATAAGTCATAAATGAAAAAACCTAAAGCTACTTATACAGCTTTGATTTGGTAATTCCTCTCTCCATAAGCTGCATCAGCTGACCACAAAGGCTCCTACATAGACTCTATTCCAGTGAGCAAAGGTGAGCAGACTCTTTGTTTTGTGGCTATATGAGGCCAAAATGAGCAGTAAATAAACTCGCAGATAAGAGAGTGGAAAGTTATGTTTTGCAAATAACTCTGTGGTTTATTGCTTTTCATTGCAGGGCTGTATTTAGAGTTTGTTCCTGCACCTTGAGTCTTCAATAGACTCCATATTCCCCTCCCAGTCAGCCCCTTATTAATTTATGCATTAACTTGGAACAGGTCCAGCTTAAAATCTCCAATGGCATCCACTCATTGGTGCAAGCTAAAATGATACCACAGTAAGTAATTGGTTGGTGTTAGGAATACCATTAAAAACTCTAAAGCGGCTGGCAGAAGCAGGTCAACAATCAATCACTCTCACTTCTCAGCTATCAGGCCTCCACCCACACAACATCACTTTTCATTTGTTTTGAGTTATTTTTTAATAGGACTTTGTCGCTGTTTACAGCGCATTGTGAACTTAATACATGATGTGTTTTGACCCTGTGTAAAGTACAGAGCTGCACATGCCTGGAGGTCAGCATTAAGGGGGGGCACTAAGCTTAAACTGTAAAACTTCATCAGCGCAGTTTTTGTCAAAATGTGCAACCCTTTTCTTAGAGTATACAGACATTTATACACACATTTACTCTCATATACCATATATAGTGTTTTTCCCAAATGGAAATATGAAAAACTATACTGGAGTGACAAACCAGTGAATATTAGCTGTCCGTATGTTTTTTTTTTTTTTTGACAGAACTGAGTTTTAGATTTTCCCATGGTACTTACAGCCCAGGAACACTGACAGTCTCTTCTATCAGCTGATGTGGGCAAGTCAATACCAAATTTCTTGAAATTGTGTAAAATTGTATCTGTTTATTGTCCTAGAACATGTGTGATACCACTTGCAAGCAAACTGATGGTATTTCTGAGAAGCCAAACTTATTCTTTAAAAAAAGTGCCTAAATGAGTGGAATTAACAGTCATTTAAGTGACAGTTATAAGCCTTGGCATGATGTTAATAAAACATGAACAACAAAAGCCAGGTGTTGGAAAGATGACAGGTATAATTTAAAGATCTCAGTTTTTTTGTTAGGGTAACACCGGTAATTACAGGTGGTAGCTACAAGTGTAAAAATGTAAAATGTATCGTCCACCATGGTTAGCAAACACGACTCAAACAGCTGCTCTGTCAGTAATTCAATATGAGGAACTTTTTATGTTTAACTGCACACTCAAAGATATCCTGCACTGAGGATATGTGTCACCACAAGTCATGTCTGCATCACATCTTGATCAGATCTTCTTCATGCTTTTGGCATGCCTTCATGACAGTTTCATCATGTCATGTCCATATGAGGACATCTAGAGATGCAACCTGGACTCACAGACTCATTTCCATTACCTGTGATATCTTCACATACATGGACTAAACCAATGAACTCAGTATAGCTACAGCTTATTACGACTCATGTATAATTCCATAATATGATTGATGATGTTCTCTGTACATGTGGCATCTATTGCACACGTCTGTCCTGTCCCAGGGAGAGGGATCCCTCATCTGTGGCTCTTCCTCAGGTTTCTTCTTTTTTCCCATAAAGGGTTTTTTGAAGTTTTTCCTGACTCGGTTCGAGGGTCTAAGGACAGAGGGTGTCACAACTGTGCAGATTGTAAAGCCCTCCGAGGCAAACAATGTTTGTGATTTTGGGCTCTAAATAAATAAATTTGAATAAATTTGAATGTCTTTATCTCGTCTTTTTCATGCCTTTTCACACATCTGTCATGTTTTTATTACGTATTATCATCATGTATTTGTCACGTCATCATCACGTTCTTTGTTGCATCATGCCAACGTCACACTGTGTCAACAAAAATGCCAGTCAACAAAAATCCACACAAAGAAAATCCACACTATAAATGAATTGTGTACATGTACTGGCTTTTGTTCTCCACATCATGCCTAGTATGTTCATGCATAAAGTCAATTTGTTGTGCATGTGACTTTGAGATCTGATCCGAGTTTTCAGATTTCATAAATAGTTTAAAAAATAGAATTGATATAATCCACATTTTAAGGATTAAAACTTCAAAGACCACCTTAGGAGGTGAAGACCATCCAGTAACGGCTGTATAGGAAGCCCATTTGTCGTATTGAACTGATGGAGCCTGGTCATTTAGGCCATGCTGACAGGCCACAGCAAATAGACATTGATTGTGTTTACTCATGTCATCTACATTAACCTGCAGGTAATGATCCATTCAGATCAAGGCTTCTGACTGCAGCTTCTGCAAATGAGATTGGTAGTTAGCCACTGAGTTTCTACAGATGACACTTTAAGAGGGAAATGACTTCATTGCTCTGATTTGCCCACTTTCCTTTCACTTTCAGTCCTGCCAAGCTTGCTCATTTGTCCTTGGATTTATTCCTTTAATAGGGGGGCCAGCATGCCTTCTGCCTCAGCTTGTACATGTACACTGCAGCCAAGGCTGCGGCTAGCTCGACAGCCTGGCCTTGAATGACTTCCCATGTGGGCTGGGTTGAATTTTTGGTCAGAACTGGTATCATGAGGAGATGGATCAAATGCCAATGGTAACTAAACTACTGGTATCTCAAGGAAAGTTTAACAGCTTAATTTTGACCTTCCTGACTAGAAGGTGTACTTTTCTGTGTATTTAAAACTAACAGCTGCAGCACGTATTAAACTTATAGATTACTTCATGTACAGTATATGTCGTATGATTCAATGCTCCTAACAGCTTTGTGGGCAGTGATACAGCTGTCTGTGTACATGTGGGAAAAGCGCTGCTCCCAGGCTCCTGGGGGACAGCGCTTGATCATCTCATTAGCATGGCATTGAGACAAGGTCATGACCAGCATGATCACAACTTACGTTCCTCTGCAGAGCCTTTACGTTGACATGTCAACTTTACAAGTCTGTTCGTTCATCGATCTAATTTTTTATCTTCCTCTAAACACTGTCAGTCTCTAGTAAGGGTTCTAATACAAATTAATTAGATGTATAATGCTGGAATTTGCAAGAGCAATTTACAGTGCTTAGATGATACAGAAGGAGAAGTAACAGAAGAGGGTCAATGTCGGTTCTGGATTGTTGTTCGTGTTGATTAATGTAAGGTGAGCCGTTTTTGAAGACATGCTCCTTTTTTCATCACAGCTTTTACTAATCACCTTTAATCAAATGCAAATGATGAGAACAGGGGATCTTTAATTCAGAATAATGGGAACAAAGGGAAAGATGGAAGGAAACATAAGAGCTTGTTAGTCACCACCATGGGTTTTCTCTCCAGGCAGATGCTAAGGGGGCTTCTTTTAATCTAGCATTGCCTAGGGCAAGAGCTAGCCAGACCTAAAGCATCAAAACTGGTGAAAATGAAATAAAATCAATGAAGCTCAATTGTCTTTGACCTTTGTTACCACAGTGACTTGGCTCGCTGGTACTCCTTAAAAAATTTGAATTATTCACTTTAGAGCAGTTCATCTACTGTACGTATATGACAAAAGATTTCAAAGTAAGCTAAAAAGATGACATGATAGAGATAACCCTGATCTGAATTTATACTGTAGGTTCCAGCAGCCTCTCCACAGCATGCACTCTCTCTTCATTACATTAAAACTCCTAACTCTATTTTATAACACTGCTCGGAGACAAAAGCATCTCTGGGGCAAGGCAGTGCCTTCAGCACTTCTCACAAACTTCACAGAAGTTGATTATCCACAAAGCGGCACTTCACTCCATGCTTTTTATTTATCACTGCATACTAAAAACATACCTTACTAACAGTGAAATTGATACATGTGATTACAATTCATATATTCAGTCTTTTTTTTCAAATGATCTGAATAGGAAGATGATATTAGTTTTGAATATGATTTACTTTTGATAGGTGACTAACCCAGTTTTTAAGTTAAATAAGGTTGTTGTTTTAGCTTTTTACTCAGTACAACAGCACAAAATGCACTCAGAACGATATTGTGTCTGTTATCAGCAGGATGAGTGTCCATGAATTTCTTTTCAGTTTCTTTTTTTTTCCAAGCGTTATCTCCCCCTTATGACAAAGTGCTAAACAATGATTTATTACCTAAAATATGCATTCCATCTAGACACA
This sequence comes from Scortum barcoo, assembly GCA_023238725.1. Classification (NCBI taxonomy): domain Eukaryota; kingdom Metazoa; phylum Chordata; class Actinopteri; order Centrarchiformes; family Terapontidae; genus Scortum; species Scortum barcoo. The sequence continues at coordinate 2,290,249 of CM041553.1, forward strand.
TCACTCTTTTAAAGCTGTGTACAGGGAAGGACACACCTATATGATGACAGAGCCAGCCAATTTTTTAACTGTTTTATTCTCGCCTTCTAGCATACATACATTCCCTTTTGGCATACATGTATTTTCACTCTCACCTACTCACCTACTATTCTCTAACATTTTCACTTTCAGATACACTGATTTGACAACATAAAGAGTAGATGTATGTAAGGGGAGAATGTATAAATACAATATATGCATATATGTGATAATGAGGTGTCTCTAATTGGTTAAGAGCTTGGTGCTGTCCATTCCTGTCCATTTACCGTGTAGCATTATTGTCTGCTTTCTTAAGTGTTCAGCAAAAAATGAATATATCCACAGAAATAACAGAAATAACAGATTCCTTATTTCTTGAGACTTTAAGATATTTTGTGATTTACAGAAATTCAGATATGAGTAGAGAGATTATATATGTAAGAGGTAAAAATAAGTATGTGTGTAGAATGTAGAATATAGTGTATGTATAAATGTGTGGATTAGGATATATGTTATGTATATAATAAAAGAATGATCTAGAAATGCAGAAAAACTGTACGTGTGTGTAAGCGACATATGCAAGTATACAGCATGTGGAAGGGAAAATATGGGTAGAAAAATGTATTTGTGCGTGAAAGGAGAATGCACATGCATATAAGTGCAAAATGCATGGATGTATGTAATAGGCACATAATGCATAGCGAAATGTGAAATGAAGCAGAGCTCTAACTAATGATATGTGATCAATATGTGCATTTAATCATTTTTCTGCATACTTTTTAATGCTTATTACCACCAAGTATGTCTTCCTTAAGGCTTTCATGTCTCGAAATGCATTAGCAGCTACTTGAGAGATTGACTACTTATTTGAAATTATTTTCATACTCTGAATCTATTCAAGAGGAAAGTCTACAAGTTGCAAAGTGGGTTAACAACCAATTAGGAGCAGCAAACAGCGAAAGATAAAAAACTTGCTGTGAACCCTGAGATCACGTCATCATCCAAAAACAAATAAAACCAAGGTGACAGGTCTGTGTGGATTAAACAAGCAGCACATGAAACTGCAGGGAGTCACAAAGCACAAGACTCCCTCAGTAATCTATGAGCATCTCTGCAAAGATCACACATCCAAAAATAATCTGCTCCAATGGAATTGAAAATAGAATATGTACATGTTATCTCTTATCTCAAGGAATGAGATGTTGATCATTTGACGGTGTAACGTACACACACTGTTGAGTTGCGGGTGTAAATTTTAAATGATGATTTTCTACAGCTTCTGTGCGTTCTAATGAAGACTGAGAGGAATCAGGCTGAATGAGGCCACAGAACGCTGATTGTCTGAGGACTAATAAGCAGCCCAGATTACTGAACATTAGCATGTGACAGCATATATAACCTCACTGATATGCATACCTCTGACAGGTCTTGATGAATTTTGATCCCGATGAAGACGTATTATTTTAGATATATGACAAGCACCTGAAAAACCTGTTTGCCAGGTATATTTCACTTTTATATTAGAAATAGGCACAAGTGGTAAATTTTCCAAAGGAAGATGTGACAGGCTAATCCACAGAGCTCCACAGAGACGAGCGTTCCTGGCTCAATGATCCTCCATGATCTTGACAGTTTGAGATATTTGGGAATGTTGGCAGGTATAACTTGTTTACATAGTTATATGTGTGTATTGCAGTGTTTTCCCTCCCTAAGTTTTCAATACAGAATTAATACATTTATTAAATAATACACTGATTAAAAAGAAACTGCAAAACAGTTTCCAATTTCATTAAATGCATCTGTGTGGCAAGAAAACTATTTTTGCTCCTCTGAATATGCATTGCCGTCTGTCGGATCATTTTCTTTTTTTTTTTTTCCAGTAATGAAAAAAAAAAAAAAAAAGATCTGTCCCCTAGAGGAATCTGGTCTCACGTGATTACAAAAAATGAGATGTGAGAAAAACAAATAGTTCATAATGCCCTGCAGAACATGAACCCAACACATTCCCCTGTTTTGGGAGTTTCAGAATGTGTGCTAATACTTTGCATTTCATATTTGTTTATTCTGCCATCTTGTGCCCCAGGAAATGGTAATTGTTGTTTGTATATGCGTATTTGGGTATTTTGATCCACGATGATATTTTTTCTCCTCCATCCAAGGACAATTACAATTACCAAACGGTATAGGAGATAACAGTGGTTGCTAGCAGCAAAGGCATACTTTTGATTAAAACGAAATAATGGGGAGATATTTTAAATATCTAAAGCTTTGCACAGACACAGTTGTTACTGATCCCCACCCGGAGCTGAGGCTTCCCTTTGCATGACTAATACCACTGCCCTTTTTTTAAAAAACATATTTGGAAACCTTCTAAAACAACCTCCCAAGATGCATCCAAGTTTTTCTTTGAACTGCACTCTTTACCCTTCAAAATAATGTCCACTCTTTATGCTACTCAAGTGAAAAAGATTTTCGATTTTTTAATAAAGAATGAATTTGATTTTGATGGTATGATTGTGGTATAAAAAAAAAGAAAAAAGCTAAACAAAATAGCATTAAAGAAATTTGTAATATTTATGTTTGCATGTAATCACCTTTTCTCATTAAGCTAAAACTGAATGAATGAATGAATCTATTGTTACTGTGTCCGAGGTTCTGGGCAGTGTGAGGGAAAAGGGCCTGCTGTATGAGAAATGTTGATCTGCCAATGGGAGGGTCCCATACCATGCTCTGTGCTAGCAAAACATCTTCTGCTTGTATCCTTGTCACAGTCTCTCTATTGTGTAAAGAGCTGATGCCTACATTACATATCACATATTTGGGAGAAAAGTTGTATTTGAATTGAATTAATCAGCTTTATGAATTAACATCCAGCCCAACAGGTCCAAACTCAGCTGGTGTAGTGATTGGTTTATTTACAGTCATTAATTGTTTGTCAGTAATGATGTCATGATGCATTGACATTTGCTTTTGTTTTGTGCCTGATTGCAATTGTCCATGCATATAGTATAAATGGTGGTTTTGTTGTTAGTTTTTGTTAAGGTTTCTAACACATTTTTCGTACAATAAATTGTTTAGTTTCACGAGTTGCTTTTGGGGTGCATTTTGAAAATCACCACGGACTGTTGCCCATTTAAGGCAAAGCTAGATCTGAATGTCATGACAGTAATAATAGCAATAATTTCAAAATATTACTTTCAGGCAACCCTGGCATGAAAATTATTCATGATCAGTGGAAAGTCTTGATGTGTCACCCCTTACAAATGCACTTCAGGTACCACCAGCTCTCTGAAGACACAAACTATTTGCGTATGACGTGTTGTGTGTGCTGGTGTTTGTGAATGTGACTTTTTTTATTTTGCAATGAGGCTCGTTTGCATAGAAAGCAGCCAGTTTTGCGCCAAATACATGCTGACTACCTCATCTAATAGATGTGAATAGGACCGGAGCACCGAGACACTGATTCCTTGTCAGTGCAGTTTGGGTTGCATTTCACTCTTTATGGGTGCTTTGAGAACTACACAGTTCCTTTTTGTTTTGCTTGTACAGGTTTAGTGGGCACAAAAGCTGCATAGTCCTTGTGTAAATGCAGACTAGCAGGCAGGACTGGATGGATGTGTCCATCAACAATGTCACCTGCTGTCTTTTAGTCAGTGGAGCCTCCACAGAAAGACACATTAACTCACAAGTACAATCTTTTGTAAAGTCAAGACTAAAGCAGCATGAAGCTTATAACAGTAATGTTTTAAGCAGCTCTGTTCTCAAACTGTAACACACGGCCACCAGCTACGTCCCCTCTTACTCTGATGCCTTCATGCTCCTCTGCACATTTCTAAACTGTCAAAAGTGAGTGTGTGTCTGTCTAGAGGCAGCCTCTGCTGGCCCAGGAGGAGGGAAACTTTCCATCATAGAATTTACTGTAGGAGAAGCCCACAGGCCTAATTGGCATGGTCAGTGATGGAGCATATGCACTTTGCAGTGGGAGCCCATTTGACAGAGCCACTTGCTGATGACTGCCTATGTCGTCTCCATATGTGGCAGACGGAAGGGCCCGTATGCACACTGCCCTTTGGCTAATGAAGACAAGTCACCCAGCTTATACCTTAGCCTTGTAGAGGACTTTATCCAGAATCTGAAGCATGCATACGGACAAATGTACACAAACTTGTACACAAGCCATAAGGGGCAACTCAAAATTGTTAAAGCATTACTGCCCTTTCAACACCTTTACCTACATCCAGACAGATAAACTGACACACCCCCTTTACACTGACACCCCCCTCCCCACCCACCACACACACACACACACACACACACACACACACACACACACACACACACACACATCCACGCAAACACACAGCTGCTTGACTCCGAGGTGCTAAAAACATAACTGCACCATTACCCACACCTTCACCCCTCTCCCACACACACATGACGACTCACAGGAGAAAAATGGTGTTGAGCTGTGACAGGAGACAGAATTAAGGATGGGGAGAGGGTAAAATAGAAAGTAAGGGAATACAGTGAGAGAGAAACGCTGCATGGTACAAGTGTGAATTCAGCCTCCAGCTGGGCAGCTAAATGGACTTGGTCAGTCATTAGCATGCAAAGGTCTAGTCCGGACATTTAAGGTTATTCATTCCCCAGGCTAATCCTCCCCATGCTCAAAACGCCCAGCTACTCCCTGAATCTCGTTTAATCAATAGCTTTTTGCTACTTGTTGTTGTCTCAGTGCTTATTTTCTACAACACATCCTCCACAACACAACTCCAAAACCCTGCCAGGCACGGGTCGACTGAGTGCGCTGCACGTTTGGAGTGTTTTGGGGGCTGCAGATGTTGGCGCATACTTAATAAGCTTGATCACAGGAGCCCCAACCTCGCAATGTAATTCTGCTACCCAAGGTGCATCTGTTCTGCTTGTACTCACAGGAACCCCATGCTGTTGGAACTGTTTTACAAAGTCACATAAGTCATACAGTGGATCAGCTGCTGCTTTAGTAACAAGCGGTGAAGGTATCAAAAATCAGCTAGGCCAAGGGCAAACAGTTGGATATTGGCCGGGTGTAGCATGGCACACAACTTAAAGACAACAAATATAAACTGTATAGACTCAGCCTGTTTATTTTACTCCATGCACTGGGAAATGTCTGCGTTGCATCGCCTGTCTTGTACATACAGTCGTTTCCCCGATAGCAAACTTAGAGATAGGGATGTACCAGTGCATCACTAGTAATACGTTATGTGCACAGACATTTCTTCATTGGCAGCATCTCCTCCCCGCCCACACCATATCACCTGACCATTGTGCTGTGGGTGCATAGGGGTCATCAGATTACTGTCAAAGGCGCCACAAAACTCCACACAGTGTTATCAAAATGAAACTTAACTCATGAGCAAGAGAAGTGAGAACATTACACACAAAGAAGACTACAGTAAATTGAAAACCCTGTTTAGATTTTCTTGCCTCTTCTGCTTCTTCTGAGTTTTATCCATTTCAAATACACCTCCAGTCACAAAGTAAATAGATTGTGCATTTCCGTGCTGCTTTACTTCTTTTATGCTCCGAGCGAAATGTGATGTTTCTGCCTCTGTTTTTCCCTGAAGACGCTGGTTGACCCACTTTCCCCCCATCCTGTGCACCTTGAGGGTGGAATAAGGAATATTTACAGTGGAGTGTTTAAAATCACTCTCATATGATTAAGTAATGAGATTGAAACAATTAGAGGAAATCGCATAAAGCAAAGTAATGTATAACAGCATGCATGGTGTGCAGCGGAGTCATAGACCCCTGGTGTTAAAATGAATTGAATTTCACTCTGGCAAAGATATTTCAGAACACAAATGCCTTGTCTTACACAGTGACTGGTATCACAAAATTAAAACTAATCAAGGTACATTTCATGGTTTTAAAGTGAAATGGCGGTTAGAGCTTATTTAGGTTTTGGATTGTACGTCTGCTACTCTATACCACCAAGCTAACAAAGTCAAGATATATAAACTGGTTATGCCAAATCACACTGGAGTGGATACATTTCTGTAAAAGGATTTTACTATTTTACAAGAACATTAAAGCACAGACACAAGATAAGAATATATAGTGGGCCTTGGATCGTGTTCCTCACTCTCATAAATTGAACATTTGTTTGATGGTAAGCCCAGTCCTTACATGCATGGGGGATCAATTAGTTTTAATCTAAAAGACTTTAAGTAATAACCTTAAACTTTCCAGAGATTGACTGCTTTTCTTAATAATAAATTACCTAATTCCAGTATAAAGTATTTAATTTCACATCAACAATATAATGACATCATGCAAATGTGAATTTCCAATATGTGCAAATGTTGCTAAACATTGCTAACAAAACATCTGTGTGCTTTGGTAGACCAAGCTTACTGGTCAACATACTTTCAAAGTGCAGTTCTTCACAGGTTCAAAACGACCTCATCTGTACCGCCCTGATAATTAAATGCAATCCAAAACTGGCCAAATACATGCAAATAGAAAAAGACGGGCAAAATACAGACATCTGCAGATGAAGAGTGGCAACACATCATCACATTTATCCTGCGCTACATGGTTCACGCTCTCTGTCTCACATCAAAAATACAGAGTATGGATATGAATCATCATACCACCACTCGGCTTTACACATATTAAGTATGTGTTCATTCAATCATTTTGATGAGCACTTTATTTTTTAATTTAAAAATAACCCCAGAAAAAATATACTGCAAAAAAAACATGTTTTACTCTTGATTGAATGGGAAAAGTCGGTGAACTGATAAAAGCAAAATACATCAAAGTTCAATGGAAACACGCTTAGTGAATAAATCATAATGTACATGAAGCATGGAACTTAATTATCACTTAAGCCTCTGCTCCACTGAAACCATATGTGTGGATTGACGAGGAGAGGGTCCTGGTTTCTATGAACATGTGGACCTGTGATGACAAACTTCAAACTTCATGCAGACACATACAAAGCATTCTATGATGTTGTCCAACACTGACTATGTATGAAAAGCTTTTTTAAAGACCAAACAATGCTCCAACCATAATGTAAACTATGTTCTTTTTCCAGTGATTGATGCTTGACTGTTTGTTTTCCTTCCTGTCAGTTTTTTTACTTTCTCACTAGATGTTTGATCAATAGGGCCGTGTATTGATTGCAATGCTTGTCTTGTTCTGCAGGTGATTTTGATGCTGACCAAACTATTTGACTTCAACCTCAACAGTGTGACTGAGAGTTCATTATGGAGGTAAGCTTATCACACTACTATGAGCTCATGACAACTCTAGAAAAGCCTTGAGCAGCCATGACTTTGACAAAATAAACTGGTCCTAAGGGACTGCTGGACTGTTGGCTCTATATATGTCTGATGTTTTTAATCCTGTGGTTTGAACTGCTCCCAGTGCTGCTAGGAATAAAGAATACCAATACTCAGAAGGATCTCATAATTTGAATTAATGAAACATTCAAAGCTCGAGAAAGAGACAACCGTCTGTTAAAGATCTCTCAAATGACAAGTCTGAATAGCTGACTGTCATCATTTGGTTTTAATGTCTGTGAGCGCCAGAAATCCCTCACATGAAAGACACTAATCAACGCGAATTGAGCTGGCAGTGTTCTCCAGCAAATTACCTTGACCAGCCTTGAACTCAGCATAGCCTTGCTTGGAGCATCCGCCTTGTTTCTGACTCGATTCTGATGTATCTTTGGTAGAAGCTTGTGTGGCTGTATTAATGTCTTAAAGACAGAACGCCGTACCAACCATCAAAGACAATTAGCTAAAGTAATTATCAGTATAAAATGTATGTTTCAGTCTTATTGTTGCCTGTGAAATGTAGTGCCACACAAAAATGTATCCTGGCCTCAGAGAAAAGAATGAGGATGAATTTAAAATTTGCAAGACCTACCAGCGTCCAGATCTTAATTGTGCCATAGTCAAGGTTGTTCTGTTTTGCAAGTTTCATTAAAACTCACAGTATTGGTTTTAAATTCAAGCAGTGATCCCGAAGTTAGAGAAGATACTACATATGTCTGAATTATGAGACAACATGATTCGATTTGATACGGTGATGCAGCTATAAAAACATGCTAACTTGGGATGAATGAATTGAATGTACATTTCACTTGGTATACACTGTATGTAGCTTCCGAGAAGTGTTGAAAGAAGTTGATACTCATACACGCAGTATGATGTGATAATGAATATCAGTGAGTGTCAATGTGGAGATAGGCTTTTTTAGTGTTTATCAATGAGGCTGAAGGCAAATATGAAGTATATACAGTATGAATATTCAATTCAGTGCATCAATTGACCACAGGGTCAAAAGCATTCACTTTACTTTCTTTTATTACTTTATATTGAGTCTCAGATACACAATCCTTTTTATGGCAGCTGTTTTCTAGATAGACTGAGGAGTCCTAGAGATGTGGGATTTAAAATCTAACAAAGAGCTGCTGAAGAGTTCCTGTCAGCTTAATTTTGTACATTCAGGTTTGAGCTTTCTGACTCCTTTGCAAGTTTTAGCATTTAATTCCCTGCTTCCAAGGTTCATTTTTAAGCTGTAAAGAAAGAAAACTGTTGGCATGTGTTTTTCACCCTGACAGACTTTTGACACATTTGTCCGTGGTTCTTAAAGTAACTACAAGAACGTTCACTCTGAGTTGATTTTGTCGGTCCCTGTAGACAGAAGTGTTTCAGGAGCAGTGTTTCACCACCTCGTGTTGCTGGATCAGCAAACGTTCTCTTGTTGCCGTTCCTCAGGTCGGACCCCAGCCACTGTGCTGGGACACCCAAGTAGAGCCGAAACCACGATAATAGCAAGATATAGGGTAGTAGTAGGGCCGACGTAAAGTGTTCTGCTAGAAACCAGTTGTATTACATTAACGGTAGACTGTAAAAAATCAGTGTATCTAATAAAAAACAAATCTCACCTGTCTGGAAAGAAGAAGGCCAATCTATCTGTTGAATGTGCTCTATCATGTTGTGTTTTTTTTCTGCTTAATTTTAACTGGCTACTGTACGGTTCACTGCCTGGGAAAATATAAACATAGGCTCTTCAGGTCCGTGTGCTGTAAATCCCAATCTGTCTGATTTCACAGAAATCTCCAACCCACTGACAGGCATTAAAAATAACTATTAAGAGCTAATATAAAAAGACAATCCTCCAGCTGTTGGTCTCGTGTGAGTATGTAGGTCATATAGGCACTTAAAAAGCGTTTCATAGCCAGTTAAACTTTCATCTTTTAATTGATCAGTTCTCAGCATAGTAAACTCACAGAATGAGTTTTAAATTAACAGTGTAGGAAAAATCACAAATAACTAAATAGTCACAGTTATATTATGGTTACCTCTCAGTGATGGAGCCCCCTCTATTACTTATTTTTTCCTATTCAAATTTCAAAACATAAATAGTGTGTTCTCAGGACATTTTGGGATGTAGGTGAAGTTAAGGCACAGAATCAGAGAGAGAAGAGTAGAGTAGAAGACAGCATGTTTATTAGCCAGCTAATATGATAACAGAACTTTTAGCATGGAAGTGGGCTTAAATTGCATCATCAAATTGTTTTTTAATATGCCATAATCAGGTACACTGAACAAATCCCAGTTTTAGCCTATTTTGTCAATTTTTTCTCAAACTAGATTAAAAGAACCTTTCAGTGAACTACTCTTGTGGATTCCTAGTTGTCTTGACTGGTTACCTTGAATATTGACTGATGAACTGTTTCTTGAGGAAAGTATATTCAGGTTTGCTCTTCTCCTCGGCCTCTCAATCAGGATTATGGAGCAAACAACGCACAGTTTTCCACAGATGCATCCTAAAGGCTTAAGCTCTCTCCCACAGCTATAGTAAATGTACCGTTATATGAGTGCACTTACCTCATAGATGCCCAAGAGGCTCTTGCTCCGTGTCTCTGATGATGGTACCACATTACCCTTGTAATGGTGCATCTACTACTGATGTTTCGCTCACATTATGAGAAATCTGATGCCTTGAGAAAACATAATGGAAGGATGAATAAAGGTGCATGTGGCTAAGCAGACAGACTGACAGAAAGACAGATGAGTGAACAGATGATGTACCTTTTGAGAGAGCAAAGAGGATAATGACACTTAGAACATTAGTGGGCAATTTACAGCTGGGAAGATAGACAGCAGCACAGCAACAGATGACTGCATTGAAGACTTTGGTCTGCAGAAATGCAGCACTCCTCTGGGAGGGTTTGAAGCTAAACTAGGCATCTCTGCCTCTTGTGGCCCCAAATAGCAGCATGAGGTAACAGCTTGAAACTTTCATACCTAGAAATCACATGGCATGATGTGAGCATTCGCACGTCTGTCAACCTGTCCGTCATCGCTTTATGCCAAAAGACTTAAGTGTTTTTTTTTCCCTTTAACAAATCAAATCAAATCAAATCACGCTTATTTGTCATAGACACAATCATACACAGTACATCATGTAGTTCTTGTGCCTTTACTCCAGAAAGCAACAAAGAGTAAAAAAATGGAACAGAATAGAGGATCATAGAAAAAATATTAAAAAATATAATAAAAATATAATAAAAAAATATGAAAAATAAATCACATAACATTATAAAATAGAAACAATATAACTAGTACATGTATCATATACAGTGGCAGGTGGATGGATTATAATTTTGAGTTCAGATTTACTTAGTGATGTGAAAGTCACTGCTTGAGGACCCAGATGGCCTCAGAGAAGAAGTTCGTCCTCTTCCTCTTTGTTGTGGCCTTGAGGCAGTGGGAGCATCTCCCTGAGCACAGCAGAGAGCTCTTGTTAGGAGGGTTGAGGTCTTTTATGATCCTCTCAGCTGATGCTTTATTTTGCTGACCACGCAGTCCTATGCGGGGCCAGGTAGTCCCTCTTACAGCTGCCCCCATGCCAGGCCCGTCAGGGCGGTCTGTACGGCGCAGATGTAAAAAGTCTTCAGGGCCTTTAGAGGCAGCCTGAAGCCTCTGAGGCATCTGAATTGGTAGAGACACTGAAACACTTTCTTTAATAAGGTGCTGATGTGAGAGTACTCTGATAAATCCTCTATGATGCAGACAATGAGGTATCTGAAATGGTCCATCCTATCCACTGGTGCCTGCTGATGCTGAGGGGTTGGTAAATCTGAATGCACCAGGCACAATGACTGCTGTCCTCAGTGGCATCAACATGATAAATATTTACAGGTTTATAGTCACTTGTATTCTGCACCATTACCCGGGACTTTATGACCCAGCCCAGCTGTTCCCATGTCTATGATATCTACTGTGGTAACTGTTAACTGCATTAATAGGATATTCATTAGCAGCTCTGTGAGGCTAAATGATATCCTACCTACCATGTTCAACATTGTGTTTTAGCCTGTTAACATGTTAGCATTTGCGAATTAGCTGTAAACACAAAGTACACCTGAGGCTGATGGGAACATTTTTAATGCTGCAGGTATTTGGTCATAAACTGACCTATTGGTCAAGTTTGACATGATGATTGCGCTAGACAAAAAATCCAGAGATCACTAATGTCATCCAGGATCATGAATCATGGATTTCTGTACAAAAGCCATCCAATAGTGAGTGAGACACTGGTTGCCATACCTGATGTGGCTAAAAGTGACTTTATAATTGACAGCATATAGCAAAACAAGCTAATATTCATGGATTGTGTCACTTCTTTCTTGCACTGTAGGATAAATAGGCTAGATTCTATGAGTTTGCCATCAGGATCCCATCATGCTTTGGTTTAAATAAGTTAGCTACGAGGTACACCTCTACCCTCCTTTTTTAAGCATAAGTTGATAAAAATTTGGCCAAACTACACCATGAAAACTCATGCTACATTGGCTACTAATAGTTCCCGATTCTTCTTTAAAATAAAAATGGATTGCTTTTGCCAATGAAGAAAAATAATAAATAATAATATCTTTTATAATAAATTAAATCTTTTATTCTCTACATTAAAGAGGCTTCATTTATTTTTTTATCCTTGAAATTTGAGCTTTATTAACATGACACCTTGTATGTGTTAAAAATGCAAACAAGTGGAACAATGACAACACAGGAACAACAGTAAAAAAGTAAATATCCATTTTGTTTTGGGGGGTTTTTCAGATCTTCTTAAATGAATTTCTCTCTTACTGAAAATGAAGTGCTTTTCATTTCCTCTGTTCTTCTTTAGAATCAGTTCAGTTCTTAGACAAATTCTTGTTTCCTAGGGAAGCAATGTGTCTCTTTTGTTCTGTTTTCTGTGGTCAGATGCAGGTCACTGACATCCACAGAGGTCCCCATCTCCAGATCTCCTGTTACATAGAGCAAAAAGAAAATCACCCATTTTAATCACAGCATCTGTTTGCAGTGCCTGTCCCTGAAGGACATCTGTAGTAGAATAAAAAGCAAAATTCCCATCAGTATTAAAGGTTAAAAATAGAAACTATTCAGTTGCAAATGTAGAATGCAAAATGAGACAAAATAAATATATTAATTTAGAAAGACGAGCACGTCTACAGTCACGCTAGAGGCTCCGTAAAGCTCAGCATTGCTTTGCCACAAGACATGACAATGACAATGACAGCATGAGTTAACATGCTGATCCTAAGAAGGTGAAGGTAAAAGTTAGGTTAAGTTACCTACTTGTTAGGTTAGGTGCACGGTGAAGTGGAGTTGGACCCAGATGCAGACGAGGCGAGGCAGGAGGCAGATAGACGTTTGACTCTTTAATCAGGGCAAACACGGGAACACAGGAACACAGGGACGAGGCAGGAACATGCAGCAACACGGGTAGCACAGGGAAGCACAAGTAAGCACAAGTAAGCACTAGAAGCACGGGGAAGCACAAAGAAAGACAAGTAGCACGAGAAAGCACAGGTAGGAACAAACGACACGACAAAGAACAAAAGGAGAAGGACTGACTTAAATACACAGGAGGAAAGGGAAGTGGAAACAGGTGAGGAGACTAATGGGGACAGGTGAAACCAATAGGGGCGGAAGCAGGCAATCAAAAAAGGAGGGAAACACGAAGGACAGGAAGTAAAGTGCTAAACCAGTGAGGAAAGACGAGACTACAAAATAAAACAGGAAATACACAACAGGTAACATACACACATAACACTATTCCTGGAATAAAAATTAGATCTGCTGCTGACAATGTTATGTTAGTATGTGAACACCATACTCTGTCTCTTTTGACTGGATGGATCTGTGACACTGAGGGCGTGTCTTAAGATGTAAAAAGAAAAACACCCCTATGACAAGCTACTTCAGAAGAACACTTGTCCTATTGGAATGGTCTCCTCTGTTGCAGTCTTAAATCTTACTTTATTAAACATGCTGTTGTCTGATGTAGCTTTAGGAGTGGAAGTTTGCCACTAATCCTGAAGGGCAGGAATATGATGGAAAGGGACTGCGGACATGGAGGAAGGCAGGGAGGGAGGGAAGGGTATGATTTAGCTTTCTACTCTCTGAGTGGTTTCATAAATTCATCTGGGAATACTTAGGTCAGCTGCCATTTGTCCAGTGTTTCCAGCAGTTAGTGTTTTCTGCACTCTAATTAAGCGACTGACCCCATGTTAACTATCTAGATATGCGTGCAGCTTTCATCCTTCTAAGCATGAGTAATAAAACCCCGGCAGACAATGTTAAAGCTGTGTAGTAGCTGCCTATCACTGTATAGTAGACTCTGGAAATTATTAAAAGGCTATTAGATAGAGTTTCAATTATAAGTGTCGGTAGACGTAATTCTAATCTGTTTCAGAGAAAGCAGAAAGGGGGGTTGAATCAAAGAGGTTTGAGGCTTTTGATTGAGTGTGTATGTGAGAAACGTATTTCAAGAAGGAATAGGGAATAGCTCAATCGTCCTACCTAAAATCCATTTTCCAGTGAGCCATTTCATTGTAACAGGACTGGATGGGGATCCTTCTCGTGTCTGCGTACATTGTATCATTAACTCCCCCCCTTGTTTAATCCAACATGTGGACAGTCTGCACTATTGGCTCACCTATAACCCCTGTGGAGCCAACATCCTCACAACGGATGAAATCACCACAGCAGTGTGGTCAGAGCTGCGTTTTCCACCCACACATAACCACTAAATAGCCTTTCAGAATCCACTGGCGGTGGACAAGTTTCACTCAGAATCACCGTCCTTGAGAAACTATCATTTTCTATTTAATATATCTCCCTATGATCTGCTGGGGTTGGGACATTTTATTGGTTCATGTTGAAAGTTGCTGTGACACTAAAAATAAGTCATTGGCCTCTAAATCAAGTGATTCTTTGACAGGAGCCTCTGAGGATCTGATCAATAGCCCGATGATGTCATTGTCCCATGGTCCCGGGTGTTGATGGCTTCTCATGAATGATACCAGACTCATCCAGGAGAGTTTGCCTGGTGGCAGTGTATTTGCTCACCATGGAAACCAGCCTCTAATATATCTCAAAGCGCTGCTAAATGAGACAAAATTGCCAGTGTGCTGTGAATAATTCTCTATTTTTATGGCTGTTTGTAAACTTCAAGCATGAAGCTCAGAACCCTTCAAACAAGGACCTTCATCTGGATTTAACGGCTATACGGAAAGGAGGTAGAGAGAAAAAAAAACACATCAGTCGATGTGAGTGATTGCTTCATTTGAAGTCACATGCGGTGTCTTTCCTGCATTTTTAAGATTTGCTCCCTGAATAGCTCCTTGATTGAGCCTCAGGCCTCTCAAAATAAATGAGACCTGACAGCTCTGAGAAGTCATTCAAACTTTTAGAGACGGTCTGAAATGCTAAATTTCAACCGAACACAAATTTTGCATTAGTGCTCTGACCAACATTTGAATATTTCGGCCTTCAAAGCCGGTCTGATAGAACTGGTTAATGCTAACTTATGTATCAGAAATTATGGAGTGCCTCTGTTTGCCTGTCAGGTTACACAAAACCCACAATTCCGGTTCCAAGGCAGATGTGTGACAAGAAGTGGACTCTGAATATAGAAATATATATTCTCTAGATGGAAGTTAGAGAGCATTCACTTACATGTTGGGATTGAAGAGACAAAGAGGAAAAGAGAATGTGACAGTAGAATCAATTTAATGCTAATTTTATAAAACCACAGAGTTTAGTTTTTAGTGTTCTGTGCTTTATGTGACCAAAGTAATTTTGGATCATTGACTGATGCAAAATTTAAATTTATTTGTGTTTTTACTTTTTGATTAGCTGCTTCAGCTATCTCTTCACAAGTATCATTTCAGTGCTTTGGAACAAAGGCTTCTTCAAACCTGTAATTCAGAAACACGTCTACATCTGATTGAACACATAAACTATTGTACTACATCAAACTGTACCCATGTAAAAACTGTTTTTTAGGTATTTTTTTCTGAGCCTTTACTGTGTGCAGATTAATGAGTAATTGATACCAGTATCTGCCATCCACAGCTGCTTTTAATCTTTATGAAAGACTCCCCCGCATCAGCTCATTAACGCAGCTATCTGAAAGCTACAGATATAACACACAGCAGATATGTGTGTTATATCTTTAGCCTCTACTTGGAAAACAATTTACACACAATGATCTGTCAGTACATCATTGGACAATCCGCACTGGGCTCCTGCCAAATACCCACACAAACCTCAGTGTATGTATCAAACTTTTTTCACTGTATTCTCTCAGGCTCTAAACCATTGGGTGATGTAAATGATGACTTTCCGGGGACACGTTGGACACAGTTCATCATGAATCATGTAAAAAAAACAATTCACTGTACATGGGTGAATATCCTCACCATCGCTCTGATCCACATTGAAAAACAGCAGGGCAGGAGAACAACATGCACGTGCACCGTTGTCTTTCTGATTTCTCTGGTAAAACTACATGTACATTTTTAATTTACTAATTTTATGTGTAATTAGTGTAAAGCAGATAACTGAAATAAACAACTTGACCAAAAGTATATGGCCATCTGAATACTTCTGTTTTCCAGCAGATGTTGGAACCTGGCTGCAGAGTGTCACTGAGATCTGCCAGTGATGTTGGAGATAAGGTCTGGTTCACAGCTGGTGGTCAGATTCAGCCTACTGTTATTGGATGGGGCTGAGGTCAGACCAGTTAAGTTCTTCCATGCCAAACTTGAAAAAACATTTCTTTACAGACCTGGCGCTTTGCGGTGTTAAAACAGGAAAGGGCCCAAACCGTTGCGAGCATGCAAAATATGATTGAATGCTGTAGCACTATATTTTCCATTGACTAGAAGTAAAAGGCCTGAGGGCTGTGGCCATATGCAGTACGAAGGTGTGCGCATGGGGACACCCACTCTGGGAAGTCATGTGAACCTTTCCTGTGTGTATCAAGTCACTCCTGCATTTGTCTAGCAATCACATCTCAGTAAGTGAGAAACCATATACAGAACAATCCCACAATGTAAAAAACAACTCAGAGAAGAAGCCAACTTTCACTTGAATGCTCTCATTTTTCTTCTAAACTACTCTGACAGGAATACTGTGAAGTAAATATTATATTAAATTTACTCGCAAAATGTCTTCATTTGGTGTAATTCATGTCATTTAGCCAATACGTGGCGTTATTGTTCCCATATCTGTTAACATGAAATTAGCTTTGAAGCTTGAATCCACTTTATTTTCACTTCTCCACAATATTTCTCTTTTTTTTTCTGCACATCTTTATGGTCCGCTTGAGTTTTTGCTCAGCTAGTTCTGTTACCATGTCTCCAGTATGGTTAAAGCTTTCACACTGTGGATCCCTACAGTATACACGGTTGTATCTAAGTTGTTTACATTTCTGCATAAATGCCACACAAACTCCCTGTACAGTGTGTTTATTGTACCTGGCAGGTAGGGAATTTACTTCTTACACCTTTTTTTCTGCATTGTTAAAGATTCCACTAATAAGATTGAGATTTGTTACAAGTAAGCACTGTTACAAGTAAATCAAATATTATAACTTGTATTAAGAGCTGATAATAAACATCAAGAGGAAGTATAATGTGTGCATGTGTGTGTGATGTGCTAAGCAGTTGCTAAAATTGAACTTTGTCTTATTTTGGACATCAGGTAGCTATTTATCAGTGAGTGACAGCTCAGTGTGTTGTTTGTGTGCGTTCTAAGCTCAGCAGCTGAAGTCGCCACACAGCGACTGCAGTGATGTGGCCCCTGTTCTCCCGCAGTTGTTCATGTTGCTGCGTCGAGCACAAAAGGGACTTAATTACGTCAGTGCTCTTTCGCCTCAGAATTCTCAAGGGGGACTTGTAATTGCAACAAGTAATTCATCAAGTGTTCATCAGACCTTTCTGATTAAATTTCAGGTCAACCGACTACGGAGCAACATACCAGAAGCTGAATGACAAAGTAGGAGCAAAGACAATACTCAGTTATTTGTACGTGAGCCCCAACAACAAGAGAAAGGTAATGATCTTCTTTTTTAAATTTCCTTTGAATGTGATAACTGTCTTGATTGTGCGCCTTGCTTTCGTCTCCTCTTCACTGTTGCTCTCATAACAGAGTGTAAGGTCAAACATGGGCAGACATCTGACTGATCGCTCTTCCAGTCCCTCTGTCGCTTTCTGCAATGTCAGTAAGATGTATTGAACAATACTTCATTTATTACATGTGGAATCCAACTAGACAGTGAGCTGGCAGCAAAGAAAATACCCTCCAATTTCTAGAATGAATGGCTTGGATTTTGTTTCTCTTTTCTTCCTGTCTCACTAAATCTAAACTAAATCAATGATAAAGCAAACAAAAGGGCTAAAAGGCAAAGATGGGGTCATATTTGCAGCCCTTCCTTCAGGCGGTGCCCCTGTTATTTTTTCATGGTTTGAGTCAGTTGATGGTTATAACCGTCCGTGGGCTTGAAGGCCCATCAGACTAGAGCCTTCTGTGCTGGCACCCCGCTGTGCCGTCAAGTGACCCCACTGAAATGAATGTAACGGGCTGTGTTTTTTTAATGGAGGGCCAAAGTCAGTCTGTGCAACCAAACCAACCAGACTTCACTGTGAGCTTTTTACAAACATATTTGTTTGTTCTATATATTGTCGCCACAGAGAATAAATACCCCCTGTCCAGAGAACAAACTGTAAAGTAGACTCCCTCCTGATGCTGAAGTGAACATGAAATGAAATGTAATGATTCTGAGCTTTTCTCAGCTGGTTTGCAGTTTGATGAGGTTACAGGTCTCTGTGCAGGGTTTAAAACAAATCAGAGGCAGTACATCAGCAAATGGGGCCAATCCTGGCTAACAGCTCTTTAGTTTCATTTTGATTTGTTATTTTGAGTACTGGGCCTCTCTAACATGCCACTAAATGGCACCCAGTGAATTGAATTACAGCGAGAGAGAGGCCGACTGAAGGAGAAATTTTTTTCTCTTTTACCCTTTGTTGCCGTTGTTTGTATATTGGATTAACAATGCATCCAATATACCTGTGGGAACCTGGAAAAGCCAGTGAAGAGATTTGAGATCTTGAGTGTTTTTGATGAGGCAGCACTGCAGGAGAGACAATGGGAAAGCACAGCAGCCCTTTAGTCCAAGGCAACCAGTGAGCTCATCAACATCAGGCCTTGGTTTAAACACACGGAGTAGCGAACAGATGAAGATGTGCAAAGGACTGGACAGGATGTTAATATCTTTTCACACACAGGCACACAGAGAAACACTTAGACACTCTCTTGCGCATACACACAAGGATAGAAACAAAACGACAGTCAGGCATGCACACCACACACCTACTGTCGGCCTCAGTCTGTCTACGATCCTCGCCTTTATTTCCCATCACCCTCACTTACATTCACACGCAGACACACATCCTAATTATCTTTGTCTCACACATGTTCACACACCCTCGCTGGGTCTTACGTCTCTCTCACACTCTTTATATATTTAGTGTGTTGCCAAAGTCTGATATTTGTATGATTTTGAAAATATAAACAAGAAACTCTGCAGCTACTCTGGCCCTTTTAAAAATAGAGACAACTTTGCTATTCTCATTTCACGGCAACGTTGAGCTGAGCCTGACGAGCTGGGCCTAAATATAGATGGGCTGAATGTTAGCATCTTACACAGTGCTCAGTTCATAGAATTATTGTAATTACCATTTTGAAACTTGTAAAAGCATTCACATCAACAAGTCGTAAACTTAAAATTTGGTGACCGTCATCTCAAATGAAAAAAATCTAGAGATCACCACAGACATAATTTTGTCTTGTGCAGAGAAGCTAATGTGTGCGACAAATCTAATGATGAGTGATTCAGTGGCTGTTAAGGGTTTTCACCCTGGATGCACACAGACGGATGGACAGGCATTGTCACTCATGCTGTGTGCTAGTGTGGTGATAATTTAATAAGTAAAAATAACACAGAGAACCAGGTTTGGAAAAAAAAAAAAAACGGATTGGGGAATGTTCTCAATCTGAAATACACACACAAACTCTGTTCATCCCACCCATGTGCAGTTAATTCCAAGCACACACACACCCAGAGACTGCAGGTTTGTCACTCTCACTGTCACCCCCGGCATGGCGCCATGTGACCGCTGGTGGTGGCAGACAAAAGCTCCTCTGTTCTCCCAACAGTGGAAGTAAATCAGGCCTCTGTGGCTGCGGGGGAAAGAGAGAGTAAAGCAATGGAGAATGGAGAAATGGAGGGAAAGAGGAATGGCACATCGGAGAGGGGGGAAAGAGACAGTAGGTAAACCGACACAGAGCAAGTGAGCACGGAGGAGTGGAGAGGGGAAGAGAGGAAATAAGAGTGATACAGCGAAAAAAGGGAGAGATAGCCCAGGGGTCAGCCGTGGTGAAAATAGACTGACAACACAGCAATTACATCAATTTTCATATTGTGGCTTCATACTGAGGCCGTACATGAGAGAACACAGCTCGAGCACACATTAGGGGAAATGATTTGGGGCTTTAGCCTGAGATTTTGTGTGAGAGCACATTATTACAGTAAATGGCAGGAAATGGTGAGTGCTGGTTAAAAAAACAAAAAAACAAAAAAAACAAAACCTCACAGATTTCAGTGTCATACAAATGGGTAATACCTTTAATGGTTTCAAAACAGAGAGGAATTTTCCAGAGGAAGCATATGAGGCGAATGGATTCAGCGTCTGCTTCTTTACACTCTGTCTGTGAGTTTTCTTTAAGGAACACAGCCGCTTTCTCTCATGAATGCATCGACTAAAACAACAATCACCGGGCTCGAGTGTTTTTACAGAAAAGGTTTGTGTGTCTGCCTGCTCTTCTTGTGTGCGCGCACGTGTGTGTTTGCATGCATAGTGTTCAAAAACAATTACGGCCTTGTGTGACTCAGACGACAACAAGCAGGTGGGTGGAATATGAATTCACCTCAGATGAGACCTCTCCCACTGTCGAGCTTCAAACACTTTTGTTTATTGTCTCACTTTTGGATACAAGCTTAGACTTAAAAGTGAACTTTAATATTTCATAACCTCAAACTGTCCTCAAAATTGCAGTGACAAAAAAAAAGTCTGGCAGAAAGACAAACACAATCCACAGACTATCAGGGAACTAGAAGAGTGTCCAAAGACTTACAGTATGATGCAAAAACTTAGAGGAATGTCATACATAAATACTCAGCGTTATATAATATTGATGCCTTTCTCTGCAGAGTGTCACCTTATGGGAAGGTTAGGCTCAATATAAATTCATGAAGTGTGAGAGCAACAGGGCAACCTGATGATAGTGTAACTAAAACATCATCTCCTCTTTCGTTCATGCTAAGTTCATTTCCCTGCATTGCTACAGTTATACAAATACAGATCATTAATATGCAATGCATAGGTCTGTCTCCTCCAAGCCAATTAGTCTGATAATAGATCATTATGGACAATTAAGAAATTTAGTTTAGCTGATGTGTTCGATTTAATGGTCTTTGAATGTTGGCACGAAATTATAAGACCATCAGACTATAGAAAATGGACTCAAAAGAATCAGATAACAAAAAAAACATTAAAGTCAAGAATGTTTCATGTTACGTTTCCTTTGTTCTTCACTGAAGTGAGTTTCTTGGCATTGATGGGTTTTTCAGAGCTCTCTGAAGCTGGACGAGTCAGTTAAGTGGGGCACAGCTACTTTCTAAATCATTGTGTAAAGCACAGTTTCGGGGCAGTCTCCTCAAAGGCTCTGGTGGATTCCTCAGGTGCTGTTGCGAAAAGAGATGCTGCTATTTCAACAAAGAAAGTTTGTTAAAGTTTGCAAAAGCCTGTAGGTGCGCCTGATTGTTTTGCACAGGACAGCAGGGCAGCAGGTAGCTGCAGTCTTTGTTCAGATTAAAGTTATATTATTTAAGATTTGACTGGAGGCAGCTAACGCTCCTCAAACAGCTACTTTGTCAGACTCGTATACTTTTAATAACGAAGTGAGTAAATAATTGGCTATTTTCCATCATGCTATGAGAAAATGCCATGTGATTTCAAGCTGCGCATGGAAGTAGCAGTAATAGTTCTTCATACGACTGCAGGGCACAGTAAAGTTTGTTACCTTGCTGAGGAGTTGGGGGTTTGCAGCTTGTTCCCTGCAGCTCTTCAGCTAACAGCTCACTGTTGTTGCTCCTCTTCTTCCTGTACTCCCTAGAAGCAGATCTACTGTCAAAAAATTGCTAAAATTGACTGTTAAGTTATGGATACATTTTGATGACTCAAAATCACGTCTTCATTAGCACTAAACACAAACGCTTTGCATTTCCTGTGGCTGCTTCATAATAAAATCAATACAGTTTTCACATCCTTAATGTGGAGCAGGATGTTCCTTTGCCATTAGCGGTAACTCTATACAGCTCTGACCAGCTAATAGAGACTGATAATAATAATAATAATAAAATTACCCTGGATTTCAGCCATATATAATTTCTTGTGAATCCAGTGGAGGAGTGATGAACTGCTATATGGAGAGTTAATTACTGAATGTTCATACACTAATGGACTACAGCAAAAAAAATTAAAAAGTAAAAAAAAAAAGACTATAAATAATGTCAGAAACGGGAGTTTGATATTACAAAAATCTTGGGATCATCATTTTAAACAGGATGTGTATCAGAAACAGCTGAATTAAGCAGTTCTGGTTGTGCATGCTGGCTCGCTGTCACACTGTCATGGCTTACAGGGACACCTCACTAGAAAAGACTCATTGTTAAAGTTACTAATAACACATGCTTTTTCCACTATGACAAGTCAAAATGTAAATTCTAAGAAATTAACTTGCTTTTGTCTCAGAAAATTAATCGAGCTGATTTGTAGGAAACAAATATGTCAAAGTCAAAATGTAAAGAGAAGTGTTAAATGATTGTAAAGTCTCGAAATGTTTTAAAAACATCTTTTTACATCTTTTCAGTCTGGATTGTGAAAAGTAGGTCTTTGGCACAAACAGAATTCAAAATTATGATTTAAAAATTAAACAAACAGCGAAAAATTTGAGCCTTGTTTAATCTGCTCGCTGATGTTGACAGGTTTATGTATTTCATCCATTTTCACAAATATTTCTCTGTGCTGAAAATTAAAATGTGCCAAACACTTTAAAAAAAACAGACAAAAAACATACATAAATCTGAGTGGTGACAAACACAGTACACAATCCTTATTTGTCCTTAAAAACTAAGAATAAATCAGATAAATGATGTGGTAAAAATACTTCAACTAGAGTACTCAGAGTATTCAAGGGGAACAATGAAACCTTGATTGTGTCTTTGCAATGCAGGTTAAATGTTGGTGGATTTATCCTGCTAATAAATATATTTGATGAATGTTGGCAGTGCTGTACAAATGCTTTTAAGGGTGATAAATATCAGTACAGTACAATTTTGGGGACAGCTACATAGTCCAGGTGTGGGGAGTGAAGAAGACGGACAGACCTCCTTTGCTGACGTTGGGCTCGCAGTGGATTTATGAAGACCAGATTCTGTGTTCTGACAAGCAATTATACAGTAGACATGAGGAGGAAATCATTTTCACATCTCAGGCCTCACAGTAATGTTTCCACTCATGCTTTGTCATTAATAAGCCCCACGTTTAAAGAGATCCTTCTGCATGACTGCATTCATCAGGAAAACAACTTCCCACATTTCTCCATCCCATCGGCTAATAGATTAGTTTAAGGCTGTTATTCCACCAAGACTTATTCATTTGAGGATGGTTCCAAACTGAACAGATGTACAGCAGTCTCAATGACAGCAAGGCAGAGGAGATATTCCCCCAAGAGACTGAAGACATCACTGTGAGAGTTACAGCTTATTTATGGAGAATATTTAAAAGGTAGAAAGCAAAAAAAACCCTTTCTTCTAACTTTGTACATACTTTGAACACAAATCATTACATAAACTAACCAACAGCAGAATGAAAGCTTCAGGAAAATTAGGTCAAGTGTCATCACTGTGCTTAGTTACACCAGACATACCTGGAGCGATACCACCTGGTGCAAGAACAGCGCACTGGTATCAACAGATCCTTTAGCTGCACACTGCATCGCAACGAAACAGGAAAAAGGAAGGTGTAGTGTCTTTTTTTTGTCCAACGGCTTTTTAAGGACACAATGCACGCCGAATGAATCGCAGCAAATCAGCCATGCTCAGCTGGCTGGAACGCCGCGCACACAGCGGCGGTAACGCAATCGAGGACAAGCTAACGGAGGATGGCTCCGTTTGAGGTGGTGGGGTGGGGTTGGCGGGAGGGTGGCGGCACTCCGGGGGGACGCAACATCTGTCGGCCCTGAGGCTTGATCTCCAAATGGCTGCGTCGAGTGGCGAGCGCCCCCGAGCCTGCCAGAAGACGCGGCAGCAGCAGAGGAGGAGCGAGAGAGGCCGAGAGACAAAAATACAGATGGACAGAGAGACGGAGGGAGATGGTTGGCAGAGTGTGAGACACAGAGACAGAGGAGGGACAAACAAGTGAAGATACTGTAGGGTGGATAAATCTAGGTGAGCTCTCAGATTCCATCACTGTTGCCTCAGTGCCTTCACGGACGTTGCCTGCTCTCTCAGCGAGGCAGTGAAAGCCGTACAACTCAGTGGCACTGAATTTCCCTCCACTAGCACCAACTCATCGCGATGTAAAGCATGCACCAAATGGCATATGCTGTTCTGTTACTTATTAATGATGACTGTGAAGTATTCATCATTTCAGCAGCTCCAAACAGATTAAGATGTCTTAAGTGGGAATGCCGCTGGTTAATTATCCAAACTTATCTTGTTTGTCTTGTCTCTGTCCATTCATATGTAATGAATCTGTAGCTCTGTGCTTTTACACACAGCTTGCACGTCTTCTAACTTATGTACCGGCATAAGGGTCGGCTAGCTCGCGAGCCAAGATGGAAACCCAATTATGCTGAAAGAGAGAAACTGACATGTTGCTGTTTGTCAGGTCTGACGGGGGTTTGGGTGAGCTAAAATGTCAGGCAGTGTTCAATTAGCCCAGGCTTAAATGCCTCACATCAAGAGACAGGAGTTGCGTTTAATAAGACGGATCAAACAGTTGAAAGCACCTGGTCGATGCAGCGGACAAGGCAGCGGGGAAAAGAGAAGTAATAATTATGAATATGGGCATCAACTCTTTCTGCTTTCATGTCCTGCACTTGGAGCCGCGTGTTTGTCATGAATATTCATGGGAGGAAGAAGCAAAAGTGATTTGATTTGCTACGTGCTGTTGATGCAGACAGTTTGCTAAGTTAACAGGGTTTCGCATGGATACACAGAGACCTGTCTTGTTTGAGGTATACAGTTAACTCATTAGTAATACTGCCAGCCTCGTCTTATGTCTTTTAACATTAGTTTTGTAATCGCTAACCATTTCATTCAGTGGCAGCTGACTGTGAAGCGGTAATCTATAGGTGTATGTGCTATTAAATAACATCAGTGACATAAACATACATCTCATGTGAACATGGACACACAATGTCAGGAGTCTATTAAGAAGTTGGAATAAAAATATTCTTCACTTTGATGTTGTGTACTGAAGGAAAGCATCAGTCAGGCCATACTTATTGTGAGTCTTAATGTGGAAGTGCAGATATGTTTGGTCTCAGTTGGCCCGGCTGCACACATTACATTCACAAGAGAAAGTCCAGGGACGAACATCTGCTCACATCCAGTGCGTGGCTATGGGTATGAATGGGTAATTACCATAACAAAGAGCATGTAGCACAAGCAAGTTGTCCTCGTATGTGAATAAAATGGGAAAAAAAAGGCATTAAGCTCTCCACATGAGCACTGAATGTGAAAGCACGCAAATAAAGTGCATAGAATTTGCAATTCACGTTAACAACACTGTGAGAGGGAAATCAGCAGATGTGATCATGATTGTAAAGAATTATTAGATGTGACACTACTCTGATCCATATAAGTGTTTTGTGATCTGATCCTCCTTTCAGCAGAAGGACATTGTTTATCACTTCTGACCAAAACCTGTTCAGAATCACTGGCACAAATTAATAATAATTAATAATTCATAATAATCTGATCTGCACCTGCTGTGGATTAAGCTAAAGTTATAACTCTGAGTAAAGTGGTATTAGTGTAGTTTCAGAGCCTACAGGGTGTTTTGCTACATTGTGGGCTACGGCGTAGCTGACACGCACCTCCTGAACTATGAATCAAAACTGATGCTGTTACCTGAGCCAAGGTTTAGTTAGGTTTAAGAAGAAACAAACACCTGGCGAGGATTTGGACAAGATCATATTTTCATGAATAGTAAGAGGAAAAGAAACCAACCTGAATGTTCACTGGCCTTCTGCACATGAAGCTTTGTGTTCATAAAAGTGTGTTCAGACAGGAAGCAATAGTATTTATTCACACCAAACATCCAACCTACCAACTGTACAGACAGAAGGTGTAAGATAGTTAGCAAGAGATGCACCAACTGCCTTTGTGGGAGTCTGTCTGTATATTTGTGTGTGAACTCAGAAATCACATACGTCCTGTGATATGAGAAAACTTATCAGCTTATGGGGAAGTGTCAATTTGCTACTGAGCTAGAGTACTGCCAGTCTGACGGTGCCCAGCGCCATTGGATCAACACATACACACACACTTTGTTGCAGTGCTTGTATTGAAATGAAACAATTGAAATGAATAATTAATGCCTCTGTGATGTTTTTTTTATTTAGTGGAAGAGAACTGTGTTTTCCTATCTGCGCAAGACAGTTATTCAATACAAAATGATTTCAGGCTCCTTTGCAGGGCCACGTTTAATGTAACACCACCTGTGTTGTAGCACATGGCAATGCACAAGAGTTCAGTGTTTTTTAAGCCAATTTTCCAACATTCAACATTTGCTGTGCCCCCCCCCCCACCCCCTCACTGGTTTTTGGTCCCCTCTGTGCCATCTCATTTAAAAAAATCAGGGAATCATCCCTGTTGGGGTGAGGCACATAAAAATGAAAGTGTCTGCATGGCTACACACCACAAGGGAAGTGAGAAAATATATTTTTTTGAGGGTCCACTGATCCTTTAAGTTTTCTCTGGGTTCTTGCGTCGTTACATTTTTGGCCAAGGGGCTGGCAGTGACGACCGGAGACGTTGAGACCTTTAGCTGGTCCAGCACATCTTTACAACTGACATTTATCAACCTCTTGTGAATACTTTACTCTTTCCTGGCTAGACCTGCTCCCCTTTGACTGCCCTTTGGGTCAATTATGAGATTCAGTACCTCTGGCTTAAGTACAACCCGGAGATAACTTTTCCTTTTCCCTCAGCCTCTGCTGATATGGATGTGAAATAATCCACAGTGGCTTCTGTAGCTTGCAGGAGCATTTATACAAAATAACCCCAAGAATCCTATTCCTTTTATAATACATACATTTTGCCTCTCTGCACCCTGAAAATCAATAAATAAGCCAGAGGTGGTTTTGCTAAGCGTTCCATCCTTTATTTCCTTTTACTTTCTGTGTTTCTGTTGCCGATTTTTTAAGAAACATCTGCACCTTGAAATATCGAGATCAACTATATGAGTTGTTACCTGCTCAGAAATCAACAGGAATCAGGGAAAATCAGTCCATTAACATGTATTAAATGCATTAAATCATTCCTTTCCAAGTTGCTGTGACTGTAAAGCTAGAAAATTGACTTGCCCCAGAAAGAATAAATCTCAAGCTCTTTATTTTGTTCCCCTTTGTGAACGCTTTCCCAGTGTGAACTGGCTTTAAGTCTGACAGTAACAAAAAAATCTATTTATTGCAGGATATTGCGGGAAATTAGGCACAGATTTATAGAGAGGAGTCACAATCCAATTACTGGGTGACTGTGTGGAATGGAAAATATGAATCTAATTTCATTAATATTCTGTCTCAGAGTATTTACGGTACCGCAGCAGAGGAATTAACTCAAGTATTCCTTACACATATCTTAAATGTCTTCCAGTCGGCACATATACGCTTCATTAACCTTTGTCATTTTCAACCTTTTAGGCCTCATAATTTACTAGCTCTAATGCACAGACATGCATGCGCTCACACTCACACACACACTGTACTGTTCCACAGAGTAAAATGTTATTCTCCTTCGATAAGTGGGAAAGTGTGGATTCTTCACTTATACTGTACTAATAAGAAAAGCTTTATGGCTATCCAGGTTTCCAAACATGCTGTCCAGACAATTCAAATATTTGCCTTTTGTCACAAATTGCTTATATGCTGTATTTCTATGGAGAACTGAGAAAACTTTATTACACCAAAGATTATTTTTTTGGTTGAAAAGTTGATTTACTCCATAATGCTCCAGCTCAGCCTCTTCTAAAACAGTCTGCTCCATTTTTATCGATATAAAATTATTCATGTACCATTTATGTGATTGGTCATTACCATATCAGAAGACCATACAGTATATAACTATATAAACCTGAGGTTGAAATTAAATTAATTGTCTCATTCTGATTTTATGCATGGAATAGTAGCTTGGAATGGCTTCTTTAGATAACGGACTCTCAACATTAACATAAAAAAAAAAAAAAAATTGAAGAGATGAAAGAAATTTTAGCTCTTATAGCACTTAATGTCTCCTTTTTGTATCTTGTCATTTCGTCCACAAAATCAACAGCAAAACAGACAAAAATAAATCTTTACTCTCTATTGCCAAGCTTTGTCCTGACATTTGAGTGACATCTCACTGTCTTTATCAGCGGATGGAATTAATGAACTGGGGAAAAAAGGTGCTGTTCCTGTTAATCGGAGAAAGCTCGTAAGTGGAGCATTAACATTGTTTTTACCAAAACAATATTGTCAAGGTCAAAAATGAATCTGATTGATTCAATCAGATATAAAATGTAGATAGAAAGCAATGTGACATTTTCTCATCTGCTCTCTTTTCCATCTATATTGTGTTTTATTTGAACTTTAAGAACTACATTTTTTTTTAAAAATGGTAGAATCCAGTATTATTATTCAAGCCTGTCAGATGTTTGTATTAGCATGCTGTGTGGACAGGGAGGAGCCCGCACAAAATTAATTTATGGGCTCTCATGTAAACATCAACATGCAAAAGTTTTATTATGAATCACTTTTGCATGCAAGAAAGCTGCATGTGGAGCGACCGAGGGGAGGGAATGACTGTCGAATACAAACAAGGCACCACCACCAAGCCCCCACATTTTCACATGATAACTTCCTGGAAATGAATAATATTATACTATAGGACTCCTCTGTGTATGACATCTATCTTGCAGCCTTTTCTCTTATTTGTGTATGATTGAAAAGGTCAACGGAGGTTTTTTTTTCTTTTTTACACAGGAGAACAAACAAAAAGTAAAGGCTCTTTCACCATACCTGTAGTAATATTAGTATTATATTTATACATCTCACCAGGGTGTATTGATCTCCATATTGTAATGTATACTTACATTTACATACATATATTTCTCTTAGTTGGCCGATTAATATAGTGTTCCCATAATCTCCCATTCACCAAAAACACATCAGCCAATTATAAATTTGTCTGCTGTTCCAACTGCGTTGCAGTTCCAGGCAGTGAGGAAAAAAAGTTAATTGAGGTTTGCAGGTCAGACAGTGTTGTGAGTGCATTTGATTGGATTGGTCAGCATGTGGCTCACATATGTGGCATTATATTTGCTTTTTGTGACTGATGAACTGGTGTCAGTGGGTCTGCCCACCAGGCCACTGTTTTCCGAGCGTGTGCTGACAAATGACTCGCTGGCATATGAGACCAGAAACACTTTGCTTTAAGGTGTCACACTGAGAAGGATATTGACAGTGAGCGCAGTGTGTATTCTCATTCTCACTGCTGTCTGACTACGTAATGGGCACAGAGATTGTCATGCCAAAGGCCATCTCTAAACCTAATGTAAGCCCCTGTGTGCAGCGCGGGGACAGTACTTTTGAGGCACTTACATAACAACTTCTATCGACAAGTTACTGAGAGAGAGATTGTAAGAACTTCAGCGGGGCTCCGGTGCTTGTAGGTGGCCTGTAATTGGCAAAAAACAAAGCGGCAAACTAGAACATTAAAGATTGTTTTGTTACATCAGTCCATTTCTGACAATATTACATGATAGTCCAAAACATTCACAGTGAATGAATCAACAGTGAATGAATAGTAAGTTTAATGCTATCATTTTAAAACTGCAGATTGACAAAATGGGGGTTTGTGAGAAAGAGGTGGCACTTTTAGCTTTGATCACTCTGATGTGCACAGGCTGGCTGAATGGACTCTCACACAGCCTCTTTCATCTGTCTTTTCATACACTGTCATCTCCATTATCTCTGTCATCAGTGTCATGCTATTGGCAAGGCAAGCCGGCTTTATTCACACTGCACATTTCAGACACAGACGCAATTCAAAGTGCTTGACATAGGCAGAGAAAAGCTTTAAAAATGATAGAAATTTAGGTGAAATATAATATAAATATGTATACATAGATTTAAACTAGTATGCTGCAGGTTTTAATGGAGCCATTATTTTTTCATTGTGAATATCTTGTAAACACCTTCACTGACAGAGCTGCCATTAAGCAGGATACAGCAGCCTTCATGTTACGAACATACCAGTTCAGTCTGCCTTAATATTATCTGTAAAATGGAATGTGGAAAAGTTATAATATATATAATAACAATGTAAAAGGTAGACTACAGACTATACATTTATTATATATTTACTATCAGTCCAAAACAGATACATCACAATAAAAAATGAGAACTCTTCTCTAAGATAATTCATATATATATTTTGTAAATCTAAAAAGGGGCTGTATGTTACAATTTACTCGCATTAAGAAGGTTTTTAAGCATTTTTTATTATTTTTTTGTTGCCAGTGTGTGAACAGATGGTAACTTAAAAATGAGACCTTCCTCAACTTTCTCAGAATTCGGACTTTTTACAGATCGACATCAAGGATGATCTTTTTTATCAGTTTATTGTAATTAAATCACATTAATTAATTTATTAATTACACACACAACACAGACGGAAAACTGGACACACCAACACATCTTATTTATAATATTCAGTCTAGTTCACTCAGTGTTCGTGTTTTCATCCAGATAATGGAGCTCTGCTGATGCTGCTCATCCTTTCGGTGAAAGACAGATAAACAGTGATTGATAAAGCCGGCTAACAAGCTGTCAGCAGATTTATTGAAAGTCAAACTCTCGACGTGAAGCCTGTCAGTCACGTTATGTCTCGTGTGTGTCTCATCACTGCTTTGGTCGATGCGGCTTCGCGTCTACAGAGTGAGATCAACAGGACCGACTGCAGGTGACATAATGGCCACAGGTGTCATTGTTTAAAAGCATTTTCTGACTGGTTCATACAGATTCTTTCATCTCAACAGTCATTAGCCCATTTGTTTAGCACGATAATGGTAATCTGTCAAAGAATGGAAATGCTATACAAACCTTTGTGTATTGTTAATGCACTGACTTCAAATGTCCTTCAAATATCCTTGAAAATGTCTGATGCTTTCTCATGAATAATGTTGTATTTGTATCTTTATTACAGGACCTGCTTTACCACCTTGTCTCTTTTTATGGTCTTTAGAGAAAATGTTAATGTTCATTAAAATGTTGCCAAAAAACTAAGTTGGCGACTCAAATAAGTGTATCAGTATTTTTCCAGGCCTTTCCTTGCATAACTATATATATGGTGGCAGGATAATAAGAAAACAGTATTCACAGAGAATTTAGCACGAGAATCCATCTCCAAAGAATGGGCAGAGGATTTGTCAGTGCAGGTTTTGGTTTGCAGACTTTACTCCTGAGAAAACAGTATCACTCAGACTTTTATACATACATCTATTTACACACACACAAAGACAAGCATGCCTCTTCAAACTCTTTCCTACTGTACACTCCACTAATGATGAGAGCATTTGTGTGTCTTGAAGTCTGCTGATTCAATTATATTTGCATCTGATACTATCTGGGGATTTCTTTGTGATTTTTCTGGGGACCCTGCCAGAATTTGGCAAAAAAAAATGTTGGACCTCTACGAAAAGAGAGAAGCTCAAGGGAAATTAGTGCTTTCAAGGCTTGACAGAGCATGGATGGCAAGAATGAAGAGAGAGACAAACAACAGAAATCTGAATGATTAGACACACACAGCCACTCCAACAACACAGAGGAAAAACACACACACACACACATGCACACACACACATTTGCTGCAAGATGTATCATACTGATTATATCATCAAGACTAAAAGACACAAATTATTCTTTGCAATATGGGATCATCAGTGGAAAACGGACTGGATGACACTGGATTAACATGATAATCTGCAGCCACAGTTCAAATAGCATGCTTCTATATGCATGCATCTCAGAGGTATGCTTGTATCTCAGATATTAGTGTTTATTTATACTGCAGACATGTGCACACATGAGTGAGGTGCAGACAAATGAGAAAGATATATAAGAAAAATATTTACACACTTCTGCATATCTGTATGTTAGCACACTGTACGACTGTATCTCTCTCTTTTTTTTTTGTTGAGCTGGCTAATGTGTGACGCCATCCCCATTCACTTACACTGTCCTTAATCTGTCATCTTCAGATCATGCTGCTAACTGATCCAGAGGTGGAAAGCAGTCTACTGATCAGCTCTGATGAAGGAGCCACGTACCAGAAGTACCGACTGAACTTCTACATCCTCAGCCTGCTCTTCCACCCCGAGCAGGAGGACTGGATTCTGGCCTACAGCCATGACCAAAAGGTCAGTGAACGGGCAAAGCTGGTTTAGCAGTCACTTGTTCAAAGGTATCAACAGGAGCTGAGTGTTAAGTCAGCTGAGAAACAACAGTCGGAGCGGGGTGGATAAGTGTGAGATCCTCTTACATAGTTTGGCTCAAAACACCCAGTCAGAGTTCAGGAAGTTCATTTGGAAGAGAGGTGGATCAGCATGGATTGTACAATTCAGGTAGTTCCTGATTTACTGATACGGAGAGCCATTTTTACCAGGTAAAGAAAAAAAAAAAAGAATCAAAATCTGGACTAGCTAAATCCGAAGTCTGCATTAAAATATGATAATACATAAGATATAACATCATAGTCTTCACTTTTCAAATCAAAATTATAAGCTTTTAAGTTGATCCTCAAAGTCAAAGTTATGAAAAATTTAAAACTTAAAATGATGAGTTTTAAATAAAATATTATATCAGAATTAGGAGGCTCTCATACAGCATGCTGATTTAAAAAATCAGAGGCAGTTTGATCAAAGAGAACCCATTTTTGATTTCATGTCTCATATTTTTATGAGCTCTAATTAAAAAATAATATTTTGATTAGATAATTACTGAGATTTTAAGAGATTTTTACTTAACATTCTTGATTTTAGAAATTTGATTTAATTCTTTTATGTAAAATCTAAATCAGTCTAACTGAAGTGTCAGTGTTGAACTGTGATTTATACCTCATCATTTGGACTTAAAAAACTGTATATAGTCATGTTCCTCATTAGTAAGTACTTCTTCCTGTCTCATAATTTTGACTCAAGTATTTTCATTTGTGTCATTTCCTCACAGAGCTTAAACAACTTAAAACCCATTTAATCCTGTTAGATTGCTAAACTTCCAAGCTGATAAAAAGTCACCTGGTTAGGATATATTTCAACATAATTACATTGAAAAAATGTAAAAAAGTCTACACATTTTACGCAAGAAGCTGGACTAAAACAATATATTGTAAAAATCCAGTGGTTTTGTTTTATGTGTAAAAGTGTCCTGTGGATTTTTCTTAATAAGTGCTAGTGCTTATTCTGGCCATACGAATGCACAAACACTGGTCATAGTGTAATCTTATTACCCTATCTGATAAACTTTCAATCAAAATACTGAGGAGTGATTTGATGTTTAACATTTAAGAACTTTGGATTTTTTTATTACATAAAATGAACAAGGGGTATACATTCTTTAAATCCTTTTGTAGAAAACAATGTTTATATTTTTGCAAAGGAAGGCACCAAAAGGGTAATTTTCACATTGCTTCTGGTAGTCAGGTACATTTAATAGCCACATTAGTTCTCAGTAAAATGAGACAGTGCAAATGTTTTTCAAATAAATAATCATTATAAGAGGCAAAGTGCTGGCAAACATAATTGTGTGAGAAGTAGTGAGACAGAGAGACAGAGAGAAAGAGAAGAGAGAGGTCAGATTTATAGACGTTTTAAAATAACCGTTTGCATTAATAAAATGCTTTTCTTGCAGCTAAGCCCATTTGGGTCTAATGTTTCAGTTGTGATGAATAATGAAAGCATTTTCCTTTGCTGATGAGACGTGTGGATGTACAGAGTGTGTGTGTGTGTGTGTGTCTGTGAGCATGACTGTGCCTCGTGAGCATGGTTTTCCCTTCTGGAGCGAACATCGCACTTCTATTGTGCAACATGAGTATAATCCCTCACACACACACACACTCAGACATATACACACCATTACATAGTCCCACCATTGGTGGTGTGATGATTCTGAGATGCCTGAAACCAAAAACATCATAGGCTTTTTGATTTATTTTCAAGTGTCCAAGTGTGTTTTCAGCCATTTTTCACTTCAGGTTACCCTTTGTTTGAATCCAGCTGGCCCAGACTGAGCCCAATGCATAAAGAAATGTGAATAAGGATCTGTGCTTTCAAACCACTCTCAAGAGATAATCATAAACTAATGATCGGATAGTGTTTATGGTTGAAGGCATGAGAAGTCATCACACAGTCTGACTGAATTTTATGTTTTAAAATTACCTTGACTTACTTACGCCCAATTAAGGTAATTAAGACCAGTGTTGTTAAACAAATAATTTGCTAGTTCACTTTCTATAGGGTCTACTCTGGCAACCCTCCAAATGTTCTACCTTTCTCACGCCTACTCGGCTTTTATTGTCACCACACAAAGTGCCACCGATCAAATGGAAATGTTTACAGCTTTAAACAGTGGAAAAGACTCAGTGGTGCTCTGTGTGACAAAGATTAGCTCACTTAAAGTGGCGCAGGTGCTGTCTGACTGACATGTTTCCCCTCAGTGCTTACTGTAGCCGTGTGCACTCGTTGATGAGAATGTGCAGGACAAACCCCAATACCTGACTCGAGTCGACCCGACTCGGGCGCTGCTGATAGAGCCCTCGTGAATGCACACACTCTGCCTTCGACGTTTCCTTTTATTATCTGTTCTCTTCTTTCTACTTCTGTCATGAAACAACATGCAAACAAGTTGGGAGAGTTTTTTGTTTATTTCACACAGCATGCAGCATCAACACAGTAATCACAGTGAGTAAAGTGAAAGGCTTTCTGATTTAAGATGTTAATGAGCTTCAGGTTATTCTTAAAGTTAAAGTCAGTTAGAACATGATACTTTTGTTCATTGTGATAGATGAAATGTATGCATATAAAATGTTTTGTTTCCATGTCAGTCATGGTGTGGGTGTCCTAATACTGTCATAATATCATAAAACACAGAGCTGTCTCCGTGTCCCTTTATCACTCTGCCTGCCTCTGTGCAGCGAGTCCAGCCAGACAAGGAGGGTCATGGAGATTAGCAAGTGCTGGATCTGGCACCAGATCGCCACAGGTCGTCAACAAGAGTCCTAGTGACAACACGCGCTGCAGGAGTAACTTTGAAAAGTTTCAGTCAGAATATCTTCAAACTGTTCCACTGACTATTAAAATAAGGTTATTGGCCGGGTCGGTCAGTGGTGACGTGTTACCTCGTACAGGGGGAAGGCAGCAGGGTCCACCTGTGCTGGTCTCTTTCCTGTCTTTCAAACAGTGACTACAGAGGAACCTTTGTTTTTAAGTCCCTCTGCATGTAGTGTTCAGTCATTTTGTAGCTTTGAAATGCAGCCTTATTTTTCTGTTTACTGATCACTTTCAGCTGCAGCTGTGTTAAGTGTTTTAAATATCACAGGGAAGCATGGTTCAAACACAAACAGCCACACTGAGCTGAACAGGGCTGCAGGCTCTTACTGTGGTTTGTGACCAGCACACCTCCACCACGTCATCGAGCTAAACTGCTTCACTTTGCTGTGCAATGTGCCGTGTCAGCATGGCTTGAATGCTTGTCGCTGTTCACAGCTCGGCTCCCCCACAGCGGTGATACCCTGAAATAGAGCTGGGTGAGATAATTCTGTGTGCACAGTCACAAATAACTACACAAGTTTTCTTAAATGTAGACATGTTTATACACCAACATGATTTGTAGTCTTGTGCAAATTCTGATTATATTTTATGAGGTTTTCTGACATTAGGTTGTTACAGTGCTTCAAACTATTCTACTTTTTACCAAATCCTTCATTATTTGTATATGGACTGCACTCTCATCGCTTGTGCAGAGTCAACTTTGGTCTTTAGTTTACTTTTTAGAGCTGGGACACACTTTTCCAGAGCCTATCAGACAAACATCATAAAGCAGGACTGTCCAATGAAAGCTGGTGGGTCTGATGGACTTCGCTGACTTTGGGTAAACACAGAGTTTGTGCTGCTGTAAAATTACATAGTTCTCTGATAGACAAGCAGAAATATAAAAAAAGGTTTTAGCACATGCTCTAACACTATAACAGCTGTTCTTTTGTTAGAGATGCTGCTGATTTTCCTTGAAACACTGCTGATGATTGTTGTTGTAACCACCATGTCAAATGGTGATTAATATAGATTATTTTAATCGTAATTTAATGACTATCATGTGCTAAATGTGCTGTGCAATTACATTTTTTTGTTATCAGGCTATGTGTGATTTTTTTAATTAGACAGTATCTATAAGCTGTGCTGAGTTTAGGTGCTCAAACTTTGAATTTCAGTGGACACTTCTTTAAGTGACAAGCCATTAATTGCCTTTATTCAGATCTGTCTGAATTTAGGGGTGTTGTTGCCATAAACAGTGGTGACAGCTGTTTCTATAGTTTACAATGTATTGTTGCGAGAAACCAATTAATAACCATTTAGCTGTTAGTTATGGTTATTTTATAATTACTGTATTTAAATAAATTCATGTAACTTTAAATATTTTTTTGTTACCATCATTGACCTATTAGTGTTTTTCATTATTCTCTTTGCTCTTATTAGTATGATATTGATTACATTGCTACAGGTAGTAGTGTAGTGATTGCAATAGTAGTGTTCAGGGCAATGATTAAAAGTGTTTTAGCTGAAACGGAGAAAGACAGGACAACACTGAAGCAGCATTTCTCTCAGCTCTGCTTGGAGGTTTCCCCCACCAACTGCCTGGGGGGAGCTGGAGGAGGCTGACACTGAGAAAGGGACATCTGGTGTGGTCAGATGGCCGAGTTACTGCCACAATAGTCAACAGGTGAATGAAGATGAGGAACGAGTGAGTAGCTGAGCTGATGGAGACATTTGTTTGCTGGGCTATTTACACTTGATACCAGCATATCATGTTAGTGTGCCCTGCACTCTTGTGGCCTGAAAGGTGCGCAACATGAAAATTTCAAATTCTTGAAAAGTTTGATGCATTTAGAGATCTGCACCAGGGTATACTGAGGAAACACAACACTTAAACATCCTAGCACCAACCAAGATAGCATCATAAGTCAACAAATCTGTGTAGATTAAATGAGGTTAGAACTTTTTTTTTTTCCTTTTCCTCTAATTCTATGACAATGATCAATCATTTAGTTGGTTTAGCACTGTACATCTTAAGAGTACTCTCTATACTCACAGAATTCAAAGTAGTTCATTGGGTCTGTACCCAGCTCCATAACCAACATCATGTTGAATCCTGTGGAAGATTTTTAAAATACAATGACTGTCTTCTCTTTCTGTCAAGTTCTACTCCTTGCTAGACATTACGTGAGAGTATCTTCAAGTAACATTGAAGAGATTACAGAGAGAGATGGCATAAGGTGAAGTTGAGCTTAGACCTCTTATTTGGAAAAATCATGTTTGAATAGTTTTATTGTGAATGTGAAACAGTACAAACATCAGGAGTATTTCTGTGGCTCAGTGGAAAGAATTCATGCTTTCTGAACACTTCTAATTTGCTCTTTTGTGTGTGAGACACACAAGGCCTTTTGGTTATTTAGTCGCTTGCAGCTGCTCTGCTTAGAGTTTTCATTGATCTGCTCATTGCAATAAAAAGGATGCAGGTGGCCCAGCAGTTGTCCATTATCACACTGTTGGTTCAATACCCGGCAGCTCTTGTCCACACATTGGAGTATCCTTGAGCAAGACACAATGTGCAACTTTTGTGTGAAAATGTGTGTGCGAATGGTGTGAAAGGCAAATTGTAAAACACTTCCTATTCAGGTTGTGCTGGAGTGCTTGATAAGTGCAGCCCTTACT
Organism: Scortum barcoo; assembly: GCA_023238725.1. Lineage (NCBI taxonomy): Eukaryota > Metazoa > Chordata > Actinopteri > Centrarchiformes > Terapontidae > Scortum > Scortum barcoo. The sequence continues at coordinate 2,328,002 of CM041553.1, forward strand.
GTTTCTGTTTATTTACTCCTCCTTACAGACTTCATACATCCATTCTCACTAAGGTCTCTAAAACAACAGCATCACGTAAACTTGTCTACATGTTCGTGATTTAGGTTAAATTTAAGACAAATATGAACACTTCATAGTTTCTGAAATAATCATCAACTTATCATCATCATCTCATCCTGCTAACAGTATCATAGAAAGGCAGTGGCACTTGGTGCCATGAGTTTAGTATCCATGTCATCCCTTCCATACTGGCTACATAGAGGGATCCAGCCAGGATTGGGTGACTCTAATGAACACTGGTGGAGCTTGCTGGGGGTGGCACACAGCCTGTAGGTATCTGAGAGGCTAAATTATGTGCAGCCTTTTCCAACATTTCTAAAATGATGGTTTCATGATGTATTTTGCACATTATATAAATCATATATATTCTACAAATCTATTATGTTAAATGCAATAATACATTTACAGCATTGAAATGCAATTGCACTTGAATAAATGTCTTTAACAGTATTTGTTTTGCGTGTTAAGGATGAGATGATGTATGATGTGCTGACACCCACCTGCTCACTAACCAGTGGCCTAACTCTCATGTATCATCTCCACCCCAAAACTGCTTCTCCTTCAATTCCCCCACCTCTGTTTGGCAGCACTGCAGCTTTTGTTGATGGAGGGAACATGGAGGTTGGAAAGGCTGTGCTGATGCCCCCCCCCACCCGCCTCACGCAACTCGCTGCCTGCTGCTCTCTGTCTCTTCACTGTCACTTGCTTGGCTACATACTAACTTGCTGTGGGAGGATAATTAGTCAGAGTGATTTCCCTCACGCCCCTCCCTCCCCAAGCCTCACCCCTTCTCACTCGCATTTGCTTTGCACAGCTTGACATTGAAGTCATGGAAATCTCATCACCCATGCCATTTGTCTCTCCCTGTTTGAGCTGAGAATATACACATACCAGATGTGACAGGCACAGTGAATATATAGTTTGCATATGCCCATTGTGGACTGATCCAATGAGTGATCACATGATGTCAGGACTGTACCAAGGTCATGCCTCCCAGTGTTTTACTGCCATTATCATTGGTGCTGTGTAGAAAAAGTTCAAGAAGAGTCTTGATTTGGGTTTTTAGACTCAGGATTGAAGTGTTTTTTTTGTGATATTAAAAGACTGTGAAATATCAGGAAGCAAATAAGAAATTCAAAGAATAACTCTCCTGTCAACAAAATAGGAGAGAATTATTGATTTGACATTCTGTATGAGATGAAAAATGTGAGACGGTGTTCTCATGAATGCTTTTAAAATGCAGGCTTACACTACAGTAAAAAAAAAAACAATTAGAAAATAAATTAATATAAACAGAGTCACATTTTTGTTATCCGCTAATAAATGATTGTTTACACAGTATGCGTGGCTGCTCATGCTTAAAATGGAAAAAGTCCAGCTTGAAACACTGAATTAAGTTTTACGCCTCATTAGATTCCAGCTGTAAGCTATAGAGTAAACGGATTTGTCATTCTGCTCTGTCAGAGGATGCAGGTGTGTTTGGGGACAAAGGAAAGTGTATCAGAGCGGTTGTTGATTTACTGAGCAGCTGACTGAATATGTAGGCAGAAAGCAAACTTAGGCACCAACCAACCTCTCTCCTCTTTACTTGTCATCTCTCTACTGTCAGATATCAAACAAAAATATCTCTCAAATATAAATCACACACACTTGACATCTTTCCACCATATAAAGTTGCAAATGTGTTTCACATCCAGCAGACACAGAGTAACATCAGCATTCATTTGGTGTCATTGTTTTTGACAAAAAATATAAGTTCAATATCCACCAACTCCTGAGAAATAAAGGGTGAGGAGGAAACAAAGTTAATTAAAGCAGTGAGCCCAACCAGAAAATGTTCTGGACAGAAAACACGGCAAAAAGTGTCTTAAAGTTCTGTACGGCTGATGAGAAGAGTCCAGTGATGACTGTCTGTGGGTTTGTACCACAGACCCTTTTTCATATTACACATGATGACAGAGTCTTTTGTGAAAATAAGATGTGAGAATATTGACTGGTGCAGTTTTGAAAAAAAAAAAACAACTTTTCAACTTTTCAGTGTTGTGAGCAATGAAACTCCATTCACCTGAATTATACTGGAACAGAGAACGACAGATATATTAGTTGGGCAATTAACTCCAAAACTAGCTGCATGTCCAGAAAGCACTATTAAGAAAAAAATTTCCAATATTTTTTTGCCATTTGGGTGAACCAGCCCATTATATAATATTGACTGAATTCATTATTCCTGAAACAAGGAACTGTGAAATGTCAGTGGAACAATCATGGGAACAAATTAAGACACACTTTCTATGTAAAGTGGTAAAATGTGAAAAAAAAAAAACAACCTGTAATGAGGCCCCCCACCAAGCTTCCTTCCTCCCCTCATTTCCCCCTTCAAAGACTTGTTAAAGCAAAGTGCATTCTTTAGTACAGGAAAAGCTGCACCCTGCAGATCTTTTTTTATGTTTCCACTCTTAACTCATTGCTCAATGTGTGTCTGTGGCAAAAATCCCTGTAAGGCGTCTGCAGCAGTGGGCAGTTCTGTGGGAAGGCAGACAATGCTTGCATTCCTAAATGTCCTTATCCCTGTGCAGTGTTTGAATCTTACGTAAATTCTAATCTAATTTTGTGGATTCAAATAAAGAACTTGTTTGCACAGTATGTGTGTGTATGCGTGCGTGACACTGTGAGAGTTTGTCTCCCACTCGTTGTGCTTCTGTTAAAAGGATCACCGAGCTACTGAGTAAATCAACGTGTGAAAACAAACGCAGACAGAAGTCCTGTGGAAATGAACAGGATGTGATAGTAGGATTGCTCATGTCATACAAAATGGTAACTTTAATGGGCTGTTGAGACGGTGTGTGAATGGATACTCACTGGTTGGTTGTCTTGCTACAGCTCTACAGTTCGGTGGAGTTTGGGAGGAGGTGGCAGCTTGTTCATGAGAGGGTGGCTCCTAATCGATTCTACTGGTAAGTACAGAGAGTGTTGGTAATTATTTGACCAGCTTTGGGAAATTATTAACCATGACCTCTATTCAGGTCAAAGCTGAATGAAAAAAATGTTATTGTACATTTATCATCAGTTATCATATGTGTATGTATATGTATGTTTATGCAATATAGCAATTATTTAAATGCAACTCTGGGCTTATTTGTGACCACTCTATGGTATTAAACATGGTAAAGCCCCAGTATACTTAAATGTATGTTGTTTGTGCATTAAGAAAGATACAATTATTAAGTTTCTTTTAGTTTCAGTCCTCCCAAGAGTTATTAGTTCAAGAGTCAGCTTTAAAGGAACACTGATATTCTTTACATCATCAGCTTTGCTCACATTCAGTATGAACAGTGGTATACTGGATACAACAGTCCAGATAGTTTATGTTAATTGATAACAGCTAAATAGTTATCCATGCATGTTAATAATGACATTATTAAATTAGCTGCTTAGCAAGTTCAACTAACATTACATTTACAGAATGAGACCACGAGGTGTTTCACTGGTCCTAATACATATTAAGATGAAAAGCTTTAACCAATTATACAATGACTTTAAATGTTTAAATGGGAAATTCCCCTCTAAACACTGTTTAATAACCAGCAGTTATTGGTCATTTACATTTAACTCTTACTGAGTTAGCTAGCTGCTAAATAAGATATTATCAGTAATAATTTGACTTTTTGAAGAATAAAGCCAACACTTTCAAACATCAAAAGTATGATGTTCCTTTTCTGAGTAAATTGAACTGAACCAGACCAAACGGCAGCCAGTCCTTTAATGTGATTATTCACAGGCATGCTGTTTGTTAGCAAGAACTGACTAAATCTGCAAAAGTTATCATGTCAATAGGGAAAGTTAACTTTTGCAGAGCATAAATTTTACTTCTTCCAACTTATAACAAGTCAGTGAAAATGAATTATGTAAATTATTTATTCAAACTACAGTGTCAGTATACAAGGGGGCATTCATTCTGCTCTGTATCTGATTCATTTGGGTTTTCAGGTTGAATATTTTCCAGATGTATAAGATTCATCCTCAGTTAATAAAAACAATTGAATGTCTATTTTCTAACCTGATAGAGACAAAAAAAGACAAAAAATGCAAATATGCATAGCATTGTCAGTTCTTTAATATACAGTATTAATTTCATGCAGTGATAGACACACTGTTGCGTTGTTGTTACTAAACAATTTTGCATGAGGACTATTTTTGACATTGTAAATGTCCTAGACACTCTGTGTCATAGCCTCTCCACAAAGTGAAGAGCAGATGAGCCAGGAAGGTTTTTACGATTTTCATTATTCATGTGTCTGACATGCCTGATCTTCCTCTGTGGCAGACAGTTACATCATGTGACCGGCAGTGTTCAGCTGTGGAGAGGCTTCTAAATCACTTTTGGATGCAATCTGAATATTGTTATCCTTGAGATGAAACAAACTATGTGAATACTGAAATAACCTAATGGTTTCCCTCAGCAAGGTCTAAAAAGTCACATTATAAAGTAATGCATCCATCTGGAGTTGTTGCACAATCTTGCTTCAGTTCTTTCATATTTACCCAACTTTGACTGTTACATTTAACATTATTGTTCCCTGCTTTCCTGTCTTTTCCTCTGCTAAATTGTCTCACCACCCCCACACAGGTGCTGTCTAAGTCAGTGGTATCTAACATGTCTGGCCTCTATACAGTAACTAACACATAACAAAAAGCTTTTACCTGAACAAACTACAGCGAAACTGTCAGCGTAGTAACAAGCTGGGCAGCCAGGAGTGAAGGGAGCCTGGGGGGCTGATGCTGCAGAAGCTGTCAGAGTCTATTAGTATAGTTATAGTCTATTTTGGGATGCACACTGTGCGGTAGGTGTGGTGGTAGACCTGGTAATGAGGCTGCAGAGGGAGCGTCTTCTGTGTGTGGTCACCCAACATGTAAAGAAGGTGAAGAGTTGCAGGCTAATTCGCTATTTGGTCAACCTGAGCAGTGTTCAGTCACACAGCACAGGTCTGCTGTGTGAGTCCCAAACTTGAACAAACGGCATTTCTGTCTCATTCAGCTATAATCACTTTGTCAGCTTAAGTAGCGCAGCCATGAAATGTTACAAATCTCCACAAATACATTTTGAGGTGCCTGCATTTGATGTTTTTTTCTTGGCAACAGCTCCATCTCATGACTAAGTCTAAAGCCAAGACTCCTCTGAGACCACACAGCTGTCTAAACTGGTGTCATACATACATGGAGACACAACGCTAGTCTGAAGCCGAGCTTTGCCTCCCATCATGAAGTGGTGAAAATGTAAGAGTTTAAACACACCATATAGCTCCACTAACTCAAAGAGATATTCTTTGCCTGTCTCACGCTGTTCTCGGGTACCTGAATGGATTATTCAGAGAAAATGGAAATGTGCTTTGATTAACTAGGCCATCCTGCTTACAGTTGTGTTTCATCTGGGAAATCACCAATACTACCAATAAGTATAATGATTAGAGACTGTGGAGGTCTCTGGCTGTCTCTCACTGTGTCTGCTTCTCATTCCTCTCACACACAGACCCGCCTTTATTTCTTTTTCCATTTATGTGTGCTCTACCTGTCGACACATTGTCTCTCCCTCTCTCTCTCTCTCTCTACTGTGTCATTTATGTGCCTTCTCATTCCTCTCAAACATTCTCTTTCTCCTCTGTCTCTCTCTCTCTCTCTCTCTCTCTCTACCTCTCCCGTTCTCTTTCCCTCTGTGTGCGTGTTGCCTTTGCTTCCCCTATGATCCATCAGTCTTTTTAATACATATTTAATGCACATCTTGCCGTAATGATTATATGCTATTCCATCTGCGGGCATCCCTACTGTTTTCCTCTCCCTAGTGAGAAAATCAATGGCTTTTCCTCTCCTAATGATGTCAGGAAACGTCTTCTTCCATCTTTCTAGGGGGAAAAGGGACATTCTGGGGGGTTCAAAACATTTAGATCACACAGTAAACGCGATGTCCTTTTTCCTTTTACGTTAAACTGCCCTCCACCATGAAGAAAAGATCATTCCTGCGGCCAATGCTGATGTTTACCACAACTGTCATAGCAGTTGATATAACCTCTCTGTAGTTATAAATTTGTCTGACTTTGCAGCATGCAATCTCTCAAGTCAGACAGCAGCTAGCAGCAGTAGGTGGCATCTGCCCAAAGGCAAAAGACCAATGGTGATCCTCTTGAAACACATTCATCTGCCTTTCAGGTCGAAAATGGGTTTGGACAAAGAGCCAGGCTTAATTCACCTGGAAACCAGCATCTCTGAAGGACGTGAGTAATTGAATTCTGAGTTCAGCGCTCCATTTTCTCGTGTCTTTGTACTATATCGTGTGCATTGTGGGAAAGTAGAGAAGAATTGGGAGTTGTGTGGACAATTCTGCTGAAGGGTAATGCAAAGGGACAGCAGAAATGGCAGAGTCTGGGGACTTACAATGACAGCGGAGAGAGAAGTAATGCATATATTAGAATGCTTTTAAAATACGTGATTTGGCTTTAGCGTACCACTCTCGTAGGTACAGAGAAATATCATCATCCTCCTGAATGACAATCAACACTGGGAAAATGTGCCTTGATAAAAGTATTTTATTTAATTTGCTTACTGATTTTCATTTCGCAGTCCTGAGAAAAAAAGTCAACTTTTGTTTATTGTCCTATAATTTTTTTATTTGTATTTATTACCTGTATTTTCAAGAATTTGTTGTAACAAATTATATCTTAATAACCCATATAGTGAATTTGAATAAAATTAGTTGAAATAATGTTTTAAAGGGGATCTTGATTGTGATATGATTGATTTCCACATAATGTCCTCTAACATTATTATTATTATTATTATTATTATTATTATTATTATTATTATTATTATTATTATTATTATTATTATTATAATAGACTATGCACTATGCACCGAAAGTCATAATATCTCAGCCTCTGCTACTTACATTTTTTACCATTATGTTTTAACTATTTCTTTAATACTTAATAAATACTGGATTCTTGCTCTTTCATTTAGCTTTCAAAAAGCCTTCAAAGCATCAGTGCCACCCTTCAGTCAGGCTGAAGCCAACACGGTAGAGAAAAGCCAATCAAACAAACACACGTAACAAACATCATTCGTGTCAGATGTTGCTGTCACACATCCAGACACCATCACTATTGATCATGCGTACGGGGAGGACGCTGACACATATTTAGAAGGCTAACATGGGGACAGGTTGTCTCCCAGCGCTGCGATTGAAGGCAGGAAAGCAATTGGCCTCTCTGGTCATCCATCTTCTCCTCCGCCTGGCTCCTTCCTTACCGGGGCCACTTTGCTGACACGAGTAATGTAGGAGGCCAGGAGAAGCTGTTTGGCTCTGGGTGAAGGCTGCCTTTCTTCATTGGCTAATACCGTCACTGATGCCATGGCCTGACGTGCGTGGATGTGTGTGTCTGTGTGAGCAGAGGCGCTGTATGTCACCTGCAAGCTGCAGAACTGCACGGACGCCAACAAGGGCAAGCCATTCCCAGGTTACATTGACCCCAATTCTCTGGTGGTGCAAGACGAGTATGTGTTTGTCCAGGTAGGTAATTGTCTTGTTTGCCCAGTGAAAAACATTAGTGCAGTGTATGTGGAAAAAAAGTTCAAGGATTTTGTAGGAAATGTTTCAAGGTTATTCTTAGAGAGCTGCTAGTAGTGCGGCTCTCAGTGTCCCTATGGTGGTGGGAAATACTGTCTTTTTTATATGTCTCCAAAATGTTTTCACTCACTGGTTTCATCACCTTAAGGTGTCGACTGCGGGGAGGCCAATCTACTATGTGTCCGCTAAAAGAGATGTCTTTACACCCATGAAGCTGCCCAAGTACACCCTGCCCAAGGTAACAACTGCACCACCTGATTAAGATTAAATGAACATGAATGGATACTCATGAGATTTTGGTGATTAACAAATAATAAATTGGTCCTCAGTATGAGACCAAAAATGATCATGGGTCACCACATAATATACTTTCAGTTTAGTTTGTTATGTGGGCTGAAGTCGCAGTAGCACGAGTTCGGCACGGCTGGCTCTGCGTGACACTATCTTCATAATTTATGGGTAAATCAAGGCCAAAAGTTACCCAGTGTTTCTAGAATTGTTATTCCATGCTGCTCTGCGTGCGGATGGCCTCGCTTGTCACGTCCCCATTGACAATTAAACATGTTTTATTCAATCAAGCCCTAGGCTCCCCGGTTGCTGTCGGCTCACTGCAAGGTGTTATTGGCACAGTCAGAGGTAGATGAAGCACACAAGCAAACAGCATGGCCTCAGCTGCATAATGTCTGCCCAATAAGCCTGTTTGTAGTATCCTCTTAGTTAAAATACTGAAATACAGAAGATGAAGCCTGATTATTGAATATTATTAAGCCCTGCAGGGGTATAAGAACAGTGTACAGTCTAAAAGTTTGTATGTTTCTTATTGAGATACAAGAGATGATGTAAGGAGCAAATAAAAGCTTTCACAAATGTCAGTTAGGAATTTGACTGTATGCAGCTTATTATCAACTAATTATTGCTTCTTTTATTAAAATTTATTCAGTTTCAGTTTTAGAAAAAAATAATGTAAATGTTAAAAAATACTGCAAATACTTTCTACACTTAGTGGTGAGTTGTATTTGAAGAGCATATTTAAAATAAGTTATGTAATTTTTATTTATATAGCCAGCTATCACAGTTTGGCTCAAGAGGCTTTATATCCTGTACTGGGATGAGGAAACCCACCAAAAACCTCCAGAAAACGATCAGAAAGAAAAACTGAGGAGTGATGTTTCTCAAAGTGTACAGAATAAATGAACAGTAACATCACAGTGTATAATTAAAACAGAGATGTAGATTGTAAATAGAAGTGAAGAGGATGGATCCAGGAGGACATTGAGCAACTTCAGGGATATGTGAATATGCAGGACCTGATCCACACTGTCTGCTTCTCATTATAGTAAGAAAATTCCTTTTATGGTAAAAGAGGATATCTTTGATGCTATAATGACATATTTGTCATTGTAATCCCACACCGGTGTTAATGTTTGCCTCTCTACCAGGACTTGCATGTCATCAGCACGGATGAAAACCGCGTGGTTGCTGCCGTACAGGAGTGGAACCAGAACGAAACCTACAACCTGTATGTGTCGGACACATCGGGGGTGTATTACACCCTGGCCCTGGAGAATGTGGTCAGCAGCATGGGCCCCGAGGGAAACGTCATGGTCGACCTCTATGAGGTAAACAAACACTGGCCTTGTGGGAAATGATGATACACAGTCTGCGCTTCAAGTAGCAACGTGTCACAGTGCTGAAAGAAGATTCTCTGAGCTTTGGATTGGTATGCTGTTCATGAGGCCTATATTTTAGGGCTGCTGGCCAATTTCTTCTTTTTAAATAACAGTATCAAATACAGGCCTTGTTAATGAGTGCCCAGCCCATAAGTTTATTATGAATGCTGATCAATATTTTAGAGCCAGGAGGCAGAGATGATGAAATGTATTTGTTTTGTAATTTTGGAAAGGAACCCTGCTGTTGTAGGCCTACAGTCTTCAGAGCACATTGTGTGAATACGAAGCAGCTTCAAAGTGCTGACATCAACAAAGGCGAGGGGGGATTGTGCCAGGGATATAGATTTTTGGGAGGCTGAGATTATTTCTTTCTTTGATGAATAACTGCAGATATTACTTCACAAAATACAAGGGTAATGTCGAGGCTGTGTAACAGGCAGGCGTGCAGGTCATTTTTAAAGACATATCAGCACTAAAGGCAGGATAAAACGACATATCTGGATCAAATAATTAAGCTGTTGATGATGCGGCTCATGTCTTGCTGTGGCCTCTGCGATATAATCAAATCCACTGTCTTGATTGGGGTCGCCACCCAAAACGCGGGATATGCTAAATCTCTCCTCCAAGGGAGATTGAAGTATCTGTCAATTACTAAAGTGGAGTTTCACTGCCTGATGCGACTGTCAGGGAGTCAGTTCAGTATCCCTGAGCTATTCCTAGGGCCCTCCAACAAGGAGTCAGATTCATTTAAGAGACACATTGATTACTCAAAAGTCCCCAGACAGTCGATCATTTTCTACTCAGTGTTTTTAGCTGTGTTTGATGTTGTTTGGGAATACAGAGGAGGTAAGTGTGGCTGCATTGCTCCAGGGCATGTGATTTTCTTTGCAGTCCATCGCATTCATTTTCTGCAACACGACCCAAAGATATGGAAATGCCCAAATATCTTTAGGAAAATCTGAAGTTTGCCTCTGTTTTCATGAGCTTTGAGCTGTTCTTTTTTTTTTTATTTCCCAGGTAGCAGGAATAAAGGGGATGTTCCTCGCCAACAAAAAGACGGATAACCAAGTGAAGACGCACATCACTTACAACAGAGGCAGAGACTGGAGGTTACTGCAGGCCCCGAGCAAAGACCTGAGGGGCAACAGCATTCACTGTGTGCTAGTGAGTGTCTGCACGTCTGCGAGCGTGCTGCGTTCATACGTGTTTTCATACGCGCGTGCTCCCATCAAAGAGAGGCCTTGACAGGAGCTGACTGATCCCAGCAGCAATGAGAGGCAGAGCTCAGAAAGAGCAGCTCCCGTCAAAGTGCTCTGAGGCTGGTGAGCCGAAAGGTCAGCCATTTTGATTCAGTCCAATAAGCTGACCTCCAATTTAAGAAACACAGAGAGAGAGAGGTGTCTGACAGGGAGCAGCAGGCACTTCTCTTTTATGTCTTTCTTTCTAAACATCTCTGAAAGTTGGGTGCTGCTCGTAGTCTCTGAGTTGAGTTTCGCTTAAAAGCCAAAGAAATATCTAACAGTCTAAGTCTAACAGGTTGTCTTTTTTAACCACAGCCGTCGTGGTTGTTGATGAAGCACGCCCACTTCAGTCACCCTTTTCTAATGTGTGCTTAAATGAAAAAGTACCTGGACTGAGATGACAGTTTGGATGAGATGGTTTGTGTTACTGCTGCATACTTTAGCACATCATCTGCAAGACGCGTTTCGCACATCATCTCTTAATATGATTTTATATTAAAAAAAATCACCCTTCTTTGATAAACCAATTAGTAATTCTGTGGCATGCTTCACCTTCTACCCATATTATATAGTCATTTGTCAGGAAATGTCAGAGTTTTAATAAACCTCTAAACAGCCCGTCACAACATGGCCTGCACCACTGGCATTTTGCTGGGTCGTAATGAGAATTGTGTCGGTAAAGGTTAACCCAATCAAAATTAATGGCGAGACCAGCCAATGGGGAAATGGTGTTTGTGATAAAACTTATGACTTTGGAGGGTTGTGCATCCAAGTCGATGCAACAGCCGTTTTATTCAGAAGCGTCTATTGAAGGTTTCTGTGATACCGCTGGTTCGGCTCGATAGCTCTGATAAATGAGTCGCTGATTTCTTTCCTGCAGCCGTACTGTTCATTACATCTCCATCTCCACGTGTCTGCAAATCCCTACACGTCTGGGAACATAGACAGCAGGGACTCGGCGCCGGGAATCATTGTCGCATCAGGTGGGTGAGAGGGAATCTCTTTGGAGTGACATGTTGTTTGTCTTTTCTCTTGTCTTTTTGGAGTTCTGAGGAGTTTTCTTTAAAAGCAAAAAGCTCCTGACCCTTTCCTTTTCTCTGTTTCATAGTAATGAATTAATAAAGTCTTTTTAGTTCTTAAATAAGAGAATGAAACCTGTGCCAGGTGCTCACAGCTGTTTGTTGTTATACTTTTTTAAGTCACCAGATTAAAGGACAATTGTATTTTCCTAAAAAAAAAACATAATAAAGTTACACATACTGCTGAAAGCGAGTCAGCTTCTGAAAGAAAGTGGAGAGAATACATCCAGTTGAATGAAATGAGGTTTGCACTTCATGGTTTGCTTAAATTTCTTTCAGCTCAAGACAACAAAGGAGACATAAAAACACCCATCTGTTTTTTCTCCAAGTTGCTTTTTTTTTTTTCAATCAAATTCACAATCAAGTGGTCTATCTTTTTTTGGAGTTTCTATTCTCCATCCATGGAAGCATTAGACGGTGTTATGCTAACTCGAAGAGACAAAGACCACAAAAATCACTTAGACAAAGCCAAAGAAATCTGCCTCATTCAGTTAGTTGAAAATCTTTGGAAACATGACTGCTCTAAAATATTGAGTGCAATGTGGCACTGTCAACACTGCATTCATCTATACATTTTGCATGTTTTTGCTCTTTGCTTCTGTTTTCAATTGTTTGTCCCTGTTCAGCACATTTGAGTCCCACAGGCAGCTGACAACATGCATGTGTCACCTCACCTTTGAACAGGGGCAAATGACAGAAGTATATAATCCTCATGCTGCAGCCCTGAGAGCATTATTGCTCACGAGAACTCAGAAGAGAAAACAAAGACTCATTGAGTCGGTGGGGAAAGAACAAAGAAACGAAGGAATATGAGATCAGCAGCCCCATAGGTGTATTCACACCTCAGTGATATTTACCACTGCAAGGACCGGCACTGTCAATAACACACCAGCACACACCTCGAGTCTGGAGAAAACCGAACTTACACTAAAACTATTGGTGTCTGGGTCTTTGTGAAACACTGTGAATGAAACAGGTTTCAGGGCTGTGGAAATAGAGCAATAGAGTGATTTCTATCAATATCCAAGATATGAAATAGTCGAATCTGTATTTTGTTTTTTTGTGCTGTGACCTGGGAGTTTTGCTTCATAGCCCGCTAGGAACTATGACCAAAACTCTAAAAAGACCTACACTGAAAGTTTTTGGCTTGAAAAAGGAGAAGAACGCACAAACGAAAGAGCTTTTGGTCAAGAGACCAACATAAAAGCAAAACCAGGCTACACTTTTTTTTTTTTCCAAAATCCGTGCCACTCATTCAAATCTCCTATTTTGTCACTCTCCATTGCCTGTGCTTCATCTGCTGAAGCCTCCCCCAAGGTAGCAGTTCAAGCAAATCCGACTCCGAACAATCGTCTTAGCCATCAGAGAAGGTGACTCCAGGGGACGAGGCATTGTCACTGCTTTCAATGTCACTTGGTAAAATATATGTGGCTGAGTGAGTTAGTATAAAAACAACTGTTGAAATTTGGATGACAGAAATATATATTGTATTTGATGTAGACCATCAAGGGAGAAAGATACAGGGATGTTGTGTCTGACGGAGCTGTGTGTCGAGGTTTAAGAGCATTTTTTGAATTTGTGAAGAGGCTGTGTCCAGGCTAAAACACTTGCTTAAGTTTCTCTTTGTAAATGTTTTCTCAAGGAGGGTTCAGACAAAGAGATAACCATGCACCAATGATAGGCTGAATTAAAGTATTTATAGCAGTCTGCACAGCATTTAGAAAGCTCCCCTCAATATGATCAAAACTGCTGAGAGATGAATACATTAATCTGGATTTATTGGTTAATTTAGCAGTATGTCCAAATGTCACACTTCACAGTAGAGCTTATGGAGGACTTCAATTAGAGCTCCAGTCTGCAGCTGAAGCCCGAAGCCCCCTGCTGTATCACCGCCGCTGATCTAGAGGCTCAAATAAAATTTGGGCTTTATTTGATCTTAAATAGATTTAATTTCTTCTGTCTGCATTATGCAGTTTCCAACCTCAAACGCTTTCTGAAGTTTGTCTTCTATCTGCTCTGTGCCTCCAGGCTCCATTGGCGCAGAGCTGACCACCAACAACGTCAGTGTGTTTATCACGTCAGATGCAGGAAACACATGGAGACAGGTGAGGGTACTTTTTTATTCTAATGATGTCCAACTGCAAAATTTGAATTCACTTTTTTTGTGAAAAATGGAAGCATAAACTAAAATGTCACAGCAGCTACTGACTTTATATTTTTCATGTTTGAAAAAAAATGATATACCCGTTTTTGAAAGTGTTTGTGGAAACAGTGTCTACCTTCGTGGACACTTCCCCGGGCAGGGACTGACTGACATTTCACTGTCAATGTTGCTGGGAGACACTCTGTCAACTGTTTTGGTGCACTACTTACCGAAGAACGTTAAACCTCCTTTAAACACTGAGGACAAGCCCGTGTAGTGTTAGCTCCTCACTATCATCGCCCCCTCTACAACACTGAACACTTGGGAGGATCCATCATACACTGTTAAGTTTGTCCTGCACTATGGAAACCAGATAGCCAGGCTAACAAGAAGCTAATTAGTGATCTGAATTAAAACAGGTAGTAATGTAGGGAGTTGTTTATGGTTATCTGCATGTGCTGCCATTGGAATTTAAGCCTTGGCATAGATGCACTATACTGTGTGGATGTTTTTTTTTTTTTTTGTTTTTTTTTGTTGAAATCACAATTTTGACCAGACGAAGAGCAAAGATTAAAAGACAAATATTGTGTATAAATGTATATAATGCTGTAGTTGGCTGAGATCAGCCTCCAAATAATCACAGATATACACTGCAGCAGATATGTTATATTATTACTACTAGAGACTTGCACCTGAAAATTACTTTTTTCCAGTGATGTTCTCATTGAGTCTCAGCCATATGCAGCACCATTCACTGCCAGACCTGCCATTCTCTCACTGAATATCCTCCTCCTCACTCACTCTCCTTTAGCATGTATTCCTTTGATGTCCATAGAGTAACCAGTGTTTTCAAGGTTGATAATCAATTGAAACCCAAAGAGTCATTTGATTTAGTCCCTGCATACAGGGCTTGTTGGTGGCTCTTATCTCACTTGCATTGGTCAGCATATGGGGCTTATTTATAATTTAAAGGGGGAATGAAATTTACTTATTGGAGGCTGATTAGCAGGTTCTAACAGTGATATATAATATGCATGTTTGTGTGTGTGTGACGTATTATTACTATTTTGTATGATACAGTGTGGGCGTGTGAAGGCGCGTGTTAGGCATGAACACAGGTAACCAGCCACTGCAGCAGTGTGAGTGCGCTCTCCTTTTTTGTACCTGCAGATCTTCGATGAGGAGTACGCAGTGCTGTATCTCGACCAAGGAGGAGCCTTAGTCGCAATAAGACACACTCCGCTTCCCATCCGACACCTGTGGTGAGTCATTATGATAGAGAAGCCATTTGTCACAGCATGACTAATTCCCTCAGAGGAAGCTCCAAGTCTTAAGTCATTCAAACAAAGGCAAATTAGTTTGTCTTTCAAACTGGGGTACCATATTATTCTAGCAAGAAAACCCACCAGCTGTGGGAAATTCTGCTTTGACAATTGTCATTCAATTTCACCTTTCCATGTTTGAGGCTTTAATTAGTGTAGCTTCTGCTGATCAGTGTTCACTAAGCAGAGCCCTCCAGGCCTACACGGAATATAAAATAAAGTTGGTAGACAGCTCTCGGGATCATTAGTTTGTGCACACACGATTTGCTGCCCAGTGCAACGACTGTTTGTGTTCCCAGGTTGAGCTTTGATGAAGGACGGCAATGGAACAAGTACAGCTTCACCAACACGCCTCTGTTCGTGGATGGGGTGCTGGGAGAGCCCGGGGAGGAGACTCTCATCATGACGTGAGTGACAACAATTTGACAAAATGGAAATCTATAAATCACACAGAAGAATCAAAGTAACAACAAATAGCCTATGTGTGGGTGCACAGAGTGTGCGCGCTCTCCTCTGCCTTAACCCGAGACTGGGCTGCTATCAGAGCCTGCTCGATTCAGCATTCCTGACTGCCTGTTTTCCTTTTCATGAATAAAAAAAAAATTCTCCCAAGGTCTACCCAACATCAAAACTGTCTGTCTCCAGATTATGATCACAGGAGATCAATGCTTTGGCAGCTTGCGACAGCGTGACTGTCCATTTGAAGAACATGAAGGAAAATGATCAAAATGATCAAAAAAAATGCCTGGGAAAACAGACAAGAAACTTTGCTTTAAAAAAGTTTTAACAGCATTAAAAAGGGGGAAGAGCAGTGAGCATGATTCAGTGTGTCCTCAGAAACCAGATTTATGAAGATTCCTTTTGTGTTCTTTCACATTTATTATTACAATAGCCCAGAGCTGGAGTGCGTGCATATGATATGATACAGCACTACTCCCTTATTGCAGCAGAGATTTAGAACTCCGGGACGTGTTACCAAAGGGTTTCCACAGCCATTACATCAATGTTTCATGACACCTGCCATAAATGACAGACTGACAGTGGGCTTCTGTAGTCAGCTCTACAGGAGAGTGATAGGGCACAGCTGGGGATACAAGGAGGGAGAGAAGGAATAGGAAAATGCACAGCAATAGTTCCAACACAAAGAAAAGAGAGTTGGGTGGGGGTGGTGGCCAGTGCAAAGACAATGCTGGAGGGTTTGCAGTGAGAATAACTTCTCCAGCGCAGAGCCCCTCGGCTGGCAGACACACCATTAGTTTTCATAAGACCATCATGCACTGTTTTCTTATCAATTTGTACTCATTTTTACAGTAAGTGCCTGTCATGGCCGGGTGCCTCCAGGGCTAATTGACAGATTGATTGTGATAAATATGATGTGGTATGAATGGTGAGGGGGGTCATTGCAGAGAAACACACCCACTCAATTTTGCTGGAGATGGAATATTTATCTGGTTAGTCTTGTAACCTTGGATTTTTTTTACCATTGGACAAATGTGGATGCATAAGAAATACGTTCATACTTCTAAACAAAAAGCTCACTTAGGCCTGGCATTATATTCTATCTTTAAGGTAAAGCTTTTCTCCATTTATTTGCTGTAAACAAATCCCGTGTAAAGACTGAAACCAATAATGTGCAGCTGTCTAAACTCATGCATCCTACAGTTTCTATGAGTTTCTAAAACCCATGATCTTTCACATTCACTCCCATTTTACACAACTTTTAGTCTCCTATGTGTAGGTACTGTGGATTGTTACAAACATTCACCAAACAGGAGGAAACTTCACTTGTTGCGTACTACCTTCTTATGCTGATCAGTGTGGATTTGATGCTCAAGTGTGTATTTGTGGCACCAGAACAGTGTATGTGGGATCAGCGTTAATAAAGTGCCTGTGTTCATTATAATGAAGGAAAATATCCCCCAATGCTACACTGTGGCTCACTGATGTGTTTCTATAGGTTTTGGACAAAATGTTTAATGAGTGAGATCAGTTCATTGTTGGTTTTTGATTTCTCGTGGAATTTGTGGATGATAAGAAAAACCAAAGGATATTACCAGCCTCATCTTTTGCGGCCAACTACGGCTGGTCGATACCTGCGGTGTGTTTTGTATGTAACAAGTGGCGTGTGTGGTGATTTTCTAGGATATTCGGCCACGTCAGTCATCGCTCGGAGTGGCAGCTGGTGAAAATAGACTTCAGGTCCATCTTCAACAGGAGGTGTACAGAGGCGGACTATCAGACGTGGCACCTACACAACCAGGTACGGTCCCTGCCAGCGCAGAAAAAGATACTCCACTTGTTTATCACACGTCCTAAAAATATTTTCAATGGTTGGCGGGGAAATCTACATCTGAAGCTCACATGACACAAAGTCTTACACAGTCTTAGATTTACCTGCTTTGTTTTGTTATTGAAGCTTGACAGTCGACATGCTTTTAATTTAATATGATTCTCTTTTTTTTTAATCAAATGAAAGCAAGTGATGCATCACAAACTTGATTTTATTTTGGTTTTGTTTTGTTTGCCTAAATTAAATTTCTACTAAATGGTACTGCTGAAGATGAAGAGGGTCCAAAATCAGTCCCTTGCACTTCACTAGTAAACACTCAGATAGGATTGACTCATATAATTGTGCATTTGAAATAATTACTTGTCATTGAGCACCATCACTGACTGGTTATACAATAATATTTTCTTATAAGCCTGGAAATAAGGCTGCAGGTGTTTTATTTCTCTCATGTGGCCGTGAACACACCATCCAGTCTTTTAGTAACTATGATGCTGCAAGCTGAGCTCAAATAGACACTTTATGGCTGACTACAGAAACTTAACTAACACTATTGCTAATAGCAAGCACTTTTCTGTGGCTGCGGCACTGCCTCTTAAGGTCCGGTTGATACAGAGGTGAGCTTGAGCAGGGCTCCTTGATCAAACGCCAGCCTCCGTCGTCAGGGTAATCACCTGGCTGAAGATCGCTTTTAGCCCGGCTGTGTAGTGAGTGGACTGAAGCTGGACGTCTCTCAGCTCTCGGAGCGCTTATGCATATTCTCCAGAGATTCCTGCTGATGCCCTGAGTATGCATACATTAGACCTGCCCCAAAACCCCTCAACCTGGACAGGCCTGAAGCCAAGCCAGAGACTTAGAGCTTGCCTTTATTCATGGCCCAGTTCTGTAATTGGTTTAGACACCCATACGCTCAGAGCAGGCGAATGATCAAAACATAGCACGGAAGACGACAAGAGCCCAAGCTAATTACAGGGCTAACCTGCTAAATATAGAGGTACTGTAGGTCCTAGTCTGCGTCAGAAACAACTGAACACCACCTCAAAACTGAGGACAGTGTTTGTGTTTTAAGACCACTGGGAAAGTTAAAGACATTTTTGGGAAGTGGGAGTCTATTTGTGGATACAGCCAGATTTTTAAGCATCTCACTACTGACACCTAATGCACAAAGACAGAATGTGAATGTTCTGGTGATAAACAGCAGCAGTGTAAGACGGAGGATGCAGTGACACACGCCGGTGTTATCTTCTCATCTTTTTTGTACTCCTACTGATTTCATATTCACGTCCCACGCATGGATACATGGCTAAAAATGGCTTGGATGCTGGCAGCTTATGCGGCTGAAGATCCTTCTTATTCGTTCATCTCACTATCACAAAAAAAAAGAAAAAAAATCTCTAAAAAAGAACCCAAGCAGCACATTCTCCAGTGTGACAGTGGCGGCGGAGGAACAGTTGTTGAGTTTAGCACACCACACAGCACAAGCCTGTAAACACTCGCTGAGCAGGAATGCACAAGGATTTGAAGTTAACAAGGCAACGGTGCTTTTCACACACAGTGTCATGCACACACAGTTGCTCAGTTGCATCGTGTAAATAATTTATGGTCACAAGTTTTTTTTAATTTTATTTATTTTTTTATTTTATTTTTAAACTCTTTCCGTGTGACTTTCCTCTGGGTCCTCCTTTGAAATTGGGCCCATAGGGTGAGCCGTGCCTCATGGGAGTGAAAAGAATCTACCGGAAGCTGAAGCCCACATCCAGGTGCGTTATGGGAAAGACATACTCTGTGTCGATGACGTCGGGCCCCTGTGACTGTACAGAGGCTGACTTTGAATGGTGAGTGTACTGTTCTTTTTTTATTCCTCCCATATTCAGTGCGCAGTTTGTATTCTTTCTCTGTGGTTTAGGAATTCCACCAAATTAACATAACATATAATATGCTATAATTTATTCTGTGGCTCATTTTAAAAAGAGAGAATATTAATCTAATGATGTCATCTGGGTTATCTTAGCCTGGACTTAAAAAAGCTTAAAATGCAAAGCTGGGGTTACAGTAACAGAGTGTATTATTGAATTAGCAGCCTTTGCCTTTAAATCATCTGCACATAAAAGGCATCACAGGGTTATGGGTTTGAAATCCAAGACTTCTTGGGACGAGTAAATTGATTCATTTGAAGTATGAGGTGAATTTTTACATTATGTTTTAAATTTTGAGTCAGTGTGTCTCCTTCCACATCTAACAGCTCTACCATTTTTCTTACTTTCCTGGTCTGGTTTGAATGAGAGTTAAAGATTTCCCAGATTGAAATATACCAGAATGCACTGTATGTTTGTGTTCCTTCTTCATTGTCATGTAACTTCAGGGCCGGCATTGTGCCCCAGTTACTGCACACTAATAGACGGTATGAACTATGTACTCATTTTCATTGTATACTGTTTTGGGGGTTAGTATACAGGAAATAGGTGTGTAGGAACTTATGTAATGTCTGACAGATGAATCCCGCTTTTATTAAAACCTCTAACCAAGAGAAAACAAAGAGAGCAGAATATTTTAAATCCTGAAAAAGGCTCTCAAATGAGTAGTTTCAAAGCTAAATGATTTCTTTTGCTGGCACTGTAGTTCTTAAACCAACCATCTTACTCAAACATGAGTGAATAGTGCTTTCAATATTTACTGTGTCTTTTTTTGCACCTGTAAGAACATCTTTCTTTCATTGCGAGGGACAAAAGTGTACATCAAGAGCACACACACAAAGAAATCAGTTTTTTTTTTCCATTTTTTTTTTAAATGAGTATCAATGAAGTCGTAACCAGCAGGTGTATAAAAAATAGTTGAATCCAACACACACACACTCACACAGTGTGTAGAGATTTTGTAACCATATGACCCTTCTACTGTGAGCTTTGTTGACAGTTCTGAGCCATTATTCCTCATATAAAAGACTAATAATACACACATAATACAATATGTGGAACACTGTACAACAATGAATAAAGTATGTACTCTGGGGAAAGGAGACAAGTCATGTAAAAGAACTAGAAATAAATAAACTCAGACAAAACAAGGAAAACCAGGCTAAGAAATGTGTTAAAATTCAGGGGAGTTTAATAGTCTTTGTATTTGCACACTGCAGACTTCTTGAATAATATGGAATTAGCTGTCATTTGGAAGACAGATAACAAAAGCGAGAACAACAAGTCACAGAATTTGTTAAACACACTATTTCTCATGTATTTGTTACTGAGCCTCAGTCTTACAAAAAGTGGAAATACATTCGCCACGTCATGCCATGTCCCAGAGTTTAAGGAAACTGAGTTTAAGTGAGGGATTAAAAGATAAGAGATCACAGTCATGGATAACATCCTCCAGATTATAATTGTACAGCAGCTCTGGCAGGTTCCCTCGGAGGCTGCTGCTGCTGAATGGGATCCAGTCAACTGCTTAAACACGTCTCTGTGCGTGTGTGTGGGCATGTGTGTGTATTCATTACCAGATATTTAATGGATTTCACCTGAATGCGTGACATCGCTCACTGCTTGAAGGGCAAAGTCTTCAGAAGAAAAAAGACGGCTCACGGCTGCTTTTGTAGCTGCTGCCGGATCTTTATATTAAAACGGCAGCTATAGTGAGTGTTTTTCCACAGCCTCACACCCGGCTTTCTGTGAATTATCAGCGGTATTAATGCAACGCTTCTTTCTTGCTTTAGTCACAGATATGCAGGTCTCTTAAGTGAGGCAGTTCTTGGAATAAGCACCATGAAAACCATAAATCACCAAGCCTAATAGCTTTCATTAACAATCACAACACTTTTGCATCTGTGTGCATGTCGCACTAATTGGGGCAATTTGTCCCTATCATTTTGGGGACACAGAGCTGCTCTGCCTTTTAATTTGTAGGACAAACAACTTGTGGGCTGTGCACCAAAGAGGCACAGAACTCTTCCTGTAACTACTGTGAAGTCGATACTAAAATGTCATTAGCATTTACATGTTGTTTCCCACAGCTCTGTATCAGAATTTCAGTATCTACTTTATCTAAAATACAGAGCAGTGATCTTTTTTCAGCTCCGAATATTTCATTATTTATTGATTGATTTGTCTGCGAGTAACATCAGTCATTTTTTAAGTATGTGTCACACTTGAAATAGTCTGAGTCTCATTTTACAATTGAATTTTCCAAACAGAGCCTCAGGAAGATTTGCATCTGTCTTGTCTGTCAGTGTTTCCTCCGCGGCTCCTGATTGGATGACTGTTTCTGTTTTTGTCTCCTCAAATCATTACAGTGATTATGGCTTCGAGAGAAGGACCAACGGCAAGTGCACTCCTGCTTTTTGGTTCCATCCGTCATCGATGTCAAGAAGTTGCACCACAGGGATGACTTTCCTTAACAGCACTGGGTAAGCACGGGCCGAGAGCAGACGACAGACAGCACACACACTCTCGATAGTGACTCACAGGCATTGGATAAATGAACGGTGCATTTGAGTTGAATAGCTCAGGGAACATTAATTAGTTTCTCAGGGACAGCAAGGACAGGCTGAGGAAAATGTGGGCTGAATGATCAAACATGTACTTTTAAAAACAATCTTGAAGCAGCAATAAACCGGTACTGATGTGATCTACTGTCAGTGAAACGGTGTTCACCAGTCTTTTTTAAAAAGTTGAAAATGGTATAAATGAAAAAGTCAGTATTAGTGTAATCAGTGTAAGAATGTATAAAGTACAGAAACATTTTTAGAAATAGGCCCTCTGATAAACCTCATCTCAAGGTTCATTTAGTAACTGTTCTGGAGATTTTGATCATTTCAAGTGCTCAGAGAGAGCGAGGTGTTTTTGAGGACACTATATGGTGGATATATTTATACACTTAGAAATCAGACACTCTAAGGAAATGGCTCGTTGTGAATACAGGGCATTATACGGTAAGTATGACCTGATTTGTAACACAGTTATTTTCTCCACATTTGATATTCCAACAGGCACCTGTTCACGCTACTTCACCATACAAACACACACTTTACACAAATGAAGTCTGTCCTATAGAGCATGTCAGAGTTAGCTGACACAACTGAAGTGTGACTTTGTTTTTGCAGTTTAATATTTTTCTTTGAAACAGCATGAATGAATTTACTTTTAGTGATTTCTAGCTGTGTAGATTTTTTTTTTTTTTTTTGCAATTTTTTAGATATCCACCTCCATATCTGGTCCAATTTCTATTGTCACAGCAATACAATGAAAGTGATGCTTTGACAAATTATATACAATCATTTAAACAGCAATATATCTTTTTGAAACATTGCTACTCTGGATAATCCACAGAACACACTGTCAAAAAGTTTTATTGGTCCTTTAACAATAACTGTATTTTATCCGTGTCAAGGTGACATAATGTGTGTTCTCCTGTGTGTACAATAGTAATATCTACATGTCAAAGCCTTTTGTGTTTTTCCTCCTCCAGCTACAGGAAAGTGGTCTCTAATAACTGTACAGCTGGAGTCAGCGCAGTGTACACAGCCAGGAGGCAGCAGTGTCCCGTCCAAGCACCCAAAGGTCTCCACCTGGTCACCAGCGAGGGCACGCTGACAGCCACGCTGGGCACCAATGTCACCTTCCTCGTTTTTCTGGAGGAGGTGAGCTGTTTTCTGCACATTCTCTCAAAAAAGCCTCATAAACTGTCACACCAGGTAAATGTCATTATACTCTGAATGTAAAAAAAAGGTTAAATCCTTTATCAACATTTTCTACATAACCCAACATTACATGTGCAAGTTAATACTTTTAGTTTTTCCTTTGATCAGACTGTCACATTGAAGCAGCGAAAACACTCTGACATCATAAGGGCTCTGTCACTTTCCTATTTAGTGCTCCTGCCAAGTGAAAAACAGATTTTATAGTTGAATTGTTGAACATATGCAGCTGATGTCGGTTAGTGAGCTTCCTTCTCCACCGCACTGTAAAAACGTCCTCTGAAAAGATTATTTATATGGAGGCAAAAAAAATATTCTCAGTTCTGCCAGTGTTATGATCATGTAAGTATTTAATATGAATAATTCAGACAAAGTTTAAATGTAAAATCTTCACTGAGACCCCAAATAGTCTCTGCTGCTCTTCCCAGCCAACACTGCTATACAACCATGGATGTATGAACAGAGCAGGATGTGACACTCTGCCTTTCTGCCAGTTAGTCCCAGTGACCACCCATGGTATTGCAACAAATCAGCATTAGAAAAGTATTGCTGTTTGTAAAAAGCACTTTTGTGAAGGGGCATCATTTTGGAGTCCAGTATCTAGTTTTCATGATCTGTGCATACAACTCCAGACCTTTACTTGTAAATACTGACAGGAGCTGCACGCTGGCTTAAACATCTTAATTTATAATAACATAACATTTCACTATGACTATGTGACATCGCTACACAACTAATCCATGTGCATGTGCTCAATGAAAATAACTTCTGCTGATGATAAAGTACTTCTTCTAGCTTGAAACTAGCTAGTACTACAAAGACCTTTACACATAAACAACTATTCAAATAAACTTACAAGTAGTTGCTGCAACCCACTCCTATCGATGCTCACAGAAGAGACGGTAAATTCAGCAGCCATACACTTTGTACTTAAGAACAATAGCAACAACAATTCCAGCTTTTTGACTATATACACCAGTTGGTAGATCCATCTATTTAAAATGCCACACTCTTTGATGAGTGCACACCTTTTTAGCATAAGTGACTATAGTGACAAGTAAAGTGCCAAAGTCATTACACGAAGAGGGGCTAAGAGCTCTGTGCTTGTGAAGTGCAATACAACAGGTTACTTGAAACCCGAAGGTCTGAAACCTTCAGATTTCCTGAAAGTGTTTATCGTGTGCAGGGCGACGGGGCGAGGACAAGCATCACGCTGGACTTCGGGGACGGCCATGCTCTGACCTACTCCAACGTTAGCTCTATTGAGGACGGGATCAAACACATCTACAAATCTGTGGGGATCTACAGAGTGACTGCCACAGGGGAGAACAGCCTGGGCTCAGAGACTGCCATGCTCTACCTGCACGTAACATGTGAGATACTGAGGAGCTGTGGAAGATTTGTGTATCCAAATGTGTATGTGTATTTACGTAGATAGGGGAATCTCACATTTTTGTGCTTGCACTTTTTGCCTCTTTCCGCTTTTTCGCTTTTATCACGTTCACCTGGATTTGTCAGCTTGTACACAGTGTACCACGTTCTGTACATTATCTCTTCACAGAACATGCTCTGCACTTGTAACCAAACAAACAAGTGAGACAGAACAAATCCCAGTGCACTTCCACTGAAGTCAACTTATGCTTCACAGCCACTCAGCCCACAGAAGTCTCTGCAGCCTCATATGTAACGGGGCTGACCACCCCTGGTGTATTCCAGGGTGACAGATGTAACCGAGCTGACTTATTGATCAGGGAGCACCGTTGCCCCCACCAATCTGTCAATCCTATGTGCCAGCCGAACAAATAGAGCTACCACAGGCTCAGGAGTGCCACGGATGAAAAATAACACACAGATGGCAGCTAACGGCCCCAGCTCAGGAGAGAATTCTGAACAAACTCACCCCCCCACCCTCCTATAAACCCACTCCCCATCTTCTTATTCTTCAAACAATAAAGTTGTTATTTCTTCCTTTTCCTTCTTCACGTTGTGCTGCAGTGCATTGAGTTCATTCTGTGATGTATATGTGTGCCTGAGTAGGTCAGCTGGAGTATATCCATCTCTCAGCTCCCTTTGTGGCGGTGAGGAATAAGGAAGTGAACCTGACTGCTGTTCTGTGGCCCAGCCAAGTGGGAACAGTCACCTATATCTGGTGGATCGGAAATAACACAGAGGTACTGTAGACTTTCCCACTCTTTTCCAAGCTTTTACTTCTCTTACGCCCATTTGCAATTAAGTAGGTTGCTGACTCTTCTGCTCCAAAATGTGAGAATCATTACTTTGTTAAGCTATTTTTGCACATCCAGGTTGCAAAAACTGTGGCCCCCTGTTAATCAGCTCCAAAGAAAACTGCAGAGCACGCTGACGTGCGAGAGGCACAAAGCAGCTTAATTGCTGATTGCCAGTGAAGTGTATCCATCATTTATTCTTACCCTAAACTCCTCCAGCTAAGGTCTGCAGCTGCCAGGCAGAGCTGATCAATCCCACAGGGTTGAGGAGTCAGGGAAGACACATTTTTCTTCTAAGCCCTGGTGGTATCTAGCCATGCAGATAGTTTTAGTTTCATGTGCACACATTTTGAGATTTGTGCCCTTGTAACTTTTGCTACCACTCCAATATCGCAGAGGTGAGTTGCTCTTCTTTTGCACTCATCAAAGAGGTGAAAAATGATATTAAAAAAAAAGAAGAGGAAAGAAAAACAAAACAGCAAAATGTCCTTCCAGCCGAACTGTTGCAATTGCTTAGAATCAGTGTTGGGCAAAATGAATTAGTCATTATCACTCACCAAAAAATAATTACATGCTATTTACCAAACAGCAAAAGTAATAAGTGAAGAATAATCTGTGCAGCCACTGTAGAAACAGTGCAGACATGAGCTGGTAGCTGCAGTAGCTATCAATAGCTGCAGTGACTGATGTGCCTGGAAGGAACCTTTGTGTGTCAGCTGAGCCACTCACTGATCTCAGACCTGCTTTGTTTGCATTATTTTCTTCCTGTCTCCCTTTCTTCCTCTTCTCTCTGTTCATTTATGTTTATTCACAATATTGGATACTTGTGAACTTTGTGCTTAAGTCGAAACATGCATGCATTGTCGTGTCTTTGACTCAGTTTGCGCAGCAAAATTTCAATCTTTTCCTGCCAAGGCGCACCTCTCCATTGACTTTGTCTGCAGTGGGGCTGCATCTAAAATCCACTTTGCTTTCTGCCTGAACACACCTTTAGATTACGTTACTCAGCAAACTCGACCAAAGTTGTCTTCCAACCGCTCTAAAGCTGGCACGAATACGCTCAATAAAGTGTAGTTTAACAAGCAGCTGGCGGATGGATCATGTTGAGACACTAGAAAAAACAAACTGTAGGCTGAAAGCCCTGTATGGGGAAATGTTCTGGTCTCACTATCTCTCTTCATAATTGTGGGTATATAAATGTGTTTGTTCAGCACCAACAGGGGCCTTCCACAAGGACAGCCAGTTATGTCAGTTGGTAATAAAGCACAGCAGCATTAGCATCTTATAGCTATTTGAAGAACAAATGGAGACGTAAATAATGACAGGAAGGAGCTGCCGGTGTCACACAGGGAACACTCTGTGGACCCTGATGCTGCATGCAGCACAGCACAGATTTTTTGTGTGTGTTTCTGTGAGTGCGCCAGCAGGTTGACACCTCTGTTGACACAGCTGTGTGAAACCAGCTATTGATAAGGGTCTCTCGCCCCCCCAGACTGACTCTCTCCATCTCCCGCTCCCTTAACTTCTCTGACTCTCTCTCCCTTTCTCTCCCAGCAGCCAATAATCACCCTAGAGGGAAGTATGGCGTGTGCATTCTCCCGGGAAGGCATCAGTACAGTCACTGTGCAGGTGTCTGCAGGGAATACTATTCTGCAGGACAGAAAAACCATCGCTGTCCACGGTGAGCTGACTCTGACTCCACTGGGATTCTGTAGCTCTGGAAACACACTGATAAGATGTGTCACCACAATCTACTTAGATACAGATAGATGTCATTATAATCATTATTAAAGGATGCTCTATTCCAGCTTTTTGTTTCATCATCCATATAGGTAATAATAATGTTGTACTTTTCAAATGGTACCACTTTCTAACAAGTCAGCCTTTAGAAAGGGTTGATCGTATGAGAGAGGCTTTTTATGAATGGCTTATAAATAATGCATCAAGTAATTGTAAATAAGTGCATTAAACTTCAATTATTCCATTAGTTATGACTTGTAAAGCATGTGACTGGGTGGCTTATAAGAGAGTGGTACCTCACAAGTTGATTGCTGAGATCTGGCAATGCCCCTGACACCTCACAGCTCAACAGCTCACTCAGATCAGACAGGTTTTAAACCAGCAGAAATTATTTCAAAGAGAAAAAGAAGGCAAAGATTAAAATGATATCCAAAGACCAAGGACTTTGTGGTGTAACTTTGACCTGCTGTATACTATACCAGTACACACACAGTATTCCTGTGCAGTGAAGTGCCTACATTAGAAAGCCACTGCAGCCCTACAGGATCATTAGGGGTGCTTATACTGACCTTGTTAAACAGGTTGGTTATCAACCAGATGTGACTGATCCAAATTAAATCAATTCTTTATTATCATTGTCATTATAAAACTCCTTCTACCATCAGTAACATTCATGCAGCCATGGTGGGTCACCAACTCAATTTTTAGTTCTGCAGCAGTCCTGGTTCTGCCTTATTTCTTGGATTGTTACTCTGTATCAGCAGATACCCTGAGTTTTGGGTACCAGAATAAATAAAATCAGATCAATGCACCCCTGATATTATAATGCATTGTTTTAAAGGCTCCTGTGTTCCTGTGGTCCCTGTGACCAAGCAAAGTTGTGTACATTCAGTACATTCTTCTGTATTCTTCTGGCTTAACAAACGTCTGCATAAAACATTTCCAACCTATTCTCATTCCCAGGCGGTCAAATACCGAAACTTTTTCACAAGCCTTCCTCATGCACAGGACAACACTAATGCTCTGTGTTCCCTGTGCAAGTTTGGATGAGCGCTGAAGGGATGAGTGAATTTATTTGGAATTTGAGTCAACAAATTCTCTCCAGGATTGCAGACTACACCTTTAAGTGGTTTAGATCATTTGAATAAAGTTTTGGCTTGATGACAACCTGTCTGATGGTCTGACCTCTCGAGCGTTTTACAACACTGGACCTCTCTGCATCATCTGTCTCTGTTGTAATGAACCAAAATGATCCTCTGAAGAAGATGGCAGGTTTTGCTCCACATGAGCTGAATTTAAAAGCTGCACTCTGGATTTGATAACAGCCAAAAAGTAAAAGCGTCTCACATGCATTTCCTATTCCCCCTGCAGAATATTTCCGATCTCATTTGCTTGCCTTTTCATCAAACCTGGATGACCACAACCCTGATGTTGCAGAATGGAGGCTGGATGTGAGCCGAGTCATCAAGAACTCTCTGATCCAGGTAAAGCTCGCTCAGGTCTTTTCATGGAAAGTGTTGCTTTATTCAGGTAAATACTGTCAGCGCTCGACTGGACCTCTGACTGTCTATGACTGCAGTGTGACCTCCCAGAGGCTTTGAGACCTGAGTCTGACTTTTATGATGATAAACGACAAGGCAAGAGGGAGGAGAGGGGGAAAAATACAGTTCAAGAGCATGCTGATTGCAGCCGCTCACGCACACTCTGCGAGTTCAGGGCCATGCAGAAATGAGGCTGTGGATGTTGAAGCGTACAGCAGAATAAATGTCAGCATGTGCCTAATGTGTGTTCTGCACTGACCTGAAGAGACGCTCGGAGTCAAGTGTAAGACATGATTCATCCTCACATGACATGCCAGGTACAGAGTTTTTTCTCATTAGCGTAGAACATCAATACCTATCTGATTCCTAGGAAGGAGAAATCGGGGGCCTTGCATCATGTTTTCACAGTTTTTGATCCTGCAAAATCAAAACTGATGCCAAAAATATACCCGGCTCTTCAGTCTTCAGTGAACATGTCTGTTTTGTTATTTGTTATTGACATCATTTTTTTCATGACAACCCCAGCCCAGAAGGCAGAACAGAGAAAAAAAAACAACTTTCAGATGAAAATATGACATGATAGCTTAAAACACAGACTCACTGCTGCAGATCCATGCAAGAGCTGGAACAAGAACCAGAGGCTCTTGCAGGAATCACTGATAACAACATTTGAGCAGTAGAAAAACAACATATATAGTCATCATTGCATCAAAATTCAGGTGCATGATGCTCCTAATTAAGAGTCTGAATAGGGCTGGGTATGATTTAAAATCCTGTAATTCTGTAGTGCATGGATGGATTATGAGATGTAAAAGCCCCCCTCACACACTGCAAGGTTATATTTTCTTAAGTAGAGCTATTGTTTAGTAAAACCCATTGAACTGCTTTACTAATTATAATGTGTGCACAGTGTAGCCTAAGTCCGCAATTAGCAACTGCATTATATCAGAAAGTAGGTAAAAAAAATGCAATTGCTTGCATTTATATATATATTTATTTCTACCAATCTATTAATTGAGTAGATTACAAATCCAGATAAAGCTGATTATCATGCTTTCCATAATAATATTAGTTTAATAACAAAAATGCTGTAATGCAGACAGTATCCATGCAGAAAACTTTATGATAAATGATGTTGCATTTGCATCTTTGCTATGACTACGGCTGCTCTGTATTATAATGATATTCAGTTCTAGCATATTTTTCTTTCTACAAACCACCTTTTTTTCATTTTCTACGTGGCTCAAATGTTAAATGTCATTCAAACAAACGTAATCATACAGGAATTTATTTAAATTATTAACAGTCTGAATTCTATCTAAGCAAGCCTTCACTTGCAGCTTTCATTATGGTGAAAAATACAGAGGTTTTATATCCAGGGAAAACACTTTTTTTTTACTTTTTAACACCTCTTCCTCTTGTTCCCCTTCAGGCTACGGGCGTGAGAGAGGATCAGCTTCTGGTCACCGTCCTCCCTGGTTTACCCACAGCAGCAGAGTTTTTCCTCCTACCTGACAAACAGTTGACAGAGGGGAAACCTGAGAAGAGCTCTGCTCATTTAGATCAGGTGAGACAACAACTGCTCCTCTGTCTGCTACGCCGTGTGCAACAGAGTCATTCCTCTCCCAGCCGTCGACAGTGTTTGTGTAGGTGGATGGATTTCACCTCGTTATCCTCATTCTAATTCTACCACAACCCCATGCACAAGTTTGAAACATTCTTCATTTTTTCTCTTTTGTGAGTCATGGTTGATCCTTTTTCAAGCAGCAGCTTGTCTGGTAATTGCCCCCTGAAAAACTCCCCAAATTTCAATTCGTCCTTCCTCCAGCAGATGTCAGTATAGATCTACTGAAGCATGTCTAGGTCCTTCGATGTGTCTAATTATAGACCATGCCTGAGGATTCTCTACAATAGACTCATCAATAAGCCTGACAGGTATTAACAAGTTATCAGGGGAAACGACTTTTAAACTCCCCCAAGTCACATACTGTGGGGTGCTGAGTTAGGAGGGGGCCTGACTCCGGAAAGGAAAAAAAGCCAGACAAAGAAGCTGTCACGGTCGATCAGTTCACTAAGTTGCTGGCGTATCGAGATGGTTCGAATTATCTATGAGTCTCACGTAAGAGATAATGACTGATAATAATGTTGTATCCATGGGAAGAATTCCACAGGCATACATAGGGAAGGAAACTGGGAAAGAAATCAATTTGATTTTCCTCTTCCCTCCCAACTCACACCTGGTTGATTGCCTAGAAAGATCCTCTCCCCTACAAGCCAGCGATAAATCTTCATTCAAGGCTGGCATCTTAAAAGTGTGGTCCATGCTCTGCTTATTAGAATGTATAATAGATTTACTGACCCTGGTGTACAGTGGGAAAAAGTATTTAGTCATAGCATAGTCTAAATTTAAACCACTAAGAAATATAAAGGGGAGGATGAAGCACTACAGAAATTACTCATATCACAATTAATTTGGCAAATGAGGCAGATAAGATAAATGAAGCCTATGCAGAAGGAAAAATGGGATCTGCAGAGAGAAAATGTAGGATTTGTTTCTCTGTGCATATACAGTATGTTTGTTTCATGAGTATAAATTAAATAGTGAGAGTTTGTGGGGTTGGAATATCATTTGAAAGAGGCACATTTCATTTTTAGATTGTGTATAAGGATTAGAGCCTTGGGACAGAGATTTATAATTGCGTGAATGAAAGGATCTACGTGGGGGAATAGATTGAGAGGGAATGAGATTGGACTCAGCTTTCTATAGTTTACCTTCGGGTCAGGGTAATCTGCCTGATTTACATCAAAGTTAGATGTTCTCAGTGCAGAGGGTTACTCGCCAGTCTGGAAAGCAGAGTGAGGCTGCATCCCATGCATTATGCATCACAGAGGAAAGGTCCCAAAGACAAAGGCTAAACAGGAAATCTCAGATGGGGCTGTTGGTGGAGACAGTGAGGTATCCTTGGGTCATAGGTGCTTACAAATAATACAAGAAAATACAGTCTTTAGAGTGTTCAGTTGTTGAAGTGCATCAGAGGGTTGTTGATTTAGGGCTACTATACATCCAACCATCCATCTTATCTGTGACTCATTTCATTCGTTTCATTGTGTCATTGTACACACACACACGGATAGACAAGTTTAGTGACTAGCTGGTGGAGCATTTATCAGTTTCATGATAACATCCATTATTAGATTAAAATCACATTCAGTCTTACCTTTTTGTAGACCTTTTTTTATGTATTGTCATTTTTTTATCATTAAAAGGACTTTGGGAATATGCCCCCTTTTGTCTCAGGAAGGCTGAAGGGGCACATTAGTGTTTGACTGACAGCAGCTCGCAGGCAGACAGAGTCTCTTCGAACAAATGTTTTGCTGATCTGTGTCTGTCTGATGTGTAATAAGCAGCTGCTACTGTGTACTTTATAAACTGCTAATGTGTACTTTGTAAATGTTATAAAGGGAAAATATTGCAATGTTGTGTTTTCAGCAGGTTTTGCTGTCACCAAATAGCCCAAAAATCTATTAATGGACCTTTAAATTGACTCAGTTGTGTTCACTGGTTCTAAATCTTTTGGGGCTTGTTACCCCTTAAAATGTCTTAATTTCTTATTTCACAAGAAAACCCACAAAAACCAGATTTTGTGTCATAGAAATATGTTTTTGTCTCTTCCATCTGTCTTGGTAATAATCAACTGACCCTTCAGATTTATCTTGTAATTCATTGGAGGAACATGTTACCTTGATCTTTTTTCATGGTGTGCTGTTATTTCATTTCTGTTACCTTGCCCACCTTCTGTATTTGGCAATTATTCACAAACCTGCTAGGAAGACATTTAGAGCACCTTCTGCTGACAAGTGCAAGTGATATTTGGACTCAATTATTTTTCAGTCTGACATTAAGGGAATGAAAGAATCTGTGCAAAGATTGATCAGCACAACTTACAAATTTGCTCTGAAATGTCAGAACAGAGCCAATAAATGATGAGTAAAAAACAGAGGTAGATGCGGCTGAGGTGTGATGATCTTCGCAATGACCTTTCTCAGCGACTGTGACTATAAAGCGATGTTGTTCAAATCCCCTCTCTCTCTCTGTGTCCCACCAGCTCTCTGAGGTCTTGCTCGCCGCCTTGAATCAAAACCTTGTCCAGTTCACGTTGCGGCCATTGAGGGGTCCAAGTCACCGTTTACACAGCACACCTCTCAGCAGGTAAACAAACTCGGCTGCCTTTGTGTGTTCGGAGCTGCTCAGGAGAGCCTCTGTACTTGTGTAGTAAGCAAGACTGAACATAAAGAACGTACACTATCAGGAGACAGAGATGCAGTCAGGCAGGTATATTTTTTATTATCTTTGCTGCCCCTGTCAACTAATAACCCCAAACCTGTGTCTGATTGGCTCCCACCATGTAGCTACACAGAGACATTCAGAGAGTGAGCATCGTTACAAGTATGTGTACCTCTTCCTATTGGGGATGCTGCTACTGTCCTAAAGGGGCATATAAGATAAAGAGTAAGAGAAGTCCATTGTATATTGTATATTGTATATATATATATGTATATATGTATATATATATATATATTAAAATTATTCTGTGATTTCCATAGGGGTCAATTATCCTGTTGACTGCTCATAGCATGATTCAGCTGTTGACTCGTGGTACTTTTTGTCTTGCTTATGCTCTGTGGCTCTTGTCTCCCTGTCTCTGCAGCGCCCCTAGTGGACACCAGCAAAACCCACAGTGGCTCAGCCATGCTAATGCTGCTATCAGTAGTGGTTTTGGGTTTAGCCGTGTTTGTCATCTACAAATTCAAGAGGTAAAGTGTTCGCAAAATGCCATGTCTATATAGTCGTCACACCGTGCATGATCAGGAGGTGGGTGGTGAAAGGTGTCATGGCGTCCTGACAGCTTTGCTCAGTAAACAAAAGCTGCCTGCGAGGCTACAGAGGAGGTTGATAGCTGCCTGTCAAACGTCATTCACGGGGGTACCCGGTGCTCCTCAGTGGAGAATTATTTTTTTCCTCACACATCTGTGAGGTTCCTGTGAGAATTCCTTTGTCAGGTCATTCTTTGCAAAGGAAATGTCAGTCAGCCGTCAACCGCTATCAATATTAAGCCCTTTGAACGTAGGCAGTTGACCTTTCTGAAATGTTAAATAATGTCTCCTCGCCAAAGTGCAGTTTCAAAGGAAAAGGGCATGAACGGTCATGAAGATTTACAGACATGCAGAGACAGAAAATTCACAGACCTTATCTAGCTTTAAGTATTTGTTACATGTAAATGTGTTTTGCGTCATATCGCCAGAATCGTCAACAGATGTTGAGTGAACAAAAAATGTCAGATGGTTAGACACAGCACTCTATCTGTCCCCTGGTTGTGTGCCTGCTCTCTCTGTTTTAGTTAGGTTTGTTATCTTTATCCCTTTGCCTCACTGTAAATCTTTCCTCAAGGAAGATCCCAGGCCTCAACGTCTATGCGCAGATGCAGAACGAAAAAGAACAAGAAATGATGAGATGAGTCCAGCAAATCCAACAGAGGCCCCGCCCAGCTCACAGCAGGACTTGGTGCATTCTTTGGAGACTCTGGACACAGAGTTTAACTCACGGCCCATCGGTGAATATCCACTCAGGTTTGACTCTTATCTGTGGCTGGTATTTCGCTTTGAGTTCTCCATCACATTTCATGCCATTGTATGTGTTGTTTCATGGGACTCATCCTGTGCTTTTTGTTTGTTGTGTGTTTCTCAGAGACCAAACAGTCCGGTCACAGGTTGAATGAGAGCTAAGCAAAAAAATGAGTATGATGTAAAGGACAACTGCGTCTCAGTAGGACAATAAACACATTGTCCTCAGTAACATGGATGGGTGACAAATGAAAGAAAAATCTGAAGTGTCCTATTTTCAAATCTCCCAAAGGTTTTCAGCTGTGTTGAGAGTAGGTGCTGTGAAGGCCACATCATGTTTCACCCTTTTATGAGCCATCAAACCACTTAATAAACTCATGTGGGACAATTTTCTGATGTGTCTCCACTCCACTGAGGTTTTTTCCTGTGATTTGTCACCAATCTGTATATTGTGATATAATTTTTCACTTTGATGGCTTAACATAACATCCTCTGTTACCCCGACTCTCACGCAATGCATTTCCATAATATCTCTTCTAAAACACTTATTCAGATGTTTGCATAGCTTGCAGGAAATAAACACCTCACAACTCCAAATGAATGCTAATCTTCCATGTTGTAAATGGATAGCTGTTTGCTAACACGTTTTCCATATTAATATGTCAGATGTTTTTAACTTGTTCTGCTGCCCCCAAGTGGCCAAAACCATCAATTAATGTAGCTTTAAAGTATCATCTACTGTAACACGACCAGCTGTGTATTCTACATTTACCCTGCTTCTGGTGCAAAATATCCCCTGATACCTGTTTCTTTTGCTGTTTACCCCCAGGATGTATGAAACCTCATGTACATGTGAAATTCTCCACAGAACTCCCCACGTACATCGTCTAAACTCTGGACTGGATTACCGCTCCAGCTGCATCATGGATACTTTTACCATTCGGGACACAATGGTTTTGAGCTTTATACCTGTGCACGTAGGACCCTGCTGACACATACTGTGCCCGGTTCAAACCAGAAGAAACTGTGTACAGGTTTTAAGTTTTATTTGAACGTATGTCCAATGAATTAAACATTTTAAAAATTCCATTTATTTATACATATATGTTACATAATTCAGACGGAACGCCAGCATGAAGTAGAGAGGGGAAAAAATGAAATAAGTAAACATTGTTTTGGTTTTGTTTACATATCTGACATTGGTTTGCTGTTCTATGACGCTAACAGCAGTAGTGTATTTATTCATATGAATATACTTTTATGAAGTATGTTATTGAAGTGAATTACACATTTATTTTGTAAATCATGAATGTCTATGTTATAAATGTGTGTATTTTAATAACAAATGTCATACTAAACAGAAATGCTGTCATAAAATATGAATAGGGTAACTTTTGGCTTTTGGTCCATGTCTCTTGGAAAGCTGATTTATGGCACAATATCCATTTTTCTACTGAAATATTTCTTTTTTTCAGATTTTAATTTATTAACAGAAATACAGGGTTTGGTTTTCTGGATTGATTTAACCTTCGCTGTTAATCTAATGCTTCTGGTACTATTTATGATACATACCAGTTTGTAAAATGTTTTGTGCTTCAGAATAAGAGACCACTCGATAGCTAAAGTGCTACACTGCACCTCCGACTTCAAGTGATCCCCAGATATCACCAGACACCACACGTTTTAGGAGTAGAAGAAGAAATGCGGGAGCGACAGGAGAGACTATCCCGCAAAGAAAAGTAGTCCAAAGTCGTCGACTGGAGGCAGAATACAATTTATCAAGGCTCAGATTTAAGGTGGCAGTTAGAATGAGATACAACTATTTTGTGGGAGAATGCAAAGAGTGTGGCAGTGAGAAGAGAGAAGGAGAGAGACAGAGAGAGAGAGAGAGGTTAAGAGAGATGGAAGAGTGCTTTTTGGTGTCGTGACACATTAAGAGGGTTCTATTGGACAGAATAAGCAGAGGTTGACTTCTTGAATACTTAATGTGGCCAGTCAAGCTCAAGGCTGGCTAAGGTTGGTGACACATGTAGGCTAATGTCCTGACCCGCTCTCAAGTAGCACCCATCTTCATCCCAGCTCATTATGTCGCGCTGAAGGAGCAGGACAACTAGAGCGCAGACGCTGCCAGTCTTCATGGATGGTTAGCTTGCTCAGAGGACTGTCGAGCCCCGTGGTGCTTTGCGTGTGAAATCTGACAGATGTAAATGTCTGATTGATGCCTTTCAAATCTTCAGAGGCAACATTTTTCCTTTGTGGAGATGTGGAAATACAGAGGGAATGTGACTTTGCAAGCACTGGATGATCCATACTACAATCGTTCAGTCATAGCTGTGCAGAAATCGCCACATTAGATACGCCTACAACACAATCTATAATGGACCATACAGAAGAGTGACATTCAGACACATGCAAGCAAACATTCCGGCTGCTTTGCATAGTGTTGTTTCATTTGATCTCTGTAACAGTAACAACACTGTGCCAAGGTTAGTTATTCATCTGGGATGAGTGCAAGTGTATCGCTTCTCAAGTCATTATGGGAGATGATGGGGATTGTCCAGTTGTGAAACAGTACATGAGGGTTAAAGGTCGAAAGGTTATACCAAACAAGGGAACAATGCCTTACCTGTCGAGAACATCTTTTTATTACGAACTTGTGTTACCCTTAGTAGGACTCTTCCTTTAAGATTATAGGCACAAACATCAGATAATGACACAAAATCAAGCTAATTGCTGAAGTACTCTGAAGGTTGCTAACAAGGTACAAAGCAGTTGGCTCCAGGACTTTTGGGGACCTTAAGGCACAGATTTATTCTGTAAAAATTAGTTTGTGATAATCTATTGTTTGTCAGTACTGTATATACCATTCA
This sequence comes from Scortum barcoo, assembly GCA_023238725.1. Lineage (NCBI taxonomy): Eukaryota > Metazoa > Chordata > Actinopteri > Centrarchiformes > Terapontidae > Scortum > Scortum barcoo. The sequence goes on from CM041553.1 coordinate 2,365,103, forward strand.
AATGAATTGTAAATTGAAATGATAAAGGCCTTAAGGCAACATTTGCATCATTACTTTATCTTGACACCCCATCTTGTTAAGGGGCCCTGAGTTATAATCTAGTCTACCCTTTATGTTTTGACTAGGTATTATTATACATGGCGCATATAATTTACTACAAACTAATTACTAACACATGCACAATGCACAGAGATGGGGGGGGGGAATAGGAGGGTTGACTGGGTAACTTGCTTATTTTAGCTCCTTAACTAAAAATCAAGCTATTTGCAAGTGTTGACTTGCCCGCAACGGTTGCGTGGGAATCGTTACCTGATTGTTTTGCTTCCACTGTTACTCACACTGGACTGGCTGTACAACAGGAAGGTTTGTCAGTCGAGGAGTGGATGAACCTCGGAGCGACTTTGGATAGTGACGGACAGCACTGCGTTTTTTTCAAGAATCATTTCACGCAGACTGGCCTGTCGAGTCCATATGTGTGAACAGAGCGTCCACAATTATTATACATGATTTAGATGAGGTGTGAATTGAACCTGTTTAAAATGAAGCCTTTAAATTTCAAAACTGCATGCTCAGATGATTTAGGTAACAATTTGGTGCCCACTTTCATTTCCATCGTAGCTCCCATGTGAGGTTGGAGGTCACCATTTTCTGATTTATCGTGTTCCACTGCATGGTGTTTAAGAGTAATTTTACAAACTGGTGGTTGGATTTCTGTGAATCAGCAACATCAACGACATGTCTAGGAATGTAGCAATACAATTATAATTTGTTTTTCTATGCTTAAGGAAATTTCAATTTCAAGTTTTGTAAAATAAGGATGTAAAGTTGTATACTCAGAGGGCTGAGGTCACATTTCAGAGAAAAAGGCGGCCTGGCTCTGAATTTAACAATGTGAGGGAGACCTACAGTAGAAATACAGACCCACAGACAGGAACAGGAGTGTATTAATCCTACCTTAACAGGAAAGGACTCTGGCCAGACAAGATCAGGAAGTACCGTCATGATAAAAGCACCTTCTGCCTTTGACTTTGACTGGGAGGAGGACAGGTGGAACGGACAGAAAGTCCTGCTAACACGTGGGATCTCTGGCCTCCTGGTTAGGACTGCGATGTGACAGCATCTGAAGGTGTGGGGAACAGTGTCCAGTTGGAGACTAGCTTTGAGCTACACTCTCTCTCCCTGTGTCTTTCTTTCAATCTCCTCCCCGCAGAATTAGCAAGATCATTATTTTTGTAGAGAAATATTAATAATAATAAAAAAAGAGTTTTATTACTGTACAGATTTTGTATAAGAACAGACGATAAGGTGTTACAGTGTTTCTGTTTGACCTCAACTGTGCTGTGTGTAATTGTTTTATGCATTTATAATCATATTTATGAATTGGAAAGAAGTCTGTTAACTGTTCTGTTCTCATTTTCTTACAATATTTGTAAAGAAATACTATGTATTTGCGGAAGTAATATTCAACCTATAAAGAAAAGAAAAGAAGCACGTATTGGTATTTTCTTGCACACCCATACACACACTTTAGATGGGAGCTTCCACAGTCACCGATTAAAGAAAGAGACAACAACACAGCTAGACAACAGGGCTGTCGGCTTCATCCAGAGATTCAGAAAGAATTCAGGCAAACGTACTGCCAAACACTAAAGAGAAGAGAAGTAAATTTATCACATTATTTATTAAGACACTTGGAAATCTGTTGGCCAATCTTGGAAAGGTGTTTGCCATTTCAGGTATGTTACGTTTTGAGTAAAATAACACCTCTTCCTGACCACTTTAATAAAGGGGGTCCAACATTTACTCCAGTGGCTTTTGTTTTGTTTATTTTTGCAACTCTGGCTGAATATAATGGTGTCTGATGTTTGATTTTTTCCCCCACATTTATTTCAGCCTTTTTTCTTTTTTTTTTTTGCAACTCGCTGGTGGTTGTATCACATCAAAACACACACTCTGATATTGTTTCCAAGTAAATTTAATGACCCTTCATTTGGGGCCACTGTTTCCCCTTCACTGACATTTTGATTCATGACAAGATAGAGACAGATGACAAATTAAACAGCCCAAATTAAAGAGTGAAAAGAAATGACAAATGCAGGAGTCAGCTGATGAAAATGTTTGGTTTGATAAAGATGATGAGAATAACATGAAATGTCCTCTACTGTCACATTTCAGTCCACATGAACACTGATGGGAGTGATGTGAGACAGCTCCCCACGCTCTCCACCACCATCATCAAAACACCAAATAAACGAGGCAACATCCTTTTTAAGACAAATTATGTTGCTTTTTTTAATTCAGGTCATACGGACTGTTGACCGTATGACCTTTCCTATAATTTCCACCACCATCAGTCACACACACATAAGAAGCAAAATCTAATGAAGCAGATTGCCATAACATTTTCTGAGCACACTCATTTATCTCATGGCCACACACACGTTCGTCAGCTCACCTGCCTTGAAATAAACGTTGGACGTTGCATCCTTTTGTTCACACTCTCATCGAGCATGATAACAGTGTCCTGAGCAACAGTCCCATAGCAAGACAAAGTCTATCACACAGAGGCGGGACTCTTCATTTTGGATTGTCTGTGAATTTTTCTTTTGTGCTGTCTTCGTTTCAAAGGGTCAACTCTGGAAAAAAAAGATCTAATGATTCGATTAAATCTCATTATTTAATTGCATTGCAATGCATTAATGCTCCCAAGCAGATAAACTCCCTTGATTTTTAAGGATGACTCTGTTTCCTTCTTTCCTTCCTTCCTAAGATCAAAAGAGGTCGTTTTCCAACCACTTATAACTATAACTGCAGCAGGGCACCCCACATGCAGATGATAGAGTTGAGCCTTTTTTAAAGTTGAAGGTAAAAATATAGTGAATATATTGTTCATATGTAAGGAAAGCTTGGCGACCATCACCATTTAGGACAACCTGTGATTTACATAGTTTTATGCCTGTATGCTTCATTTTATCATTTTCAGTTATTGTGAGTGCGGATCTCTGTAGATTAAACTTTAAAAAAAAGTCTGGTGTTATTTCTTTTTAGGTCTAGATTAAAATAATTTTCTTTCTATTTTTCCTCTTCATCCGCTTCTTCTATTCCTCATCATTAATTTCCCATAGTAATTTCCCAGCTTGGGATCAATAAAGTATATCTATCTATCTATTATCATTATTATTATTTGTTTGAAGCTCTAGTTTTCAAAAAACCCACATGGAGTTGAATCAGATCAGAGTATATGCATCTACCTTATATCACTCGTTAGATTTCTGTGGGCAGCATTCAGCTGACGGTAAGCCTCATTAACTTTTCCACAAAAGTGTTCTAAAAAGAAGAAATAGGAATCAGAAAATTCAGAAAATCACACTGTAGATAGAAATTCACAAAAAAAAAATTTCAAAGACACTGAATGTGATTTTTGAAATTTAGTCTCAGCCCATTTCGATTTTCCTGGTAATGTGTGTGTGGTTAAAGAGTCCCACTGTCCCTGCTTTTATTTTGAGGGTAGAAGGAAGAGTCCAGCAGAATTCCAGGTCAAATTGAACAGGTGACCTCGGTTTCTCAGTTTGTGTTTTCACTCTGGAAATTCAGACAACCAAAAGTGGGCATGAACAGCTTTTGTCAACACCGGTGTGAAAATTATTTGGAGACAACTGACTTGATTTATTTGATTTCACTCAAATAAAAAAAGCCAGTGTGTGTTTTTTCCCTCCTGTGCTGCAGGTAGTTTAGACCAGTGTGTCAGGAAGGATTCTCATAAAAATGGTTGAATAACTGAGATGGGGTCATTAAAGATGAAGATTTTAATTTCAGCAGGGATATAACCTAATCATGTTTCAGTGCAGAGTGTAATAATGCTGGAAAGAGAGATGCATAAATGATAGAAGTATGCAGCTAGCTGATGTGGTCTGAGTCACATCGATGCTGCCAGTGTAGAGGCATCTAGGGAACATATATCACCAGAAGAACAATGATGATGATAAGTGTGTTACTCATGGGAAAGAGACATGATGCACATAGCCAAAGGCTTTCATTGTCCTTAACAAAAGGGGGAGAGAGACAGGCCACAGGGTGGTATCATTACTGATGTGTGCTGATGCAGACCAGAGGTAGGGAGTGGAGCGTACAGAGGGGGACACATGATGGCGGTGGTTGACGGACTCTTTAATTGTTCTTAGGTGGAAAATGCTTGGGCACCCAGGGGAGAGAGGAGATTACCAAGAGATCAATTCCAAAACAGGACTGACTCCGCTGACATCTCAAGGTAGTGCAGCGCAGCTCCCCACGGGACTGGCTGCCAATACAGTCTGGCATTACTGTGGATTTACTGTGAAGGAGACTCAAAGAGGAAGGAGAGGGGAAAAAAATAACAGGAGAATTACATAAAATGCTTGTGTGACTCAAAGGTTACTACTAAGGCTAAGTCCCGGCTGCAGAAGGCGATATTTTGTGGGAAAAAAATAGATACCTGTGCTGTCACATGTGGGCTGCAACAGAAATTAGAATAAATTTATATGATTAAAATTATAAATACTTCTTGAACATACTGGCTGTTCAAGAAGTATTTATAATTTTTAGCGCTCAAGAAGTAAAGGGGTCAAAGCTGCTTCACAATTCCACTTTGAAGGAAAGAAGAAAGAAAGAAGGAAATACAACCTCTGAACCTCTGTCTGTTTTAAATACAAAAATACAAATATCAGTGGACAGACAGTCATGAGATGTGCCAGACTCTTTATGCAGTTAAGTTTATGAGTTCAGTTTATAAGTTTAAAAACCAAATAACCATACATCAAAGCTCACTTTCAAGATTTTCTAGAGCTTTTGCACATCTCATGGTCTTCATCAGTGAATGTAGATGTTGGCTCATGGTTCATTTGTTAACACATGACCAAAGACAGCTGAGGTGACAGAGCTGCTCTTTAAAAATATTATCAGCGGACTTTTGTCAAACTACAGTTCCCAAGATCAAGAAAGTCAAGAAAACTTTATGGAAATTTTAATATTCAGTTTACTGCAATGCAAACATGTTTTTAAAAATGAAAAACGCCACCTCATGACTGAGATGTCAAACAATGTGCTGAGAAAAGGTGTCGTGCAGTCTGCTCTGCCTGGGTGAGCAGATCCTGACAGAGCGACACACAGCGAGGAAGACTGAACGTCTGAACCTGAGGCAGCACACAGTCTTGAGACTTCTGGTACAGAGAACGATCATGACAAATAGCAACTTATGAAAGCATGTTTTAATGATCAACCTAGAAAAAAAGAAAATTTAATGCATCATTTCCGCTCTGTAAAAATCATTCTTATTTTTGTTCATTACAAATCAAAAGAACTTTATTGTTTTTAGATAATTAATTGTAATTGATGTGCTAAATGTAATAGAATAAATCTAATAGGATTTATTCCACATTTGTATTTTTTATCATGTGCCATATTTAATAATTGTCCATTTCCTTGTCAGTGTGGTTTTTCTTCCACCATTTATAACAGACACATTGTATTATTCACTGAGTCTCTCTTGTGAATATGTGCAGCATCAGTCAGTGTTAAACATTTTGTCATTCTGTGCATTACATTTATTATAAAAAACAAATTGAGACTGACAATGCATTTGTCATAAATCATAGTCTCATAATTTTTAGAACAGAACTATGAATTATAATTATTAAGTCTGTATCGCATAATGATTTTTGAAATTTATGAGATGCAAAGATTTACATACATTTCACATTATTATTATTATTATTATTATTATTATTATTATTATTATTATTATTATTATTATTATTATTATTATTATTATATAAGAGCAAAATGGAGGCTGCACCTCAGTTAATGCACAAATTTAGCCTTGACTGAGTCATATTGTCACACTCCTATAAACTTTCAGGTCAAATGATTTTGGTTAAGGTTCACAGGTAATTTTATATAATTGTTTCTTTTTTTTTCCTGCAGTTGAAAAATTATTTTTCATGAAAATGAGAGCAAGCGGAATGATTATCTGACCTAAATAGCTGAACAACATGTACCATGAGACAGCAAAGAGACAGGCAGGCTGGCCGAGGTGATGCTCCGTTTGACCTCAGACTACTGTACATTATATAACTGTTCCCTCCAGCATGTGTTGGTGCACCTGAGCTGCCTGCCTCATATAAGTGAATGTTTGAATTAAAAAAGTGATTTATTAGATTTAGAAATATTCAGCTTTTCTGCTTATTTTGTCCCTCCTGAACCTTTTATTTATTTAGATCAGTGTCACACCAGAGTCAAGTCATTCTTCCCGTTTGTTTTAAACTACTTATTATAGTTAGATTGCAAAAATACCACCATGAATGCCAAGTGGTGTATTTCTCCTTTTAGTTGACATGATAAACTGTCTGGATGTAGCAAATTCTTCTCCTTTAGAAGCCTGATTTATGTGAAATATGAAATAGTTCATAAGCCGCAGTGAGTGTTGCTACAACAGCTTTAACCTGGGTGCTGAACTTGGTAGTGGCCTTTAGCTTATAATGAACACTGAATCTGTTTCATTTCCCAATACATTGCTTAGACCATCTCTGATAAGGACAGATTCAATGGCCCATTACGTCATGTTCAATTAAAAGCTAAGCTTAATGACGAAGACCCGAGCACTGCGGGAAGTAGAGCTAATTGCTCGAAGAGAGAAGCCTCTGAAGGGAAGGGCAGGAGGAGGACATTCTGTTCATTTAGCTTAGGGTTGTGTGATGTGTGCATTATGTCATTATGTGTGTAGGGTGCCTATATGTGTACATGCCTGTGCACTGTGTGTGGAGACATAGCTTGTTACTTTTGCTCAAGCAAATGTGTATCTGTCTGCATGTGTGTGAATTTGTGTTGTCTGCATTCGCAATACTACTACTACTACATGTACTAGTTATATTTCATTTGTGGGGGAGATGTAATTTTTAATTACATTTTTAATGATACATTTGCCATATCAAGTTTCTTTGATATAAATGGGTTGGACATAACTGGAGACAGCACGACTGCAGCCACCAACACCATCAGACAGTTGAATGAACACCTCTCTAAAACAGCTTCAACAAAAACTTACCATTTTAATCTATATGCCTTAGACTGCATTCATTTGAACCAGGTGGACCCAATTGAGTGTAAGTGACTTAAACTGTGAGTACCCAACCTTTTCAGTACAGTTTGTATATGTCTTTGAGCTCTGAACATTTTTACCACAGTAATATTCCCTTTTGGTGTTTCAGTTTAAGATTAATCTCTCCAGTATTTCACAGGTAAAAAAGACAACAACAGAAATGAGTTTTTCTTTGCTAACTAAACCAAGACTCAATGGCGTCGTTTGATGAACCGTAGAGTACAGTTCAATCCTCCTGATGGCTTAGGATCAAAACACACCTCTCACTGTCTTCTACAATATGAACTCTCTCTGCCTCTCAGGCCATCAAGGTGGATAACTGTTCCCTGAACATGGAGAAGCAGCATTTAGTTGCTGTGCACCACAGAGCTGGAGCAAATATCAGATCTGCAACAACTTTGCTTACCTTTAAATCCACGTTCAAAAACATTATCCTCTGCTTTGTCTTTGACTGAATCTGAATTCTCATCATGAACCATCCTGCCATCTCAAATTTATGTCTCTCATCCGAACTTAGTTTCCTGTAAAATGGTTTTTATTTTTCCCAATTTACATTTGAATGTTTCTTTCTTTTTTCCTTTTTAAATTGATGTAAAGCACTTTGGAGGGCCTTTCAGTTTGAAATGTGCTATACAAATAAACTTGCTTTGACTTGTTGTTCTTGGATCTCATCCTTATTGCAACGCAGCTACGCCCTCTTATGGGAACTGACTGATGGGAACTGGACCTGCTCTCTTATAAGACCAAGCTTCCTGTTTGGATGGTCGACTGGCCTACTGATGAAATCCTGAGGAACAGGTGTGACCTATGAATCATGGTACTTGGAAACCAAATGACTCTCCTTACACTGGAGGCTCTTATCAATGTCGACATACTCACATACATACATGTATATCTCTGGAAAAATCTCCAGTCCACCTCACATGTCTTTGAACCGGTGAGAGAAATGGGAGCAGCTGGAGAAAATCCATGCAGTGGAGGACATTATTTATATATTTTTCACATTTCATACTGACCATTCCAGTGGGATTCCACTGATACTGATTCTGCTGCTGATTTACACATCCTGTCAATACTTTGGAATCCATACTTCCCTATTCCTTCCCTTTCAAATGTATTGGTATTGGCAGTTGCATGTGATTCTCCAGCACGGTATAAACTCTCTTTGGCATAATGTTTTATATGCTACCCATACATTTCAATTTATTCTATCTAAGGAAACATTCATGCATATAGACACATTGAAATAACTTTACAAAGGAATTCAGTTCCAAAAATAAATTAACCAATTATCTAACTGTAAAAACAGATACATTCCTGGGCCATTATTAGCAGCAATTGTTGTCTTGTTGCAGACATTTATCAGTGTCAGGCAGTAATTAACTAAATATTTCACATATATTATACATATGTCTCCTTAGCTCGCTAAATGTATTATATTCATCAGCTGGTCGTTAACTTTGTCTGTCTGCTGTTTGCTGCTGTTAAGATGAACAGCGACAAGTAGTGCTGTCCGTTCTGTGTGTACATTTATTTGCCCTGAGTTTTACTTCTGAGATTACATAGAGGCTGCTCTGCCTGACTGATAAAGTCTGTGTGTGCTGAAAGCCGGAAGGAAGGAATACCTGCAGACATTATTTAAGACTGAAAGATAAGGCAACTTTTGTTAATATTATTATATTTTAAAAGTCACTAGAATTTAACATCAAAGATAAGATAGTAGTGTGTAGTAAAGCACAGAGCTCTTTCTATTAAAAATGTGAATACAACATTGTCTATCATAAAGTATCAAACATCTGTGTAAAGAATTAAACATGATTTTGATTGGCAAGAGGCTTACAAAGTATGTTGCTGCCATTGGTGTGTGTGAGTGGGTGAATAAGAGGCAGATTTTGAAGTGCCTTGAGTAAAAGTTCTTTCTAAATGCAGTATATTGGCTATTTACCAATAAGTCACATAAATCTGCCTTACAGGAAGCTTTAGGGTTCCACTGTGACCTGCTTCAGTATCGCTTCAAGATCTCTTGCGAGTCCCCTGCTTTAAACTGCTTTAAATAACCAAATTTAAGGAATCCTTATCAAAACTATTCATGTTACATGTTTTCATATCATTAAGTTTTCATTTTCTTAAGTCACTTTTGTAACATTAATATCAACCTAAAAAATCAAACTTTAGTCAGAATGTAATCCACTCTATTTAAAATGAGGCAATATATACATTATAAAGACTCAGCAGTACACCAAGTCACACAGAAGATGTCTACAGAGCCCTTTTAGCTCTGTGGGACTGCGAGGGTGAGCAGGGACCTTCCAGCATTTATTTATGGTAAAAGCAGAGTTACATAGAAGGGCTGCAGCTAACAAGCCAGCCCTTCACTGTCCCTGTCCCCTGAGGAAAGGTGGCACCGGGAAGAGAGATAGAGCCAGAGCCTGGGCCTCCATCAAGGGAATGTCATTTTGCTCTCCTGGGCAATTTGCATGCTCTAATATTAATTGCTATTGGAAATGCTTGATTTGATTAAGGGGGGAGTCCCAGCGGGTCTCTGCAGAGGAGAAGGGAGTAGCTTTGCTCCTAACCTTGTTCTGTTGAAAGGCATCTCACACTGATTCAATAATGCACGACACATACCAGTTCAGTCTCTCGAGTGTGTTTACACATTTCTACATGTGTTTTTTTCACAGATCAGTGACACAATAGCTGCTGCATATGAAAGATTTATAGAAAAGCATTCGCACACTTACTTGGAAAAACACACATTCAATCACTCAGATGCACAAACACGAATACACGTTTAATAAATGATTCGCCTCCACTGAACTCCATTAGAATTTCCCCCGGATTAAAATATTGAAGATATGCACACATGCACACAACAAATTTAGCATTCAGACAAGGCCCACGAATTGATCACAGCGTTTGATATGGAAATGCAGCACAAGCATACTGTATCAGCCGTGCATTTGCATTCTGCTGATCACTCCTTAATTCATAGCAGAGGTTTTCTGCACATGTTTTCTTTTTGGTATGCACCAAGCAACTTAAAAGGATCTTTGTTTTGACTGCAAAGGGCGTATTTGTCCCTTGGCCTTAGCATAAATAGGAGCTGACAATAAAATATAGCCTACAGGAAAATTTACCATTGACTGAGAATGAGCACTGCTATTGTCTCACCATGGGCTCATTTGCATAACTGTGCATCTGTGCAGAAATATATGTGTGTACAGTACGTGCTCGAGTGTGACTCGGGGTTGTTGTGCCACAGATGAGGTGACGCCTGTGTGATTGTAGCAAACAATTAAACAAACTCAGTTTGACTCCAGATTCTCCACGGACAGAGGAACTTACATTTACGTCCAATCACTTGCAAGCATGCGTTATGCAGACTTCCTCTTTGTCTCTCTTAGTTTTTGACCTCCACCCAAGAACATTAGCATACAGTGCCCATAATTCCAGCAGGCTTATCTTAATGGTCTTTTTCAAATGAAACGCACAGCCAGTGAGTTAAATCTTGAGCTCACTGGACTTACTTGGCAGATTATTGGACTGCACAAGAACAGCAGATGATGAACTTATAATTCCTCTGAGGCATCCACCATTCATTCTATCATAACACCAGAACATACACACACACACAAAAGCCCTCATTTGAAACACTTCAGTCAGCCCCTGTTGGTTTTCCATGTGGACGTGACTGGTGATGCAAACAATGCAAATAGGTACTGAGACAGACAGTGTTTCATTAAAATCCCCATCGGAGGTGCAGACAGTCTTATCTGGGTTTGTGATGAGCTGTGGAAGATGAGTATATCATCTCTGATTCATGCATGTGTGAGGGGCACTATTACACAGTTCACCATGGAGGTTTAGTAACAACTACAAAAATAGATTATTTTGACACTGATCCAGCATTGTGGCTGCTTAAAATCTGTTCTATTTATAAAGTATATGCCACAGAATGTATATTTTATGTATTTGTAGGAGTTCACTATGTATAGCATTTATTAATCAATTTAACTGGGGCTCAAAATGTAGAGTGGCACACTTACTAAATCCAATAAAAATGAATAATTTGGGAGCTTTAGTCATTCCTGCTGGCTAGACTGTCACTGAATTCTCTTGAAGGCAATTTTTCCCTGAAGCCATCCTGCTAATTTTACCACTTTTCTATGATTGTTTAGTCATTTGCAGTTTTTTTAATTATTTATTTTCTTTTTACTATGAAATGGGTTTATGTGGATTTGTAATTAATTGGAGCCAAGTGGAACAGGAACAATGGAAACAAGCAATGCTTTCGGAAATGCAGTTGCATTATTATCCAACAACTGAAGAAGCACAATCTCCTGGTGAGTGCAAATGAAATGCCTTCTCTCAGTGCTGCAAATTGTATTTGAAATACTGATACTAATTTTATAGTTTTACTTTTAAATAGACTGTCACACTGTTGCCTTGTGTTTCCCAGTATGCTTACACTGCAAATAATGGAGCAGTATGTAGCTTTAAACATGACTAACTGTTTAGTAGTCTGGGTAATAATCTTCCTGTTCTCCTTTGCTTTACTCTTCTAAACTTTTTCTTTTTGCTAACCTGGATGTTGGTTTACCACCTGTCTCATCATACTTGTGTTTCTACAAAAAAAAAAAAAAAAGACTAATATATTTGAATTTTTTAGTGAGCTAGTGTAATAGCAAAAGTGTCGCATTCACACAAGTAAAGAGCAGTGATGTCTATAGAGTTATATTTCACTAACATTGGCTAACATCAGTCATCGTACGGTCACACCAAGTCAGGCTTTAGCAGCAAAACCTCTCAGTGTATTGAGCTTTGCTTTATTGCTTATGAATTCAACTTACTTTTTTATTTTTAAGAAACAGAAAGAGTGAATGAGCAGACTAGCTGTATCTTCTGTCTAAAATCTGATTTTTTTTCTGTATCTATACAAGTCCATGTTATGTTTCAGCCTGTTTCCATCTATTATTTAATTTGGAATATTGCCACCTTGTATAACTTAATATGTTAACACAGGTTGAGTTTAATCATACAGTCCATACCAAAATGCTATCCAGCTATTAGACTCTGTGCCATTTTCATGAGAGTCCTGTCACATCATATCACATTAGCTGCATGAAGCTCTGAATATGACTTACAGTTTCACCCAGGAGTCTCTCTGAGCTCAATACATCACATGCGGAGATTTGACAAGCAGTATACTTTTCCCTCAACAGGGGGAGATGTGGCTCTGTCATTTCCGGCTCAGTCCCCGTGTCAGTGAAAGGTGCGCCTCACAGAGACGCCTTGGCTCCCAGACAGTGACAAGTGCCGCTGTCCTGCCACACAACCCGCAGGCTGCTGATCTGGTTTGAACTTGCTGTTTTTATGTTATTTAATGGGATTTTCATAGCAATGTGTCACTCCCTGCAGTGTGTCACTTCCACTGACTGAGTGCATACGCACGCTGGGAGCTAGCAGGGAGTTCATGGTGGGTGTCTAAACAGGGAAAACCTGATTCTGCATGGATTCTCAAAGGTTACATTGCAGTGAAACAGCATGAGGGACATAAACATAAAAATGGGTATTAATATATATCTGACATTACCAAGGTGGCCAGCATTAGATGAGGAGTCTGGCAGAACATGCACAAAATTTACCAATACCAAGCTTTCACATCTCATGACATGCTGCATCACAGATTGAAGGATAACTGTTTGCTAAATTAGCTCTCTCTTATTAACTCTCAACAGGTTAGCGCACAGAGCACCTATTTCAGTGAGGCCGGTGAAGAATATTTCAAACTTTTTTTAAATGGACCATGACCTGACAAAACTCCAGTCTACTCATGTGGTCTTCAGTGAGTGTTTAACTCATTTTTTCAATCCAGCAAAGTGATTCAGTTAATATATTTCATTCCCATCAGAAATGTTCTCTTTGCAGACTCACCAGTGTGTGGGCCTGCCTCATTCATCTGACTCATTTTACTCAGCTGTATTCCCTGACCTGTCCTCTGAAGCTGTCTGCATGAGCTGAGTAGCCTGAGGTCATATTTTAGCTTGACTGATGGCAACACGAATAGCCTCCTCTATTTCATTTTGAGCAGACCATGATCACAAATAATGTTACCAACACAGACGGATGCATATATTTCTGTTCTGTCTGTTTGAGAAGGAATACTTCATGGCAAATCTGTTTTAACCCTCTACCCCTGCTGGCTTGAAAGGGAACTCTGAAAAGTGCGTTGTTTCCAGGGATGGCGTTGGTATCACAGTGGTTGTAGAAACTTCTTGAAAACTAGCTGAAAAGAAGTGGATCACTGCGCTCTCTGGCTTAAAGTTTCAAGTCTGATGGGCGTGAGAGCGTGCTCTGCTTCAGCTGTGACCACACCCACACAGTGATGTCACGATGTACTGACACACCTTGAAGTACACCTCTACATCACTTTCCTAAGGTGAGGAGTTAGTGGGCAGCTCTACATTACAACAGCACAGCAGTCTCTCTCTCTCTCCCTTCCCCTGCAGCTGTCCTCAAAGCTACTAAGATAATATTATTTTGGTTGTCTATTTAACACCTCTCTCTTCTCTTACTTTTCTACTGTTTTACTTCTGCTGTTAGTGGAGTGAATTTCCATTTTTACCTGTAAAGAAAAGATAATTAACAATTAAAGCTGCAAGCTTGCAGCATTCGACGGGCCCTCACACCTCTGCGCCCGTTGGGGGAAAGGCGACATGTCGGGGGCACCAGCTCGACACCGGGCGGAGAACACGTGAGCCTTAGAAGCCATTACATGGACTGTGAAGCTCAAACATGTATGTGAAACATTTACTGGGGGCTGCTCCTTTGAATCTTTTTAGGGGGACATTTCTAGTGAGATTTTACCACTTCTGATGAATTTGCCAAATTTTGTGAATTTCTGAGCATCACAAGCCTATCAGCAGCTGCTTCCTGTGGCAAAACATCAAATTTTGAAACGCCCCCACAAACACGCCATTCAACGAAAACTAAAAAGCATTGGAATTTAACATCACTCATGTCTTTAGATTCTGCAGTTTAAATTTGAAGCCAATCTGACCAAATCTCTAGGAGGAGTTAAAGTGTGAGACCTGCAATTAACATCAACTTCCTATTGTAATTCAAATAGCAAAATTCGCCATGCCGCCATGCATGCAGTTTTTGATGAAAATGAAAACGCTTCGCAATTCCGTCTCACCCATGTCTTTAGATTCTCCATTTCAAATTAGAAGTGAATCTGATGAAATCTGTGGGAGGAGTACATTTAAATACAAGGCCTCAAAATAGTTAAAATTATGGCAAATCTGCACACATAAATTAAAATATCTCACTTCCTGTTTGGTTTAGGATACGAGTCCAAGAGATTTTTTTGTAGAGCTACGTGTGAGTGCTTTTTTGAAAATTTCTAGGGGGCGCTACAGAGCCAATTTGCATCTATTTTTCTAAGAGACGTTTTTTATAGTACTTGTGATGTTACATATGTCTGCCAAATTTCAGACATGTAGGTAAAACGTAGTCCCAGGGTAGAATGTGTTAAAATACAAAGATTGTAAATAGCTCCTATTCAAAAAATGTGCCACATATAAATCAAAATATCTGAGTCCCTGTTGGGTTTAGGATATGGGTTCAAGAGACTTTTTTATAGATCTTGGGATGTTACATAAACTCCCCAAATTTCAAACACGTGGTTGAAAGCATGGCTGAGGGCTGCTTTTTTAAAAATTTCTAGGGGGCGCTACAGAGCCGATTTGCATTGGGCGGTCTAGCTCCAGGAGACTTTTTTGTAGGCCTTGTGATCTTACACGTGTGTGCCAAATTTCAGATATGTAGGTGAACCGCAGTGGCAGGGCTGCTTCGTTAAATGTATCTAGGTGGCGCTATTGCTCACCACCGCAAAAATTCCAATGTCGATGTGTTCAGGTTGGAAGTCTTATGAAACAAGTTAAATTTGGGGCAGATCAGACCATGTATACATAAGTTAGAGCAACGTTTCCAGTCATGCCAAGACATCGAAATTCGCCTTTGCTGTCACTTGAATGGGCACGCCCTCTAATGAAAAGTTAAAAGCTTCACAATTTAACGTCGCCCATGTCTTTAGATCGTACAGTCCAAATTTGAAGACGATCAAATCAAAGCTCCAGGAGGAGTTCGTTCAAACACAAGGCCTGGAAATAGCCAAAATAATGGCAAAATTTGACATATGATTCAAAATGGCTGGCTTCCTGTTGGAGTTCGACCAAGGATCCAAGAGGCTTTTTTGTGCATCTTGGCATGTTACATAACCCCTCCAAATTTCATACATGTAGGTCAAACCATCTGCGGGGGCCCCTCTGAAAACCCATATATAGATGGCACCAAAACATGTCATTTCCTGTCGTCAACAGGTGGCGCTATAACAAAAACTGAATATTGTTGCATAAATTTGTTCAGAACTGGACTACAATCAAACATGTCAAATTTGTCCCTGATTGAACAATTTATGTATGGGTTATAGCAACTTCCTGTTTTTTGGCAAAAGACCAAATTCGCCACGCTGTCATGGCCACGCCCTCTGATGAAAAGTTGAAATTGATTGTCAGATGTCATCACCAAGGCCTTGACAACATCCACACCTAGTTTGAGGTGAATACAGTGGGGCAAAAAAGTATTTAGTCAGCCACCAATTGTGCAAGTTCTCCCACTTAAAAAGATGAGAGAGATCCATGTAATTTTCATCATAGGTACACTTCAACTATGAGAGACAGAATGGGGGGAAAGAATCCAGGAAATCACATTGTAGGATTTTTAATGAATTAATTGGTAAATTCCTCAGTAAAATAAGTATTTGGTCACCTACAAACAAGCAAGATTTCTGGCTCTCACAGACCTGTAACTTCTTCTTTAAGAGGCTCCTCTGTCCTCCACTCATTACCTGTATTAATGGCACCTGTTTGAACTCGTTATCAGTATAAAAGACACCTGTCCACAACCTCAAACAGTCAGACTCCAAACTCCACTATGGCCAAGACCAAAGAGCTGTCAAAGGACACCAGAAACTAAATTGTAGACCTGCACCAGGCTGGGAAGACTGAATCTGCAATAGGTAAGCAGCTTGGTGTGAAGAAATCAACTTCATCAAATTACAGGCCTCTCTCATCTTTTAAGTTGGAGAACTTGAACTTTCACAATTGGTGGCTGACTAAATACTTTTTTTGCCCCACTGTATACTCAACCACTTTGGAGAAGGCTATCATAATGTAAAACATGACACTTCCTGTCACCAACAGGTGGCGCTATACCCATAACTGAATATTGTTGTATAAATTTGTTCAGGCCTGGACTACAATCAAACTTGTGAAATTTTAGCCTGATTCAACAATGTTTGTGTGAGTTACAGCTGAATTACACCCACTTCCTGTTTTTTGGTGAAACATCGAGATTCACCACGCTGTCACAGCCACGTCCTCTGATGAAAAGTTAAAAGCTTCACAATTTAATATCGCCCATGTCTCTAGATCGTACAGTCCAAATTTGAAGATGATCGGATCAAATCTCTGAGAGGAGTTTGTTCAAGTAAGAGGTGTAGAAATTGGCCAAAATTGTGCCAAAATATGATTTATGATTCAAAATGGCGGACTTCCTGTTATAGTTTACACCATGGCTCCAAGAGGCTTTTCTGTGCGTCTTGGCATGTTACATAACCCCTTTCATATGCATATATGGGGACCCTCCGAAAACGTGCACCTAGGTGGTGCCATAATACGCCTTTTGGGGGGGTGAAAGCCATTTTTGTGAGTTTTTGAGCGGGACATAAAATACATAATTTTACGCTTCTGGCTGTCGCGTTTTTATTTTAAAATGCAATTTTTTATTTGAGCAACCTTTAGGTGCGGAATAACTAGAAGAAAAATAAAAAACATTCAAATTACAATAGGGCCTCGCACTGCCATTCGGTGCCCTTCGGTGCTCGGGCCCTAATTAAATGTATCCCATTCTCATCAAGGAGCAAAATGTATTTTATTGTTGTTGTTGTTGGTTTTCATACAAATACTGCAAGCTCTGCAGCAAAACCTCACTGCTGTGGTAGTAACAATCGTACATTCCTTTAATCCAGTTTACCAAAATGCACACCTTCCAACCAATCAGGAATTTGAAATTTAAAGAAAAAATTTTGCTGTAGTGATGACAGAAGAAAGGATTGTGACTGTGTGAGGGTGCATACTCACCTCCAGTTTCTACCCATTTAATGACAGTGACACTGGGTAGGGGGATTGGATGGCATTGTGTAAATGTATAGCATCACTACTATTATATAAATGGCATGCATTAATATGCTGCATTACATAGAAGGCCCAAAAACACATTTGTCACCACTTCATCATCCAGCCACGCTCCCCATCAAGCCCTGCAGCCGTGTTCTACATTCTGGGATCAAGCCAGCCTTCACCCTGTGCAGCTAAAATCCAGATAATAAGTCAGTAGCCCTGTTGTCTGGCTCCGCATGTATGCAAGCAGCCTCATAAACATGATAACCGCATTAGAGATGTGGAACACCGACATAGATGCATTACTCAACACAGGGAGAGCAATTTTGTGTCTGCGTACGGTTCACACTGCTTTATGATAAACTACCACAGAGGCTCTCTCTCATAGAGTTTAGGACAAAATGGTTATACAGAAAGAGGAGAGGAAAAACAATATCATTTCAGTCATGTTCATGGCGTTCCTCTGTTCTGAACAGGAAGCAGGCAGAGGAAGCAGTCAGTGGGTCAGAGGAGAAACCCCCTGCATGACCCCACTTTTTGTCTCATTCTTACTGTCTGTCTCTTTCCCTCTCTGGTTGATGCTAAATTTACCCGCAAGAGGTGACAGACTGCAGATCGTGATCTATTTCTCATTGATGTGGAACAAAGAGTGGATAATGTAGCTTGTTTTGATGCTGCCCTGCAGGTTTAGGTAATAATGAGGACTAAATTTAGATTTATCAAGAGTTCAGAAAGGTGGGCAGTCACAAAAATATCACTGCAATCAGAAGTACAAACTCCTCTTAGCAACTAAGTTGCTGTGTTTGACAGCATCCGTGCATGTTTGATGCTCTTTGATCGTCTTTACTACAAAGAATGGCTCAATATAACGCAGTCTACGCTTGTATCTGTGAGTGAAATGAATGTTTAGCCATGCATGTCTTTGTTGTGTATATGTTGCAAGCTTGAATGTGTATTTCTCACAAACATACGTCCACTCTCAGATTTCTTCGCCTACAAAGGTGTTAAGGTTTTTTGCACTAGATGGCACTGTGCACATGCTGTGAGAAGCCTTCTGAATATGGTGACTGCATCGAAGCGCACAAACATCATTTATGATCAGTTATTGACACTGTGTTTTGTATTTAGATTTCACCCTGTCAGACCAAGCTCTGTTGTCATGGGAACAGGTCTAAAACAGGCGGCACAAATCCACACAGTGTAATTTACTCCTTATCCAGTGTCTCTAAGGCGAGTCCCTTTAATGCATACAGCAGCTAAGTTGAGTCAGCAAAGGTCACCAAAGATGACACTACACTCTGAGAGTGAATTAACAAGGGGTCCCTGCCAGGGCCAGGTGCTGAGCCGTTACCCCTTGTCGGCTTACAGCCAGGCAATAAAAGTCAAGTCTTGGAAACTGATGTCCTGTAAAAGCCAAGTCTTACTTGAACACTGTGCTGGCCAGGTAATCCAGCAGTTGAATAAAATGTCAGCCTGGCTGGACGTGCTCAGCACACCTGTTTGGCACATAAGGCTGCTTTGTCTTATGCAGTGCACCTGAACCCGCAGCTCACTTGCCCATTCGGAATGAGTTCAGGCCTCTTTTATGGCATCAAATAGGCGGTTCAGACAAATTCAGTAAAATAAGGAAAACAAAATCATATTTTCTTACTTAACTCTTCTGTCATCTAGAGAGAGCAAAAAAAAAAAAGGCTTCAGCTCTCTTAACCAGCAGCTGTGTCACTTGTGGCTTTTACATAACATATCCTGGTATGACTACTCTACATTCTTTTTCAGTGTATTTCTATATAAATATAACATATTCATGAAGAGCATATGTATGATGTGAAGAAATGAAAACGGCAGATTTCCTCCACAGTTTAAATGAGTTTAACTTTACTGTAGACAGTGGTTACATGATTGTGTTCAATGAATAATATTCTACACACACATATTTTTACTTGCCTTTACTTCCCACATATTTTCTAGCTTGTATTTTTCACGCTTCTTGCGCTCCTTCTTTCTGATGTTGCTGTCTCCCAGGATCACCACCATATATATGTAGGCCATTTATGTTAATGTTATATTAAGAGTAATTACAGTGATAAAGCCAGCCACTAAAGTCAATGACATATATAACAGGCACATCAGTGTGACTGATGTAGTGGGCTGACATGATGACCCAGTGTCACAACATCACCTGGTGTAATTTGCATTCACCTGAATGTGCTCCTATGAAACCTCTTTAATTTCCACTTATAATTATGCTGCTATATGTCTGTATTTGAGGTTAATCTATTTTTTATTTATGGGACCCACAGTATTGGAAAAAAGACCAGTATGGGCATTGTTCAACTACTTTCTGCCAAAGAAATAATTGAAATTAAGATTGGTGGATTATCCAGCGTAACTTGGACATTGTTACTGTAAAGATACATTATTACTGATTAAAAAAATGGTGGAAAACAGCAGAGGCATGAGATATTTAAGCCCTTAGTATGAACAATGTCCCATGAACCATGGGTACTACATTTCCCATAATGCAAGTTGAGAGTGTCTGTCATGAGATCCTTATGCTGTCCATGTCTTTAAAATGCCACAATCTCAGATTGGAGCTCAGGCTGTCAAGCCTTTAAAGGCCACTTTCAG
This sequence comes from Scortum barcoo, assembly GCA_023238725.1. NCBI lineage: Eukaryota > Metazoa > Chordata > Actinopteri > Centrarchiformes > Terapontidae > Scortum > Scortum barcoo. The sequence continues at coordinate 2,385,107 of CM041553.1, forward strand.
TAACCCAAACACTACAAAATATGATTCAATTAGCCCAAATGGGGATGAGTATGTTCAATAGTTCAGTCTGCAAGGTATGACACTGAAATCCACACGTGATTTCCTCATGTGTAATAAATAGAAATATCAAGAAAATTACTATATATATATATATATATATATATATATATATATATACTTATATCATGCATAGCTTGTTCTTGATTGTGCTTTCTAAACAAGGCCTGTCAAGTAGCCAGCGCCTGTGGTTACACATATGAATAAAGATAGAAAATGAAAACACTTCTTTCAGCTCTCAGTGAGCTTTTCCATCTCACGGTGGCAGAAAAAAAAAAGTATACATTTCAAAGGACTGACAAACAGTTGGTGTGAGTTCAATGATGCCATTGAATACTTGTCTTGAGAATAATAAAGCAGTGGCTTCCTGTTCAATACATCTGTGATATTGCCCCAGACTTCATATGCTCAAAATAAGGGTTCATCCACATCAATCAGCTGCTCCATCTGTCTGTGCAGCCGCTCCACACACACACGCACGCTGCGCTTTTTGCACACACACACACAGACACACGCACACACTTTTACACACACACACCATCATCATCAGTGGAGTGGGCAGCTTAACAAAGCCTATCCTAACAAGTTTGTGAAGAATCTGAATTTGTTGACAATCCATATCAGAATAGTTTTTTTTCTTTCAAGCCATAGAAATTAAATATGAATGTGCAAGACAGCATATGTGTGTCCAAACTTCAGAAATACATCATTCAAAGACATTTCATTCAGTAGAGTTTTATCTTTAATCGGGAAGATATCTTCATGAAAGTCTTAATATAAGCAGGGCGGCTTCATCAGAAATCATACTGATTCTTATCATATTGAAAATGTAATGTCTTCCATGTCTGACTGGTCTTTCCTTTTTATTGTTCAGTTGGTAAAAATTAATAAGACCAGCAGAGTGCATCAGTGAAATTAAGACATCAAAAACAGAGCTTCTTCTGAAGTTCAGAGACTTATTTAATATTCATCTACAAAAAAAGCAACCAAATGTTGATTCAGCTCCATGTTGCTAAATGCTGTCAGGGGTTTCCTGCTCGACTCTGAGGACTGTGAACTCTTCCATATGTTCGTGTTGCAGCATGTGTTTTGTTGCCTTTTTATCTGGATGCATAATGTAGAGAAATCCCAAACAATCGTAAACGTAAGATTAATTACTTGACATGCAGGCCAAATAACTGTGATAATAGGTCTATATGCACAGTTCCATTGCAAAAACCCTGTCCATGAGCCATTATATCACAATAACTCTCAGAGGAATTAACCTCACTGTCTCTATTTTAACCTTTTTCACACATTATGTACATACATATGTGTTCACATGTGGCAGCTGGGAGCTCAATTTATTTTCATTCTGCAAAACAGACAAAAACAGCTTTGTGCATGGACCTGTTCACACACATGTACGTTCAAAGGCAAGGAGTCACACACATAAACACCATACTCCTCCCTGTCTTCTCTCTCATCAAAGTGTTGTGAGTACACGAGTATCGAGACATTTTGCTTTTATTTAGAAGAGAAGTGGGTAATCGTGCCTAACATCTTCTGCATCTATTATGCAGGTCTTAGGCACAGAATCCTGGCTGCTTTGACACTGCGTATAATAAAAAGACATGCTGCCACAGCGACTGGGACTAACACGCTTTTGCACGTTTCCTATACTGTGCAACTGAGAGTAATTATCCTTCTCTCTGGGAAATCACTTCCATATCATGGAGGGTTTCCAGAGACCAACTTTCTCCCCATGTTGAAGCTGAGCATGATAATCACTACTGTACCATAAATTCGACTGCCCTACTTACTCCTGCAGCCACCACCCACTCTTTGAACCTCTTTCTGTACTAATGACAGACGTCCTGTAACAAGACTGATGGCGTGCCTCCACAGGATGTGCTTAAGCCACATTTTTCAATCATCTCTCAGGTACATCAGAACATACGTACTATTTTACAATCCAGCTGTCTACATAGTTGCATTCATGTTTTACTCACATTATACACACTTAAACAAAACCCAGAGCATATTTTAAATGTATTTTCTTCGGATTCATAAGACTCAGCTACAGTTGTTGATTATAAAAATGTGTGTTACATAAATTACTTAATAAATGACTATAACAACACATTACATATGTATTGTGTCATATTTCTAAATATCCAGTAAGCTTCCAGCAGTGACTTAATCTCTGTTAGAGATTTTGAAAATTCTTAATTCTGTGCTTACGTCCATGATTCTGTTATCACAGAATCTTTAATGCTACCATTAGTCTGTTGTGTTGAGCCCCCATCAAAAAAGAAACTCATTAGCAGGGGTAACAACTTTTCTGTGGTAAACTCTGAATTTCACATTTTGAATTTGCAGTCGCTCGAGGTAATCCATCAGCCGATCTTTAACAATTCACCACATGAATGACTAAACAACATTGCAGTGGAATCCATCCTGCAGTTGTTGACAAATTTCTATCAAAACCTCTTGGTAGCACTAGAAGAGAAGTCAATTTTGTGCCAATGCATCCAGTATTTGCTGAAATATTTTACAAGGTGAGTGAAATATTTGACCTGGTAGTGCCACCAAAGAAAAAATAATTATCAAAATAATTTAGATGCATAATCTAGGGACCATGAATGTCACATTTCAAGGTAATCCATCTAATAATTGTGGAGGTATTTTAGGAAACAACCAAATGGCCTACATTGCCATAGAGCAGTGCTACAAACACGGCTAAAACACAGAACGAGTGACTGATGATAAAGACAGCAGCATATTAAGAGATTCTGACTAGAGAAGGCCTCAAAGCTGCGTGACATCTTGACAGTCACAGTCTGATCATAATTAAAGATGCTGAAGACTAACAGATATACAGTGCTGAGAATTGCATGTCATTTATGTAAGCTCTTGTCTGTTACATTTCCTGTGACACTATGACATAAATTATATATGTCACTGAACTATGTACATCCATTTAACCCTGTTAGGCAGTCTGATGGGGAACCAGTTTAAAGCTGCAAACTAGTTGATATGTGATACTGGAGGCTGTGTTTCCAATTTCCTACTATATATTAAAAAGCAGCTTTAGGTGACAGGAGATGTGAATGGAGATGTGTAATTTAGTTCAGAAGTCAATAGGTCTGGAGTCTGACTCTAATTGTAGATGCTGAGGTTTCCTCACCTCTTCCTCCAGGCCTGCTCCAATAGCATAACATATGAGTGCTTTGTATCATTTAAATAACCATAACCACATCCATCACATGTGGGTCAAATGACATCTGCCAATCATTCTTTGGATATGTAAAGACAGATGAGTTTCAACAGCAGATTTAAGGCCTAAAGGTTTTACTTCTTTATTTTGATTGAAACCAGGTGAGAACAACATCATTAGATATGTGCACAGATGTTAATTCACAAACAGGAACTGCCAGTGGTCATTAAACATAGGATATGGGCTAACTTTAAATGGCCTATGTCTAAGTACAGCTACCTTTTCGGATGTTCATCATATAAAACGGTCATTTGAGCCCTCACCAAAAAGACCCTCTTTCTATCAGTTCAAGAGATCTCTGTCACATGTTTACTGCTACTTTTGGTACAATTCTGCATGGGTGTTGGGAAGTCAAACTCAGAAAATATCTGCCCTGATCAATGAACACACTGAGCTGAGTGTGTATTTTGGAGAAGGATGAAGACACTAACGTCCTTGCTGCTGTCAGCACAGCCCAAAGCAACATCAAGTACCAATACAGTTCTGTACATACCGAAGATGAGCACATGCTGCTGCTACACATGGTGGCACTGAATATTTCTCAGAAATTCAAGAAACTTCACGCTGTTGACACTATGTTGTATAAGTGTGGGTATGCTCCCCACTGATTCTGATTAAACATTTTGTAGGTGTAGGTGTTTGGTTGCAGGTCTGTATAATAATGCTTTGTATAACAGTTTGCATAATAACAGCCTTAACTTCATGACTCGTGTTCCTGACTGAACTAATCAACAGAGACTTTTGTTCCCCATTCATGGGGAATTCTAATTGTCTCTGAAGCGCGCCAAATTACCTGAAACTAGACTCTACTTGGCTTTGGGATATTAATTATTGCCAATTAATATGTAACATAAATTAGCAGGTATTCTGTATTTTGTACTGTAACCATACATCACTGAACAAGCTAGTTCTGGTTAGAGCATTTGTATTCTTCCACCAGCAGGCAGTACCTGGGAGAGAACACTGATGATAATTACATATCTGTTTTCATTTGTGACAAAGACCATAGATCCATAATAAGAACAGTTTGTACAAGTTGCAAAATGGGACCAAACAAATGGGATGTTACAAAATATTGTAGTAGATTCTGTGTATTCTGTGTTACTTGTGTTGAATTTTCAATTACATATGTGGATAACAATGGCTGTGTGTCTGCACCTAATACAGTAAGAGTTATTATGTTTACATTTTAATTAATATATATATGCATAGACTGTACTTCTGCACAGTCAAATCATTCATCATCTTTCTTGAGAACTTTGTATAACATTAAGGTAAATAAAGATGGCACTGCATTAAGGCCACTAAATTGATACTGTTATAGTTATAGTAAAAGAAATACAGAATAGACAAGGTAGCTAGATTGCAAGTAAAACAATGCTGAAGGTTAAGGAAAATACAATCTATATGTAGCCTTGTGTATCATGAAGAAAATCAGAAGGTGGTTCCTTATGGGGCTCATTATTGAAGATTTGAAGGTTAGTGAGGCGTACTTTTAGCAAACCAACCTGTTAGTCTTCATCCCTTAAGTATGTTGTCCTTTAAAACAGTTTTAAAACACAAAGTATAAATTTAACCTTCACTTGTCCAAATACATTCTTTTAGTGCAGCCCGTACCTGGCCTTTTTACAGAACTGGACACAAACATAATGGATAGAGGATTCATCCCTCCTAATGTCAACATTACTGCTCAGCAGCAGCAAGGTTAAAGTTGAGTTGACTTTTCTAACTGCTCCATGACAAAGAAAGAACCTGCTTGGGATAATTACAACTGTGAATATCATTACAAAGGGTGTTTAAAGCAATAATATGCTGCAGAGAATTTCTCCATGTAACAACTCTTTTAAGTAAGCAGGAGGCATTTTTAACTCCTTCTGCATTAAATAATTCAGCACTCTGAGGTCAATACTGGATGCTTAACCACTTTTAGCTAAGTTTGTACAATCTGAAAAACGGGTTCTGAATGTGTATGGTTCTCTCGCTTCTTGGCACTAAACAAGCCTCTGTGACTTGCAAATACCAGAATGACACATCTCCAGCATCTCTGTGGCCAACTTAATGTATCTTAGATTGGCAGAAGTAACAGGTAATCATTAGAGGTGTCATCGAAACGCTGTGATTAAAAGTCCCAGCTTTATTTTCCTCAGGGACAGTTGTCATTGAATCATGGCAGCAGCCCAGCACTCTTAAACTAATACAGTTCTTCAGTTTATTACCTAACCACACCTCTAACTGATGGATTTCAGGCAGAAATAGGATCTTTTCATTCTAATAGTATTGATAATATCAGGGCAGTATATAGAAATAAAATGCCTAAATAATATGACAAAGCCAGGGCAAGTTAACCTTTCAAATATGTTAGTATTTGTATAGTATATATTAGTATAATATAGTATATTAATTCAAGGCTTGTTTCATCAGACAAATGAAGGCAACATTTCCAAATGATGGAGAACATCACTGACAATGTATGGGCACAGCTCCGAACAGGACCTGAAGGTCCTTCAAAGAATAGTTTGTTCGGCTGAATGTATAAAGAGCAGCACTCTACCCTAAAAGGACATTTACAACGGGCAATGTAAGACTAAGTTAGCGTTACAGCGTTTAACAAGCATCATTGTCTGTATGTGATTTACGTCACCTGACTGGTCGTCTGTCTCTATGTCATCCACTATGGTGCCCAATGAAGTACCCAAGTCCTTAGTTGGCTGAAATAAAATGCTGGGATTACTCAACCAGTCAGAAATGTTCAGCGCTGCAAGGACCACCCCCAAAGTTCCTGTAATTTTGTACTACCCCCCGAGCAGAGACTTTTTAAAGGAGAAAATAATGGCCCAGGAAAATAATTTAGACCCTAGTCTATGTTATAGAAACACACCGAGTTCCTTCAAAGGTTCCTAATTCCTGCAGTCAAAACATGGCCATGAACTAGAGATATTTTTCACAATCTGGCAACAGAAATTGATCTCAATTATGGCTTATAGTTAATCAATAAAGCGTAAGTAACAGTGAATTATTAACCATAAATCAAGCAATTGGTTACAATTTTCAACCTTTTGTAAAAGTTGTAAAACTTATCAAGAGCAGTACCAAAGTTACTTTGAAAATCATTCATGGAGTGCTACTTTATATTTTTCTGTAAGTTTTCTAAGACAATTTTTCAACAGTGAAAAGAAAAGCTGGAGATGTATTAACAGTAGAGCATTTAGAAGAATGATTTATAGGTGGTAATGGATCAAATATCTCATGATAAGTCACATAAATGTTAAGAAACAACCCTCTTTGCTGAAATGTTGACAGTGGATCATCTTTATGTTATGATTACATAAAAAAAACCCAACACAACTTCTGGGTTCTGTGTTCTGGGACCAAAAGGAAGGAGTGAAATAAAATATTTGGAGTTCCATCCTCCTACATGTTGTGATGAATGGGAGCTAGGTAGCTAAAACTGAGGTCATCCATCATGAGCTCCAGTGTTAATTAATGTTGTAGGAGGCGAGCCAACGAGGTCTGTTCCACATCAGCAAAAAGAAAAGCTACCGCTTTCACTTCAGACCCTCCAAAGGACTGCGGATTAAAAATGTAGCTCATTGCACTGAGAATCACTCAGATCAGGATACATGAGATACACAAGAGACACAGAGTGATAAGAAACATTCACACTTAGATATACATGCAGTCAGCAAACCAGCTGAGAACCGCTCTCTTTCTCACACACCTGCTCTATGTGTCACTGTAGCTCAAAGCAAAGATATCCCCTGCCATGTAATAGCCTCACCCATAAACCTCATAATAATCAGTTTGAGATGTGACTGGCTTTCATAATGAGTTTTCATTACACTATAATATGATTTATGTAAGCGGTCATTTTGAAAACTCTGCTATTGTAAATCATTCCAAAGGAAAACTCTGCAAATAAACAAGCATGCCATGATCGCCCGCACAAAGTGATTTTAATTCATTACAAGCGGCAGGCAGGAACATGTCTGCTCCTGAGAATAAAAAGGGGTCGTGACAAATGGGAGAAGGAAAGTTTCATATGTATGAACTTATTTGTATTTCTTGGGTGTGTTTGGGGACTCCGAGGACAGGCTTGAGAGAGAAATGCAATTGCAAGTGTATTGCAACAGCCATGGTTATGGAAGACTCAAAATGTTGGCACAAGTATATGTTGTATCCTACAAGGTCAAGAATTCAACAGGTTTTCAACCTTTTCCCTTATATATTGCTTTGTTGGGCCATTTTCTTAATTACATTTACAGAAATATACATCTTGAGAATTACTCTTACTTGTTTTCTCCCTAAGAGTTGGGACAACTGCACCCACCGTTGTTCCTTTCACATCCTTTGATGTTTAAGCCCATTAATTAGCACATGTTACAAAACAAATGCACTCAGTTAGCTCAGCTATATATAACCAGTTGGAGGCTGCTTGCCGTAATCTCATATTTATCACATAGATATGAGAGTGGTATTAATCCTCTCATTTTGGACTGCCAAAATATAAGTATGAAGCTACAGCCAGTTTAAATAAAAGGAACTGTAGGTAGTACTGATTTATATGCAGAAATATCATGCAGTAACTTTGAGTCACGCTGATGGCAAGATGCATATAACTCTTGGCAAGAAAAAGAAAAGTATATTTCCTAAAATGTCAACTATTCCTTTAATCAAAGTATGCTATAAAAGTAGTACTGGAGATACAAACAGGTACTACATTAGTCACTTATGATGCAGCGTAGATTCCGTTAAATGTATAAAAATGTATTAAGCTTTACTTACCACCAACAATGAAACAATACGTTGACAAACCATGCATTATTATAATTGCATCAGTATCCACTTCTTTTTACTTAATACATACAATAATAACTGTATGGCCTATTATAGCATACTATCAGAGGTGTGTACAGTGATCCCTCCTTGATCGCAGCGATTGCATTCCAGAACCCCCCGCGAAAGGTGAAAATTCATGCGAAGTAGAAACCATAACATGTTTATATGGTTATTTTTATATATTTTAAGCCCTTATAAACATGTCCCACACAGTTACAGTATAAACCCTTTATATTCTTTTAGATATTAGGTAAGATTTGTTTAAATGATGTATGTAAACATGCTGTTTATATAGATATATTGTGATTATCTAATATAAAATGTGTGTACCACAGTATATGTAATGTACATAATGTATATATTTATAAATAATTTTACCACCAACAATGACATGACGACTTGTCCGGTGACGATGGATTAGCTGTGCAGTAACGGTGAAGATGATGATGAGATGAATGTTACTGCACAGCAAAGGACAGCATTACAGGTCTTCTAAAGGCGCCTCTTCAGGTGGCGCTTCTTCAGGCGACTGTGCAGCACCATCGTCGTCTGGAGCTTCTTCTTCCACTAAAGGTGTACTAGGCATTTTTTTGCGAGTAAGGAACATCGTGATGGGCAGTTGCTGGCGCTGCTTTTCCATTTGTGTAAGGAGGTTTGACTCATTGATGCCGTAATGGCGTCCTACAGTGGCGTAGCCATTCCCTTCCTTTCAACATATCCAAAAGTTTTACCTTTTCGGCAATTGTTAGCATCTTCCGTTGGCGCTTGGGAACGGCTCCGGAAGCAGTAGAAGGAGCGGATCATTTTGGAGGTATAATGAAGGGCTTGACTACGCAGTAAAAGCACAAAGATAAGCACAAAACAGCACAAAAGTTAACACTTTACGAAGCGAAACATGTTGATGCTGAATGAGCGAGACGAGATGTTGGCTAACGCAAAGCGGAATCTAATGCTGCTCTCCTTCGCTGAGCCAATCAGCATCCAGAATTTAATATCGTCCGCAGAAATCCTCGAACCAACGAAAAATCTGTGATATATATTTAGATATGCTTGCATATAAAATCTGTGATAGAGTGAAGCAGCAAAAGTCAATGCGCGATATAGCGAGGGATTACTGTATAGTGATTATTGGTAATCATAATGCAGTATAAGCCCTGTCAGTTAACTTCTAGCTTATAACTTGTCAAGAACATCTGTAAGACACTTGAGCCTATAATTTATTACAAGTCACACCTATAATGTTTTATGACTGTGCATTATTGCACCAGAAAGCATTACTGTGACGTGATTATGAGAGTCATCATAAAGTATTATGGATGCATTATAATTCACTATAGATGTGGTCTTCATAGACAGCCTTTCTGAATTTTTCATTTATTTTATTGTTACATGACTATGTTGTATGAAAGATCTGTTGTAACTTTAACAACAATAATAATAATAATAAATAATACAGTCCAACAATACTAGATATGCAATACTAGATATGAATTTTTTTTTTTTGCTTCACCTGGAAAAATGGAATCTTAAAGGACTTTGTTAAACTGATCAAAAGGAAACTGATCAAATGTGTCACATCCATCAGAGTGATAGTTAAATGTGAAATATAAGGAAAAAAACAAAGATGTGTCCTAAAGACGAAACTCTGTGATAAGTCATGAGCGGACGCAAAAGGGCATGTGGCAAAGCACTGTCAAAAACAAACAGGTCAATTCTATCTAAAGGTTATGAAATTCACACACCGCAGAAGGCTGTGCTGAAAGAAAAACAACACCTCATCTGAAAATGGATCACCTCTTCAGTTTAATGAATTAAATGTAGTGCTACAATATAACACAAGTTCTTATTTCTCACCAAACTTCAACTTTATTACAGTTCATTAGTCACCACAAATTTAACTCACATGCCCTTTAGGTGAACAAGAAGTCCACATCTGTGAGACAGCAGTGACAAATGAAAGAACAAATTACTTAATAAATGTCTGGTCCCTCTCTTTGGATTTTTTGTTGAGTCACTAGATGCATCCTGCCTACTCTGTTCTGATCCCAAACAATATATCCTCCTGTCTCAGTGGAATTTCACCTCCATTATTCATCTACAATCACCCATGTTTAGATTTTTTTCCTTTTTTTATAGATATATCTCTGAGTGAACCAGAGTCAAAGTCAGCATATGGGCAGATATCAAGAAGGCAAATTATCAGCTGGCCATCATCTCTCCTAGAGCATTATAAATATGGCATTTATCACAGTAGCGATCCACAAACCTCACTTTAATATATTCTCATTTGACAGCAGGCAAAGTGATAAATCTCTCCTTGGACCATTTTAGACGAGGTAACTACAACTTGGAGAAGCAACAACCAGAAATGAATAATTCATACAGTGACAAAATGGTGCATCAATTACCCAGCACATTTACAGCGCAGTTGTATTTCGTCTTGCTTGCAGTTAAACATAGGCATGATTGGGAAGATGGATGTGAGATCAAAGTTAGTTTTCACAAGACAGAGATGTCGTGTCGTCATGGATTTCATTTCTCACATACCATCTTTACAGTGTTTAATACACACTGCGGTGCTTTGCAGTAAAGCAATGAACTGCACATTTCACAGGCAGGTTTTAGTGTATTTAACATGAGCACCAGAGTGGGATTTAACACTGATGAGCTGAACCTGCACCATCAACCTGCAGAACAAGGTAATCAGAGGTTTCTTATTAAGGTTAATAAAGCACTGAGAGTACTCATTGCTTAAAGCAATAGTTCAGAGTTTTAGAAGTGGCACTGTATGAGGTATTTATCCACAGTGAATGTATTACCTACGGTGGATGGCAGTTGGCCACTCCCAGTTTGAAAAAGCAGCCCGGTGTACCAGCATGGAGGCTAAGCATTGTACTCCACTGTCCATGCAGGCAGCAGCAAAAGGTATTTTAAGTTCCTAAAAGAGGCCAACCAAAGAATAGATATCAGTTTATGGCTCTATTCAGCATATTTCACCGCTCTACCTTGCCATCAGACAGCCTTTTACATTTTCAGGCAGTACATTTTCTCAACCATAAAAGTTCCATATTCCTACGCATGCTGCACACTGTAATATGCCACAGCTGTTTGGGCCAGTGGTTTATGGATGAGATAACACGTAAAGCAAATAAAATGAGTGATTATGACAGTGAGAGAGAAATGACATTCACTGCAGAGACAAGAGGATACCTTTATGAACCAGAGTACACTGAAGAAGAATTTCTGCAGATGAGGACTTAAATTTTACACCATGTTTTATATCACAGTTCCACTGGATGATACTACCAGAAGCAGCCCAGATTAAGTGACCAAGGGGGTGGACTAGTTCTTTTCAATAAGAGTAGTCTTGTTACAACATTTCCCCTTCCTCAGCCTTGGAAACTGTCTGTTTTATTTGCTTCAGGCAATAGACTGCCCCTCTGCATTCAGATTTATAGACCACCAAAGTCCACAACTGGTTTTATCACAGAATTTTCAACAGTATTAATCATTTTTTTAACTAAATTTGACAATATTCTGATGCTTGGCAATTTTAATATACATGAATGCTGCCAGTCACAGCTTAGATCTTGTTTTATATAATGGAATATTATATATATTTTAAGAACACACTCTACACTGAGAATACTAATCACAGTTATTTTTAAAACTAAACTGCCCATTATCTTAACCTGACGTGAAGATGATATTTACATGGAACAGTACCTGTTCAGCCAAACCAAAAGTACTTTTCAACCCTGGATAAATAAAGAAATCATTCATTGAAGACAATCTGTTGTAAAGCATAATGTAAATGGAAGGCCACAAAATTAACTGTTTACCTTGGTAGTATAAAAATCTTTAAAAAAAAAACTTACCTCAGCAATTAAAAATGCTCAAGCAAACTTTTTATTAAAATCACTGAGATAAACCAGCATAATACCAGGTTGCTCTTTGATATTATTAGCTCCACTATTAATGTGATTGAGCCCTCCACAGAAATTTGTTAGTTTCTATATTTCTTTTCCAATGAAGTCATCTCAATAAGAAATCAAATTACCTCACTGTCTCTTGTAACACCCAAATGTCGTAGTCATTTGTAAGGCTCTTCTAAATGTATTTCACATTATCTTAATCATTAGGCAAGACCATTACCGATATGAATCCTGCATTCTGTTCTTTTGATGCGCTTCCCACCCACCTCCTTAAAAAAGTCCTACAGTTAGTTAGTCTTTTTATTTTAATTACAATCAATCCCTCTCCCTGATCGGTCGGATTGATTGGTCCAAAAATGACGGCCAGAACCCACTGTCCTGAACAACTTTCTGCCCATCTCCAAACTTTCATTCCTGGCACAGGTCCTGGAAAAAAACTGTTGCAAAACAGGTCATTTCATTTATGACAGGTCTCTTTGAAAAAATTAATTTGGGCTTTAGCATGGGCCTTACCACTAAGACTGTACCCCTCAAAATCTACTTTTAGCAGTGGACTCTGGCCACTCATATACAGCTGCCTTTGATAGCATAGATCACTCAATTTGAATTAACCTGTGTTAGACTGGTTTTATTCATCTTCAAAATAGGACTTCTAGTGATGTCATTCATGATTGCAGAGCTTACATAGAACATTTGTTTTGTTGAGCAACTCAAAGATCAGTCCTTGGCTGCCTGCTTTTCTTCATTTCCTAGTACATTTACTACTTTACTACTATTAACTTTCATTACTAGAACAAATAATCTGCCAACACAATATTAGTTTCCACTTTTATGCAGATGATACGCCGGTTTATTTCTCTTTCAACCCCACCAGTAATAACCAATGAATCACTCTCAGGGCATGCCTAAAAATTCAGTTCTGACTGTTGAATAGTTTCCTTCAACTAAATATATTATTATTATTATTATTATTATTATTATTATTATTATTATTATTAATGTCTATATAAGTTAATAGCAACTTATTCAGTAGCTCTAGAGATCTTTCAGGCTGGAACAAAAAGGATGCACAAACCATCTGACACTTCCTCCCCCGAGAGCCATGTTTAAAACGTACTTGGTTAAGGTTCAAGAAAGATGATTTAAATAAAATGCTGAATGTTAACGGATGCAGAATGTGTCCTTGATGTCTTCGGTGCCATGCCTATTGTTCTGATGGCCCATTAGTCCGAAAGCCCATCTATTTGACAGATGCTGAAAATTAATTCCCATTCCCATTGCTCCAACGGCCCATTTATCCAAAAATGTACACTCTCCCTGCACCACTTGCAGCCAATCATCCATGCGTCCATGAAAAAAACATGAATAGCTGGTTCTTCTTTGGGAGACTAAGCCCTTACTACAATGATGATATCTGTGGCAGTATGTGACATAATACCTTAGTGCATAATAATAATATAATAATATAATACTAATAATAATTAGCCATGTGCTCTTTCTAACTCAAGGAGTGTGTATTTTCAGATAGATGTGCTGTCAAATAAATGGGCATTTTTTTGGGCATAACAGGCCGTTGATGGGCATTTGGTCCTGTGGGACATTTTTTGGATGTTGGAGTGTTGGACTAATTGAGCCGTTGGAGCACTGGGCAATCCTATATGTCTCGGACTCACATTTTGTCAATCCAATTGCCCACAAGTGAGAGGTTTTGGAGACATGTAACAACAGTGGACCACCTCTGCAAGAGGTACAAAATCAGAACAATACAGAAATCTGAAAAACAATAACAAATCCTTCAATAAAAAAGTAACAGCACTATGTGCAATCTGGGACTTGAATGCATAAAGGCACATACGGCCACCCTCTTGTCAGTCTTTTGTCTTTTGTCCCTTGTGTCGACATGGGATACAGGGTGAGCACCTATGTAGCTGCTGACGAGGGTGATTACCTTGTTGTCATACTATTTGACTGCATGCAGCTGTGTGTTTCCAACAAAGGCTGTTTTTTTTCTTGAAAGGATCCACAACCAGATCTTTTCAGATCAGCATCAGCCATCATGGAACTGCCTGGCAAATGATTAGAGCACACTGTACCCAGTGGATGCCTTGCTGAGCCAACACAAGCATCAGTAGGACTGAACTAAACCAACTGTCAAAGAGCAGGTTAAAATTCTTGTCCTTTGAGATCTGTAGATCTCACATTAGAGGGGATGGGACACATTACACCACTGGTTTTGGCTAATAGCACAGGTGCAGTGTTCTTCCCTAGCTTTTAGGCTTCATGCATGTATAATCCCTATATGCATTAAACCTTGCACTAGTATCCATGGATGAAATGTGTAATCTTTTGAAACATTTGCCTGATGGAGAAGCAGCTTTATGAGCGGTGGTTTGCCAGTTTAAATTTACAAAACAGGAATTGTGAATGAACTCTGGTGGAGCTCCACGGTGGAAAACAGAACAGGACTTTTAGGTGTCAATGAGTGCAACTCCATGAAAATGACACAAGGCATTGCTGAAAGAACACATGCAGTGTCATAGAAGCTTCCCTGAATAAGAAAAGGCTTCAAAGCAGTGCAGTACTGACACTTTAACTGGCAGTTTAATAAATGTATTTGCTGCTTATGGAATTGTGGATGAACACAATCCAGATGACCCAAACCTTAGTGCTCCAGACAGCAGAGATTAATCTCCTGAATTTAATATTTTCACCTGACATAGAGGAAACAGATTGTTGCTGGAATGGCCTTATGGGTCCTCTCCAGGACATCTATAACAGTTCTTGTTATTAATCTCATCTGAAACCTCCTAAACTTCCCAGTGGATGGCAGAGTTTCACTTTACACTTTTCCTGACAATGATTCTTGGCTTTGTGATTGGTTGTTTACAAAAAAGAAATGCAATGAAGATTGTGCACCTCGTGGTAAGTACATTTGCAAACACTGTCATTGTGTACAAATATATCTCTGCACAAAAACAATTACTGTGGTTTTGTCTTCCATATTCAGTTATTGAGGGAAAGAACAAAAGAAAGTCATGAATATGTATGCCTTATCACTTCTTGACTTGATTGAATTGGATCATTGCCCAGGCATTTTGCTCCAAAGTCGTTTCCAATCATTTATAGCACTGTTACAACGTGTATTGTAAAACACTAAATGTGGATGCAACCGAGAACCGATAAAGTTTTCAGACACTTTCAAGTGTGTTTGTGACAGCATATTATGATCCTGAGACACAGTATTCATGTGATCACACTGAAGCATTTTGAATTTGCTTTTTATATGCAGATCAATTATCATTACCAGTGCAGACACCCATTACTACTGCCACACCATTATATAAGGGCCTGGATGAAAATGATTAGACAACCAAGGGGCTCAGATTTAGGGGATTTTTGTTTGTTGTTTGGAGGGCAGATTTATATTTGACTTTTATTCGATTTGTCATTCATTTAGAATCATTTGTTGAAAAATTGAGTAACATTAAAATCCTGTTTTATTTCATTTTATCTTTAATTTATATTTTGGATCTGAAATGTGACAATTATAATTCCACTTCCAATAAGTGCATCGGTGGCTGTAGTGAAAATAATTATTCCATTAATGTAGTAAGCTTCCATCCATCATCCATCCATTTTCTAAACTTGCTTATCCTGAGCACACACAGGGTCGCATGGGAGCTGGAGCCTGTCCCAGCTATCTTGGGTGAGAGGCGGGGTACACCCTGGACTGGACGCCAGTCAGTCGTGCAGGACATGACATTGAAGGACAGACAACCACTCACACTCAGTGGAGGAAGCTGGAGTACCCATGCAGGCACAGGGAGAACATGCAAACTTGCTTTGCCTAGTTTAGATATTAATGGTTAAATCAATTGTATCATGCTGTTTTATTTCTTTTATTTTTATTGTATTGGGGTGTTGGGCATGTCACTATTATTTAAGTCATTATTTAAGTAGCTTTGCAGTCTAAAAAGTGAAACCAGTGCGAAAGTGTCTTGACCCTGAATTCTTTCTAATCGCCAGCAGAGGGCGACTCCACTAGTAGCAAAAAGTCAAAGATGGAGACCAAACTGCCAAAATGCCAAACTCGAGGCTTCAAAATGGTAGTCCACAAACAAATGGGTTATGTCAGTATTTTCTTTTTTGTCTATGCATATATCCTCAAAAACATTTTAACAATATCTAGAGAGAGATTTCAAGGTGTGAGACCTTGAAATCTCTCTCTATAGATATTGTTAATATTAAAATGTTTTTAATGAAACTTTTGGATGTAAAAATGGAGAGTTTTATGGAGAAAACTGAGGTGAAAATGTTTGCACATCTCGAATTATAAATTTGATCTGCTCCCTTATTTTAGTAAATTTAACTTCCTGTGTGGAGGTATGTGGCAATTACTGTACTGTCCTGTATACTGTGTATACAACTAATACACAAACCAATTATATACACTGAACAACGAGATATATAAATAAGGATGATGATTCTGGAGTTTTTTGTGTTGGGAGTACACAGAGATAAGCTTCAAAATCATTTCAAAATTCAGGTGGCGTAATGTGGTTTTTATGTGGAATTAAATAGTGGAAATCTGTAAGTAATTCAAGCATCATCCAATGTAAAAACCATTAAATAAAAGTCTCTGATTGTGGTGTGTGTTTTGCTTTGTATACACTGTCTCAAAGTTTGGTTGAAAGTATTAGCAGAAGAAGTTTATGTTTAGTTTGAGAGGGGGGGATGTCATTAAAGATCTTTTTTATCCTTACTTACTTACCTTATCGCATATGACAGAATATACTGAATGTCATGAGAGCTGACTGGTGCACTTAAAAATGTAAACTATGCCATGTAAATTTGTTGTAGAGTCTAGGCACTCCAAGCCAGCACATAGATAGATCCTTTTTAAATCAGTGAAAGAGCTCCCAACAACCACACAAATTGTAATTAGAATTATTACAAAATGTTGTTAAAAAAATGACCAGCTTCTATAATACAATGTTGTATATATTTTATAATAATAATTGATTATATTGAAAAGGCTTTCTGCCTCTCTCTCTCTCTCTCTCCCTCCCTTTCTATTATCATACCTGTAACACTTGGCCGGTCAGCTGGCATTTGCCTCTCTCGTCACTTTCACTTTGCCGGCTGGCTTTGGCGAAGACACTTCTCATTGCTTCTTTTCATTCACCCAACTCTTTCTTTTGGAGTTTTTGAGGAATAACATTTGGTTGTGGAGCTTGAGGAGCGTAACTCCTCAGCATGTAGCTTCTTGTCCCCACAGTGTAATACTACTCAGTCCTCTCCTTCTCCAGTGGGTTTGCCGTTGTACGCCCTTAGGAGGGCTAAAGAGATGCACAAGGCCATCAGTGATCACACACATGTGGTCCTCACCTGAACTGCAGGGCAGGGCACAGCGATTGCTCCCCAGCTTCATCTTTTCCCTCTTGTGGTGCTAAGCTGCCATCTTTTTTGTCATCATCGTCTTCTCCCTTCCATGCAGCTACAGGCAGCGCTTTGTTCGAGGGATCCTGGGATTGGTGTCTTATAGGTTTACTCAAAAAGTGCCCAGGTGCAGACAATCTGTGATCAGCTGTAGGTACAGGCACATGGAATCAGAAATACATAGAATACATACAGAGAAGGCAGGTAAAGGTGTAAATGCTTACAAATAATAGAAGCCAACACAATCAACCCAAACCCCACACACCCTTTACTTAATCCATGTCAAACTGTGTGCTAGAGGTGTTCAGTGACAAATGACAATGATTGTGGAATTTTGAGTATAGTATATTGTAGAACACATACAAATGTATCATAGAAAAGACTACTAGATTACATTTTTCATTTATATAGTGTATATATATAATTTGAAGAATTAAATGCAAATATCTGATAAAATGTATCAAAATTATTAACAAACAATGAAGGAATTGTGGAGATGATGATGGGGGCGTAAGTCAGCAAAAATTAATGTCTGATTTAGCAAGTTTGTCAATGGCTATAATTTGAATTTAGTGTGGATATGTGATGTACACTGAGGTCATGAGGTGATATTTCCTGCCGTATCTATGATCTTCTTTGGTTGAGGTGGCAAACTAGACTAAGTGCTGATGCTACAGATTTTCTGAGTGCCAATGCGAGATCCAAGCGAGTTAAAAAAAGTAGCTATTTGATTAGTATGACTCATCCAAATGGTTGGGCCAAGAAAGACAGCATGATGCATTCTTTTTTTCTTTGCTACTGGCAAGGCAATGCCACTATTTACCAGCCAGTGCTGGGATGAAGAGCATGCAATATCTCATACATGACACCACTCTATATTCTTGTAAGGTTATTTTTTCGTCTTCATGATAATGTGTTTGAATCAGATTGAAATCTTTATTACTCAGAAAATATTTCTGTTATATTTGCTGCAGTTACCAAAAATAACAGAGTATGAGCAGAGCATGTTGCTCCTGTGTGGTGTCCAAAATTGATGTGCTTTGACAGATGAACTTGTGCTGCTGACCACCAGCAATCCATCTTAAAAGTACTGACCTTTGAGGGAATTTAGATTGTCCAAAATGGAAGAACCTTTACTGTGTTGTTTTATCCCGTTTTATTTAACCTTGCTGTGTCAGAGCAGAGACTGCTCAGTAAGGGATTCAGCATGAGAACAGTGCATCCTTTCACTTGAGCTAACTCACGTTAGTGTTTTAGGGGACTACTCCCTGATTTTACTGAGTATGAGTATGTTAACAAGTGTCTCGGTGTAGTACTGCACATATGAAAAAAGTGGTAAGTCTTTTGTGGCTCTAAAAGGAGTTGCATGCAATTTGACAAATTGCCTCAAGTGATGTTACTTGAGTCACCATCACTTGGATCTAAAATGTCAAAAGCTAGACATCTGGTGGTGGTGTGGAGCTAGAAAGAGTGATCTTCCACATCCACATTCCACATCTCTGTATGCCACTCCTCATCTCTGCTTGAGGCTGGTATCTCAAAGCTACATTAGCTACTGCTAGCCACTACTAGCATAACACACCTAAGTTGCTGACCAAACCTTTGGACGTCAAGTTGCATTGTAGGTAATGTAAAAAGAAATAAAATATAGGATATCTCTGGTTCTGCTGCAGTGATTTTCTTTTCAAACTGTCCATTGTGAGTCTAGCAGTGTTAAAGAAGTGGAGTGATAAATCATTGGAGTACTCTTTACTGTTGTTTTTACAGCTGAGAGCACAAGGAGCCTACATCAACGAGCTTCAAGCACCATACATTTAGCAGATATGCAAGAATAAATCGACTGCTGTGCCACTTTTCAGCTTCTAATGTAAAGGCAATGACAAAATTCCTTTAATTAAAGCTAAAATGACTCTACAGGGTCAGTCTATCTTTTAGCTCTTCATTTCCATTGTGTAAGTAATAGCCTGCATCCTGAAGAGATGCTGTGTCATTTTAATGAAGTACAGGTAGGCTACATAATGAAACAAAACCCAAAGATCAGGATAGACGGTTTGAGTGATGAGATGATTTGCTTCTCATCATAGAATAATTCAGTTGTAAATGTATGCCCATTGTTTTCTCTTTTGTTCACTTTATCTCATTAAAAACTATTTTTATAAGTACAAAAAAGGAACATTGTAAATTTCATTAAAGAGACATTCTGCATTTTTCTAGATCTTGTTTTCACATTGATGGTATCAGTAACTTACACAACAGTTTTAAAATGTTCATTTTGTGTAGATGAAGGTTAACAATATACTGATTTAACCTGGGTTTGTCCAAACAAGTGAAGGTCTTTCCATATTGTGTGCCAGGGTGCATTTCAGGTGTTTTAAAACCAGCTAGTTGACCCATCCCAGACTGTCTCAATAAATCTGTGAAACACTGAGAACAGTTTGTTAAAAAGATCCCAGCTGACACAGATGGTGAGCCTCCCGGTTGATCTCACCTGCACAAAGACATCTGCTTCATCCCTCTGATCCTCTTTTCAGTGGGGAGTGTCAACCCCTACCCACACAAACACACACACACACACACACACACACACACATATAAACTCACTATTAAAAATAATAGCAGCAATTAGGTGCAGCCAGGGGCTAGTTTTGAGCAGTGCTAATTGGGAGGTTCAATGAGCTGTGCTTTTCCAGTTGTTTAAATATCATTTTTAAATTTAGTCAGGAATAAGATACCTAAGTTCATAAAACCAGTTAGTTTATTGCCTTTGCAAAAGACCAGCTTTACAGCCCTGTAACATATTTAATAATAGACTAAAAAAGTTATAACAGATGCAGAGATATCCCATATTATCTGCTTGATTGATTAACCGGCTCTACCTTTACATCTAGCTGGTGGTTCTAAAACTTTCCAACCATGCCACCCCTCCATACCCCATACCCCTCCATAGTAGGTATTTATAATTTTGGCTCTAGGGAGGGCAGTGTCGCTGAGTCAGTCAGTGGTTGGCCCACCACTTTGGTCCATACTGAAATACCAAGTTTCACCAAGTTGATGGATTGCAATGTTTGTTTGTTTGTTTGTTTGTTTTTTCTTTAAAGACACCTGCAGTGATGCTTGAGGGAAATCTTGGAAAAATTGATAGAGATTCATGGTTCCCAGATGATGTTACACACAAAACAAATAACATTTTCTTTAGCCTCAATTGTACTTTGTACTAATTGTAAATGTTAGCATGCTAAACTAAGACGGGGAACATGGTAAACATTACAGGAGCTAAAGCATGTTAGTGTGATGATATTAGCATTAAGCTCAAAGCACCACTGTGCTTAAGTACAGCCTCAAAGAGCTGCTGACATATCCATCTATCCATCCATCCATCCATCTTCCTCCACTTATCCGGGGCCGGGTTGTGGAGGCAGTAGTCTGAGCAGAGATGCCCAGACTTCCCTCACCCCAGGCACTTCCTCCAGCTTATCCGGGGGGACTCCTGAGGTGTTCCCAGGCCAGCCGAGAGACACTGTCTCTCCAGCGTGTCCTGGATCTTCCCTGGGGCCTTCCTCCCAGTGGGACATGCCTGGAACACCTGCCTCCCCTAGGGAGGCTTCCAGGGGGCATCCGATGCCCAAGCCACCTCAGCTGACTCCTCTTGATGCGAAGGAGCAGCAGCTTTACTCCTCTGCTGAAGGTCCTGCCTGATGAAGCCAACAGGACAACATCATCTGCAAAAAGCAGAGATGAAATCCTGTACATGGTTCCCAAACTGGATTCCCTCTGGTTCCTGGCTAACATGCACTGGGAACAGGTCTGACTTACTGCCGGCAATGCAGTAAACCAAGCTCCTGCTCCGGTCGTACCAGAGACCAAACAGCACTGGCAAAGGGCCCCCGGACCCCATGCTGGTGGAGCACCCCCCACAGAATACCACGTTTAGGGACATGATCGAATGCCTTCTCCAGATCCACAAAGCACATGTGGACTGGTTGGGCAAACTTCCCATAAACCCTCAAGCACCCTGTGGAGGCTATAGAGCTGGTCCAGTGTTCCACGACCTGGATGAAAACCTGAACCTGAATCCTCCTGAATCCGAGGTTCGACTGACTATCGGCCGAATTCTCCTCTCCAGTACCCTGGCATAGACCTTCCCTGGGGAGGCTGAGAAGTGTCATTCCCCCTGTAGTTGGAAACACACTCTCCCCCTTTTTAAAAAGAGGGACCACCACCCCGGTTTGCCACTCCAGAGGTACTGTCATGTCACCGATCTCCATGCAATGCTGCAGAGGCGTGTCAGCCAAGACAGCCCCACAACATCCAGAGATTCTGAGGTACTCAGGGCGGATCTCATCCCCCGCGGCGCCTTGCCACTGAGGAGCTTTCAAACTACCTCAGTGACTTCGGCTTGGGGGATGGTTGAGTCCACCTCAGAGTCCCCAGCCTCTGCTTCCTCAGTGGAAGGCATTTCAGTGAAATTGAGGAGATCCTCGAAGTATTCCTTCCACCGTCCTGACAAGTGTCCCCAGTTGAGGTCAACAGCTCCCCACCTGCACTGTAAACAGTGTTGGCAGAGTACTGCTTCCCCCTTCTGAGGCGCCGGACAGTTTGCCAGAATTTCTTCGAGGCCGACCAATAGTCCTCCTCCATGGCCTCACCGAACTCCTCCCAGACCCGAAGTTTTTGCCTCCAGGACTGCCCGGGCTGCGGCTTGCTTGGCCTGCCAGTACCGTCAATTCTGCGTCAGGAGTCCCACAGGCCAACATGGCCTGATAGGACTCCTTCTTCAGTTTGACAGGCATCCCTTACTTCCGGTGTCCACCACTGCGGGTTTGGGGGTTGCCTGCCACATGACAGGCACCAGAGACCTTGCGTCCACAACTTCGAACTGCTGCGTCTACAATGGAGGCTGCTTTTTAATATATATAGCAGGAAATGGGAAACTCAGCCTCCAGTATCACATGTCAGCATGATCACAGCTTTTTCCTTTAGTAAAATACGTTGATATCCTTTAATCAACAAAGGAGCAACACCAGAGCCTGATTTGGCAGAAAAGAGAGGCTTTGAGAGGCATTTCAGCTCCTGCAATTAGACTTGACCATCAAAGGTGAGTTATTTAATTAAACATTAAGCATTTTTATATAGCGGTAAATGTTACCTGGTGGTGGTTATTGGCATATATTTATTATTTTACAAGAGATAGTGCAACATAATTCAATTTTAGGAAAAGTCAAAAAATGGGGAACATAATAATGTACATTTGAAAAACAGCCCTTTTGGTAACTTTTACCTGTACAAGTGTTAAAACTGATCGGCCGCCATGTTGTCGTTCGTTTGTGGTGCTGGGTCCCAAAGTGACGCGATCCCTGTTTACTGTCTGTGGGTCTGATGGTCTGTCGCTAATGGTTGCTTGGTTCTGTGTCATGATGTGTGCGGCTTACGTGACAGTGAGTTGGTTTTGTGTGGTAAGAGGAGGCCGTCGTGTTTTGTACCCCGGCCCGTTTTCACCATGTTCAGCTGAAGCGCACACAGCTTGTGTGATGATGTTTGTAAGGAGGCTTTGCAACTTGCTTAAGAAATGATCAGTGTTTTATTTTGGTGATAACTCTCACT
The DNA here is from genome assembly GCA_023238725.1 of Scortum barcoo. Taxonomy (NCBI): domain Eukaryota; kingdom Metazoa; phylum Chordata; class Actinopteri; order Centrarchiformes; family Terapontidae; genus Scortum; species Scortum barcoo. Next base: position 2,408,234 of record CM041553.1, read on the forward strand.
CTCCCTGTGGTAGAACTGTCATGTTCAAATTTGTAGTAGGTCTACTATAAGAGGGGACACAATACACTTACCTCTTTCCCCAATGAGGGAGGTGGGTCAGAGTGCAAGGTTTAAGACCCATGGTTGCCTGTGTGGTTTTCTTTCCATTAAGTTGTGCACATGACAAAGAAAATCTTGTTACAAATTTCATCTTGTTATTTTGTGGTAAGCCCTAAAAGACCACTAGTTAACACTATGATGTTAAAAACGGATTGTGCATTTACATAATGATGGCAATGTCTGTCCAACAAGCAGCCAAAACACAGAAAGCTGTACGGTATTTAAAAAAAAATATCAAACAGACCCATGAAATCGGTACTTTGAATTAATTCAATTTTTTATTTAGTGTGCAGTAATGCTAATCAGTGACATGGTATAGTGTATAGTAAGTCACAGCAGTCACATGTGATAAAATACCTCATAGGTGGTCAAGAACCTTGTTGCGAAGCTGTAATGGGGTAGTGTCTGAGGATATGGTGTACTGTATCTCCAAAAGCTCGAAAAGATGGTGAAAACCTGCATTCTCTATCACAGAGACTGGCCGATCATCCAAAACAATGAATTCTATTACCCTCTTTGTAATCTTTTTGGCCTTGTCACTGTTTAAAGGAAATGTCTCTCTCCTTTTAAAAGTATCCTCAATTGTTTGTTGCTTCACTGCAGCCTTTGCCTTTGAGTCACTTGAGTGAACTCACTGTTTTCTGTTGAGTGTTTAATTCATAGGTGCTGTATCAAATTGGTAGTACTGAGTGAAACTCTGTTACTCTCACTTTGCTCTGCAGACTTTACAAGTTGCTGTTTGTTACTGTGGACTACTTTCATAATGACTTTGACTTAGAGGTGGTCCATTACTTGGTAACTAAACTAAGTTTTTGGAGTTTTAGTTGATCCATGTGTGAAAAATAAATCTCTTATCTACTCTGTACTAATGTGTGGAAAGTGATGCCCAGCCAACAACCATTGTTGTGAACAAGACCCAGGTAAGATGGTGGAAGGTTATCTCATGAGTTATGATGTAACACCATATGCAGTGTTTTATGCTGTGATGCCAAAAGGGGCATCAAATCATTTGTATTTGTTGTTCAGCATGTACCAACATGCCAATGCAGGGAAATGTGTTTAAATGAAAAGATATGATATTAAATTAAATTCAATATGTTTTATCTCTTCATTGTTATCTATCTGTATATTCAAAAGATCTCATTTCAGCAGGTGCAGTCCACAGCATAACCTATTGCATTGTCAGTAAAGATAATTAGATGGTAAATTCTTGTCATTTTCTCTTGGCTTTAATTGGGCTCGACTGTCCTATCTACAGTTGCTTTCTAAAACATGCATACAGGTTGCTATTGCAAATATCCAAGTATTATCCAGGATTATTTCAGTACAGTGAAATCATCATGTTTGTGTCCAGTTTTTTAATTCCTGGTTATAATTAGATGGGAGATATTTGTATTTCAAGGGGTTGTACAAGGAGCATCCCAGGCAACATCCCATTTCTTTGTTCCACATAACACCAACTCTGTGTGTGCATCTTTAGAAGCAAAGTTTACAAAAGCAATACAGTAGCAGCGTAGTTGCTGTTAATGAGCTTCAAATTAGGCTTGTTTGAAGTTAAAAAAAATCTCTAGATGAAAGAGTTCTGTAAGAGCATAATGTGAGCCCAAATGGAATTTTGAGAATAAAAGCCTGAGAAAACCCTATTTCAAGCATATTATCAAGTCATCTTTATAGAAAAAGTTTATAAATAATTTTATAGTGGAATTACTGTAGGTCTAATGAGGTGATTGTATAGAAAGTCAACTCACAACATTGTTCAGGTAAACCAAATGGAATAGGCTACAAGTGCAAGGAGCTTGCTGTTTGAAAGAGAATCAGGTGGCATGTTGGTGCAGCTGACCAGGCCCCATTTCAATTTTATGCTTTTCTACACACAAATTATTAGGACTGATTAACACCACAGTGACCAAATTGAAGCAATCTTTAGCATTGAGGAGCCCATTTTTTTCATATTTTCATGGCTTTGAGGATCAGAACAGAGTTCACCAGAATAAATTCAAATTTAAAATTCAAAATTATTTATTTAGAGCCCAAAATCACAAACATTGTTTGCCTCGGAGGGCTTTACAATCTGTACAGTTGTGACACCCTCTGTCCTTAGACCCTCGAACTGAGTCAGGAAAAACTTCAAAAAACCCTTTTAATAAAAATATAACTTTTGTTAAAACAGCATACAGTAGGATTGGAAAGAGAGTAGCCCTCCCTCTCTCTCTGTGCACTGCAGCTCGCCTCCTGAGCCCCACAGAGTCGCTTGGTCTGATTGTTTCTTTTGAGTTTATTTTTCTTTATTGCTCTTCTTCTGTTCATTTGTACAACTGCAAGAACTGTTGTTGACAAAGGAGGGAAGGGAAGTTTTGTCACTGCTAGTTGTTTGGTGACTGTTTATGCACCACTGCGTCTGCTCAGACTTTTTGTGCATGTGCGGGGCTGCCCACAGTGTGTGCAGAAACAGTGACTGACGCTCAGTCAGATACTCTGCTCTGATTTGTTGTTTTGATTCAGGTCTGGTGTATTCTTGTCCAATGACCTTAGATGCAGCAGGTGGAGTCAGAGGAGTCTGATTTTTATCACAGATTATCTGTCTCATGTAGCTACTGTCAGGACACAGAGACAGTTTGAGCAAATAGGACTAAAAGTCATTTTTTTTACAAGTTGTCCCCTTCTGCTTTAACATCTGGATTTGTATTGGTCAAAGACTGTTCAACTGTTTAGTGAGCATACTCTCTTATGTTTTGAGCTCTTACATATTTCAAGAGGAGAGAGTTTCCTGAATCTGAAAAATAACATGTTCTCTTCGTTTGTTCTTTTCCAGTTTGTTCAGTATTATTTGTATTTGGAAGCCTGTTAAACAAATAATTGCTTTAGTGCACTGGGGAGAAAACCAAATCATTTTCGTGTGTTTCAGGCCAACAAATGAAGATCTTCCAGAGCATAATGTATAATCAGTGATGGAACGTCCCCTGTGGAGTTTTCTAAACAAACATAGTTTCTGTTGTTTACTTGCTTGCCTCACTGGCTCTGTTGGCACATTGCTGTGTTTCTTGTTGCATTAGCACCTGTAGATCGTTGGAATAGTATGACACCATAGGCAGGAATGTTTGTTTTGTTACCCACGTATATGCAGCACTGTTTTTAGGCTGAGAGGGTGCCAAAGACGAGGAGGGCATTTTTCGAAAAAATTTTTAGAAATATCACACTCTGCCCTCCATCACTCACATAGATAATTAAAATAAAAACCACACTGACCACAAACCAAAGAAACATAAAACAATGCTTCAGTATCATATAGTCAAATCTATGTCATTATGTGTGAAAAACCCTTGGATGATACTGCTGGGGTCAGTTTCTGAATGGCTGACATACTCTTCTTAGATGCTCTGGCCATCGAGGCCTCATGCAGAGAGTATCTGCACACAGCACAACACCTGTTTTGGTGCATCTAGAGTACTTAGAGTACTCTTAACTAGAAAAATTAAGGAGAAAAATTTAGGAGAATTTTAGTTGCTGGCCCAATGATGTACCTTAAAATTAAGGTTAAAGTAAAAATGTTTTGTGCCAGTCTGTTAGAAACACTGAGTGCAAAGCGAGTGGTTTTCCAGCCTGGAGGTCTCCCCTGTCAAGTCATTGTTTATTTGTATAGCCCCATATCACAAACCACACAAGAAGTGAGATGATTAATGGGAGCAAAAAGAAGAAAGGAATAAGTTCTAATATACAAACACAAACACAAACACGCTAATCCCTGTTGTTGAAAACCTTGATGATTTGACCTTTTGGGGCTTCAAAAAATGTTATTTAAATGAAACCATGTGAGAAATTGAGAGCAGAAATGTCTCTTTGCCTGAACCACTAACAACTCAGAGATAAGAGACGAGAGGTGAGTAAAAAGGATGATATTTTGTAGTGTAGTAATAGTGTAAAGTGTTATTAGTAATAGTAATATCAGTAATAAAACAGTGAAATGTTTGACTGTTACTGTACCTCAGAATTGTGCAATTCATGCAAAAAGTACACTACTTGAGTTAATATTTATTATTAATAATACTTTTTACTGTTGTGTATATTTGTATACAAAAGGTAGAGAGATGGTTAGATCGATAAATACATTATGGTGTAACGATCAAAGGAAGACTGAGGGAAATATCAAGGTAAACTCCTCACACCATATTGTGCTGCTTCACTTTCCCTTTCATGTGCTGTGTATGGTAATGACCAGTGTAAATTATTTAAAAGGATTTAATTGATACACTCAACACACTCTGCTCCAGTTGTATGGCTTTTTGTTTAAGGAGAGTTGTCTAATATCCAAACATAAAATTAAGTACTTTTATTTTACCCTTGTACTTTCACTTACATTATTGATATGTGCCTCTCCACTCTTGCTAAATACCAATTAGTCATACAGTGTGTGATGTGATTTTTTTTTTTTTAAAGTGCCTGGAAAGCCAGTTTGCTTTAGTGACATATGCACTACAGTAATCCCTCGCAATATCACGCTTCGACTTTCGCAGCTTCACTCTATCGCAGATAGAAGCATATCTAAATATATATCACGGCTTTTTTGCTGGTTCGCAGATTTCTGCGGACAGTGGGTCTTTTTATTTCTGGTACATGCTTCCTCAGTTGGTTTTGCCCAGTTGATTTCATACATGGGATGCTATTGGCAGATGGCTGAGAAGCTACCCTGTTTATAAGAGTGTGGGAGGGTTTATAAGGGCTTAAAATATATAAAAATAACCATATAAACATATGGTTTCTACTTTGTGGATTTTCACCTTTCGCGGGGGGTTCTGGAACGCAACCGCCGCGATCAAGGAGGGATCACTGTATATGCATAACCTCTGTGTCAGCATTACTGTTAATTATAGCAATGCTGAACTCACTTTCCAAACTGAGTGTAAATCTTAAGTAACAGTTATGTTTTTTAAGAGAAGGTCAGATAACCTATAAAGTCCCTGGGTACATTCATTCAAATTTGGCAAAATATACCAGTGCTATAATATATCAGTGCTGCATATAATATATGCTTATTGCATGATATTATACATTTCAGTTCCTCAGTGCAGTTATTCAGTTACTCTGTTGACTGCATATTATGACATTTTATATCATTCCTTACTAACAATTTCTTGAACATAAATATACTTAAACATAAATTCTTCTCAAATTGTTTTGACATTCTCTGATTTGAAAGTGCTTTTGAGCCCGCAAACATCATGGGGTTAGTACCGTTGAGCACTGCAAGTACTTAGGTGTCCAACTTTGAACAACAGTCTGGACTGATGATTAAACTCTATTTTCTGTGGAAGCTCAGATCTTTCAATGTATGTAATAAGATGCTGGAAATCAGTATCAGACTGTGGTTGCAAGTGCTGTGCTGTGATCTGCTGGGGGAGCAGCATCAGTGCCAGAGATGCCAGCAGGATCAGTGAATTCATATACAAGGCTGGGACTATCATAGGTCAGAACCTGGAGACCTTTGAGGAGCAGGAGGTCACTAAGCAAACTGCTCTCTATCATGGATCATCCATCACACACACTCCACAAAACAATACAAAAACAGTGAAGCTCATTTTCCAACAGATCCGTTCAGCTCTGCTGTCAGTAAGAACATTTTAGGAGGTCATTTCTGCCTATTAACATAACACCTGTTCTGTCTATATCAAACATATTGTGTACATCATTCACAGCCATTTTTTGTACACCAGTTCTTACTTATTGTTACTTTTATTTCCTTTTATTATTATTATTATATTCAGGTATTTGTTCTGCAGTTTTGGAATTCTGCTTTTATTTTATTATCCTTATTGTATTGTTGATTTTGCTGCTGCTGTAATGAAACAATTTCCCTCCCCCAATTTCCCTGTCCCTCTGTCTGTCTGTCTGCCTGCCTGCCTGTTTTAATTAGATAGAGTGGGTTTGTTATCTCTATAAGAGGTTTTGTTTCTATTTCTTATGGCTCATTTTTGAAGGATGATGAATTGATTAGTGCCTTTTTTACTAGTTTTCAGTTCATAGGCTGTAATCAGGGGAAAAAACTATAAATAAATTTATTTTTTAACAGACAGAACCTTTAACTTATAGTTTTCCTCAGTCACTTTGGTGCATTTATCACATCACTATTAACATTTGCACAACAGTTAGCGCATTTCACAAGACAATTTGTACAAACTGCAAAACCTAGTTGATAATCTGCAAAAGTGTGTCACTTGCTCAAAATAGATGGTTCATTCCTCAAAAGCAAGTATTCATGTCAGTGAAACTGTCAGTGTCATCAAAATGAGAAGTCTCAACACCATTGTTTATGAACAAGATAGTCAAATGGCTTTGTCATGTTTTCATTTTGACAGTTTACTCTTTTGTAAGTGTTTTCCAATGCAAAAAAGTCAGATCTTGGTGACACTACCTGAAAATGCTCAAGACATCACTATACACTATTTGCCATTTGAAAACTACAGTAAAGTTACACATTACTGTATTTAGTGGTGTAACTGAGTACAAGACACTGAATACATATATTTCACATTTTTACTGCATATGCTCTTTGCCATTCTAATTTGTTAGAATGGCAATGGCATTGTGCAAAAGAAAAGTACACTACAGTCACGTATTTACAACAAACATAAGAAACACCCTTTGGTTAGAGCTGTGCACAACTGTAAACAATATTACAGTACATATTGTAATATTGTAACTGAACATACAGAGTACTGTAAATCACTCCTGCACATCCAGATGTGTCTGTCTGTCTGGCCACATATTTTCATGTACACTACAGACCAAAAGTTTGGAAGCAAGATCAAATTTGTACAAAAAAAGATAATAGTTTCATTGGTATACTTTGCAACAAAATAAACATGATTATTATATAAAGAGTAACTTATCAGAAGACATTTTTACTATAATTATCAGGTATTTGAGTTTTTCTTGCTTAGACTTTGCTTTATTCAAAGTAACCTCCTCTGGCTTTAACAACAGCATGGCATATACGAGGCATTCGTTCCACAAGGTTTTTTAAGGTTATGTGCCAGGAATTGCATTCCAAGCTTTCTTAAGTTCATCAATAAGAGACTGCTGATTTGTGGGACGCGCTTTTCTGACTGATCGATCCAATTCATCCCACACAAGCTCAATTGGAGAGAGGTCTGGAGACTGAGGGGGCCAAACCATCTTTTGAAGAACACCTTCCTCTTCTTTTTTGTCTAGGTAACATCAATGTATACCTTAAAGGTAAATTGAGGAAAATGGTGCATATCAATGAAAGCAAAGTCTGATCATGCAGTAAATACATCCCAAAATACATATAACTCATGCTGGTTTTTAAGAAAATCATTGTGAACAGAAACTTGAAGTTGCTTCCAAACTTTTGGCCTGTAGTGTACATCACAGCGAATATCATCCCTTGCAATGCAGCGAGGAAAGTATCTCCTCGAGTGGCGAATCCACCCTCTGCAGGACTCTGCAGTGATGTCATCACTTTGGGTATGTGGATGCCGGTCATATACCTTCCACCTCCTGGCAGAGAAAAACTCCTCTATTGGATTTAGGAATGGGGAGTAGGGAGGGAGATATTCCACTCTCTTTCCCTCTCATTCTCAGGGATTATGTCCCTGTAAAGAGTCAGCAGATGTGTGTTGTATGGACCAAGAAGGGGGATATGGGTGAGGGCGCCACTGTCTTAGATGGCTGCAGACATTTCCAGGAAATAAATATAAAGAAATCTATACAATTTGCTTGACAGATTTTGACAACTAGTTCTACATTTTTGTATGCAATGAAATGAAATGACGACTATTAGTTTTATAGGGAATGACATTTATAAGTATAGTTCATTTTGACCGACATGACATAAGAAAATGATGTGTTATAATGTTATGTTATAATGTGAATGTTATAAAACAGCAGAGAATTGTATGAAAGCAATTGATGCATGTCCAAAAGCATTTGCAATTTGTTCAAAGGAATGAGAAATTGTGGCGGCCGGATAGCTCAACTAGATGAGAGCTATGGATGTAGGGACGAACCCCCATGCAGCGGGTTCAATCCCAACCCAGGGCTCTTTGCTGCATATCTCCTCATCTCCTCATCCCTTCTCCCTGTGACTGACTGGTGATCAGTCCAGGGTGTACCTCCGCCTTTCAAAGACAATGACAGCTGGGATAGGCTCCAGCACCCCGCGACCCTGTGAGACAGGATTAGGCCAAAGTTGGCCAGTGTGCTGCCAACTGGACTGGACTGTCAGCACAAATTGGCCAGGATCCACACTGCCAAAAGCTAGCCAAACCAGGCCTGAAAGCCAAATCCGGGCCAGAACCGACTCGCAATTTGGTTCACTTTGGTCAGTTGGACTCTGCCGGGTTTTTGGGGAAAAATGAAAGAATAAAGCTGCACTAATTAATGGATCTGCACTTCTGCTTTTGAGTCTTTGACCACATTGTTTTGGTTTAATGCCCCAACATCTTCACTGTGTTGGTTCACAGTCATATCAACCTTGTTTCTACACGCAGCAGACAGCTGTTTTCAGCTGTATAGCTCTGATATTACCTGTCCTACTGCCAAAGAGCTGACATACAAAGTTAGTAACTATCTAGTGAACACTGTGAGGTATTTGGCAGAAAAAAAGTCATTAAGTGCAAGTTTAGCAGACTTTAATATTATTCAAAGTCAATGATAGACTATCAAACATGAAAACAAAAACTGAAAAAAAATACAGGGCACCCACTGGATCCTTTGCTTTCTATTATGCTTTTCCACTGCCAAAAACCAATGCCTTTCAACTGCGTGTGCCCAGTTTGTAATGCTGCTTTATGTTTAAAATGTTTTTGTTTCCATCACACACTGCAGACTGGCCAGACCGGCCATACTAAGTGATTTCTTCTGAGTCATTTTCTCAGACTTGACAAAACTCCTCCAGAGTCAAAGAACACATTAAATGCCTGTTTTCACAGGCTGAGTGCTCCTTGTGACTAGTAAATTGACTTTGACATGCAAAATTGGTGTGCACCTTTAACTTGCCTTTTCAGCAAATATTCTGAAGTTCCATTAATGACATTTAGGTGTTTTATTTTTGGATCTTTTTGCAAAGACAAAAAAATAAATAACGCTGAAAGAAATCAAAGCGGTTTCCTTCATGACCCAAGTGGAGAATTTGGAAGGTTGAACAACTAT